>CM020246.1:54324368-54986522 GCA_009819775.1 Phoenicopterus ruber ruber
TTTAATTTTTTCTTTTGGTCAAGTCGTGCACTAGACACCCTGTACCTTACAGCACCACCCTGGACGGGTGATCTGTGTTCCTGTCAACCTTGGTCTTTGTCAATGCACAGAGCCCAATATGTGCTTAGCAGAGGCCAGCCTTGGCTTCTTGTGCACACCTGGTGGTTGGTGAGGCTTTAAAAAGGTACTCAGCTTTGGGTGCCAGATCCCCTCATGCAGAAGGGCTGTACGTTACGTGCACAACCTGTCTCTTCTTCCTGAAGGCAGCTCATTGTCTCAGGAATAACAGAAACGCCCAGGACCCCTTGGCAACATGGGGAGCCCCATTTCTTCACCATGTCACAGCACCCAGGTCTTACAGGTGCAGCAGAGGATGTGTGCCTCGGTTTCTGACCTCCATGGCAGCAAAAGCAGGCTGGTTCAGGAGCTTGATGCCCAAGACCCATGGCACACAGCCCGTGCCGAAGGGGCACCGCAGTGCACCAGTGGTGCATGCCTAGCACTTCTGCCAGGCCCAGACATGCTCCAGCTGCTGCTTCTGCACCCAGCACGGGAAGGGGCACTGCTCATTGGCGTTTTCATGAAGGTTTTCACAGTGCATCATTGAGGCCTTTCTCCTGGGACCACCCTCCAAAAAGGACCTCCCCCATTGCTACAGCGTTGAAGACAAAGACGATTAGCCACCAACCTGTCTGATGGCTTTTAAGGCTCTGGCGAGCATAGCTTGACCAGCTTCCTTCGCATGCAGTGTCACTGCTACGGAGGACACCCACTGAAACTCACCTATGACTATTCTTCTTGATTTTAATCTGGCATTTAACCTAATGTTTAATTTTGTTTAATAGCATTTTGCTCTGACACTAGGGCTCCCTCCAGTCTGATGGAGAAGATGTGCCAGGTTCAAGGGCTTAGGACTTGTAGTTTCAAAAAAAATGAACTGGGAAAGAAAAGATTCACAGCTCAAGAGTGAGTGCAATTAGCCCCTGGAACCACTGATGGAGAACTGTGGCAATCACCTCTCGAAATCTTTTGCTACCAAAGGCCAGCTGTGCTTGGACAAATTTGTGGTGAAGTCATCATTCTTCAGGTCAGTAGTGTTTCCTCAAAATAGCATGGGAGAATAATCTCCTTCCCTGCCAGAAACACTGGATGAATTCTATGGCCTGATTTATGGAGGGAGATTAGGGCAGAAGGCCCTTCTGGCTTGGACTCTGCTGTGACAGCAGTGAGTCCTTCCAAGTTCCCTGGGGCGCAGCTCTCTGTCTGGTCTTCCAGGTTGTTGGCTGACCAAGGATTTTCTTTCCTATTAAATAAAAATGTATACCAAATAAACAGTAATAAAATATAAATAAATAATCACAGTACATAGAGGAGCAACCCACAGATTCTGCAAATAGAGGGGGACTACCAGACTAACACCAAGACTGCCTGTCTCATTGTCTGCTAGGGAGAGGATGCTCTGACCAACACTACTATTTACTTGCTCATGCCAGGAGGGAGACACCACAGTTTTCAATCAGAGTCAGCTCCTCCATGCTTGCAATCGTGGGGCTTTCTGGAAGAACCCCAGGATGCTGCCCCGTGCTGCCACTGCGTCCTGCTGCAGACCTGGCTCTCCCCAGGACCTTGACAAGGAAGTTGATGTATCTCATAGCTAACCTGAGCGTCTCATTCTTGCTCAGTTTTTTGTCTGGCGGGTGGGTGGAATGATTTCCTCAGCTTGGCAAAGGCGCTGTTGACATTTTGCTGCCTCCACGCTCCTGGTGTTGGTGAAGATCTTCCTGTCATTCTCAGAGTGCTGCAAGCAAAGGAGATGGTGACGAATGCTAGATACCCCTGGCTTCACGCAGGCTGCGGCTCTGGGCACTGTAATCTCTGCGCCAGCAGTGGAGCAACACAGTGGTGGTGCTAGGCATTTCTATTTTGCCCTCCTTGTCCTGCATGTCCTGCCAGATTCACCCTAATCCCTAAAGTCATGTCCCTGTTCACAGCCATGATCATAAGCACTGCAGCTGCAACCAGATGCCAGAGTCCGGTAAGGACTTCACAAAGGCGTAAACGGAGTTTAATTTCGTCATAACCGTGGTGCTGCTATGAGCCAGCTTCTAGGCCCCGGAGAGTTCCCCTGCAGCAGAATTCCCAATAGCCATGCATTAGCCATCCCACCAGGCTGCGTGAGGGACCACGGGCACTTTTGTGGGGGAAGGCAGGCAGGCCCAGGCAGAACACATCCATGCTTCCCAGCCCCAGTTCACACCTTCTTGGGGCTGCTCCCAGCTGGCCCAAGCTTGGTGACTCGTGCTGCAGCTAAGCCAGGTGGACCTTCATCAGAGCCTTCAGAGAGCAGACAGCCAACACTCTAGACATTGTGATTATGGTTATGTCAGGAAACTTCTCCAGGGAAGCAACAGTCGGTTCCCTGCCCAGCCCACACTGACTGCTCACTGGGGTGACAGAGACTCTTCAGTCTGAGCCATTCAGGCTTCTGCTTTAGCCTCTGATAGCTGCCAAGACTCAGCCACGAGTGCCATCAGTGCAGGCTGCAGAGGGGAAAGTGCAATTCCTACAAAACGTGCATGCATCCCAGCCAAAATGTTACGTAGGTTTTACTGTCCACCCTGCCTCACAGAGCTGATCAGCAAAGGATCCCTGGCCAGAGCAGACCTGGCACAGAAGAGCGCGGTGCCAAGGGGTGCACTGTCATTTTTAAATGTCATTTACCAGAAAGGTCATCAAAAGCTCTTGGGGTTGCCCTAACCCTGCTCCCACCACCATTGGAAAGAGTCTTGCCTTCTCTCCCACAGCCCCTGCAGGAGACATCCATTTCTCCATTTCTGAAGCTGCTTTTATGCCAATGGCATACAGACAGTTGGAGCAGGGAAAAACATCCGCAGCCAAGAGACTAAAGGACAAATGTTTACTACTTACCCTCTTATGCATGTGAAAAACCTCAGCTTTTTATATCATTGGCACACCATCCTTACAGCGGTCCTCACAGGGGACTGGGGAGCAGGGGGGGGGATAGCACCCTTCACCCTCAGAAGAGGAAACTTTGGGGTGACAGCCCAGCTGTGATCCCGTGTCCATGTGAAGCAGCCTCATACCATGCAAGGCACTCAGGGTTCACCAAAGTATCTGGTAATAGCCTGGGTGAATAAGAAATCGCACTGTGACTCAGGGGTTAATTGGGGTGCCCTGGCAGGGAGACAAGACATGCATGGCAGACAGGGAAGTTCCCTCCCAGCTCCTTCAAGTCTCAGTCCAGCATTGATTACAAATCACCAGGGAAACACAGTAACAGTGTCGTAAATCATGTCAGAGCTGTGTCAGAGACCTCTGTCAGAGATGCAGCTAATAGAGATGCGCCCATGTATACTATATATGGCTACGCTCATGCCGCCCATACCTCGCAGGCTCCTCTTGGCCATAGCCTTTATAGAGCTAACACGTTTCTATTTGGTAGAAGTCTGAAATTACTGTCAGGCCCAGTTGTCTACTCTGCCTTTAGGGGACAGAAAATTGTCTCATCAAACATCCTTGCTTCATGAGAGGCTCATTTAAAAACAAACCCTCATATTTCAGGTTGCTGAGAGTTTTCATATTTTTTGTAGACTTACGTTGAGACTCCTTGCTTGATCCAAATGGGGATTGTGTCTCTCTTTTTTTATTATGCTTCTACTCCATGTATTACTTTGGTTTGTGCTATGGGAACAAATCTACTGGTACTTTGCACCTACCTGAAACAGCTAGCATGTACCTTTATGGCAAGAATGCTGCTGCATCAGTGATATGGATTTTAAACGCTGTATTCCAGTGCTCCTCTGTATTGCAGCACGTTCACTCCCCAAGGCAAAACTTTCGCCTTCACAGTTTATTCTTCCAAGCAGCTGCTTGGATCCATGTGAAATTCAGAGTGCCACCTGCTGCTCTCCCTCTCTCTTCTGTTTTTGGTGGGTTTGGTTTGTGGGGGGTTCTTAGAGGGGTGGGGTTTTTTCATTTTTTTAAGACAAATTTATCGGTACAAAGGCAGTTATTTTTTATAACATAGGGAAAGTTATTTGAGCTTCCTTGTTCTTCTAACGGGTCGGATGGACTGTATTTTGCCAGGCCTTTTAGTCTCTGCACTGTAATTCTGGTATGTGGGTGTAGGTTTGCTGGCTGCCTCTTTACATCTCAGCTACAAATACCAACAGAGGGTCTGCTCCTTCTCTTTCTCCTGCCGCAAACAGTCCCCAGTGCAGCACTCCAGGAAAGCAGGTTAGCATCCAGCCCTGGTGCTGTGAACATGTCATCTTGTCCTGTTAGTGGTGTTATTGGTGGAAAAAAACCCAGCCTACTCCTTCACACCACTCTTTCTTTGTCTCTCTTCTCTTGCCTTTGAAAGGACAATACTATGTTTGTGGTCACAAGCCCTGTCAGCAAACAGATGCCTTTGTGAGACCAGCTCCTGCTTTACACTTCAAAAACGTGTGTTTGTATTTCTGACATTTATTCAAGATCAGCAAACAGCTCCTCCCCTCCCCCAGTGCCTCCTCTTCGCTGATGGCTCTACAGGGAGCTTCATTTCAGGTGTAATCCACCTCTGTACATCCCTCCACCTTAAATTCCTCTCTCCTTTTTCCCTTTACTGGTGCGGGTTTCTGTTGTGCTCAGAGTTTCAGATAGAAACATAAGAAAAAACGAGCCTGGTCCAATCCTGCAGTAATAGTAATATGTTTCAGCACAGCTTCTTTTCTCGTATTGTCACCTACACATCCCTCAAGTTCTCTGTAGCCACAGCACCTTCCAGTTAAAACGCGCCAGTTTACTGACAAGGGATCTGATTTCCATTCTTTTTGTCTCATTCCCTGCCTCCTCTTCCCTCCTTCTCTCTAACCCTCCCCATCAAGCTTGGCTTTCAATAGGATATTACTTGCAGCTTCAGGACTTTGCTAATGTTGCACATCTGAGCAATGTATTCTTTAGCTTTCTCTGCTGCACTGTATAAAATGTATTGTCTAGTGGCTGCATGCAGCTTATATCCCACTGGTCCATTTTAAATCTGTGCAGAAATCACCCATTTGTACATATCATGGACAGATAAATTGCATTAACCTGCAAGCCTCGACTCTGTGCTTCTAGTCGCCTCCCCTAACCACAGGTTAACAGCCCCACATTTAGCTGACAATAAAGAACCCAGGAAGACAGCAGCTTAAATTCAAGAGGATTAATCTCTCTCAGGAATGTAAATCTGGAAGGTTACACCATTTCACTGGAGGAATTACTCTGAAGGGCAAAATGTTGCCACTGAGGACAGGATTTAACTCAGATCAAGAAGACATCTCCAGAAGTAGTGGTAAGTACGTTTCATGAGCTAAGATCCACGTCTGCAGTGTGTAAAGAGAATTGTGCAAAGAAATAACCCCAGCCCAGCGGTGAATCTGCTCCAACAGCCAGAAAGCAAAAAAACAAAACACCACCACCCACCAAACAGATAACTGAAGCTCTTTCCACCCTCTCTTGACCCCTTTGAAAAATATAAAATAGGGGGGAGAAAAATACTGGCTGTGGTTAATGCAGCCGCAAGTGTCACCAGACAAAAGACTAAACAACGGAAAAGATGAAGATCTCTCCCTCGGTAGCAGCAGTTCTCACAGCCTCTCGTGCAAAAGCCATTCAGGCAATTCAGGCAGCAGCAGCAGCAGAGCCGCGTAGGCACAAAGCACCATCTCTGCTAGGACATTCCCCAGCAAATGGCCCCTGAGCCTGCAGTGGTTAATGTCTGAGGGCTGGCAGGGGACTCACCAGGAGCCCAGCACTCAGTCATAATTAGCAGGCTGCTGTTAAATAAAGATCTTGGATGAGAAAGTTCCTCCCTCAAGTTATACCTTTGACCTCGGTGAAGTTAAATCCATGCTGAAACTGGCCACTGGAGACGTGCTCCTGCAAATCTTAATCAGACAGCAGATGCCTGCTGCCAGCAAGAACTGGAGTGCTTCTAGTAAACCTGCAGTGCCACACTGTTACTCCACGGGGAAACCCAGTGCCTGCTAAAATTGGTTATTTAACATTGCATTGGATTTTGTCAAGTCCCCTCAGCCCTTAAGCAAATGGCAACAGAAGAGCAGATGGTGCCTGTTTCCTATATCAGGCAGGTGCTTGCGAGCCTGATCCACCACGGATGGGGACCAAGAGTCCCCAGCTATCACTCCTTGCTGCTGTGCTTTGTTCACTTTGCAGCAGTGTGATCTGGAGAAGAGGAGAAAGAGGAAGCTCATTGTTTCCCTCTTCAGTTTCATGCGAGCCTCGGAGCATGGGACTCAGCTCTGCAGAGGGGAAGATTGAGCATGGATGTCACAAGACATTACACTGCCTATCCATAACGTGTGACTTTTTTTCCCCACCTCCTAGGAGGAAAGCTCAAACTCTCGGCAGCTGAACCGTGCTCTGTTTGCTGTATGGTTGCTTGGATTGCGAGGACTTCCTTTGGGTTGGGAGTGGAAGGAAGAGGAGAGGGACAATGCATCCCACCTTGATGGCTTGCAAGGGGAGTAGCGCACCCCTAGGTGCAGGCTCTTCCCTCCCAGCTTTCCTCAGCCCCCGCTGTCCATCGCCGCCTCCCCAAGTGCCTCCCACCTGAAATCCCACAGGTGCGCCAGCGGACAAGGACACAGAGAGCACACAGTGCAGTGAGCCAAATGCTGTGCTGGCAATCAGGGAATTGACCTTCTGTCCTCATTTCTGCTGTTCCATTGCCTCAGGCAAATTCCTCTTTTTTGCTGCACCTCCCTGTCCCTCCTGCTTGTAATTAGTTTGTCTCAGCTGCAAGGTTTGTGGAAAGAAATGTATTTGTGTGTGTGCGTGCATGTGTGTGTGTGGGCAGCCACCATCACAGGGTGCCCCAGCCTTGCTCAGAAGAGATTCTCCCAGCTCTTGCAGGGCGATTCCTAACACCAGCTGTGAACTTCATTTTTTTCAAATAAGACGTGGGAAGAGGAGCTACTTCAGGAGTAAACAAGAGCTCCTTTCACTGCCTCACGCCTCTGTTGGGAGTGTTATCTGACAATCACCACAGTACAAAGTACAGCAGAGCAGCAAAAGCGCTATAAAACCAGTCAGCGCTGACAGAGTGATTTACCTTTTTTAGACTCTGTAAATCTGGGACAAAACGCACAAGCAGAATCTCTGCTTCTGGGAGCCCTCCTGTCTAAGGGCAGCATTTACAGAAACTCTCACAGCTACACTGTGCTCTCGTTGAACCTTTAGAAAAAGGAAATCGCTGGAGTCTTCAAAAGCAACTGCGTAAAGGTCTCAAGCTTAAGTCAGCCTTCATGTTTGGGCATACTAGTCTATATGTGATCACAGTTTCAAAAGGCAAGTTTTTTGCCTGACCCAGTGTTGCCCCTGGGTTGCTTAGCTTTGTAATCTGGTTGCTCTCCTAGGGGGTGCAGATCTTCAGCGGAGGAGAGAGCTCGCTGCTTCTGAGAAAGAGCCTAGCCTGCAGACTTCATAACCTGGACACCCTGCCATCGTGTCCCCTAAGCCTGCCTCGGGAAAGGCGGGTCTGTAAAGCAATGGGCTGCCACCCGGCAGGCATCTGGGAGAGCACAAAATGTGGTTAAAAACTTACCAACAGTCATGAAAAGGAAAAGTTTCAACAGTCATACCCAAAGAAAGTTTTCTCTGCACATGAGAGTGGTTTTGTTTGGGGTTTTTTTTCTGTGACTCCCCTCTTGTCAATGCTTTTTATGTTCCTTTGTAGTAAAGTCGAGTTATATCACAGATCTGCACAAAACAAAGAACCCACTCAGGGCTGCAACAGCTTTTGCTAAATGGAGGTCTAGTGTATAGCATGGACATGACAGCTTGCAAAGCTGAGAAAAGAACACTGCCAGGAGGTTAAGCCTTATTCGCTAAACTTGCACTTGTGTTATTTTCTGTTCAAGAAGATCTGAGAATCTTTCTTGGAAAAGTGCTTCTCTGTCCTCCTGCTCCCTCTCCAGTAAGGCCCTCTTCTGTCAAAGTCTGAACTACAGTTCCAGTGGGTTTCCTTTAAAAACAGCTTCTGCCAAATTAACTTCCCAATACTACATACAGACACTATCCCTGTGCTTCAGGGTTAACACAGAGAAGAAAACAGCTTGGTGGTCTTCCGGGAGTTCTTCAGGAACTCATTTTTTCCAGACCTAGCGTGCAAAAACCTGTTCCACACAGATACTTGCTCCCACCTCGTTACAGCACTCATTCCTGCGTGCCTCTTTCTGCACCTGCCACTACGAGGCAGTAAGGTGGCTGTTAATAGCAGAAACACGTCCATTCAGAAACATGTCCATTTGCTTTAACTTCCTTGCCTTGCCTGCATACGTAGGAAAGTCCACATTCTCCTTACTGAAAGTCTGTTACGTAAAGAAGGAGGGTGGACCAGATGCTGCAGGAGTTTTAGGAGCGGAGAAGGGAAAATCCAGTGCTGTAAGGCACGTTTTCATCAGGGGGAAGGTAGATCTTGTATTATGTTTGGATATGACACCCAGAGAATATTTGCTTTTGCATTTTATCCAGGTCTGCTCTGAGGTTGATAGCAAATCTCTCTGTGACTTCAGCAAAAGCAAGACTGGCAGTTTGACAGTATCCTGATAGCAGCATGCAGTGCCCTGTCTTTCTTCCAAACACAAGTTAAAACCAGTCTACTGACCACCATGGCATCACCCCAGGAATTACCTGGGTCTGCTGTGCGTAAGACTAGAGGTCACCATAAGCACGGAGAAACGTAACCACCATGGCAAATCGTAACTCCCAGGAGTGTGGTACAAACCACTGCAAGACAAGGACCACAATCCTGTTTTCCCCTAAACGTCATGCCACTAACCTCCGTGGGGCTACGCATGAACATCATCCCTGCCTCAAGCACACTCTCATGGGCACCTGCATTTAGTCCCAAGCCTCCTACCTGGCATGCTGACTCTGCAAGCACTTCATTTCTTGGATCAGCTGCTCGTATCACAACTACTTGAATGATTTATGTAAACATGCAGTAAAAACAAGCTGCACTTAGTTATTTTTTGTGAAACGATATAGAAACGCAGGGTGGAAAAAGTTCTAAAAATCATTTATTGTCCTATACTGTTATATGGAAATCAAGAAGGATAGAGACAGCTACTTCAGAAAAATGTTTGGTTTATTGTTTATTAACTTTCTCATGCAAATACAGCTTTATGCAGAAGGCTACCCCTGGAAATATAAACATATTCTAGATTGGCAGTTTCAAAAGTTTTTTTACAAGTCTAAGCGTTATTAATATTTACTGGCAGAAATGAAATGAATAAAATTGCTAAACTTTTCCTCCTAAGTGAACTATTGAACAGAGCAAAATTCAAATGCCTACGTATTTTACATATGCATCAGCTGTAAGACAGACGACCAATAAAGTAGTGGGGATATTTTAAAATATGCGAGGATTGGAATTTAAAACTGTTTGTTTACATCTTTACCTGTTGACACTGTCATAGCATTTCCATGTAGTCTAGTGCATAAGCATACAGTAAAGTCTAACGAATGCATGATTATCTGTGCTTTTGCAAATAATTTGTTTTAAATATCAAACACCACTGGAGAATTCTGTTAAGTTTCAGTTTTAAACTCAGTCTATGATGCTCTGTGTAATCATTTTGCACCAGTGCAATAACTCTGATGTACAGCACTTTGCAGTAGTATAAATTAGTTTGCCTAGTGTGTAATTATACAGTTATGCTGTAGAAAATCTAGGAATAGTAGGAACAGTGATTTTAAAATCACATTTGTTTGCTCCACATCTAAGCATCAACATTTCTTTCAAAAGTAGTAAACCAATTAATAATTTCTCCTGGCATGAGGTCTGATTCTCTGAGTCTCTGCAGATACTAAGGATTTGAAAAGTCCAGGCACAAAAATAAGGCAACACGGTTACTTCACTTGATTAAATGCAGCCACCTGTAAGTGGCTGTTTCTGTAACTATTCTGTTTGTCAGAGCAGGTGCCTTACTCTTAACTTTTTGATGACAAGATCCAGACGTGCCACAATAAGAATAAAATCCAGTGGATGGTAAAAGGCTGTTGCAGAAATTCCTTCCTTTAAGGATATTCCCTGCTCCGAGAGGAAACTTTGGCATTCCTAAGAAAGTTGCAAGATAAGCCCAAAAGAGGGGAGGCAATGCTGTAAAGAGAAGAGGCCGTTGTCACTTACTTTTCTGGTCACAGGCGCTTGTGGCTCTTGAAAGCTGGTCAGCGGGCAAACGGACAGCAAGTTCAGACGCTTCCTATTTTTCTTTCCCGACTGCTCTCGCAGTGCCTGGCCGCCGAGCTTGCTCTTGCTGGAGTCAGCCTAGCGCTGGTCCTGGCTGCCTCATTTATAGAGTTGCAGGTCCTTTGTCTGGCGCGTGTCACCACTAGTCCTAGCAATCCAGGGAGCTTGTTTTGCATCTCCCAGGAGATTCTCTCTATCCTCCTTTTTCTCTTCTCACCACACGCCCTGCCCTTTCTGGGGCTGGTATGGGGCGGTAGCTGAGACCGTGCTTACCAGCCTTAGAGCGACTCTGGCTACGACAGGTGCACTTTGCGGGAAAGGATGGAAGCTGCTCATGGCAAGAATCTAATTTTTTTTTTCCTTGTTTTTGGGGGTTTGGGGGATTTCTTTTTTAAGAAATTTATTTAGTCAGCTCTGAGCTTGTAAATGTTTCCAGAGACAGAGGTGCAGTGCTCGTTGAAAAGCCAGCTTTAACGTGACTCAGTACTGAGGAACAGGCTGGTGTATTTATTGTATTCCTAAGCAGGAGATTCCCTCTGCTCTGACAGTAAGTGCTTTGAGGTTGTGGGGGCCATGTGCAGGCAAATCGATCCTGCACCACCTTTTTGGGGAGAGCTCTCTCAGAGTCACAGCTAGCAGGTTCTGCAGCCTGGAGGACAGCTACAGCTGCTGCAGTCTCAGGCTGCCCCAAGCCCCGCGCTGGCCCTCTGCCTGAGTCCGCCCGACAACAGGAGGCTGCAGGTGTGAATTCACACATCTACCAGCTTGCCCTTCACTTCAAGGCCCATGCAGTGCACTAAGGGTAGGTTTAATTCATGCTTTTACAACAAAGATGAGCCAGCTCCATACCCCTGTGGCTAGGACACAGGGTCAGTGAAACAGAGACTTCTTTCTCTACTGCTGGGGTGGCCCCAAAACTTCGTCTCAGCTCAGGGATGACAGGCAAGCAAGCTGACATCTGACTGCAAAAAAAACAAAAATTGCAGACTAATGCCATCTCCATCACTGGAGACACACCTCTTTGTCCATGACAGAGACTGGTCCATCCAGCCTCACCCTCCCCCGGGGTAATAACTCTCTTCGTAGGAAAACAGTCACAAAATTGCCCCTGGCACAAACCAACAAGAGCATCGCCTTGTTACAAACATACAAAGCCTTTGGGACCCATGTGACCTCGTCTACACCTCCATCCACTTCTCCATTAGGTGCTGCGAGTTTGCTTTAGGTGGAGGTAAGAGTAAATACGAGAACAAGCAAGACACCTACTTACACACTGGGAGCAATGGGATACTAAAGGGCTGGGGAAGAAGGAGCCCCAGCTAATACCCCACGACAATCATGGGGCACGAAAACACCTGCATCCAGGATAAGGCAGCTTTAAGCACACTCGTCAGCTTTCCTCTGCCAAGTCCCAAGACAGCTCAGCTCTTACCCACACCACCTCACCCAAAACAGCAAGCTGGCTAGGTAGGGCTCACTTACCGGGTTTTTAAAAGCACTGCAAATGTTTCAGTTAACAGGTTTGCCCCCATAAATATTAACAACCAGTGGTGGAATGATGTGATTGCTCTCCGGAGAGAACGAGCCCCAGGTCCCCACCCGGGCAAGTTCCTTCCCCGCTGAGCGCGACTGGAGGTTCAGCCCTTTCACACGGTAAATTAACAGTGGCACTACAGCCTGAAAGCTGTGTCAACTGCTTCATTTAGCACAAGTGTTATGTTAACTAAAGGCCCTATTCCGGAGGGGCCTTTGGCCTCACAGAAGCCTAATTTCCATGTAATTTACATTGGAAAGTTGCGGAGTGCCCCTCCTCTCCGTTACTTCCTCCAACCCATTATTTACCCACAATCTGCACTGAGATGCTCCAGCCAGCAGGCAATGGTAGGGAAGGGGGCTTGCCAGTCCAGAAAGGGCAGGGAGCTGAAGCTCTTTATCCCTAACTGCTTGGATACTTCACTGCCTAGGGCTTTCAAAACCTGGCCAGACAAAGGACTATAAATATTCAGCCAGGAAAGTGTCTGTCCTTGCAGGGAGAGGGGCTGGACAGGCTGCTATTCATTCTCATTCACGTATCCATGCAAGAGAGCTGGATAGTGCTCTAGTTGCTGCCAGACATGGGTTTCACCCATGCCCTCTCCAGAGGCAGGCTCATGGTGAGAAACCTGCCTCACTGGGGAAACATGAGGAGAAAAAGGGACATCCTAGCCCCCTCCCAAGTACTTCAGAAAAGCCACCACCACATCTCTTTAGTGCTTCAGCCATATCCCAAGTTCTCCTCGTCTCCCTCCTTTTGTATGAGGGAATTACTCCTCTTGAACACCTCTGTGGCAGCCCAGCAGAGGCTGTGCAAGCTGCAGCACCCAGGAGGTCCTCACCTTCCCCTCGCTCTCCCGCTCCCCACTGTCCCCTAGCACCCTGCAGCCCCAACTTCCTTCCTCCTCTGAGAGGCTACCACAGCAAAGCTCTTGTGTCTGCTCCAAGCACAGCGGCACTTTCTCCTGCACTGCTGGGACTTGCCATGACCCACTGTCAGGCCCTGGGCAGGAGGTCCCAGGTGCCGAGCCAGCATTGGTGTCATGGCATCGTGAATGCTGCTGAGATGGCACAGGGATGCTGGCTTTTACACCGACTTTAAGAGTCTTTTCCACCCTGTCATATTGCTCTGAAGGGGTTGTACTTGAAGGTCTGCTTCACTATCTCTTTATTAAGCTTCCTATTGAACTGTGATTACTTGGCACCGATGAACCACACCAGTCTCATTCAGCTTCCTCTCCATACTTGGCAGTGACATTGCAGCAGGGGGAATACATTATCAATACATCCCTGCAGTTTTGGGATTACTTTTCCTAGAGCAATCCATAGTTGCCAGGACAGTATAGCTCAGGCAGGGGCAAGGAGAGGAGAACAAGAGCGGTGAAAGCAATATTGCACCATGGGCATGCCCATCCTCACAAAAATTTCTGCCAGGATCTATCCTGACAGTTTCCTTGGAGTCTGGGGCAATTCTTTGCCTGCAATGGGTCTGGTTTTTAGAAGCCACCCATTATCAGTTCATGAAAAGTCAAGGGGAAACAGAATACATTTTGTAACTTGCACTCTGCCTCCAGACTGCCGCTGATATTAGCATGTTTGCTGGCGTAATGCCCACATTTTCCCTCCTCAGATACTTCTCTCAGAAGTAGAGTCCCAGTGCCCTTACAGCACCGATGAGGAGAGGAGGGTGGGGAACGCAGCGTGTGCAGACAGGGCAACTAGGGACACACAGCTGTTGTGTCTGCAGATGCGGAAACCGCTGTTTTATTGCAGCAGTGCTGGCGGGACCTTGCTGAAATGCAGACCCGCTCTGCCAGGCAGGCACACAGCTTCCTAGCAGAGAGACATTCCTCAGAAAGTTTGATGAAACAAAAGCTGGGAGAGAAAAGAAAATGTAGTCTCAGCCCTCCCATGGGTAAGAACTGAGGTGAAAGAGGAGAACAGGTATGGACCCCCTTCCGGAGGACACTGTCTTTCCCTGTTTGTGTTATCATGCCCAGGATGTCCTCCCGCCAGAGGCAGTGCTGAACTCACATGTAGTGCACTCGCTTTCTGAAGAGCCACACTTCGGTCAGCTCATCAGCTTGCCTCAGCACCACAGATACCGGTGACAGACTGGATGAAGCGACGACTGTCTGCATTGTCAGTCATTTATGCAACAGCATTTACACATGTGGCTCTGCAAAGCAGACGATGTGAGAGTTGGCCACTTTGAAGAAGTCAAGAACATGCGGGTGGTTGCAAAGTGTGAGCATCCTCAAAACTGGGTTTCTTATGTCCCTTTTTGAAATTCGGCATGCCAGCATTTAAATTCCACCCCCTGAAACATCCCAGGGAGTAACCCCAGTTTTCCTCTTCCTAAATTGAAGAAAAGCTGTTCCTGGCATATGTGGCTATGTGGTATGTAAGCAGGAGCAAAAGGCTTTATCCTGCTGCTGCACAGCTTCCATGTCCAACAGAAACCTCTCCAAGATAGAATAATGGTCATGGGAAAAAGAAATGTTTGTGTTTCACACTGGGCCAGAGCTCAAACCCTGTCTTTCTCCAGCAAAACTCTTACTGCAGATGAGCAGGAAATCAGAGAGAATCCTACCTAAACATGGGCAGAGATTTCAGAAGATGGGCCTGGGTTCAAATTATTTTTCACCCTTTGTGGGGTGACCCTTTTCAGTCTGATGAAAGCACACAGAAAGTGATGGACAGAAAAGGACAGCAAGAGGCTGCAAACACACAGCCACATTATCACTGTGAGTTCAGAGCCATGCTCTACACATGGGAACAATAAGAAGCAATTACACACATCTGGGATCCTGCCCTTTAAAATCAAAATTTAGATCAATAGATTTTTGAATATAGCAAGCTGGAGGAGGCTGCTTGAGGTTCAGAACAGCAGCTGCATGCAGACTGCTGAAATATTAAACTTCCATCATCTGAAGCTTTTTGTAACATTTTGAATCTCTTATTAGTGTTAACAAAACACTCACATCAGGGGGTGCTTTGAATTCTGGCCACACTTTTCGGCTTAATTCCAGAAGCCAAAATCTCCTCCTTTTCAATGCTGAAACTTGCTGATAACCTTGAAGAAAGTGTTTAGCCACAGAAAAGGAGACTGAAAACCTAATGTTTCTCTAAACCTTCCACTGGGAGCAAGAGAGCAGAGACAAGCAGCCCATTTTCCCTTTGACACAGACTACATAGACATTAAAAGTTCTTTGGAAATCACCTAAAATAGAGAAAAACAAGGCAGTCATCTCAGAAAATCAGCAGCTGCCATTTTCACTGGCACACAATGCTGAGCGCAGCCAAGTTGCATGCAGCAATAAGGCCACCACATAAGCATCACTCAAAGCAGGGATTCAGAGAAACATGGAGTTGAATGTAAGAAAACCTTCCTGGCCAGATGATAAGCCCTGAAATGTCTTTGCCATGGATGTGTTTGCGCCTTCTACAACAGTCTTTTAACTAATGACAAAAAGTAGAGACTGAAGATTTAATTTCCAGTATGACTTCAAACAAAACACTCACACCCAGCCATGTGCATTCGATCTGTTGGGAATCTCCAGGCTTTTGCACAGTCTGGCAAGTTCTCTTTCTTCATGTGCAAGTCTTTGAAACCATGTGGCTTGATCTTTGAGGTAAGCTTTTGCAAGGAAGAAAGGAATTTGCTCTGAATCTCCCTAACAGCTCTTCCTAGTGCAGGTTGCTGCTTGGGAATGGCTGAGGTTGAAATCCTCGAAGGAGAGGCCCCATATTTGGTGCTTTAGACTGCTCCTCTTGCAAGACCAGCAGTGCATGTGCGTGCAAAGGGAAACTCTAAGAAACCCAGCCACTCAGGGGTTCATTATGATCACACCAGTCTGTTTCACATAGAAAACCCAGACCTGCTCACTATTCTGACTCCGAAAGGTAGCTTTCTTCCTTTGCTTTTAAAGTTTTGCCATCTGATTTTTTCTCAGTATTAATGTATGCCCTTATCGCTGCCTTGATGATAGAGAGATGGTACAATTAATTTCAAATTTCAATTGCTTTGTTTCCATTGCTTTAAATACCTCTATATTTCAGCTGGTGTAAACTGATGTACTTTCATCAGTTACTAAGAACAGCGCTGATCGCAGCACGCACAAATCACTCCATTACTCTTTCAGTTCACCTGTATTCCATCATGACTGTGCTATCATCTCTTTACTTTCCAGTGGCTCTACAAAAGCCACCAGCAGCCAGAGGAAGGAAGACAAGTTTTTGGCAAAATTCCTCAAGGCGAGAACTGTGCAATTTGCATGTCTGACCACTGCATTTTCAAAATGATTTTGCAAGGTCAGCCAGAAGCTCCTAGTAGTTTGGACGAGGGTGCCCATTCCCCACCTGACCATGAGTATCATTCCTGCAGAGCTGGTGTCCCAGCCTCGCATGTCACAGCACAGCGAAGCAGCTCCATCAACACCTAAAGTCCTTTGTGTGCACATGAGCATGTTTTCACCACAGCTGTGTCACCTGAGCCCATGAAACCACGACAGGCCCTGTGATTAGCTTGACCCACCAAACCATCAGTGTCTGAACTCTGTGCAACATTTTTAATAGCCCGTGAGTAACCCTCTGGACAGCTTTGCCTATCCACTGTGAACAAGATGTATCAGGGTGTGTGTTCAACAGTGTGGAGAAGGATTGGGGAACAAATACTCTTGACCATCTGTGAGTACCAAAAGCCCAGTGGAAAACCCTGTCTCAGGTGGAAAACCTTGTCTCCAGCATGTTGCATCTGCCATTAGAGAGGCAGCCTCGTCTTTGTCACGAACAAAAGAAGCGCTTTCAGCCAGGAGTATTATACAGCAAATGTAGGTCAGCTCAGCTTTCTGGGTGGCTTTCAGTGGCTGCACAAAGAATAAATAAGCTCTCAGCTCCTCTGTTTTAGTTGTAGCTGACCTCCTTGCCTTCCTTAGCTTTCTACTCCAGTTTGTGAAAAAAACCACCACCACTCCTATCTGGATGAAAATGTGACAGCTTCAGAGGCCAAGTAAGTGCCATAAGCCACATTTTGAGTCCTGGTGAAACTTGAGTAAGATGCTGTTGTGATTGCTCGGGGCTCCTGACAAGTGTTTCAGGAAGACATAATCCTATATGAAACCCAGAGCCAGAGGATGTGATTACTTTGCATGCACTAAAGCACAAGTGCAGGTTTTAGGTGATGGAGGGCCTGCAAGTCCAGGCTTTGCAGACACAGCTTCCATGGCCATTTTTGATAATCTGTCCCTTCACTCAGTTTGGTCACTGTGTTCAGTGACTAAGTCCAGACTGCTGACAGCCCCTCTCAACCCAAACCTTGTTTGGGGTGCTGGGCTTTACACTATGAATGAACAAACTGTAACACATAATGAACACAACAGAAAGGGCAGGAAGTCGCTTTGCTCCAAGGAGGTCAGGGATGCTCTTTCAGTGCTCCAAAAGTAACATCCCGGGGCACAGCGCTGGCCTCCGGGAATGCACCGTCATTGCCCTCCTCAACCTGGTACTGAGACACTGTTAATACACGGGTAGCGCCCATCCTGACCTTTGGTTTGCTGGCGTATCCCGCTGCTTTGCCAAGCGGGAACGCCCGTCTGCACAGAAACAAAGCCCTGCTTCGCTGCTCCTTGTCTCGGCACCCTCTGCCCACCCCTTTCAGCAGCGCTGCCTTTTGCAGTTTAAATGTTTCTTTTTAGAGTGCCTTTTATTTCCAGCTTGGAGAGCAGGGGGACAAGAGATGGGATAGGGATGCTGAAGTAGTAATTTACATAATCTGATTAACAGATTATCCAATGGCTGCTGAACAGCTTAGTGTGCTTGAGCTAAAAACCTTACTATTCATTGCTCTCACCACCCTGCAGGACGGCTGCACCTGCAGCACCAGCTAATTCTCTCCTGGGGACTTCAAGGAAGGGGAAAAGCGGGGGCATATTTTTATTATTATGTGGGGGAGGGTTGAGGAGCTGCAGCTTCTTGTGTGCAGTCCCTAATTGATCTGTCTGCATTAGTCTTCAGGAAGCTGAAATGAAAGCTGAGCCAGTTGGCATTATCAGGAACAGCCATCACCTTTGAAAAGGGCAGCTTGTGTGGCTCCTCCCGTTTCCCGTGGGTAGTTCAGTGGGGCTCATCCGGACCTGCTGCAGAAAGGAGCTGGGCAGAAGGGTCCTGCACATGGAAGAACCAAAGCACAGTTTCCCCTGTGCTCACCAGTACCCCGCTCGCTGGGAGCAAACCAGACCCGACCCTTGCTCTAACATTGCTGGAGAGCTGCTCAGGCTGTGGCCCACACCTCCCCCCCCCACCCCGGAACAATGCAGTGACATGGGGATGATATGCTGAGGCTTGCAAAGCATCACACCCAACATGTTATCTTATTATTGCCCATGAGCTGCCACATGGCCCAGTTATCCAGGAACTTGGCTGAGGTGGCAACTGTGGAAGGGCAGCAGGACCCACCAGCCCAACCCAGCTCTATGCTCAGTGGAGAAGGAATAAGACTCCAAAACAGCTCTTCCACAAGCGTAGTCCGAGACCTCCCATATAGGAGAGCAGCTAACTCTCCTGTAGCAACTCAGCAGCCAGGCTGAAAAAAACTGAAGAGAAGGGAAGGTGAACACCATAGCCCCTGGACATACTACAAAATTCAGCAATGATAAGGGCATCGACTGGGACTTAGTCAAGCTCTCCCAGAAGGAGATGGTGAGATGGATGAAGTCCAGGTCCTAGCAAGACAAAAAAGTTCAGCTGCTGATTTCAGCAGAACCAGATCTGCACCCCAAAAGTCCATCCATGACAAAGGGGTGAGACTCCAAGCTGAGAAACATGTTAACTGCAGAATAGAAAGAAATGGGGACACAGATCTCCAGATTAGGGGAAATAGTAGGTAGCATGAGCTGGACCATCCAAGACACATTCACATCAAAGCCAAGGAAAGAGGAAGAATTGACATTTTCTGTTGTACAGAGGGACATCTGTAAGGCCAGGCAACCATAGGATGTTTTTGAGCCTTACAAGGAAACAAAACCTGGACTTTCTGTAAGAAAAGAGACACAATTAAATTTAATCCTCCAGTAGAAATGCTGCAATATAATCACCCAAGACTAATTGTGAGTCTTTGTTTCCAGGAGCACACTCCATCCTCACAGCTAGGTCTGGAGATGCTGGTGTTGCTTTACATATTCACTCATGCCTGCTGTGTTTGTCTGGGGGTCTCTGAAGACCTGCATGACAGCTGCCATTCACAGATACCACCTAAACAGATTTGCAGTGCAATGTGTCTTTCTTACTCCTGCCAACAGCAGTGTGAATGAATATGCTACATAGTGGTCTAGTTAAACAGGGAGATTGCCGAGTATCGTGAAGTCATCCTGCCAATTTGTTTCTCCAATTTCTCCTCTTCTGAAGCAAGAAGGGGATAACACTTCTGACTTTTGGGAAAAGGCATGAGAACAAAAGCTGGGAAGCAGCCACTGGATGAGACTTTATGTGCTGACAGCACATGCACAGTCATCTCCACTGAGTGGGTTTTTTTTGAGGAGCTGCGATGCAGAGGGCTGCCCTTTCACTGTATGTTGCACAGAGACCAGGGCTCAAACCTTAGTGCTACCTGGAACAATAACTCCTCCCAGGTGCTGTCTGATGTGATTTGGCTTGCATAAGCGCAAAGCTGGACAGCAATTGCACCTGTGGGATGTAGCATGTCATGCAAAGTGCCCAGCATACCCTATGGCAGTGATATCTCCATGCTCCATGGTAGAGGTATAGCCAAGGTATTCCATGCTTTGGTGTAATTCATATTCCTGGATTTAGCAGTTAAGTATCAATACAAAGGGGTAAATTGCATCCTGCTTTCCTGCTCCTGCTCCAAAGCTCTCCTGCTTTGAGGAAGTTCATCTCTGTTGCTAAACTAATCCTTCATATTGGCATCCGCCCCCATGCCAAGAGGAATGAGGAACTGACAGCAACTCCACTAGCATTTCTCCATGCTGCGTGCTGTGGGAAACCTGTTTCCTACAGAGCCTTATTTCTCTGTACAGCTGTAGCTTAGTGAGGTCCTCTTGCACTGAATGCTGAATCTAGATCCTTGCCTCTTGAGCAGAAAAACATTCACAAGGGAAAGAGGCAAAATAGAGGTGAGGGAACTTGCACGTGTTAGTGGATAAAATTCAGGCCCCTTCTTCACTAGGTCTTGTCACTTTAGTACAGGCCCATTCTGTATTTTGGAATTAAAAGGCTAGGACCTGGTGCAGATCATCTGGCATCTCATGATGTCCCAAGAAGGGAGAACGTTGCCACAGATCACAGGCACGCAGAGACAACAGCAGCATCTGTTTGCTCCATCGTGGTTTCCCAGAGATGGACTTTTATATATATTCTCCAGAGCTCAGCAGCCAGAACAATAAAACTGCCTCACAGCTGCGATTACTTTTTTCCATGCTTCTGTCCCTGGAAAAGGCAGAAGAGCTATCTAGCTGCCATCCGTTCCCCAGGTACACAAACTTGACCTACAGGAGGTACAGAAAATACATATACAGCATGAACTGAATGAAGAAAAAAATCTCATCCTGAGCAGCGGGCAGGTTTCTCACCATAATCTTCACCTACAAATAGCAGCAGCTTCCCCCCAGCACACAGTGGGCAAAGCTATGGAGCAAAAAGCATGCCAAGGAAACATATTCAAATGTCAGGGGCTGGGGCCGCTGACAGCAATTAGAGGAAGGGATACATCTGTGCGTGTGAGGAGATCACACTATCTCTAGCATTAGAAGTCAGCTTAAACATAGACTGTTCTTCTCAGAAAGGCGCAACAAACCAGGGACTTCTTCCTTTTTTCCTTTTCCAGGCCTGCCCCCGTACCCCTCCCATCCGACTCAGGCTCCCTGCACAGCTGAACAACTGTTTAAAAACACAGGACAGCTCAGCTCTGAAGCCCCTGCGTTATTTATGAGTTTGGAAATCAGAGCCGTTCAGTTCACTGCCAGTAAATGGCAATGATCGGAAGGAGGGAGGGGTAGGCTTGTGTGCAGCTCTTCATTCTCTATTCATTGTGAAAAGGGGATCACTCCAGCTAACTGGCCCATGGAGATAAGGATTTCAGACAATCTGCATTAGCCTGATAAGCCAGGTTTGCATTGCATAAAGATTATTTGTTAAGAACCTCAGTAAAATAAAATACAGTCAGAAGGCTTATCAGCACAACTCATTTCCACTCACACCCCTCTGCCTGCCCCCGCTGACATTTTTTTTCCCCTATAAATAAAGCTCTCTGCTTGTGTCCCAGCTCTCTGGGACGGAGCGCAGACCAAGGGTGAGAAGCAGTGGGGGAGGGCTGGGGAGGACAAGGAAGAATAGCCTGAAGCCTCCCAGCTGCGACTGGTCACTGTTGGAGCCGTGGTCCTGATCCGCACTATGTGGGAGGGCAGCAATGCCCACCTGGTGGGTGGTTTGGATTTGCCCCTTCTGGTGTAGACCAGAGCAGCTGGGCTGGCATCAGCAGCCTTCCCTCTTTGTGCTAGCTAAGGATCAGATCAGGAAGGAGGAGTTTATACATGTTTCCCTCTACTTCGTGTTTTCCTCTTGCCTCACATATCAGAAAAAAAAAAAAAAGGCCCCTAATGTGCAAAGTACTGGGGACTCCCAAACCCCTGGCAGTCTTCTCTTTTCCTCTACAACAGGGCTTAGTCAGGCATTTTGCTGTAAACCAGCCTTGCTGAATAATGGAAAACTATTAAAACAGCCCCCTGTGCTCCCCCTTTCCCCCTTTTCTTCTCAGCACTTTCAGCATTAGCAGGGAACGTACCAGACCCAGGACTGTTCTGTTCGGACAGTGCCGCCTTTCCGGGGCAGATGCCCATTTCTGCACAGACCTCGGGCATTATTCAGGTATCACACAGCATTCAGATTAAGTCCCTCTCCAGTCCATCCTGGACCCTGAGTCCCAGGGGCAAGGCATCCACACAAATACAAACTATTAACAACACAAGCTCTTCTACATTTTGACAGCCAGCGCAATTGCAGTCACTTAACGCATGTAATCTGTTGTTTCCAGCTGCCATTGCTGCACACACTTTTATTAGGGTTTGTTGGCAGAAGGACCTGAGCAAGACAGAAAGTACGCTGGTAGGGCTTAGCATTTCTGCCATAGTACTCGCGAACACCGTGTAGTAATGCACCAATTAGTACTACAAGTAGGGACAACTCTGTCTTACACCTTTTGTTTAAGGACTCCAACCCTTTGCAGGGAGCACCAGTGACCATGCACAAGAGTGCTTAGCCCCATTTCAAACACAGGTTTCTCCATTTCAGGCCCATATGTAGGTGAAATCTGGGCTTGTGTGGCCCCAGTGACAAAGCCTTGTATCTTCAGTGCAAGTTCTGCTGAAACCTCTTATTTCAAGAAATTAAATGGGAGATGTGGCAGTCTGGTCACCACTCTGCACAAAGTCAAAAGCATCCAGCTCTGGCTTTCAACCAGCTTTCTGTCAGTCTGTCATAAGATATTAGTAAGGACTGGTTAACACTCAGAGAGGCTCAGCAGTGATACTGGGGAGGGCTTGGAAGATGGGGCAGTCAAAACAAGAACAGGCAATGCTATTTTCTGGGCCTTTCCTTGGCTTGCTCACAGGAGATATTGGACCATTATTCCTAGGTCGGAACAGCTCTACTGTACAACAGGGAAAGGCAGGTCTGAGGAGGGCTGAGGGGCAGCAGATTGATTGGTTGACTTCATTAGCTGCTTGTAATGAAGTGGCCATAAAGA
Source organism: Phoenicopterus ruber ruber (assembly GCA_009819775.1). NCBI lineage: Eukaryota > Metazoa > Chordata > Aves > Phoenicopteriformes > Phoenicopteridae > Phoenicopterus > Phoenicopterus ruber. The sequence continues at coordinate 54,346,919 of CM020246.1, forward strand.
CCAGTAATGAAGAGACTAATGATGGCCTCAGCACATTGTCCCTTAGCAACAGTTTGATCTCCGTGTGAAAAAACAGGTATTTTTTCTGAACAAACAATGAATGCAAGCAGCCGCAGGGTGCTACAGGCATCAGCTGTGCAGGAAAGCCATCACAGATGGCTACAGGCAGCACATGCCGAGGTCTCTGCTGGAGGTGGGCCCCAAGCTCCTTCGCTGGTGGTATTTCTGTGTCCCCAGGTATACTATATGTCTTCATTAGGCTCACAGAGCAAAATGCCAACATCCGAGAACACCACAAAGTCACCTCTGACTCGCAGCCAAAATCCCTACTGACAGCCTTTTCCCTGTCTGTCTAGGACCACGATCACAGAAATGTGCATTTTCTTTCCAAGTGCAGAGCGGGACGCCATGTACTTTGGCTGTGGAGGGTAGAGGCTACATGACCCTGCTGCAGAAGAAGTCAGCCCCGGGGACTGAGAAGGCATACGCCAAGAAAAATGCCTCCTTTTCTTCCAAGTAATGCACCAGAACCCACTGCATCCCCTTACTTGGGAGGATACAGGAGTATAATCTGTACTGGTATAACTCTTCCTTTGTGGACCGGAATGTGAGTTCAGATTGCAGGTGTGTGCTTGGTTTACTCCCTCTCCTGCTAAAGTGTACCTGCTCTGGAATAAATGCCTGCATGCCAGCATAACCCAGTCATGCTGGGTGTCCTTGGGCATACTATTGCTTATTTCAAGCAGTGTCTTTTCATGCATAGACAGACCTTGGGATTTCTGTGCATTTATTCTATGAATGTGGCTGGAAAGGAATGTGTAAAAAGTTTCAAGGCATCCATAAAGAAAAACAGTTTTGCAGGGGATAAGGCACCATATGTCTGCTCAGTCATAGAGGGCCCCCTCCCCCATGCCACAAATGTATCTTAGCTTCCCAAAATAAAATAATTAATGACCAAAAAAACCCAGCTCTGGCCTGGCTCCTGTCTTTACCGGCTGTCACCTATTTAATCTTCTCTCCCTTTCCATGTTTGTTCAGAAATCCCTCTCTTTCAGTGCAGCTGGAAAGGTTGTTACTAATGGGCGACGAAGCCTGAATGCTGACAATGTGAGATGATTACAAGCGCCTGAAGAGCAAACACGCAGACTTTTCAACAGAAGATGCTCCTGCTGCCCTGACGGGCTTCTGAGATACCGCTCTGGACAGCGGCGGTGATAACAAGGGCTAGTGTCAACTCAAGAGGAGAGGCCACAGAGTTCAACAGTAGCTCTATGCGGAAGCTGCTATACTCAAGAGTTTTGACTTTTCTGACAGGAGGTGACTGGGTAAAAGGCGCTGTAATTAGTTGCTTTATGTCAAGGAGGGCCACTTGGTTTATCTTGGTTTTGAAGTGGTAGGAACGGAAATGGCTGAGCTGGTGAAAACCAAAGAGATTGAAGCACCGCAACTGTTCAAACGGCGTAATTTTGGCACTCCAGGTTACGAGTCGACTCTGAGGGCCTAAAGCATATTGCAACAAAGCCATCATAAAACTTCCTTGAACTGATTTTGGAGAGAATGAAACCCATGGGACATGTCCTGCCCTGTAGGAATTCCTGCTGGAATTTCAATTTGCACATGACAACAGACTAGAAGGACTGGTTGATTCATTCTGCTGTCCAGAGGGACCTCAGCAGGCTGGAGGAATGGGCTGGCAGGAACCTCATGAATTCAACAAGGGGAAGTGCAGAGTCCTGCACCTGGGGAAGAACGACCCCAGGCACCAGCACATGCTGGGCACTGCCTGGCTGGAAAGCACCTTGTCAGAGAAGGGCCTGGGGGTCCTAGTGGACACCAAACACAGGTCCCACGGAAAATCCCAAGGGCTGCCTGTGACCCCCGTGGGAGGAAGCCGGGGAGCCCCGAGGGCTGGCCAGCAGTGCTGGGGTGTGGGGAGAGCCTGTGGGACTTTGTCCCGCAGCCTCCCAGGGAGGCACGAGCTGTTATCCAGTGAAGCCTCTTGGCGCATGTGCCTGGAGACGTCTGCCCCGGCCAGAGCGCCCTGACGGGGCCCTGGGAAGACACGGCCGAGGCCTCGGTGACTGGCGTGAAACACCGATGCCGAGCACGAGACAAGAGACGGGGGGGGATGGAGTGGGCAGTGGCGTGGCGCTAACACCGGACACATGTGCAAGCACCACAGGCAAGGAGGGCCCGTTGTGACATCCCCGAGTGACAGATGATGACATCAGCAAGTGATGGGCTCTGATGTCACCAAGGGATGGGCTGCAACCTCGCCAAGCGGTGGACTGTGACATCCCCGAGCAATGGATTGTGACCACGCACGCCTCGCTGGTTATATCCGGGCGGCGAGTCTCACCCAGTCGGCTCGTGCCTGCACTCCAGCTGAGCGAGGTTGCGAGGTTTGGAGTGTCGTGCAAGGCTGTCGTTGGTGCTGGTGTCGTGCTCGGGGAGTTGTTCGCTGCAACTCTTGGTGCCCGACCCCAGAGCCATTGGAGGATTTTCCCCGGCCCTGCCAAGTTCAGGCAGCCGGAGTACCCAGGAGGCGCGCTCGCAGCAGCAGAGGTGAGCTGTGTGGGGAAACCTCACCTGGGGTGGGGAGCTGGGAGGGTTTCCTTCTTGAGGGACCTGGGCATTTCTTCCACCCCTCCCCGGGCCACCCCATGACTGTGGCCTCTTTTCCTTTTCTAGCGCGACACCCGCTGCTGCAGCAGCACTGAGAGGGAGCATCTCGACATCGCCAGCTCCCCCCAGCCCACCGCAGCTGATGGAGAGCATGGCCATGGAGCTGGAGGACCGCTGTCCCATCTGCCTGGACAGCTGGGAGGAGGCCAGCTACGTACTGCCATGCCTCCACCAGTTTTGCTATGCCTGCATCCTGCGGTGGGCTGAGAGCAAGCCCGAGTGCCCCCTCTGCAAAAGGAGGGTGACCTCCATCTTGCACTCGGTGCGGGGGGACGACGACTTTGAGGAGCACGTCATCCCACCACCCGCAGCGCCATCGGTCGTCGTCCAGCGGACCGGAGGAGCTCCGGGGCAGCCAGCTGCCCCCCATCTCCATCGCCCTGCAGCATCCCAGCCACCAGCTGCGGCGCCGGTGCCCAGGGCTCCTGTGGGCAGCCTCCATCCCCACGTGTGGGCGTTCCTCTTCCAAGAGCACCCGGCTCTGCTCCAGCCCCTGCTGCCCTGGCTGCAAGAGGAGCTGGGGCTGATCTTCCAGGACGCCCAGGAAGCAGCAGCGGGAGCGCAGAGGCTCGTCCTGTCCAGCCTGCACCTCTTTGGCCTGGACGAGGAAACCCTGTTGCAGCTGCTGCAGGCTGCCCTGGGCAGGCACACGAGGAGCTTTGTCCAACGGCTGATGGACACCGTTGTGCGGCGGTGCAGCGGGGAGGCGCGACGTCGGCTGGGCCTGGGGGACGCCCGTGCTGCCGAGGAGCGGGAGGGCAGCCCCGCAGCTTCCCCCAGCCCCGCTGCCTCCCGACAGGGCTCTCCGGCCCCCAGCCCAGCGCTTGGTGGGGGTCCCGGCAGCCCCCCCTCTGCCCCCAGCCCCGCTGCCTCCCGACAGGGCTCTCCGGCCCCCAGCCCAGCGCTTGGTGGGGGTCCCGGCAGCCCCCCCTCTGCCCCCAGCCCCGCTGCCTCCCGACAGGGCTCTCCGGCCCCCAGCCCAGCGCTTGGTGGGGGTCCCGGCAGCCCCCCCTCTGCCCCCTGTTCCTGCCCACGGGGAGCACGAAGAGCCGCGGGAGGACCCGGAGGAGGCCATGCCCGGACCCTCCACTCCCAGCCGGGGCAGCCAACGCTCCCCTGGGGGTCGCCGACGAGCCCCGAAGAGGAGGGCCGGCAGCCCTGAGGACCCCTCCCAGCCCCCCAAGAAGCCACCCCGCCGTCGCTGATGCTGGGAGGGTGGCTCAGGGGCCGGCCAAACCACAGGCAGGCCGGCAGCTGGGACTCAGGCTGGTCCCCAAGAGATCCCGGCCCCCTAAATCGAATCACTATGCCATAAAAGCAAATAAAGGCATGAAAACTGCAGAAAAAGTCTCAGTGGCACGATTAGCCTCATGGCATTGCTAAGGGGTGGGATGTTAACGGTGGTAGTTTCCTCTTGATCGCATTAGGATCTCCTTGGCATCATCGGTAGGATTTGTGAACATGCATGCAGATCTCGCCCTTTTCATCATCTTTTTCCTTCAGGAGTGAGCTCAAATTGGACTAGCATTCACGCTGCTGAGGGTCTGTAACAGTTTGGCGCATTCTCCAGCGTGCTGCATGCCTCAGGAGCCTGGGGTGTCCTTGCTGCACGGTACCGTCTCTGCCTGTGCAAGGGGACAGCGCACAGTGATGAGGTCATACCCCTCACCTGAGGAGAGCGGTATGGCCCTGCCGACACATGCTCCAGGCCCGTTTATTTGCAGTGCCTCCTTTCTGTCCCAGCATCCCAGCTGCTGTGCATAGAGGGCTGCTGCCACGAGGGCCGCGTGGAGACGTCGTCTGTCCCTTCCCAGTGCTTACCAATGTGCCCCAAAGCTGGGCAGGATCAGCTCTTCCCAAGGCAGGAAAATTAGTTTACAGGCTGCTGCTGTAAACAGCACCCCACCAGCCTGCTCAAGTTTTCCTCAACGTGACAGGGCTCTTCTTCCCTGCAGTTTAAACCTACCGCTGCTTATTTACCGCAACAAGGCTTCAGCTTTCCTTGAACCCTCTGGCTGTTCTTCTTGCTCCAAACAGACCGATTGCTTAGTCTGTCTTCAGAGGTCTTTCAACAAATGCCCCTGTCCTAGACACACCACAGGCAGGTTCGTGTCATGCGAGACAGGGGGCAGCAAGCTCAGGAATAACTGGTTTTTCCCAGTTGCTCCCTGCCAGCTCACGCTGACGGAGACCAACAGGAGGCAGGTAGCCAACCGCCCTGTAAAAGGTGGGAGGTTTGCAGAGAAAGGCAGCTGGAGGCTAAGCATGGCAAGTAGAGGCTGCTGGTGGACTCAGGGCCCTGACTTCAGTGTTCAAGGAGTCTAGAGCCTAGTCCTGGGGACAGAGCTGTAGGGGCAAGTATCCAAGATCAGAAGACACCGTCCTGGAAATGCTTAGAGTCAAGGCTAAGGCACCTATGCACTGGATCACAGGGTTCCTTAGATGCAGAGGAGCACAGGTTGTTCAAGGGGATCCCACCTGCATCTGCTGCCGCTTCCCTCCAGCTGCTGGAGTAAATCTTTCACACACAGAGGAAGACCGTGTAAAGCCATGGCCGGCGCTTGAGTTTGACATCACCTAGTTCAGAATGCCTTGATAGCCATTTCAAGCCTCCATCCTCCCAAATGTCCTGTGCTTGTGGGGCTTTTTTATCAATGCCAGCTAAAACTCAAGTCCCCTTCTAAAGCTTCTCTCACTTAGCTGTGCTCATCAACACAAAAGGCGGCCCAGGGAGTACACCAGCAAGCAGCACTACTCCTATGACAGTTGAGTAGCCCTCCAGGAACCAGCTATTTCATGTTCATTTCATACAGAGCTATACAGCCAAGGCTCATTCGCGGCGTTTCTAGCAGCTTTATTTCTTACAGGAAGAAGGAAAAGTTTGGTAACACTTAAAAGAAGAAAACTCTCAAACAAAAAGTGAGCTTCAAGGGCATCCCATTAGACTCCGTTTCATCTTACCCAGCTGCAAGATGACGCCATCTTACTCTGCAAAGCCACCCTAAGTGGTCCATTTTCTTCATAGCGGTCTGTTTGCTTCATACTTGGCAGCCCAGCAAGCCAAATTTTCATTCACGCCAAATCCCGTTTCACTCTGGCAGTACTCCAAGGGATCTTCAATACCAAATACCTCTTAAGCATGTTGTCCTCCTGGAGTACCTTAGCTTAGCGGGAAGGCCGACCAGATCTTTATGTCAGCTGTGCTTTCTTCTTTATCTGCAAGGCTCAGCCTACTTTCAGTCTGGCCTGCGAGGTCCAGCAGCGAGGACTTCTACAGAGTCTGACAAAAGTCATTCCTGTCAGCCATATTCCAGTGGCGAACTTTTGGATGAGAGCCATCACCATGAGAAGATCTGCTCCGGGACCCTAGCGCTTGGCTGTCAGGGAGACACTGCTCCCAGCAAAATCCCTTCTCCTCTTCTCCTCTTCTCTTCTCTTTTCTCTTCTCTTCTCTTCTCTTCTCTTCTCTTCTCTTCTCTTCTCTTCTCTTCTCTTCTCTTCTCTTCTCTTCTCTTCTCTTCTCTTCTCTTCTCTTCTCTTCTCTTCTCTTCTCTTCTCTTCTCGCCAAGATCACTCCAAGAGCCTTGGCCGGACTCTGGTACAGCATTCATAGAACCACAACGTCACAGAATCACAGAACCATAGAATAGGTTTGGGTTGGAAGGGACCTTTAAAGATGATCTTCTCCAAGACCTCTGCCATGGGCAGGGACCTCTTTCACTAGATCAGGTTGCTCAAAGCCCCATCCAACCTGCCCTTGAACTCTTCCAGGGATGGGGCATCCACAACTTCTCTGGGCAACCTGTCCCAGTGTCTCGCCACCCTCATGGTAAAGAATTGCTTCCTTATAGCTAATCTAAATGTACCCTCTCTTAGTTTAAATACAAACGTGGCCTTCCCCCCTCAAAGCCTCGCAGTCTTTACTGCTATTGGGGATCGCCCCCTCTCAGGTGCAGAACCTTGCACTTGGCCTTGTTGAGCTTCATGAGGTTCACTTTGGCCTCTTTTTCAAACCTGCCAAGGGCCCTCTGGATGGCATCCCTTCCCTCCAGCGTATCGGCTGCACCGCTCAGCTTGGTGGCATCTGCAAACTTGCTGAGGGTGCGCTCAGTCCCACTGTCAATGTCCTGCACTAAGGTATTGAACAGGACCAGTCCCACTATAGACCCCTGAGGGACACCATTTGTTACGGATCTCCGTTTGGACATTGACCTGTTGACTGCCACTCCCTGGACGTGGGCATCCGGCCAATTCCTTGTCCTTCTCCTGGTCCACCCGTCAAACCCATAGCTCTCCAATTGAGCGACAAGGATGTTGGGGGGCACCGTATCAAAGGCCTTACAGAGGGCAAGCTAGATGCCGTCAGTTGCACCAGTCTCTTATCCACCAACGCAGTCGCTCCAGCACAGAAGGCCACCAGATCAGTCAGGCACGATTTGCCCTTGGTGAAGCCACCTTGGCTGTCTCTAATCACCTCCCTGTGTTCCATATGTTTCAACATGTCTTCCGGGAGGATCTGCTCCATGATCTTACCAGGCACAGAGGTGAGGCTGACTGGTCATAGAATAGAATCATAGAATTGTTCTGGTTGGAAGAGACCTCCGAGATCATCTGGTCCAACCATTAACCTATCACTACCAAGTCCCCCACTAAATCATACCCCTTAGGGCCTCATCTAAACGTCTTTTGAATACCCCCAGAGATGGGGACTCCACCACCTCCCTGGGCAGCCTCTTCCAATGCCCGACAACCCTTTCGGTGAAGAAATTTTTGCGAATGTCCAATCTAAACCTCCCCTGGCGCAACTTGAGGCCATTTCCTCTTGTCCTATCGCTTGTTACTAGGGAGAAGAGTCCGACCCCCATCTCTCTACAACCTCCTTTCAGGTAGTTGTAGAGAGCAATAAGGTCTCCCCTCAGCCTCCTTTTCTCCAGACTAAACATCCCCAGTTCCCTCAGCCGCTCCCCATAGGACTTGTGTTCCAGACCCTTAACCAGCTTCGTTGCCCGTCTCTGGACACGCTCCAGCACTTCTATGTCTTTCTTGTAGCGAGGGGCCCAAAACTGAACACAGTATTCGAGGTGTGGCCTCACCAGAGCCGAGTACAGGGGCACAATCACCTCCCTACTCCTGCTGGCCACACTATTGCTGATACAGGCCAGGATGCCATTGGCCTTCTTGGCCACCTGGGCACACTGCTGGATCATATTCAGCCGGCCGTCAACCAACACCCCCAGGTCCTTTTCCGCCAGGCAGCTTTCCAGCCACTCCCCCCCAAGCCTGTAGCGTTGCCTGGGGTTGTTGTGACCCAAGTGCAGGACCCGGCACTTGGCCTTGTTGAATCTCATACCATTGGCCTCGGCCCATCGATCCAGCCTGTCCAGGTCCCGCTGTAGTGCCTGCCTGCCCTCCAGCAGATCAACACTCCCTCCCAATTTGGTGTCATCGGCAAACTTACTGAAGGTGCACTCGATCCCCTCATCCAGATCATTGATAAAGATATTGAACAGAACTGGCCCCAATACTGAGCCCTGGGGAACACCACTTGTGACCGGCCGCCAACCGGATTTAACTCCATTCACCACCACTCTTTGTGCCTGGCCATCCAGCCAGTTTCCTACCCAGCGCAGAGTACACCCATCCAAGCCATGGGTAGCCAGTTTCTCCAGGAGGATGCTGTGGGAGACGGTGTCAAAGGCTTTACTAAAGTCCAGGTAGACAATGTCCACAGCCTTTCCCTCATCCACTAGGCGGGTCACCATGTCGTAGAAGGAGATCAGGTTGGTCAGGCAGGACCTGCCTTTCATAAACCCGTGCTGACTGGGCCCGATCACCCGGTTGTCCCGTACGTGCCGCGTGATGGCACTCAAGATGATCTGCTCCATAACCTTCCCGGGCACCGAGGTCAGGCTGACAGGCCTGTAGTTGGCCGGATCCTCCTTCCGGCCCTTCTTGTAGATGGGCGTCACATTTGCCAGCCTCCAGTCAACTGGGACCTCCCCAGTTAGCCAGGACTGCTGATAAATGATGGAGAGTGGCTTGGTGAGCACTTCTGCCAGCTCTTTCAGCACCCTTGTGCTGAAATCGGCCAGATCCCATCCGGCCCCATAGACTTGTGCGTGTCTAGGTGGCATAGCAGGTCACTGACCATTTCCCCTTGGGCTACGGGGTCTTCATTCTGCTCCCCATCCCTGTCTTCCTGCTCAGGGGGCTGGGTGCCCAGAGAGCAACTTCCCTTGCTGTTAAAGACTGAGGCAAAGAAGGCATTTAGCACCTCAGCCTTTTCCTCATCCCTTGACACTAAGTTTCCCTCCGCATCCAATAGAGGATGGAGATTTTCCTTAGCCCCCTTTTTATTGTTAATGCATTTGTAGAAGGACTTTTTGTTGTCTTTTACAGCAGTAGCCAGATTAAGTTCTAGCCGGGCCTTGGCCCTTCTAATTTTCTCCCTACATAACCTCACAACATCCTTGTAGTCCTCCTGAGTTGCCTGCCCCTTCCTCCAAAGGTTGTAGACTCTCTTTTTTTTCCTAAGTTCCAGCCGGAGCTCTCTGCTCAGCCAGGCCGGTCTTCTTCCCCGCCGGCTCATCTTTCGGCTCATGGGGACGGCCTGTTCCTGCGCCTTTAAGATTTCCCTTTTGAAGAATGTCCAGCCTTCCTGGTCAGTAGCTCCCAGACTCCTCCTTTTTACCCTTTTTAAAGATGGGCACGATGTTTCCCTTTTTCCAGTCACTGCACTGAGGACTTTGTCTGACTGCCATGACTTTTCAAATATGATGGAGAGCAGCTTAGTGACTCTACCTGTCAGTTCCGCAAGGACCCTGGGATGTATCTCATCAGGTCCCACGGACTTGTGTATGTCCAGGTGTCTCAGATGGTCTCAGACCTGATCTTTTCCTACGATGGGAGGAGCTTCATTCCCCCAGCCTCTGCCTTGAGATTCAGGGACTCGAGAGATTTGGGAAGAGAGGTTACCATTGAAAACTGAGGCAAAAATATTGTTGAGTACCTCAGCCTTCTCCTTGTCAGTTGGCACCAGATCCCTTGTCTTATTTATCGGGGGGGACGGGGGGGGATGGGGGAGGGGGTGTACAATTTCTTTTGTCTTCCTTTTCTGACAAGCGTACCTGTAGAAGCCCTCTTCATTATTCTTCACGCGCCTTGCCGAATTCAGCTCCAGCTGTGCCCTAGCTTTCCTGATCCCATCCCTACACTCCCAGGCAGTGTCCCAGCACTCTTCCCAAGATGCGTGTCCCCGCTTCCACTGCCTGTGCATTTCCCTCTGGTCGTTCCGTTTGACCAGGAGGTCCTTACTCAGCCATGCCGGTCTCCTGCCTTCCTTGCCCAATCTCTTGCCCACGGGAATCGAGAGTTGGTGTGCTCTAAGAAAAAAGAGCTCTAGAAAGCTGCCAGCTCTCCTCTGCTCCTTTATGCCAGAGGGCAATTTCCCAGGGGGCCCCATCCACCACTTCCTTGAACAAGTCCTTGAAAGTCTGCTTTCCTACGGTTTAGGGTCTTGACTACACTTTTCGCCTCGCCTCTCTCTCTCTCAAGATCACAAACAGAGAGAGAAACAGTTCTGCTCTCGCTTTTCTCCCTTCCCGAGCTCTGTCAAAGAGGCCATCTTGGTGCAGCATCAGGCTCTGAGACACTAGAGGGAAGATGAGAGTATGATGGGGTATTTCCCCAGCCCATTCAAGCCAGTCTCTTTTTCCTTCCCATGCTATCTCCACTGGAACAGTGAGACAAAGAGAGCTTAGGACTCTGCAGGAGGTGACAAGGTATCCATCACCATGTCGAGGGCCATGGAAAGGGACAGCGCTGCCAACTTTTGGTGTTACAGAGCCGGAAAGAGAGGGGCATTTCTCTGCCTTAAGGCCTGGCAAGGGCAAGTTCTTTGTACTCTCGGAGTCAAAGTCTTGGAGTCCTCATACTTCGGGTCAATGCCTGCCGGGTGATGCGGCTGTGATTCAGAAGCGATGCAGATACCCACGCAGGATTGCATATCGAGAGCGCTCTCCCGCAGAATTCGCTGATCTATTTCCACCCGTGAGCCCCCAGAGCAAGCTGAGGTTTGACAGGGAAGAGACTCCACCTTCTTGGCAAAGCCTGCTCTGGTGGCTCACGGCAGGCAGGGACGCTGGGGCTATTTGGCGCTGTGTCCCCCATCGCCCTGCAGGCTGCAACTGGGGGAGGCTGGGCCCCATCCAGCCCCTCCCTGGCCCAAGGGGCGTCAGGAACTGAACACAAACACCCTTCTGGAGAAGCGACCGCTTCCTGTGGTGTCTCCACAGAGGGTGAGCGGGGCAACCACCTTCGGCAGACGGACGCGCAGGGCTTGGGCCTGGAGGAATTGGTTTGATGGCTCTACAAGTCGGAGAAAATCCCCAACAGTGAGCCAAGTCCTCCCCGTGGGAGGAAGCCGGGGAGCCCCGAGGGCTGGCCAGCAGTGCTGGGGTGTGGGGAGAGCCTGTGGGACTTTGTCCCGCAGCCTCCCAGGGAGGCACGAGCTGTTATCCAGTGAAGCCTCTTGGCGCATGTGCCTGGAGACGTCTGCCCCGGCCAGAGCGCCCTGACGGGGCCCTGGGAAGACACGGCCGAGGCCTCGGTGACTGGCGTGAAACACCGATGCCGAGCACGAGACAAGAGACGGGGGGGATGGAGTGGGCAGTGGCGTGGCGCTAACACCGGACACATGTGCAAGCACCACAGGCAAGGAGGGCCCGTTGTGACATCCCCGAGTGACAGATGATGACATCAGCAAGTGATGGGCTCTGATGTCACCAAGGGATGGGCTGCAACCTCGCCAAGCGGTGGACTGTGACATCCCCGAGCAATGGATTGTGACCACGCACGCCTCGCTGGTTATATCCGGGCGGCGAGTCTCACCCAGTCGGCTCGTGCCTGCACTCCAGCTGAGCGAGGTTGCGAGGTTTGGAGTGTCGTGCAAGGCTGTCGTTGGTGCTGGTGTCGTGCTCGGGGAGTTGTTCACTGCAACTCTTGGTGCCCGACCCCAGAGCCATTGGAGGATTTTCCCCGGCCCTGCCAAGTTCAGGCAGCCGGAGTACCCAGGAGGCGCGCTCGCAGCAGCAGAGGTGAGCTGTGTGGGGAAACCTCACCTGGGGTGGGGAGCTGGGAGGGTTTCCTTCTTGAGGGACCTGGGCATTTCTTCCACCCCTCCCCGGGCCACCCCATGACTGTGGCCTCTTTTCCTTTTCTAGCGCGACACCCGCTGCTGCAGCAGCACTGAGAGGGAGCATCTCGACATCGCCAGCTCCCCCCAGCCCACCGCAGCTGATGGAGAGCATGGCCATGGAGCTGGAGGACCGCTGTCCCATCTGCCTGGACAGCTGGGAGGAGGCCAGCTACGTACTGCCCTGCCTCCACCAATTTTGCTATGCCTGCATCCTGCGGTGGGCTGAGAGCAAGCCCGAGTGCCCCCTCTGCAAAAGGAGGGTGACCTCCATCCTGCACTCGGTGCGGGGGGACGACGACTTTGAGGAGCACGTCATCCCACCACCCGCAGCGCCATCGGTCGTCGTCCAGCGGACCGGAGGAGCTCCGGGGCAGCCAGCTGCCCCCCATCTCCATCGCCCTGCAGCATCCCAGCCACCAGCTGCGGCGCCGGTGCCCAGGGCTCCTGTGGGCAGCCTCCATCCCCACGTGTGGGCGTTCCTCTTCCAAGAGCACCCGGCTCTGCTCCAGCCCCTGCTGCCCTGGCTGCAAGAGGAGCTGGGGCTGATCTTCCAGGACGCCCAGGAAGCAGCAGCGGGAGCGCAGAGGCTCATCCTGTCCAGCCTGCACCTCTTTGGCCTGGACGAGGAAACCCTGTTGCAGCTGCTGCAGGCTGCCCTGGGCAGGCACACGAGGAGCTTTGTCCAACGGCTGATGGACACCGTTGTGCGGCTGTGCAGCGGGGAGGCGCGACGTCGGCTGGGCCTGGGGGACGCCCGTGCTGCCGAGGAGCGGGAGGGCAGCCCCGCAGCTTCCCCCAGCCCCGCTGCCTCCCGACAGGGCTCTCCGGCCCCCAGCCCAGCGCTTGGTGGGGGTCCCGGCAGCCCCCCCTCTGCCCCCAGCCCCGCTGCCTCCCGACAGGGCTCTCCGGCCCCCAGCCCAGCGCTTGGTGGGGGTCCCGGCAGCCCCCCCTCTGCCCCCAGCCCCGCTGCCTCCCGACAGGGCTCTCCGGCCCCCAGCCCAGCGCTTGGTGGGGGTCCCGGCAGCCCCCCCTCTGCCCCTGTTCCTGCCCACGGGGAGCACGAAGAGCCGCGGGAGGACCCGGAGGAGGCCATGCCCGGACCCTCCACTCCCAGCCGGGGCAGCCAACGCTCCCCTGGGGGTCGCCGACGAGCCCCGAAGAGGAGGGCCGGCAGCCCTGAGGACCCCTCCCAGCCCCCCAAGAAGCCACCCCGCCGTCGCTGATGCTGGGAGGGTGGCTCAGGGGCCGGCCAAACCACAGGCAGGCCGGCAGCTGGGACTCAGGCTGGTCCCCAAGAGATCCCGGCCCCCTAAATCGAATCACTATGCCATAAAAGCAAATAAAGGCATGAAAACTGCAGAAAAAGTCTCAGTGGCACGATTAGCCTCATGGCATTGCTAAGGGGTGGGATGTTAACGGTGGTAGTTTCCTCTTGATCGCATTAGGATCTCCTTGGCATCATCGGTAGGATTTGTGAACATGCATGCAGATCTCGCCCTTTTCATCATCTTTTTCCTTCAGGAGTGAGCTCAAATTGGACTAGCATTCACGCTGCTGAGGGTCTGTAACAGTTTGGCGCATTCTCCAGCGTGCTGCATGCCTCAGGAGCCTGGGGTGTCCTTGCTGCACGGTACCGTCTCTGCCTGTGCAAGGGGACAGCGCACAGTGATGAGGTCATACCCCTCACCTGAGGAGAGCGGTATGGCCCTGCCGACACATGCTCCAGGCCCGTTTATTTGCAGTGCCTCCTTTCTGTCCCAGCATCCCAGCTGCTGTGCATAGAGGGCTGCTGCCACGAGGGCCGCGTGGAGACGTCGTCTGTCCCTTCCCAGTGCTTACCAATGTGCCCCAAAGCTGGGCAGGATCAGCTCTTCCCAAGGCAGGAAAATTAGTTTACAGGCTGCTGCTGTAAACAGCACCCCACCAGCCTGCTCAAGTTTTCCTCAACGTGACAGGGCTCTTCTTCCCTGCAGTTTAAACCTACCGCTGCTTATTTACCGCAACAAGGCTTCAGCTTTCCTTGAACCCTCTGGCTGTTCTTCTTGCTCCAAACAGACCGATTGCTTAGTCTGTCTTCAGAGGTCTTTCAACAAATGCCCCTGTCCTAGACACACCACAGGCAGGTTCGTGTCATGCGAGACAGGGGGCAGCAAGCTCAGGAATAACTGGTTTTTCCCAGTTGCTCCCTGCCAGCTCACGCTGACGGAGACCAACAGGAGGCAGGTAGCCAACCGCCCTGTAAAAGGTGGGAGGTTTGCAGAGAAAGGCAGCTGGAGGCTAAGCATGGCAAGTAGAGGCTGCTGGTGGACTCAGGGCCCTGACTTCAGTGTTCAAGGAGTCTAGAGCCTAGTCCTGGGGACAGAGCTGTAGGGGCAAGTATCCAAGATCAGAAGACACCGTCCTGGAAATGCTTAGAGTCAAGGCTAAGGCACCTATGCACTGGATCACAGGGTTCCTTAGATGCAGAGGAGCACAGGTTGTTCAAGGGGATCCCACCTGCATCTGCTGCCGCTTCCCTCCAGCTGCTGGAGTAAATCTTTCACACACAGAGGAAGACCGTGTAAAGCCATGGCCGACGCTTGAGTTTGACATCACCTAGTTCAGAATGCCTTGATAGCCATTTCAAGCCTCCATCCTCCCAAATGTCCTGTGCTTGTGGGGCTTTTTTATCAATGCCAGCTAAAACTCAAGTCCCCTTCTAAAGCTTCTCTCACTTAGCTGTGCTCATCAACACAAAAGGCGGCCCAGGGAGTACACCAGCAAGCAGCACTACTCCTATGACAGTTGAGTAGCCCTCCAGGAACCAGCTATTTCATGTTCATTTCATACAGAGCTATACAGCCAAGGCTCATTCGCGGCGTTTCTAGCAGCTTTATTTCTTACAGGAAGAAGGAAAAGTTTGGTAACACTTAAAAGAAGAAAACTCTCAAACAAAAAGTGAGCTTCAAGGGCATCCCATTAGACTCCGTTTCATCTTACCCAGCTGCAAGATGACGCCATCTTACTCTGCAAAGCCACCCTAAATGGTCCATTTTCTTCATAGCGGTCTGTTTGCTTCATACTTGGCAGCCCAGCAAGCCAAATTTTCATTCACGCCAAATCCCGTTTCACTCTGGCAGTACTCCAAGGGATCTTCAATACCAAATACCTCTTAAGCATGTTGTCCTCCTGGAGTACCTTAGCTTAGCGGGAAGGCCGACCAGATCTTTATGTCAGCTGTGCTTTCTTCTTTATCTGCAAGGCTCAGCCTACTTTCAGTCTGGCCTGCGAGGTCCAGCAGCGAGGACTTCTACAGAGTCTGACAAAAGTCATTCCTGTCAGCCATATTCCAGTGGCGAACTTTTGGATGAGAGCCATCACCATGAGAAGATCTGCTCCGGGACCCTAGCGCTTGGCTGTCAGGGAGACACTGCTCCCAGCAAAATCCCTTCTCCTCTTCTCCTCTTCTCTTCTCTCTTCTCTTCTCTTCTCTTCTCTTCTCTTCTCTTCTCTTCTCTTCTCTTCTCTTCTCTTCTCTTCTCTTCTCTTCTCTTCTCTTCTCTTCTCTTCTCTTCTCTTCTCTTCTCGCCAAGATCACTCCAAGAGCCTTGGCCGGACTCTGGTACAGCATTCATAGAACCACAACGTCACAGAATCACAGAACCATAGAATAGGTTTGGGTTGGAAGGGACCTTTAAAGATGATCTTCTCCAAGACCTCTGCCATGGGCAGGGACCTCTTTCACTAGATCAGGTTGCTCAAAGCCCCATCCAACCTGCCCTTGAACTCTTCCAGGGATGGGGCATCCACAACTTCTCTGGGCAACCTGTCCCAGTGTCTCGCCACCCTCATGGTAAAGAATTGCTTCCTTATAGCTAATCTAAATGTACCCTCTCTTAGTTTAAATACAAACGTGGCCTTCCCCCCTCAAAGCCTCGCAGTCTTTACTGCTATTGGGGATCGCCCCCTCTCAGGTGCAGAACCTTGCACTTGGCCTTGTTGAGCTTCATGAGGTTCACTTTGGCCTCTTTTTCAAACCTGCCAAGGGCCCTCTGGATGGCATCCCTTCCCTCCAGCGTATCGGCTGCACCGCTCAGCTTGGTGGCATCTGCAAACTTGCTGAGGGTGCGCTCAGTCCCACTGTCAATGTCCTGCACTAAGGTATTGAACAGGACCAGTCCCACTATAGACCCCTGAGGGACACCATTTGTTACGGATCTCCGTTTGGACATTGACCTGTTGACTGCCACTCCCTGGACGTGGGCATCCGGCCAATTCCTTGTCCTTCTCCTGGTCCACCCGTCAAACCCATAGCTCTCCAATTGAGCGACAAGGATGTTGGGGGGCACCGTATCAAAGGCCTTACAGAGGGCAAGCTAGATGCCGTCAGTTGCACCAGTCTCTTATCCACCAACGCAGTCGCTCCAGCACAGAAGGCCACCAGATCAGTCAGGCACGATTTGCCCTTGGTGAAGCCACCTTGGCTGTCTCTAATCACCTCCCTGTGTTCCATATGTTTCAACATGTCTTCCGGGAGGATCTGCTCCATGATCTTACCAGGCACAGAGGTGAGGCTGACTGGTCATAGAATAGAATCATAGAATTGTTCTGGTTGGAAGAGACCTCCGAGATCATCTGGTCCAACCATTAACCTATCACTACCAAGTCCCCCACTAAATCATACCCCTTAGGGCCTCATCTAAACGTCTTTTGAATACCCCCAGAGATGGGGACTCCACCACCTCCCTGGGCAGCCTCTTCCAATGCCCGACAACCCTTTCGGTGAAGAAATTTTTGCGAATGTCCAATCTAAACCTCCCCTGGCGCAACTTGAGGCCATTTCCTCTTGTCCTATCGCTTGTTACTAGGGAGAAGAGTCCGACCCCCATCTCTCTACAACCTCCTTTCAGGTAGTTGTAGAGAGCAATAAGGTCTCCCCTCAGCCTCCTTTTCTCCAGACTAAACATCCCCAGTTCCCTCAGCCGCTCCCCATAGGACTTGTGTTCCAGACCCTTAACCAGCTTCGTTGCCCGTCTCTGGACACGCTCCAGCACTTCTATGTCTTTCTTGTAGCGAGGGGCCCAAAACTGAACACAGTATTCGAGGTGTGGCCTCACCAGAGCCGAGTACAGGGGCACAATCACCTCCCTACTCCTGCTGGCCACACTATTGCTGATACAGGCCAGGATGCCATTGGCCTTCTTGGCCACCTGGGCACACTGCTGGATCATATTCAGCCGGCCGTCAACCAACACCCCCAGGTCCTTTTCCGCCAGGCAGCTTTCCAGCCACTCCCCCCCAAGCCTGTAGCGTTGCCTGGGGTTGTTGTGACCCAAGTGCAGGACCCGGCACTTGGCCTTGTTGAATCTCATACCATTGGCCTCGGCCCATCGATCCAGCCTGTCCAGGTCCCGCTGTAGTGCCTGCCTGCCCTCCAGCAGATCAACACTCCCTCCCAATTTGGTGTCATCGGCAAACTTACTGAAGGTGCACTCGATCCCCTCATCCAGATCATTGATAAAGATATTGAACAGAACTGGCCCCAATACTGAGCCCTGGGGAACACCACTTGTGACCGGCCGCCAACCGGATTTAACTCCATTCACCACCACTCTTTGTGCCTGGCCATCCAGCCAGTTTCCTACCCAGCGCAGAGTACACCCATCCAAGCCATGGGTAGCCAGTTTCTCCAGGAGGATGCTGTGGGAGACGGTGTCAAAGGCTTTACTAAAGTCCAGGTAGACAATGTCCACAGCCTTTCCCTCATCCACTAGGCGGGTCACCATGTCGTAGAAGGAGATCAGGTTGGTCAGGCAGGACCTGCCTTTCATAAACCCGTGCTGACTGGGCCCGATCACCCGGTTGTCCCGTACGTGCCGCGTGATGGCACTCAAGATGATCTGCTCCATAACCTTCCCGGGCACCGAGGTCAGGCTGACAGGCCTGTAGTTGGCCGGATCCTCCTTCCGGCCCTTCTTGTAGATGGGCGTCACATTTGCCAGCCTCCAGTCAACTGGGACCTCCCCAGTTAGCCAGGACTGCTGATAAATGATGGAGAGTGGCTTGGTGAGCACTTCTGCCAGCTCTTTCAGCACCCTTGTGCTGAAATCGGCCAGATCCCATCCGGCCCCATAGACTTGTGCGTGTCTAGGTGGCATAGCAGGTCACTGACCATTTCCCCTTGGGCTACGGGGTCTTCATTCTGCTCCCCATCCCTGTCTTCCTGCTCAGGGGGCTGGGTGCCCAGAGAGCAACTTCCCTTGCTGTTAAAGACTGAGGCAAAGAAGGCATTTAGCACCTCAGCCTTTTCCTCATCCCTTGACACTAAGTTTCCCTCCGCATCCAATAGAGGATGGAGATTTTCCTTAGCCCCCTTTTTATTGTTAATGCATTTGTAGAAGGACTTTTTGTTGTCTTTTACAGCAGTAGCCAGATTAAGTTCTAGCCGGGCCTTGGCCCTTCTAATTTTCTCCCTACATAACCTCACAACATCCTTGTAGTCCTCCTGAGTTGCCTGCCCCTTCCTCCAAAGGTTGTAGACTCTCTTTTTTTTCCTAAGTTCCAGCCGGAGCTCTCTGCTCAGCCAGGCCAGTCTTCTTCCCCGCCGGCTCATCTTTCGGCTCATGGGGACGGCCTGTTCCTGCGCCTTTAAGATTTCCCTTTTGAAGAATGTCCAGCCTTCCTGGTCAGTAGCTCCCAGACTCCTCCTTTTTACCCTTTTTAAAGATGGGCACGATGTTTCCCTTTTTCCAGTCACTGCACTGAGGACTTTGTCTGACTGCCATGACTTTTCAAATATGATGGAGAGCAGCTTAGCTGACTCTACCTGTCAGTTCCGCAAGGACCCTGGGATGTATCTCATCAGGTCCCACGGACTTGTGTATGTCCAGGTGTCTCAGATGGTCTCAGACCTGATCTTTTCCTACGATGGGAGGAGCTTCATTCCCCCAGCCTCTGCCTTGAGATTCAGGGACTCGAGAGATTTGGGAAGAGAGGTTACCATTGAAAACTGAGGCAAAAATATTGTTGAGTACCTCAGCCTTCTCCTTGTCAGTTGGCACCAGATCCCTTGTCTTATTTATCGGGGGGGACGGGGGGGGATGGGGGAGGGGGTGTACAATTTCTTTTGTCTTCCTTTTCTGACAAGCGTACCTGTAGAAGCCCTCTTCATTATTCTTCACGCGCCTTGCCGAATTCAGCTCCAGCTGTGCCCTAGCTTTCCTGATCCCATCCCTACACTCCCAGGCAGTGTCCCAGCACTCTTCCCAAGATGCGTGTCCCCGCTTCCACTGCCTGTGCATTTCCCTCTGGTCGTTCCGTTTGACCAGGAGGTCCTTACTCAGCCATGCCGGTCTCCTGCCTTCCTTGCCCAATCTCTTGCCCACGGGAATCGAGAGTTGGTGTGCTCTAAGAAAAAAGAGCTCTAGAAAGCTGCCAGCTCTCCTCTGCTCCTTTATGCCAGAGGGCAATTTCCCAGGGGGCCCCATCCACCACTTCCTTGAACAAGTCCTTGAAAGTCTGCTTTCCTACGGTTTAGGGTCTTGACTACACTTTTCGCCTCGCCTCTCTCTCTCTCAAGATCACAAACAGAGAGAGAAACAGTTCTGCTCTCGCTTTTCTCCCTTCCCGAGCTCTGTCAAAGAGGCCATCTTGGTGCAGCATCAGGCTCTGAGACACTAGAGGGAAGATGAGAGTATGATGGGGTATTTCCCCAGCCAATTCAAGCCAGTCTCTTTTTCCTTCCCATGCTATCTCCACTGGAACAGTGAGACAAAGAGAGCTTAGGACTCTGCAGGAGGTGACAAGGTATCCATCACCATGTCGAGGGCCATGGAAAGGGACAGCGCTGCCAACTTTTGGTGTTACAGAGCCGGAAAGAGAGGGGCATTTCTCTGCCTTAAGGCCTGGCAAGGGCAAGTTCTTTGTACTCTCGGAGTCAAAGTCTTGGAGTCCTCATACTTCGGGTCAATGCCTGCCGGGTGATGCGGCTGTGATTCAGAAGCGATGCAGATACCCACGCAGGATTGCATATCGAGAGCGCTCTCCCGCAGAATTCGCTGATCTATTTCCACCCGTGAGCCCCCAGAGCAAGCTGAGGTTTGACAGGGAAGAGACTCCACCTTCTTGGCAAAGCCTGCTCTGGTGGCTCACGGCAGGCAGGGACGCTGGGGCTATTTGGCGCTGTGTCCCCCATCGCCCTGCAGGCTGCAACTGGGGGAGGCTGGGCCCCATCCAGCCCCTCCCTGGCCCAAGGGGCGTCAGGAACTGAACACAAACACCCTTCTGGAGAAGCGACCGCTTCCTGTGGTGTCTCCACAGAGGGTGAGCGGGGCAACCACCTTCGGCAGACGGACGCGCAGGGCTTGGGCCTGGAGGAATTGGTTTGATGGCTCTACAAGTCGGAGAAAATCCCCAACAGTGAGCCAAGTCCTCCCCGTGGGAGGAAGCCGGGGAGCCCCGAGGGCTGGCCAGCAGTGCTGGGGTGTGGGGAGAGCCTGTGGGACTTTGTCCCGCAGCCTCCCAGGGAGGCACGAGCTGTTATCCAGTGAAGCCTCTTGGCGCATGTGCCTGGAGACGTCTGCCCCGGCCAGAGCGCCCTGACGGGGCCCTGGGAAGACACGGCCGAGGCCTCGGTGACTGGCGTGAAACACCGATGCCGAGCACGAGACAAGAGACGGGGGGGATGGAGTGGGCAGTGGCGTGGCGCTAACACCGGACACATGTGCAAGCACCACAGGCAAGGAGGGCCCGTTGTGACATCCCCGAGTGACAGATGATGACATCAGCAAGTGATGGGCTCTGATGTCACCAAGGGATGGGCTGCAACATCGCCAAGCGGTGGACTGTGACATCCCCGAGCAATGGATTGTGACCACGCACGCCTCGCTGGTTATATCCGGGCGGCGAGTCTCACCCAGTCGGCTCGTGCCTGCACTCCAGCTGAGCGAGGTTGCGAGGTTTGGAGTGTCGTGCAAGGCTGTCGTTGGTGCTGGTGTCGTGCTCGGGGAGTTGTTCGCTGCAACTCTTGGTGCCCGACCCCAGAGCCATTGGAGGATTTTCCCCGGCCCTGCCAAGTTCAGGCAGCCGGGGTACCCAGGAGGCGCGCTCGCAGCAGCAGAGGTGAGCTGTGTGGGGAAACCTCACCTGGGGTGGGGAGCTGGGAGGGTTTCCTTCTTGAGGGACCTGGGCATTTCTTCCACCCCTCCCCGGGCCACCCCATGACTGTGGCCTCTTTTCCTTTTCTAGCGCGACACCCGCTGCTGCAGCAGCACTGAGAGGGAGCATCTCGACATCGCCAGCTCCCCCCAGCCCACCGCAGCTGATGGAGAGCATGGCCATGGAGCTGGAGGACCGCTGTCCCATCTGCCTGGACAGCTGGGAGGAGGCCAGCTACGTACTGCCCTGCCTCCACCAATTTTGCTATGCCTGCATCCTGCGGTGGGCTGAGAGCAAGCCCGAGTGCCCCCTCTGCAAAAGGAGGGTGACCTCCATCCTGCACTCGGTGCGGGGGGACGACGACTTTGAGGAGCACGTCATCCCACCACCCGCAGCGCCATCGGTCGTCGTCCAGCGGACCGGAGGAGCTCCGGGGCAGCCAGCTGCCCCCCATCTCCATCGCCCTGCAGCATCCCAGCCACCAGCTGCGGCGCCGGTGCCCAGGGCTCCTGTGGGCAGCCTCCATCCCCACGTGTGGGCGTTCCTCTTCCAAGAGCACCCGGCTCTGCTCCAGCCCCTGCTGCCCTGGCTGCAAGAGGAGCTGGGGCTGATCTTCCAGGATGCCCAGGAAGCAGCAGCGGGAGCGCAGAGGCTCGTCCTGTCCAGCCTGCACCTCTTTGGCCTGGACGAGGAAACCCTGTTGCAGCTGCTGCAGGCTGCCCTGGGCAGGCACACGAGGAGCTTTGTCCAACGGCTGATGGACACCGTTGTGCGGCGGTGCAGCGGGGAGGCGCGACGTCGGCTGGGCCTGGGGGACGCCCGTGCTGCCGAGGAGCGGGAGGGCAGCCCCGCAGCTTCCCCCAGCCCCGCTGCCTCCCGACAGGGCTCTCCGGCCCCCAGCCCAGTGCTTGGTGGGGGTCCCGGCAGCCCCCCCTCTGCCCCCAGCCCCGCTGCCTCCCGACAGGGCTCTCCGGCCCCCAGCCCAGCGCTTGGTGGGGGTCCCGGCAGCCCCCCCTCTGCCCCCAGCCCCGCTGCCTCCCGACAGGGCTCTCCGGCCCCCAGCCCAGCGCTTGGTGGGGGTCCCGGCAGCCCCCCCTCTGCCCCTGTTCCTGCCCACGGGGAGCACGAAGAGCCGCGGGAGGACCCGGAGGAGGCCATGCCCGGACCCTCCACTCCCAGCCGGGGCAGCCAACGCTCCCCTGGGGGTCGCCGACGAGCCCCGAAGAGGAGGGCCGGCAGCCCTGAGGACCCCTCCCAGCCCCCCAAGAAGCCACCCCGCCGTCGCTGATGCTGGGAGGGTGGCTCAGGGGCCGGCCAAACCACAGGCAGGCCGGCAGCTGGGACTCAGGCTGGTCCCCAAGAGATCCCGGCCCCCTAAATCGAATCACTATGCCATAAAAGCAAATAAAGGCATGAAAACTGCAGAAAAAGTCTCAGTGGCACGATTAGCCTCATGGCATTGCTAAGGGGTGGGATGTTAACGGTGGTAGTTTCCTCTTGATCGCATTAGGATCTCCTTGGCATCATCGGTAGGATTTGTGAACATGCATGCAGATCTCGCCCTTTTCATCATCTTTTTCCTTCAGGAGTGAGCTCAAATTGGACTAGCATTCACGCTACTGAGGGTCTGTAACAGTTTGGCGCATTCTCCAGCGTGCTGCATGCCTCAGGAGCCTGGGGTGTCCTTGCTGCACGGTACCGTCTCTGCCTGTGCAAGGGGACAGCGCACAGTGATGAGGTCATACCCCTCACCTGAGGAGAGCGGTATGGCCCTGCCGACACATGCTCCAGGCCCGTTTATTTGCAGTGCCTCCTTTCTGTCCCAGCATCCCAGCTGCTGTGCATAGAGGGCTGCTGCCTCGAGGGCCGCGTGGAGACGTCGTCTGTCCCTTCCCAGTGCTTACCAATGTGCCCCAAAGCTGGGCAGGATCAGCTCTTCCCAAGGCAGGAAAATTAGTTTACAGGCTGCTGCTGTAAACAGCACCCCACCAGCCTGCTCAAGTTTTCCTCAACGTGACAGGGCTCTTCTTCCCTGCAGTTTAAACCTACCGCTGCTTATTTACCGCAACAAGGCTTCAGCTTTCCTTGAACCCTCTGGCTGTTCTTCTTGCTCCAAACAGACCGATTGCTTAGTCTGTCTTCAGAGGTCTTTCAACAAATGCCCCTGTCCTAGACACACCACAGGCAGGTTCGTGTCATGCGAGACAGGGGGCAGCAAGCTCAGGAATAACTGGTTTTTCCCAGTTGCTCCCTGCCAGCTCACGCTGACGGAGACCAACAGGAGGCAGGTAGCCAACCGCCCTGTAAAAGGTGGGAGGTTTGCAGAGAAAGGCAGCTGGAGGCTAAGCATGGCAAGTAGAGGCTGCTGGTGGACTCAGGGCCCTGACTTCAGTGTTCAAGGAGTCTAGAGCCTAGTCCTGGGGACAGAGCTGTAGGGGCAAGTATCCAAGATCAGAAGACACCGTCCTGGAAATGCTTAGAGTCAAGGCTAAGGCACCTATGCACTGGATCACAGGGTTCCTTAGATGCAGAGGAGCACAGGTTGTTTAAGGGGATCCCACCTGCATCTGCTGCCGCTTCCCTCCAGCTGCTGGAGTAAATCTTTCACACACAGAGGAAGACCGTGTAAAGCCATGGCCGACGCTTGAGTTTGACATCACCTAGTTCAGAATGCCTTGATAGCCATTTCAAGCCTCCATCCTCCCAAATGTCCTGTGCTTGTGGGGCTTTTTTATCAATGCCAGCTAAAACTCAAGTCCCCTTCTAAAGCTTCTCTCACTTAGCTGTGCTCATCAACACAAAAGGCGGCCCAGGGAGTACACCAGCAAGCAGCACTACTCCTATGACAGTTGAGTAGCCCTCCAGGAACCAGCTATTTCATGTTCATTTCATACAGAGCTATACAGCCAAGGCTCATTCGCGGCGTTTCTAGCAGCTTTATTTCTTACAGGAAGAAGGAAAAGTTTGGTAACACTTAAAAGAAGAAAACTCTCAAACAAAAAGTGAGCTTCAAGGGCATCCCATTAGACTCCGTTTCATCTTACCCAGCTGCAAGATGACGCCATCTTACTCTGCAAAGCCACCCTAAGTGGTCCATTTTCTTCATAGCGGTCTGTTTGCTTCATACTTGGCAGCCCAGCAAGCCAAATTTTCATTCACGCCAAATCCCGTTTCACTCTGGCAGTACTCCAAGGGATCTTCAATACCAAATACCTCTTAAGCATGTTGTCCTCCTGGAGTACCTTAGCTTAGTGGGAAGGCCGACAAGATCTTTATATCAGCTGTGCTTTTTTCTTTACCACATCACCTTTTTAGAGAGAGTTTGCCCTAATTCTCTTGAGGCAATGTTTCTCTGTTGCTTCCTAATGCCTCAGTAGCCCTTGGCTCTTCTCTAGTGCTTAGAACTCCACCCCCTTACCCCCCTAAATCTAGTCTAAAGCTCTGTTTATAAGTCCAGCCAGCTTGTTGCCCAGGTCACTCTTGCCCCACTTGCTCAGTTGAGCCCCATCATCTGTCAACAGGCCCGGTTTCTCAAAGGTATGCCCAAGATTGTAGAAGCCGAGACCTTGAGCATGGCACCAGCTATGCAGCCAGTCATTCACCTGGTCAATTTGTCTCCTTTTATTGAATGTCCTTCTCTGATGGGGTGGATAGAGGAGAACACCACCTGTGCTCCCAACCCCTTTAACGTTGTTCTGAGGAATGTAAGGTCTCTTGATATTTCTGAGTCGCCTCGTTGTAGCATCATTCGACCCTACTTGGAATAGTAGTAATGGCGTGGCAGCCTCTCCGTGACATCACGGATGTGACCTCCCGGCAGGCAGCAAACTTCTCTAGAGCCATTGTCTGGACAACAAATGGGTGCTTCAGTGCCTTTCAGCAAGGAGTCTCCAATTACTAACACCCCACATACTTTTCTGGTGGCACCAGTTCTAATGCAGGTGGGTGGTTGGGCCAACTTTGCATGGTTGGCCTTTCCTGGGTCTTGCATGTTACTCATGCTCTCTTCATTGTCCAGCCCCAGGGCATCATATCTGTTACGCATGGGCACTTCAGGGGGAAGGGAAAGATTCCTCCTCCTGCCTCAAGCAGACAAGAGTCCAGTCTCTTTTGTCTTGTGAGTTAGTTGAGTCTATCAGCTCAGGGTTGGAAGCAAGCTTACCTTCCCTTTGCAAAGACTTAAGGCAGGGCTGTCACTCAGCTTGTGACAGCACATAGTACCACGTATCAATATCTCACTCAGATTCCTGGATACTGCGCTGCCTGTTAAGCTCCTCTTGTAACATGGCTACTTGCTTGAAGAGTTCATGCAGCTGGGCACACTTGCACCCACGACATCCACCTCTGTCTTTGGACCCTAGGAGGACTTCCAGGTACTGGAGTTCCATGAAACTTTGGGTCTGGGCAGCTCTTTCAGTTCTTGGCAGGTCAGTCTGGGTTTAGGTGTCCACGTAGGGAGGTTTTATCACTTCTGTCTGGGTTTCAGCCACAGCTATACCATTGCAGCGAGCGGACACCATTTTGTTTCAGCAGGAGGCTGCCTCTCTTTGCCTCCCAGAAAAATAAATAAAACAGGAGATGGTGATAATGGACATGGAGAAGGCTGAGGCACTCAACAATATTTTTGCCTCAGTTTTCAATGGTAACCTCTCTTCCCAAATCTCTCGAGTCCCTGAATTTCAAGGCAGAGGCTGGGGGAATGAAGCTCCTCCCATCGTAGGAAAAGATCAGGTCTGAGACCATCTGAGACACCTGGACATACACAAGTCCGTGGGACCTGATGAGATACATCCCAGGGTCCTGGCGGAACTGACAGGTAGAGTCGCTAAGCTGCTCTCCATCATATTTGAAAAGTCATGGCAGTCAGACAAAGTCCTCAGTGCAGTGACTGGAAAAAGGGAAACATCATGCCCATCTTTCAAAAGGGTAAAAAGGAGGAGTCCGGGAGCTACTGACCACTCAGCCTCACCTCTGTGCCTGGTAAGATCATGGAGCAGATCCTCCCGGAAGACATGTTGAAACATATGGAAGACAGGGAGGTGATTAGAGACAGCCAAGGTGGCTTCACCAAGGGCAAATCGTGCCTGACTAATCTGGTGTCCTTCTATGCTGGAGCGACTGCGTTGGTGGATAAGAGAAGATGTTGTGGTTTAACCCCGGCCAGCAACTAAGTACCACACAGCCACTCGCTCACTCCCCCTTCTCCCTCCCCAGCAGGATGGGGAGGAGAATTGGAAAGAAAGGTAAACTTGTGGGCTGAAATAAAGACAGTTTACTAGGACAGCAAAGGGGGAAAAGATAATAATAAAATATAATGATAATAGAATACACAAAATGAACAATGCACAATTTCTCACCGCCTGATGACCTAACAACCAATATAGCCCATCCTGAGTGGTGATCACAGAGCAAAACCGAGAGCGATCTCGGAACGATCCCGAGCAGCGATTTTGGAACAGTGATTTCCCCAGCAGCGATCTCGGAACCAAAGTTCCCAAGAGCGAGTGAGGGAATGAACAGCCAAACGAACAAACAAATGAAACCATGAACAAACAAAAGCCAAAAACTGCCCAGCCCACTGGCCGACCTCCACTTATATACTGGGCATGATGTCCATGGTATGGAATACTCTCTTTGGCCAGTTCAGGTCAACTGTACTGGCTATACCCCGCCCAGGTTTTTGCACTTCCACATTGGCAAAACCTGGTAAGCTGAAAAAAGTCCTTGATTTCTTAGCAACAGCTAATACCATCAGTGTATCATCAACATTCTTCACATACCAAATCCCATACTAAATCCAAAACACAGTAGCTACTGGGAAAAAATTAGCTCCATCCTAGCTGAAACCAGGACAGAAGAGCAACTGATGGCCTCTGTCTTGACTTCTGTAAGGCGTTTGATACGGTCCCCCACAACATGCTTGTCACTGAATTGGAGAGCTATTGGTTTGATGGGTGGACTGTGAGATGGATAAGGAATTGGCCGGATGCCCACATCCAGGGAGTGGCAGTCAACAGGTCAATGTCCAAATGGAGATCCGTAACAAATGGTGTTCCTCAGGGGTCTGTACTGGGACTGGTCCTGCTCAATATCTTAATGAAGGACAGTGGCGGTGGGATTGAGGGCACCCTCAGCAAGTTTGCAGATGACACCAAGTTGAGTGGTGCGGTTGATACTCTAGAGGCAAGGGATGCCATCCAGAGGAATCTTGACAGGCTAGAGAGGCGAGTCCATGCAAACCTCATGAATTTCAAGAAGGCCACGTGCAAGGTCCTGCACATGGGCCAGGGCAATCCCAAACATGGATACAGGCTGGGCAATGAGTGGATTGAGAGCAGCCCTGCTGCGAAGGACTTGGGGGTACTGGTGGATGAAAAGCTGGACATGAGCCAGCAATGTGCACTTGCAGCCCAGAAATCCAACTGTATCCTGGGCTGCATCAAAAGAAGTGTGGCCAGCAGGTTGAGGGAGGTGATTCTGCCCCTCTGCTCCACCCTTGTGAGACCTCACCTGGAGTACTGTGTTCAGCTCTGGGGCCCCCAGCATAAGGAAGACATGGACCTGTTGGAGCGAGTCCAGAGGAGGGCCACAAAGATGATCAGAGGGCTGGAGCACCTCTCCTATGAGGAAAGGCTGAGAGAGTTGGGGTTGTTCAGCCTAGAGAAGAGAAGGCCCTGGGGAGATCTTATAGCTGCCTTCCGGTACCTAAAGGAGGCCTACAGGAAAGACGGGGAGAGAATGCTTTATGAGAGAATTTTAAACTGAAAGAGGGTAGATTAGATATTTGGAAGAAATTCTTCACTATGCGGGTGGTGAGGCACTGGAGACAGCTGTACGTGGCCCTGCTGGAGCAAGGGGGTTGGACCAGATGACCTCCACAAGTCCCATCCAACCTACACCACTCTGGGATTTTGTCTCAAGTTAGAGATCCATACCTACCTGTAACCTTTTACCCCAACGCTACCTGGCAAACCTGGACTTCCTGAAATAAGCACTATTAATCACTCTTTGAACAGCAAACTAAACTTCTGAGAATAGCACCCCTAGCCAGCTAACAGTATTCATTAGCTCTTGAGATAAAGATGTTCCACCAGGGCTCTCAGCAGGCTGAATTGTGCAGGTCAAATATTGTTTAGATGCCACAAAAAAAACCCTCAAAAGTAAGAAAATAAAGAAATCAAAAGAAAACAAAGAAATAAGAAAATAATTTCCTAAACTCAGTTGGGCCCTCTTCCAGGGAACAGCAAGACGACGTGCAATCACATTGTTTCTTCCAGACATTTACTGACCAACCACATACTTGAAGGCCTCCAGGGGTAGAGATACTACGCCCTTCCCCAAACTATTACCCTCTTCTTAAATTCCAGAAGCTTTCCCTACAGTCCAGCCTGATCTTCCTTGGTGAAATTTAAGCTTCTTCATTCTTGCATTATCAACCAAGTGAACAGGATGGAGTACTTGCCACATCCTTCTCAGCCTAAGCAACCCTAGTTCTTTCAACATTTCCTTGTAGGTGGTTTCCTATAGCCTACTATTTTCCTCTCAACACTTTCCAACTGGTCCACCACCTTACAGGTGAGGGCCTGCACTGATCTCTACACACCAACTGAAATGCTGAACATAGACGTTTCGTTTCACTCTTCCTGCAGATGCTAGCACTCTTTCTACGTCCCACTTGATTTCCTTTGGTCACAACATCATCCTGTGTTACTATGCATTCAGCTTGGTATCCACCATAGCTCTAAATTGCTTTCTGTTTCAGAACTAACCTGAGTATCTTTGCACGGTATGGTACTGTGTCAGAAACATTACTGCCCTGACTGATACCAACGTCCTGCACCTCTGCAGTCTGAAATACATTGTACCCACTAACTTTCAACCTAATTACTGTGGTGATAAAAGAAGGTATTCAGAAGTTTTAGTGCTAGAAGAGGAATGTTACGAGCACACAGTAGGATCTGCAAAGCACCAGCCTTGACATTTCACGTAGTAAATTCTGGATAAAATATTTGACTTATCTTTGAAGCTGCAGGAAAGATTTATTTCAGAAAAACAGGCACAACCACAACAGTGTTAGTTTCCCTCCTTTAAGAACAAAACTGTCATTGTCCCTTCCTTTTTTCAAGGGGAAAGCTCTTACCCACACCCCTTAATTACAGCAGTGGCTTGGAT
Organism: Phoenicopterus ruber ruber; assembly: GCA_009819775.1. Taxonomy (NCBI): domain Eukaryota; kingdom Metazoa; phylum Chordata; class Aves; order Phoenicopteriformes; family Phoenicopteridae; genus Phoenicopterus; species Phoenicopterus ruber. Next base: position 54,376,107 of record CM020246.1, read on the forward strand.
TTGCTAAGACTCATTCAGCTCATAACTCACATGCCCTGCTGCAGTCTAAATCAATAGGACATTTATGTATAAAACTAGCCTCAGTAGAGAACTCACCATTAGGCAATCTAATGCTATTAAGCAAGATCATCAGCTGATGTAAATCCACTGCTGGTGCCTATTTACCAAAACAGAGGATGTAGATCATTAAATAGAAGTGCCGGATAGTCTTTTATGTGTTTGCATGGTTTCCCCAAGTTTTCGCATTTCGTTCTGCAACACATAGTGTGATAGAATTGCATGAAGAGAAAGAAAACTAGCCTAAACAGTGAGGTAGCTGCCCCTGAATTTCTTGAACTGCTGTGTGAACTCAGAGAATTCTGCCGATGAGTAATAAGGACAGAACTAAGTTCCTGAAAGTCATTGCACCGTGACAAGCAGGTCCTTGGAAGGAAGAAAGGAAGGTATCTGTGTTATTACACAGATGTTACTCTTTTAAGATCTCATTCATCCATGCAAAACAAACCATTCCAACTGATAGTGCAAAGCAGAGACTGTTTTTCTCTTGAGTTGACAGACTTTAAGACTTACGATGAGGGGAGAGAATTCTAAAGCAGCAAAGAATGCAAACTGTTTGCTTTCAATGCTGGGAACCAGCATCTCCCAGACTCTGTTTCAAGGGAAAAGGCCTAACAAAATCAGCGACTTCTTTTTCATTTGGACAGCAGAGAAAGACTCAACCATACTTTCAGGAGTCTCTCCTATCTGTGTCATCACAGTTTTGTCCACCTTCCATTTCTGACTTTAAAAGAAGAGTGGGGTGGAGCATACACAGGCTCTTCTATCAGAAGATCAGATCTTCTATCAGAAGATTCCTTCCAGACAGATCAAAAGCGTTGGCATCTCCCTTGGACGCTCACTGCCCTGTGCGGCCAAGCATTGTCTGTTCTATCCAGGAATTACAAGATTGTTCTACAGCCTCAGTTTGGCTCAGACATATCCTGCGGAAGAGCTGCATTGCACTCTTGTTGCAAACAATTACATTTTTCAAGTGTTCAAGATGCTGCAGTTTCCTATCATTGCCATAGTGGGGCGACGATTGACCATCACTCCCAGTGTGAGCAAAGTGGGTACTGAGCTCTAGTATCTGATTCTAGAAATATAACTTTTCTAAAGGTCATATACAAACGGTGATTCCAATTTCCATTTTGTAAAAGCAGAACGTTATTTAAAACTGCTACAGAATCACATAAAATAAGAACTCCCTCCAGCTGGAAGATAGGATTAACTACAGTCAATCCTTAACTACAGTCAGTCTTGGCTGACATTTGTCTGATGTGTTCTCAGAGATCTCCACAGTCAACGGCTTCACACATTTCCACATGTAAAATACTCCAGTATTCTACACATGCGACCTCCATTTGAGTTCCTCCCACTTACTTCTATTTCCTGCCAGCCATGCATGGAAAGGGAGCCCATACATCCCTTCCTTTTTGTAACCATCTTTTACCTTTTTGAAAATGGCTCTTTATGGTCCCTTCTCTTCAGGCAACTCTGTTTCTTCAATCTTTCCTTGCAGTTATTCTGAAGCTTTGAGCATCGTGCTTGCCCTCTTCTTGGCTCATGGGCATTCCTTGAATAGGCTCTGCTATCTTTAACAGTTACACATATGTAATGTGCTTTGTTTGCTACATTAATGTCAAGGTACTTGGCATGTTGTTGATTAAGACCTTAAATGCATGCCATTAAGAGAATTTAGAAATTGCCCTCCTCTCCAGAGCACTTTCAAAATGAAGCTAGTTAGTAAGTTAGAAAGGTAACACAGAATTAAGAATCCATTTCAGACGAGGCAATTCAGGAGAATCTAAAGGAAATAACAAATGCCTAAAACTGGGTGTTTCATTGCAGAATGGTAAGGCTTCAGCCTCATGGTGTGCCTTCGAAGAGCACCAGTTCTGCAATGTTTACACTGCTCCTTGGGACGCAATCCTACAGCAGGAAATCTGTGGTCAGGGCACTGCACAAAGCGTGACAGGAGACATGCAGAAGTGCAATGTGTTTGTGCAACTGCAGGATGGTTTTTTTCTACATATGGGCACCTGCTTTATCCCAAGTATCTTTGTTGTGTCCAAGTATCTTTATTTAAAAAAAAAAGGCTCAAGATAGACAGTTAATAAGTAGTGTAAGAAACAGTTCAAAATTTTTCTCTGTGCGTTATGTCATGGTGACTACAATGAAGTGTGTTAAATGCTGGCCAAGATGACAAAACAAAGGATGAAACAACATCTTGAGTTGCAAATTAGATTCTTCTTCTTTTAATCAGTGTTAAATATACACTTGTGTCTTCTGAAGAGGAAAATATTTTAACCTGAAGAGTAACTTACAGGTATCATCAACTATTTAAGACATCCTCCCTTTCAGGGACATGCATTTTTTCCATTAGTCTTTCCATCTACAAAGACAAAGTCAAAACTTTGACAGGATAATAATTTTCTGATAGTATCTTTTCTTTCGCTCTTAAACATCTATCACATTTGAAAAAACTTACAGGCTTATTGTACATTATTAAACAAAGAAGGTCACGACAACAGAGTTCAGAACACGAAAACCATTCATTTTAAGGAAAACATATAAAAAATCTACCTGAGAAATTATCCCTTATGATGTAATGTTTATTTTACCAAGTAAATGGCATTAGCAGGATTTTACATCTCTCTCTTCTTAATTAGGCAAAGCTAACAAAATTACCATACCAACTGAAGAGCCAGCATGACAAGTTGTTGCTAGAAGCTGAATAATTTACTCCAGTGCTTCAGTGGCAGGAGACCGCTGGAACTGAGAGGATTGGCAGGAAAAAGCATGCAGCAGACTCCAGGCCAAAACCAGCAGGGAACCCCAGAATGCACCTGGAATGATACAGTAGTAAAACCACCACGTGGCAGTAGCTATTTCATCTCTCCAGAACTCCACACATTTGAATACACAGCCGAAAACTGCAGATCAACAGAACGCAAACAACAGACTCAACCTACCTCTACCCAGTGAAAGGTGGAAAAGCTGCAACCCGTAGATAGCCTTTCTGCTTTAGCAAGGAAAGAATGGATACGGGTTTGTTGTAAGTAAATACGAGCTCCATTCAGTACCTTGACACCGGTTCACAAGTACTCCTGGGTTTGTACCATAGTCATAACTCATTAGCAGCTCTCGTGCCCTTGTCTTCCCTGCACAGCAGGGCTGGAACAAACTTGGACACACACGCTCCTATGAAAGCTATTATCCCTCTCCAAAATTCTGAAGAAGAAAGCTTACTTCATTGACCAAAAACACAAGCAGAAGCAGGAGGAGAGAGCTGTCAGGCTTACACTTTCTTCCCATCCAAAGCCTAATGTTACACCAACACTTCACTTGCCATTATGCTACTGCAAATTTGATGGAACAGTTGGTACCTGTACACACTTCTGCTTACATATAGAGAAAAGAGCTGCGATTCTCCGAGATCTCTGTCCTGTGAGCCCATGTTAAACAGAAAACTATGAATACCCCCATTTCTATCTACTTGTAAGAAAGCAGGGATAGCTATAATTTTCTAAAATCTAGTAAAAACTTTTGCATGGAGAAAACGCTAATTGGGGCATCAAAACCTCAATACTTGTTTTTCATGGGAAAGACATCCCTGTGGCATACACTTTCATGTTCTTAAAAAAGAAAAAAAAAAAGCAGGTAACAGTCCCTGTTGTAATTCCATGCAGTGGTTAGTTCACAAAAAACCCAACTGTTACTGGAAGATCTCCAGTGCGGATAGTTTCTCCTTCCATTCATTTAGTATTACACCATTAGCCAATACTTCCTACATATAAAGCAGGTGGGTCACACAGGTTCTGTGTAACAGAAAGATCCCACTCCCAAGAGCCACCTGTTACATATTGTAGGGATGTGTCAGTCTCAAATCAAGCACATTTGAGGTACTCATAACTCTGGTGTTTAGAAGCCAAATATTCACAGGATGTCCTCTGAAAAAAAGAGGAACTTCTCCAGGATTTTTCCAACCTATCCCTCTCTTAAGTTTGAGAAGTGAACAGTCCCAAGGTTTTGATGATTCCAGGAAAGTCTAAGCCACCTGGCCACTGTTTAAATAGTCAACTGCCCATAAGTTTACTGCAACATTTCTTCTCTATTCCCTTTGTGCAGCTTTTCTTCCAGCTTCCCTTCTCTTCAGTTGCCATGTCATATCTTTAATGTTTTAACTACCTGGAAAATGCATGATGAAGATGAAAAAAATACCTGTTAAGCAAAAAAAGGTAAATGTCTCCTTAGGAAACAGATGAGAAGTTACAAAAGGAATGGATCTTGATGCCTTTGGGAAATAGGAAATTACAAACTGACGGTTTCAAGGATAGCAGGCATGCTCTATTAGCAGGCATGCTCTATGAGCAGTCAGGTAGTCAGTAGATTTGAATGACATCGTCCCATTCATCGACAGGCCAGACACCATTGTACTGCACATTGGATGGTGAGCTCTTCCAGTCCCATGTCTTCACAGGGACCTTCCAGTCTGGTCCATAGTTGGCTTCAACATACTGACGAGTTTCACAGGGCACATGTACCTTGAGTTCTACAAATTCAGTCCAACACAGAGTAAACTTCGGAAAGAGATACCTGTGTCATAAAAAAAGAACACGGTCACTGGCAGAAGACTGAAACACACCTTTAAATAAGTTTATGGAGAAAGCAAGCAACTGCAGTGAGTGGCTATGTTACATTTATAATATCTTTTCCTTAACTCATGGCTTCCTATCTATGAAATTTTACACACTGGACAGGGGGTATTGTTATCAACAGTAACTGGTTAACATTTGCCACATGTTCTTAGGAAGGAGCATTTCTGATTCTTGTGCTGCTTAATCCCGTATCATTCTGCCACCTATAGGAAATCACTTGGTCCCTGTCTCTACATTTCCACTCACAAACTGGATTTAAACAGTTACCTCATTTAGAAGGGTGTAAAGAGGACGATACATGTTATTTGGTAGGGGAGATTTTGAGAAAAGCAGCATTAAATACTTTATTATGAGTCAGGCCTTTTTTAAAAACAAGTTTTTACCTTTCTTCAATCTTACCAAATAAAGCATGCAATTCCCCTTCAGTACCCATGTTTAAACATGGTTCCAGACTTGGAGCAGCTGCAATGAATTAAGACGCAGCTGCCACCCTGTACTTTCTGAAACCCATTCAAATTTTAAAAATAATTTATTCTACCAAACTGAACTTGTTCTGTACCTGTTTTTTTCTGTAAAAGTGCCAACATAAGCCCTACCTATATGTATGCTTACACCAGTGTAAGTTCACAGGTAAATTTCACAGTTTGATCAGAATGACACCCTGCAGGAGCCCAGTGTCGAGTCAATGTGTTAAACAAGTAAATACCGAACACTATGTACTATTCCTGCAGAGGATCACTCCCACTTCTGAAGCTGTGAATTATTCCACAGAAAAAAGTGATCTTAAAATTCCTTCTCACAGGTTAAAATGAAACCATAAGCACTTAGACCTTTTAAAAAGAAGGTTAAAGATTTGTGCATTTGCATGAATTAGAAACCCCACATGTTCCTCTAAGCATAAAGTTAATTTTATTTCTAAGTGCTGAGCAAACAGTTTCACAAAATAAAGCAACCTTGCTTTTATGCCTTAAATGGAGGGAGAGAAAAAAAGTGATCAAGCACTTTTGGATATATATCCAGAGACTACTGATTAGCTCTAAACTAAACCAAAAAGCAAAAAAATGTCATCTACCGGGGGAAAACAAGGTAAACAAACTTTATTAGTGGATCTACCATCACCAAATAGCTATTCAGCTGTTATTAACCCAGGAAATCATTCATCCATCAGAATTGCAGTGAGCGTGCATACACAAAAGCTATCAGCAAACCACTGAAATAATACATCCTCCAGAAAGTGAACTCTGAATAATAATTCTAAAGAGAACCAAAGGATAATTTAAATAAACTAATCTGCAAATAAAAAAGTCAGTTGGAAATTCCACCAAAATAATTATTTAACTATTATTGAAATCAAATGTTTACATTCACTGATGAAAAATGTAGCTTTCAGTGGTGCTTCACACTACTGGAATCCTTGCTCTTCATTTGCTCACTCCAAGTGGCTGGGATAAGGCTACGTACTCTTGTACATATACACTGCTCACCATTTTTTCCTTCCAATTTCAGTCTCACCAGTCTTTGGACACAAAAAAGACTTTACACTTCCGCGAAGTCCTCTACATGAAGAACCTACAGAATTAACTCATTTTAAGGATTAAAGCATACGGTCTAGATTTGATTCCCAGATTCAGTTTTTGTAAATACTTGCTCTCTGCTGAAGAATGCAACTGTCCAGCATTAATTCTGTAAACAAACACGAGGTCTCAATTGCTGTAACTCCGAGACAAGGAGGATGTTGCTTGTGTCTGCAATGTTGAGGAAGTATTTGTGTACACAAAACTGCGAACCATACAGCCAGACTTGTAAGGTTTAGAAACCACCTCTCCAAGGAAAGAGAAACCAAAAATGACTAATGAAAAATATTTTAAAGATTAAATGAGAAATACTTTAATTCTTCATACTTTTATTTAGCAAGATGTATAGAAAGTATGCCTGTGCAAATATTTAGCTTTCTGAAGAAAATGTCTTTTACCCTTCATTTTTAAAAACATAAATATCTTGGAATAGAACTCCCACTCTTATCTGTGATGATCTAGTAGCAACCAACATCTCTTCTGATACCACATAAACAGCTGGTGAAATTCCTTTAAAATTGTTAAAGGGGATGTAGGATTCAGCATGATCAAACAATCACTTCTCTTTTGACTGACCTCCTCACTTTACCTTCCCCCAAATTTTTGAAAGAGCTAAAGACTAAGAAAAATTGAGGGTCATTCTGGTGTTGCAGGCATTCAGATCAAGCATGCTAAATCATCACATCTCACAGCTAAAAAGATGTGACCTTTTCTCTCTTTCTGAGGAGGTGTTTGAAATAATACATATATGGAATTATTTGGCTAAGCATTCTGAACAGCCATGTTCTGTCAGGGCTTGGAGCCTTTATAATGGAAACAAGCAGTTTTCTTGCTCCTTTTCTGTATGGGTTAAATACAGTAAACTGTGCCTAAGAAACAACAGTTCAGAATTAGAGGCTGCATTACACTACTATGTCTAAGCAAATTAGTTCTTATTGAACTAGAAAGCCATGTTTGTAAACTTTGAAACAAATTACCACCAAAAATAAGTACTAGGCTACATGAAAAGGAGAATGTTTTACAAAAGCTGGAGTTCCAAAGGAGCTATAATATCCTAGGATAGAGGAGCTGGAGCATAGCACAGGCTCACATCTACCTTCTATTCTCATGCATTGGACCAGTCATATCAAAGGGGGGGAAAAACCCAGCTCTCAAGTACCCAAGGTCTGATGCTACAATGGAATTTTGAAAGAGCACGTCAACTCCACTGGCATGGAAACAGCTATTGCAATCTAGACACAACAGAAGCACAAAGAAAAGGAAAGGAATTTATTGGTCAGCTTCCTCCTCAGAATGCATCGCACAAAATCCTCCAAAATCTTGTATGGAAAAACAGACATTAAGCCTGCTTTGGAAAGCTATAAAATTGTTGCTCTATTCTAAGAAAAACACTCTGCAACATACCACATTTTCTGTGGGAATATTCCAAGAATTCTTCCTTTAGTCTATTTGTAAGTGTGCCTTTTGACTCTGGTCATCAAAATAATCTTCCCCAATCTTTGTTTATCATTTCAGAACAAAGATAACTAAGACAAGGACTCAGACATTATTGCCACCTGGATGACAGTGTTCACTAAGTTCCCATTAGTGAAATACAAGCAAACAGAGTGCAGGCAAAATAGGGAAGATAATGAAATCCTATAGAAATCAACTAGGTTTTCAACTAGTCTGCAACTGTCTCTTTCTGAGTTAAGGTGGGTGAAGGAAAGAAACAAATCTAATTACCAAAACCTACATTCAGTTTGCTGATTACGAAGCTGTTGTACTTATTTGCTGATTTAATACTGAAAGGTATGAAGCAAGAATGTGGGATCCTATTTAAAATTCCATTTTCAGAACATGAACAACAACAAGGTCTGCAGTAGTCATTCGCGTTGCTGTCACAACATTACAGTCAATACAGTATTCCAAACCATTACCATAAAATCCAAAACTATGGGGTTTACTTTGCAAGGACTGTTGAGGCTTTCTGCCATAACACTCTGTCATCAAGACAGATGCCTAAGGATTCATTGTTTACTGCAAAATTAGTTTGTGCAACACACACAGTTTTAGAGACTTCTTTCTCATCTTAGCTGTTTATTTAACTTTTATTTAGCTTGTCAGAGTCCAGATAAGATCTGCTTGATGCATGCCAGCATTGCTTTCGATTTGACGAGAGAATTGATGTTTGACAAGCCCAGCACCTCTCTAGTAAGGCATAGTACAGTTCTCTTCCTACTTCTCTGGTCTCAACGGGCAAAATCTCCACTGATTCTCCTCTGATAACTGCCCTTCCCACAAAGAGCACAGACTCTGCTAGGCAACAACACACAACACACAAAATGCCAACACTAAACACTAACTTGTTCAATTTCTTTCCTATTAGAGGTACAAATCCAGTTCATACTTAAATTTCTTGCCCGACTTGGCCTGAGTTCCTCCATTCCATATGTGGTCATCCTCTTCATAGAAGAAAAAAATATCAAGTTTCACATCATCTTCTCCCTGGAAAGAGAGCTCCAAGCTGTCTTCTACCTGCAAGACAAAAACACACACTGTAAATATTCATAAAAATACAAGGCTACTTACGTCAGCAGGTTTCAGAAAGCAAATCTATTTTGGTCAGGTATGCAGAGTGACTCCTATCCTAACTGAAGAAAATATGCTAACTCTGCAATTTTTTTTTTTGATTCCTTGACAACATTGGAAATTTTCTGCACCTCACTGGGATTACCTTCTCTTTCCTCCCTTTAGCCCCAAAAGCTTCAGTACCATCTCCTTGTTCTCTACAACAAGCAAAATGATCTTAGTGAATAAACACATGATTAATAGGTGTCTTCATTTAACACACTTCCTCTATGATAAAACACTCGCTAGCACCAGTAGTGATATATGACTTGAACTGTGGCTGAACCTTCACATTCCTGTAATTTTGTTTCTTCTCTCTACCATTCTGCAGCCTACACTCTGCAAAAGCTCAATAAAGATCCACATAAGCTAATAATGAACAAGCCCAGTGCCCACCTCAAGCCATCCTTCCCTTTCTGCTAGTTTTACACACAGGGCTACAGATCATCTCAGAGCTATCACCAGTCCTCCCGTATGATGAGGCCCATCCAATCTCAAAGACTAAATTCTACCTTGATTCTTAAGTTTCCCTAGCATCACCACCACAGATTAGACCCCTTTAAAACTTATTAAAAACTTCTTCTGAGGTGGAATTCGGACTCCCCAAACAGGGCTGAAGCTATTAAAAGAGGTGTTTTCTCACATACTGTCGAAGAGAACACACAAAAATCAACAAGATTATATGTTTAGGCAAAACCCTAATGGGTAAATGCCTGCTGAGGAGACTTCAGATACCCACTTCTACATAAGTGATCTGCAGTTGTACTCAAACTTATGAACCTACAGAAAGACACATGAAGCAAATTGTTGATTATCTATGTACCTTGCCAAATTTATGTTTCAGTGGTAAGCCTGCTTTCTGAAAGGCTGGAATGATATCTGCTTTGTAGTCCCTTATAAAGACTCCCAAATCCACATCTTTGCTGTGAGGAATGACATTGCACTGTCTATACCAGCCTGAGGGGGAAAAAAAAAAAAAGGAAAGGAAAAAAACAAACTACTTAATTCAGGAACATGAGAAATATCTCAACAGAACAAAAGCAACATAAAAATGAACTGCCATAAGGTCACCAAGCAGAGATCTTTGAATGAGGCCATAAACAAGACTTCTGCCTTTCTCTAGTATGAAATGAACCACATCTAAGAAAATATTACTGCACTTAGAGCCAGCTCTTTCCTCCAGAAAGCCAAGAATGAGAGAGAAAATGCTGACTCTTTCGAAGATTAAATATCTTCAGTTTTCTAATCTAAATGTCTTTAAAGAAAAAATATTCTTTATCTGGGCCCGAATCTAATCAGCAGTGAACAGTTACAGGGCTACAGCAAATTAAAAGCTGTGCTTTTAATTTGAAACTATTATTTTAAACAGTATCTGAGACATTAATCATCTTTCAATCACCACTGCAAAACAGTAAGACAAGAAGTGGAACATTCTTTTGTCTGTTTCATTAAAGCAGCTTTTAATAACTGTTCATTCAGAATATTATATTCCCTAGGACTAACCAAATACAAGTTGAATGTGCACACACATGAGTTTGCACAACCTATTTCAATAACAAAAGAATCTTCACCAGTGATACTACTTCCATCTTCAGCAGCACTGAAAACTTGCAGTACCTGCTCTACTAGGCTGACATTTTATTAAAAGGATGTGTTTTAAAATAAACAAATAAAGGTAAACTATATTTTAAAATAAGTCAGTGATAAGCAGCAAATTGCATGGGAAGAAAAAACAGCTGAGAGTGTACATGGACAGCAGAAATATGTGTTCATCACTGTGTTTTCCAACTAGCATTTCACTAAATTCCAAGTCACATAATTTAGGGAACTGCTGATTACTTTCTAAGCAGTGATCAACACAACACATAATTGCTGCTAACAACATTAAATGCTTCACTGGAAATTTGCTCAGCATCTGCAAGGCTCAGGTTTCTAAAGAAAAAGCATTTTGTCAGGAGCAAAAAGGCCTATTTCAGTACAGCTAATGCCACATATTACCTTCCAATCCGGTACATTTAGCTGTTAACCTCAGCTGACATCATAAGCAATAGAGGATGAAATGTTAAAAATATCAGATAAGTTTAGAAATGCAACATAACACAAACGTTTTACCAAGGCATGTTCCACTGCTCAGCCAGAACTTTACTCCTAAGTTATTCAGTGTCAGGGCGGCCAGATGGAGCAAGGATTTTGCTTTTTTTCTGAACTCCACTGCATCAAGAGAGGCATCATCAGGATACAGCTGGAAGGGAAAGGGAGAGTAAGCAAGCTATTGTCAGAGAGTAAACTTGTCCCTTCATTTTTCATTTCAAGAAAAAATGACCTTTAAAAATTTATCTGACTAATATCTGGGCAGTATCTGTTTTCACATATACAGCCCAGTTTGAGGACATACAGTAGAATGACAAGTTAAAATTTAAACTCTGCAACATCAATCTTTAGTTTTTCCAAACTAGCAGAATGTAAAGTCACAGTAAAACAGAGTAAGAATACATGTATTAGACACTGATTCTCAGGACTTGGCAAGAACACAGATGGACCATAGCTCTGCACACGCTAAAGCCAATACCAACAGTCCAGGGAGAAAACCAGGTCAGAATCAGAGTTACTTCCAGCACATTAGTTTATTTGGCGCCACCAAGTGTTACAACTGGATGTTGACAACTTCTGCCGTATAGTAGAAACAACGTGAACAGAAAATCATGCCCATCTTCCAGGTACAACCGTGGCAAGACCTTCCGTAACACAAAGCCAAAACCAGCACGGCAGTCTGGGCAAACATGACCAAATCAAACACAGGATCAATGCACAACTTGGCTTCACGACTGGTTTCATTAAGAGCTCTTGGGCAACAAAGAGTCGAAATGAATACTTTTCAAAACATGTGCCAGCTGCTTATTTCAATATTAAAGCTCCAGCAAAATTCAATATACCTTCTGAGGCATATTTTCTCTGCCTGTGGCGATTACTGCCTGGAGGTTTTAGAGCTGAAGTGGAGCATGCTTCCGATTTCTGTTCTTTACAGGTGAAGTGACAACACACAGGTACCCTTGGGTATAGTAACCGTCCAGCTACACGTATGGGGAGCTACAGCCTACTAGACTCAACAAGGACGATCTTCCCTTCCTGGAGAAGTCCCTTCCCCAAGACCTCAAATATCTGAAGAATGGAACCTCTCGTGTCCTCTTTTTTCCCCTTTCATGAAATCAGAGATGGTTCAAATTCAGTGACCTGACTCTGACTCCACAGTCTTAACTGTGGTAACTCTTGACCACTTTATATCTTGGCCCTTTTCAAGTTAGGACAAAATGCTCCCCATACTGCAGCAGAAAGTTTTCTACCATCTGCTAAATCAGGTAGCAATATTCTAAAAATAATGCTCTAAGTAGTGGTGAAAACATTAGTTTTAGTTTTATTACCACTTCCTAAACTCTGTGGATTGAGTCTCAGAGGCTGTATTTAGCTTTATGTATGCGAATAGTCCCATCTAGGTAAAAAACAATGAATTTCTTGTAGGTTTGGGTCAATCAGTGAAAACGTACATTACATCTCAGAGACACTACCTGATTACCACTAACCTGAAAGAAAGCCCGAGCTTCTCTGTACCTACATTCAAGAAATCTAGAGTGTGACATCTCCTCTAGAAAAGTGGATGGATTTTTTGGAATTTGAACTTTTAAGTCATCAATGGAAACAAGCAGAAGTTCTGGTCTGCAGGGAAAGAAAGATGATACATTACCCCATTCAATTCCTTTACAAACTACAAGCCACTTTTTCCTCTAGCTCAGGTTAAAATCTTAATGCATACTACTGTCAGTGATTCCTCTGTCCAAATACACCCAAAATCGATTATAAAAGAGCAACAAGAGCTTCAACAAATTCCCCATACACTTCCAAATTTTGTTTAAAAAGAAATTCGATGCCTATAAGCCCACAGTTAGTTTGTCAGATCATGGATTCCTTTACTGACTCACGACTTGCACTGAATTTGTTCAGAGCTGTTGTTCAGTGCATTTGAAAATTCAGGCTATTTATTTGGTTGTCTAAAGTATGGGATGCACTTAAGAACCAAATTTTAGCCTGCACTTCGAGGCTATTTGCATTTAAAATTTCAAAACTGTTCAGCCTTCACAAAGAATGAAATGTGATGTTTAACAGCTTACACAGTCAACTTCAAATGTTTAGGCACATAACTGGTACAGATTCCATGTTTTAAAAGGAAGAAAGAATGGTGTCAATTTTAAGGAAAAAGTTAAACAGATTTATTTTGACCCGTGAAACATTTGGCTGTTTTTCTCCGATTTATGACACATACACATACCCTACAGGAACACCGTTCTCAAAGCCTAGTGGTACATACTTGGCTTTGAAAATAGTGACAAGATTTGCCATGATCTATATTTCCTGAAATACTGCTATTGAAAGCATTATGAGAAAAGGCAGGCATTTACAGTAACTTTACCAATGTAATACAAAGTTTAAGCATAAGACTAGGGAAAAATAAGACCACCAATTCAAACATTTATGCAACAAAGGAGTCCCCTCTGCACGTTAAGAGCATGGGTTAGATGCAATGTCTGGCACATGCCTTTGTGGTACAAATGTCACCTCTTTTTATTCATGTTCTTTAACACTGACTATTTGGACTATTACTGAATGGATTTCTGTTGCTTCCCCTTTTCATTTAATGTTCCATAACTGTATTCAACTTTTGGATACATATCGTTATAGAAAGAACACCAAATATGTATCAGCTAGTACTAAATCTCTTGCCACTTCTCCTTTACTCCTGTGTCGATAGCACAGATGGCTATCAACAAATTTCAAACTTTTATATATATATTAACGGTAAACCACTGACTCCAGCAGAAGATCCTCTAATACATGCAACCTCAGTCACGAGTACTTCTTCTCCTCTCATCTTTCTGCCTGCTTCGACCTGGATACACAGAAACTTCCTCTAAAATGTAGTTCTTAATTTGTAAATTGTGGGAAGCTCTTGTTTTCGGGTAAAAAGGACTGAATTTACCTTCATACCTAAATTTACCTGCCCTTTGAGGGCTGAACTATACATGAGCTAAATTTTACAACCTGACTTTAGGAAAGAGAGTCATTTTATATAAAGGAGAAAGAAGTTACTTTGGAAGTGCCATTACGGCATTTACCTCTTCTGTTTTGAACTCACTTTTCATATGCTCCAGGGTAGCGACCAAAGTGGAGTTTCCTGAAAGGCACAAACTTTCTGTCCATATGTTGCTTGAGCCTTAGCGGGCCATGCCAGAGATAATTGCCGCTCCTCTCATAGAAGACCACCAGGTGAATGGCATGAGATGCCAGTTTAAATATGTAGTGCAAGGGAATTTCAATCCCAGACAGGTCATCCATCCCGTCCAAGCGGGGGTCCTTGTTTATAATTTTTAGCCATTGGAAACCCATTTTCTCAGCAGTTCTAAAAAGGCCCACCTAAAAGTGAGAGAGAGGGAAAGACAGAGAGAGAAGCTAAAGATTAGAGGAACCAAAGTTGAATGCTAAATGATTAACTGACTTTATTCCCAATTTTCATTTTCTAATCAGACTTAAGCACAAACTACTCAAAAATTTCTAAGACCTTAAATACCAGCAATCACAAGCAATTCCTTGTCTTAAATTTTGTCCCTCAAACTATTCAATAAAACAACAAATAAATGTTGTAAGCCATGCTCGGACTAGGTTTGCTCCTTGCCATAGCAACCTTCTCTGCACCCTCAAACTGTTCCCTAAAGATATTCTTGTGCCAAACTTGGCATGCATAAGTCCTTGAATAATGATACCACTAATACAAAAACGATTACTGCAGAATATTCTTTTACTATGTACATAAATATTTGCCTAAGTCTCAACAAACACCGAATGTTGCACTAGGTAACAGGCTTTCATATTTCCACAGAAAAAGGGAATGAAATTCTGGCTGATAAGAAAAGATCCAATCATCATCTGAAGGCCTTTTCAATTGCCTTCCTTGAAGTGTTTTATACAGGCATATCAGCTTCTCCTCTGGATGCTACAGATACTATCAATGAGCCACAAAGGAATGGAGAGAGGGATTTATATTAGTGTGCTGCCACACAATCTTATTCTCAGTTTCTTTAATTCCTTTACAGCTATGGGTAAAACAACTGCCTGTTCAGATCCAGTGCCACCACTCTTCACTTGAGTAAGACTCCTTCAGTAAAGTAGGTAGTTTCCTCTAACAATACCTTTATGAGGCTTCCACACAATGAATTCAGAGGCCTTAACATAAACATGAAAGCGTTATGTCACAAAATCATAGAACAGTTGAATGCATTACAATATACAAATGTGAACTGAAGAAAAGGCACTTACTTCATGTTTCCATGTTTTGTCCAGTAGTGCAAACGTAGTAAAGTCTCTTGGAGCACAAAAGTACTTGCATTCCAGACTAGGACCATCAGGAGAACTTCTGATCTGTTCAATGTCTTTATCAACCAGTCCCAGAATCAAAGGATCAATCAAATACACTGGTATATTGTGACTGGATATTAAGCCTAAGAACTTCCTAACCACGTGCTGTTTGACAGAGGATAAAATTAGAAGTTAGAAACACCATCTTTAAGCTTACAAAGGTTAAACTCTTTTGACAGAAGGAAAAACACCAACCCACTGACAGAAGGAAAATTTATCTCCCAGTACATTTTGTGTAAGAGTGTGCACTTAATTTCCATGAACAATTGCGGAAATGGAAATTTTCTCTTTCAGAAGACCGTGCTGCTCCTAGGCTTTCCAGGTCTCTAAGACTAGAGGTAAAATCTTTCAGCTTCGAGTAGAACTTTCTACAAGTTAAAGCACTCTAACTCTAGAGTGCTAGGCTTGAGAATGGACTCTAGGCTAAACTCTAGATTTTTGCAGCTCAATCTAGAGTTGGAAAGCACTTGAATAAACTAGAGATTATAGGATCAGATGTGATGCACGTGTAGGTGCTGAGGGAGCTGGCTGATGTCATTCTGAGGCTGCTCTGCAACATCTTGAAAGGCCATGGTGGTCAGGAGCTGTTCCTCAAATCTGAGAAAAGGCAAATCTCATGCCATCTTCAAAAAGGCAGATCTAGGGAACTCTGGTCACCTTAATTTCAGTCGCCAGGAAGCTTCTGGAGCAAAAACCCCTGGAAAGTCACATCCAAGCACATGAAGGACAAAGATGTAATTGGGAAAGTCAGTCAAAGGCAAACTGCCCCTAATCACACCAACTGCCTTTGAAGAAGCCTGTAGGCAAGGCAACAGCAATGGACACTGTTCATACCTTGACTTTCAGCATGGCCACTCTGAAACAGTATCCCCAAACCTCAGGCATGATGTCTGCTGTATACGAAGGGTGATTCGGTGAGAAGGTAGGAAGTGAGTGCTATCCAGTCTTTGGACACTAGTGTACCCAGGGCACTCAACCATGGCAACATTGCATAAGGGGTTAAAAGCTGTAGCAAGAAGGTCCTGTGCCTGCTGAGAGGATTTATTAACTTGACTCAGTTGAGAATTTTAATCAAGTACATTTAAATGTCCATGGCAAACAGAAGATTTAGAGCAATCATAGCCACCCTGCTATTAAACATGTAGCATTTAACTGTAACAGTTAAATTTAATGACTTAAAGTACCATTCTACTCAGAAAAAAAAATTTGCTTAGAACAGCACTGTCAGGCTTTATGCCTGTTACATCTCAAGGTTTCTAGAAGAGGTGTGATAAGGGGTAAACAATGGCCTACTGCCCAAGCTACCCGACCCTGGCTTTCTAACTGAAGCTCTAACCTTCCTCTTGTCCAGTCTGTTCAACCAGACTCCAGAGGCCAACCTCCAACTCTGGTGCGGGGCTTCGGCTTCAGACAGGTGTAAAAATGTGAACAAAGACAGAATGAGGATCAACAAACATAATTTAGGCAGCAGCACTACATGTGCTGTACAGACAGAGGCAAGGCCACCCTCTTAGTGATTTCAACTAGATAGAGCTGAAAGGTAAGTGATGTGCTAGCATTATTTCTGTAACCAAAACTAGCAGATCAGACTGATGAACAGGAAGCAAATCTGTGCAAAAATATCTACTCTCCCCCCCGCTCCACCCCCCCCCCCCAATCACTTCTTCAGGGAAACAGATGCTTTTAGCTGAAATGTAAATAATTGATAGAAAGAGACGGTAATGATAACAAGCAGCTAAGAGAAATGCATTCAAATAGAGTATTTTGGACTCATCACACAGGGATTCTAAAGAAAGCTTGGAGTGCAACAGGTCCCTGGCAGGACTGTGGAGCATTCTGCTTTGTTAGTAATGATCCCGTAAGATCAATTTAAAGCTTAATGAGACCTCTGTCCACCGACTGGCAGATTGGAAGCCCACTGTGACCATGTCACCTAACACCCAGTAGGTAGTTCCAAGGGGTGCCACCCCCAAGAATAGTGAGACATTCCTGGCGCAAGCAAGCAGTCCCCAGAGCAGTTGGTTTGGATTATTCCCAAGAACAGCTGTTAACCAGAGCACCTTTCCTCTTGCGCAGCAGAAACAAGGCATTTAAATGGCTATTTTGCTAACTAGCAACGTTATCATATTGCATCCAAGGCAAAGGGCAGCCAGCTCCCAGAGCATCGTTCTCTTTAACCATCTGTGCTGTTCTTCCGCTGGGAGATCTGCTAACAAAAGACTGCTGTAAAAGTGTTTCCAAACAAATGAACTACAAATATCATAACTGAGCTTCTGATTCCCTGAGGCCAACGAGATGTTTTGGTTGCACTCAATCCTGCAAACCTTAAGTCAGACACGACAAAAAACATCCCATTTCAAGTATCTAATGGCACTCCTAGCACTGCTCCTGAACAGTGGAATACAGCGACTGGTGAATGCTGAAATGTAACATTTTCCTGCTTGTGAAGAGCTTTATGACCCAGCATAAGCAAGTAACACAAAACACTGAGCAGCAGGTTAAACAACTGGAGTAAGCAAAGGGACATTCTATGACCCGAGACCTGCAGCTGATTCTTTTACCATGCTACTGACCATCAAACAAGTTGCATGTCAAATAAGCCAGTCTTTTCAATACCCAGTCTGAAAGAACACAAAAGTCTGGATCAAAGCTTCTGTTCTTTCAAACAAGTTTTGCTTCTTAAAATATTAACAACACTACTAAGGACTGCACAGGCAAAGGCTGCTAAGCTGTAACCGTTTCTCAACTCCATTTTAAACTGATGTTTTGAAACACTTCATAACTTTACTCAGTGAAGAAAGTATCTCTTAGTCCCTAATACTAGAAAATCCCCAGGGAAGATGAAAGAGAGCTGAACCCCGAGTCTGCAATTCCATGTGAGTTCTCTGAGACTTGCAGAAGAACTGTGTGAACCAATGATGTCGTACATACCCATCTAGTGCTGTCTTGGCCTGACTGGCTTCCTCTGACTTTTGAAAAAACTGCTCCATTCTACCAAAACCAAAGAAGGGGAGGGGGAGCGAGAAAGAAAAGAAAAAAAGGTAAGTTTCAGTTGAATCCCTGCTTAGGATTTCTTAACAGGACATTCAGGGTCATTTATCCAGTTAGCACTTCATAATTACAGCTGTGGTTATGCCTCTGGTCACTCAACTACAGTACTGAATGTGAAGTCATAAACACCTGCTCTGGCTTAGTGTATTTAGAAGGACAACACAACCCTTGGGGACTTACAGACATGCAAGGATTGCATGATCAGGCCTCAGGTTTCTAAGTCACTGCACCAGTAAATGTAAAATAGGAAGATGACAAACACAAACACTGTTAGGCAAATACCACTGTGAGGAAGACAGCAGGACTACGCCTCAGTCTTTCCAGATATAATCCTAGAGAATTAAATTTGAACGAGAGTATATTTGTATCATAAAGCCAAGTCGGTTAGTGGCTCAGCTTTTAGCTTTTCAAAAGTATGAAGAATTTCTCATTCACAGTATCTGATTGTAAACAACAAGGCTATAAGAAAGAGGTCAAAGGTTGTGGTACCACCTAGCACTAAGACTGCCTACATTTATTAAGAATGTCCTCACCAAAAGAAAACAAACTCAGGAAACATGATACCTATGCGGCTCTTCTGTAAAAATAAAATGAAGGCATACAGTTGCAAGGAGTTCCTTTGCTGAATCTGCATTGCAACTGTAAACTATGAAGCCATCAAAAAACCAGAGTATTCCTTTACAGTAACATTTACCTCTTTTTCCATTACAGAAAATCACACTCAGCTAAACACTCCACAGGTGGTAGAAAAGCAGGATTTAATCTAACAGCTAGAAAATTACGAACACTAAATCACAAAGCACTAAGACAACTGCAGAAAAAGCTGAGTTTTCTTTTAAAACACTACTGTTGAAAAACCTGCAAACAAGAAATGATGCCATTCCTTGTTTCTTCAGAAAAGTCCCAAGATTGTGCTTGGTTTGACTTCACTATCAATAAAAGCTGTTTAACAACAAGAGTAGGGCTTGCGAAGATTAAAAGTCTTGGTGGCTCAAACCTGCAGCTGAGGACACCGAACGGCATCCCATTTTAGAATTAATGGGATGCCTCTGACTGACATAATGACTCGAACATCAGGCTGACAACTGAAATCTGACTGTAGCCCTGCCACCAGAAACTTGGTCGGGCTACTGACCTGCTTCATGTCAATACTACAGGAATCGCTAGCCATACAAGGGAAGTTTGGGGGTGGCGTTAATGTTGCTAAAGGACTCTGAAGAGAGGAGGCATTCTACTTGGTTATTCCACAAAAGGAAGCCTTTGCAGGACAGCTCTCTCTTACCTTCTGCGACAGGTAGAACCTGTAATAGTACAACTGGAAGAGGAGGAAGACCAGGCTGGCCAGAGAAAGGAGCGCCAGGACCACGTTCTTATTGATTTTCTGCATTAGTCTTCGTGGCGCTCTCGATCACCGCCTGGAAGCAGCGCCGCGTCGCTCATCTTCTCCGGGTCCCCAGCTCCTCCCTGCGCGCCAGCAGAGGAAAACGGGCGCTGAGCAGGACGCGCCGCCGGCTGCAGCCAGCAGGCCCCAGCCGGGCGCCGCGGCGGCCCACGGGAGCCCTGCGGACCCGCGGCGGGGGCTCAGCTACGGGGGCCCCCGGTGATCGTCACCCGCACCGCCGCGCCCCGCCAGGAGCTCCCCGCTCGCACCCACCGGCCACGACGCCGGGCACGGCTGGCTCCCGCCCGGCCGGCCGCCCTTACCCGCGGTGCGGCTCCCCGCCAGCCGGCAGCCTTTCGCGGCAGCCGTAAAGCGCCGGCCGCCGCCGTGCGCGCATGCGCGGTGGGGGCCGACCCCCCCCCCCCCCCCCCCCCCCCGGCAGCAGAGGGTCTGTCCGCCGCGCCCCGCCCCACCGAGACGCGACACCCCCCTCCACCCCCCGGCGGCCGAACCCTGCCGCGGAGGAAGACAAAACGAGGAAAACTGAGGCACGTCAGATTTCAAAGTTCTGTATTAATAGAAAAAGCTCGCATCACACACACAAGTCAGAGACATCCACGTACTCCGCGGGCTCCGAGGCACCCCCGCCACGCGGCGTGGACAGCGAGAGGCCTCCTCCTCGGGGTGCTCTCCGCCGGGGCGAGGTGTGAAGCGCTGACGGGGAATACCTGAGGTACGGCCAAGCGACGGCTGGTAACCCCCGCACCGGCCGCTTACCGGGTGGTGGGCAGGCGTTGGAGGACGATGCGCGACAGCGGTGGGGGCAGCAGGCCATGGCGGTCACCCCCGCTCAGCCCGGCGCCGAGACGGGCGCGACGCCTGCTTCACCCCAGTGAGGGAAAACCACATCCAGGCCGCCCCTTCCAACAGGGCACTCAGACTGTTCAAGGGAGGCAGGGGG
Source organism: Phoenicopterus ruber ruber (assembly GCA_009819775.1). NCBI lineage: Eukaryota > Metazoa > Chordata > Aves > Phoenicopteriformes > Phoenicopteridae > Phoenicopterus > Phoenicopterus ruber. The sequence goes on from CM020246.1 coordinate 54,396,843, forward strand.
GGATCATCAACAGAAGTCATTGCCATTGTCTGTCAAACTATGCATCAGGTTCATAACCTGTGATCCTTATCGGCGTGAAACACTGCTAAGTCAGGTGTTCTTCTGAGGGAACCAGTTAGTTTCCCCAGTCTTAGTACAAAACAGCAGTAACATGGGAGAGTGCAAGGGGGGAGGAAACAGGATTTGTGCACTAGCCTCTACTCTTTCTGCTTAGAGGATGGCTAAAGAAATAAACCTGTCACCCTCTGCCATCCATATTTGGTATTTGGAGAAGCACCTGTCACCTGGATGCTTTTAAATCATCCTTTCTGAAATTAACATCCCTTGCTGCAGTTCATACAGCTTTCCATAGCAACAATGAAAGCTACAGTTTTCTGATGTATTGAGAACTCAAGGGAAACCTTCAGTTCCTTACAAGTTATTCTGAAGTTATTTTAACTCTGAAAGACTACCAGTAATCAGTATTAAAAAAAAAAAATCTTATTTTGGTCATACAAAAGAAAATTCCTGTCTAGCCACCAAACAGCATCAACTCCACAGCAGAGAGGCTCAGGGAGTATTAAAGTCACCAGGCATATTATATGTAGTGTTAACTACTGGGCAAAACTACAGACCTCCAAAAGGTCAAATCCATTGCCAAAGAACAACCCCTCCAATCCCTGAAGTGCATTCCCCTAGGAAAAAGTAACTTTGCAGGCTGCATGCATCCCCTCTAGCTGCAGGTACAAACAGGGCACCACCTGCAACAAAGTATCACAAATATATTGGTACTGGACAGACACTAACTCAAAAAAAAGGAGACTCTAAAAAAATCTAAAGTGCTTAAGGCAATTCTTCATATCCCCATTATACTAAAAACAATTGGACTAGCTGTTAGCAGCAAAAAATTGACATCTGTGCAAGCTATTATGTAACAAATTCATCCTTTAAGGATAAAAAGTCACATGTTAAGTTCATCTAGGACATCAGTTAAACTAAAACTTGCAAGTCACAAGTCACAGTATGAAATACTTTAACACTTAGAAAGCTTGAAGAAAAATTACATTTTTACACTGTGCATATCAAGTTTACCTTGCAGGTTGCACTACATCTTGCTAAAAAAACTTTGTAATTTAAATGCTTTTACGTAGGGTTGGAGATTACTCATGGTTCTTTCTCACTACACATTAACTTACTGTAAACATTCCCTTTCTTTCCAAAAAGGGAAATTTAAATAGGAACTGTAGCTGAACACCCGAGATCAAGCTGATGACTGGGCAGTGCGAGCAGGCACTAGCCTATTTAGATGTCTGTTTACCACAGTCATTCAATAGAACAAGTCTCAAAACAAGAAGCATCCACCTTAACCCTCTTCTCTCTAACCACCACCAGAGTCCAAGCATACAAGTCTCCGTCCCTCACATACCACTGAACTCATGCAGCTGAGCTCCTAGAACTGCCAGTCATATGTTTGTTGCAGTGAAGAGGAAAGAAATGAGGAAGAAATATTTAAAGATTATTACACAGGCTATTTGGATAACAACAACATCTGTAGATAATGGGTGAAACAGATCCATACACCGGTCATTTAAGAACCACGTCACCTTCCAGTATCTTTGTTCCAAGACCCAAACCACTAAACTGGCCGAGGAAGGTACAGTTAAACTGGGAATGGTTTTACACTTTCCTCTGCAAAAGAGATTACAGCTAACTTTGTTCACAATGCTGATATTTAGAGATGCTCAAGTTCCAGATATTAAATGAACATAAGGGCTCAACTGTCCTGTCAGCTTCATGATTTCTCAAGAGAAACAAAACTTTCTAGAGTAGGCATTAAAATTAAGAAGAAAATTTAAGTTTTCCACTGAATATCATAATCATTTTATCACGAGTTGTTTCAAGGAATTTTTCCTCCTCTTGAGAGATCTTGATGGACAGAAAGGACCCATTGATACTAACAAGATTTAACATGATTAGATGGTCATGTTTTTACAGACTACAAGATATACAGAAGAAAAAGTACTTTGGCCCTGTAGGAAAGGAGCCAATTCATGATGGACCCTATCAGTATGAATTTAAAACAGTTTTCAGGTGATATTAAGAAAAATCTTCAGTTAGGAAACAGTTGATTCAAGTGTATATCTGAAAATTATTTCTAGGTTCCTGGACTTGATTAAAGGGAAGAAAGCAGATTTAAACAGTCTATAATACACAAGTTATTCTCACTGAAAAGTTGAGATTTTCCATGAAGAATATAACATGCTGTTGTTTTGGGGTGTTATTTTTTTTAGCTCTCCCACTAATATGAATCATTCAACTATTTTAGTAAGCTTCCACTTAAGAGTTGAGACGATGAAACGCCCAGGCTCAACATTTCACTTGATTTATGAACAAAAATGTATAACCGCAGATCCAAAATCAGATTGTATGTTAGCTGGCAAAGTATTTGCTTACTTTCCACATTTTCCTTTCCTTTAAAAAGGGGGAAGGCATTAAATTGGAGCCTATAAAGAGATCCTTTAGAATATGATCCTCTGAAAGCCAGCCTCTGAGCCACATATACATGGCATATGGTACAAGCTAGCAAGTTAAGAGTGGGATGCTATATATATAAGGCACATTTCTGCTGGATAAAGAAATCATACAATTTCTGGACTTCTCTGGTTATCCAGAAAGTTCCAGGAATCTTCACTAGGCTAGTCAAAACAGGTAGCAAAAGTGTGTGCCTGGGCTCAGAGAGTACTGCCTTATCACCAGGAGCTTAGTGCCACTTCTGCTCAAAGCCAGCTTTGATACTGACACAGCTGTTGGAGAAATCTTAGCCAGTCTTGAAGCCGGCTTGAGAAAAAGCTGAAAGATGTTTTAGCAATAGCTCCCCACCCCCCCATCTTCTGTGGGGAGATGCATTTAAACTGAAGCTTTCACACCCTCGGCTGCATTGCAGCTTTGCTATCTGCAGACAAAGATTCAATTTGTCATTCACATCTGATGAACAATGTGAACTGCTGATTATCAGAATCCAATTAGAATAATGCCACAAAACTGGAAAGCCAAGAGATGACCCAAAATTAAGAGCTTCTGAGAGCAGTGCCATGCTGTGGTTTTTAAAAAGCTCTGGATTTTTGGTTCTGAATCTCTTAACTGAAGTACTTCCTAGCTCAATGGCTGGCTATCATAATGCATCTTCATGACCTAAGAATGTTTTTAAATACTTTTAAGTTTTTACATTTTCTGTAATTTATGATAAACAGGAGCCAAACTCTAAATATATGATATTTAAATGAGTTAGTCATGAGAAATAGGAAGATTTTGTATCAGAAAAAAAAATCAGACTGCTCTCACTGTTTCTTTATATCAGGCCTACAACTTCTTATAATATTCTTTTGAAATCATACTGCTGTGATATTTTGCCAGGCTAGGCTAGCAAATCAATATTCTTTTGAAATGCATGTTTGATATCACAAGTTCTAATGGGAAGCCCAATAATAAAATATATAGTCAGGTAATCCATGTTAGGAGAGCTAAGAAAATGGTATTTGTTATATTCTTCATAGAAAAATAATATTCATAACAATTAATATTCAAGTCCATAACAAAATGCTTAAATACAGTATTAGAAAAGTACATAGTTACAGCTTTTGCTTTCCCCACTTATTTTTCAAACAGGCAACAGTTCAGTTTTCTAACATTTCTGTCTGGATTCACAGTAGGTTCCTAACACTTTAGCCCCAAACCTTTGCACTATCAGTACCCAGGCCTTAAAACAGCAGTAAGTAGCAAACCCAGTTTAATCCAACGCTCACAAGCCTCTGAGTAGCAGCTACACAGAAAAAAACATTCAGCAATAGAAGTGTTTAATAGACATTACTAGGCAATATTGCTTAGGCTGCTTGTTGAACCACTCAATCCATTTTCACTTTTCTGGAGCGTTTTCACAGCACTTGGTACCTGCAATCCAGTACTCACTGTAAGCCCACCACACCAGATCTAAAGGAGAAAAAACAAACCACAATATTCTGAACATTATGAACCATCTACATCTCTTATCCCATCCCACAATGGAACTAACATGAAACTTATCCTGCAGCTGCATTTGTGTCTTCTCTCTTGCTCTCTAGTCACACCACTCTAAGACATTCTAATCACACAGAAGCTAATTAAGACCATAAAGTCTAAGATGCCTCACACACAATGCTTTATGACTCTAAGTTTATAACCAAGTCTAAGATCTAATACTAAAAAACACTTGCTCCTAATAGGAAAACTTCTTTGAAGACCGATGTGCTAGCAGCAAGTACTTAGAATGACAGTGAAAAGCAATACGCTCACTATGCTCCAGTGTCTGAAAGCAGTGCTTAGTTTTAGTATGACATGGCAATTATGTCAATGTAAACACAGTACAGAAAAATCAAGTTTTGAGAAGCTTCAGGGGTACAGATGCCAGTGACCTTTATTCTACAACTGAGTTACATGAAAGAATGTATCTCCATGTTTATGAATAAATTTGAGAGCTGTAATTAAGTAGCTTATTTTTATTTTAACTGTTCAGGCTAACACAAGTAGTGTCTGTAAGACTGCTATCACTAAGTACTAGGGGCTGTCTGAGACGCAGACTAATAGGCTGAAGTGTGGTAAGCAAATGTTTCCTCGGATGCCTTAGGAACTGACTTCATAAGTCAGCCTTAGCAATGCATACATTCAAGTGCAAGAGGGATAACTAACACATGTATCCCAACAGTTCTGAAGCTATTCTTTCCCCATATGTTGAAAAGAATCAGTAAGACAACTTGCTTGGTCACCTCCAAATAAACAGCTATTGAAAATCTAGACTCCTATTGTGAGTACACCTAGCCAACAGTAGAAATTATGAAAGGAATTCCGTCTGATAAAAGTGAAAAAATCAGGTGTTTGGAAATGCTAGATGTAAGGCTGCCTGGGCAAGTTACTACTTTTCCATTCCTCCTCCATGCCCAAAAGAAGAGTAACTTTATTAATTGGCCTAATCACACTTTAAAATTACCATGCTGTGTTTTCTATGGACTGAATTACAAGAGGCAAGAGATCAGTGCCTAGGCAGCCGAGTTGTTAGTATGAACTAGCATGCTAGCCTCCTACAGATTCCCAAGTTTTCCCAGACCTATACCCTGCTCCCAAAGTATGATGCACTTGATGGCACCTTACAATGCAGCTGAGGACTCCAAATTTAGTTACTTAAATTACTTAAATCCTTAAAGGAAAATGAATACACAGTAACTAATTCTTTTCCTGTGCATTTTTTGCAAAGTTTGAGTCTTCAGAATTGCAGCAAGTTTTCCCTGATTAGCTTAGAGCCAGAAAAAAGTTATGCAGGCCAGTGAAATGACTCGCAAGAAAATCCCACTGAGCTTTTAAAGATTTGAAAGCTAGAATCTTGCATCTCAGAGGGAAGCATCTGGTGTTTTTCTGTCTCATGACACCTGCTCTGACAACTCGCAGCATCTTGTGCTATCTGCATCAGTTTGGGTCAATTATTGTAGCAGGCTCATCAGCTACTGGAATGTGCTATTAATTTACCCTATAAAAAAATTACTTTTATTTACATAGCTGAGACATCCAGGTGCAGAGTTCTCTTATTGGAGTACTATTATAAGTGCCACATGAAATCAAAAAGAAACTAGTTAAACATTTTTAAAAATCATTAGTCAGCCAAAAACAGTGCTCTGAGTTTCCTCCTATAAAAAACAATTAAGTCTTCAGTAAACTGAACTCAGTGCTAGAAACTGAACAAAATTTTATAGATACTGACCATGAAGCCTGGTAATAATGGTTGGGTAAACTTCGTTCTGAAGGTGTGTAACAGCTCCTTTGAGTTTGCGTTATAAAATGTGAGCTGACCTAAAAGAGGCAGAAAACAAGTTGGAAAACATGTTTAAATGCTATTGCTGTGTAACTTCTTGTAAAATTGATTCTTTTCCAGGGAAAGGTTTCCAGGACACTAAATACAGTCCACATGACTGAAAAATTCTCAGTTAGTAGCTGTCACGTAGATGAACCCAGGTCATTTGACATTACACACACCATTACACAAACAGCTCTGAGCCTTATTTGCACAAAAGACGATAGCAATCTGGAAGTGATGTACTACTTTAGCCTTGTACTGCTTCAACTTAACATGGATAGCAAACTAAGTTTTAGCTAAATCTCCTAAGATTGTAATTTACCTCCATCAAAGTCGCAGTATACTCCTATTCTGTCTGGAACAGGTATATCTAGAGTCTTGGTTTTATTATTATGTTTTGCTGAAAATGTGGTTTGCAGCCAGTTGTTGACATGGATGCACCAGCTTGAACTAGTCTTTCCCAGTTGGTCAAATTTCCCCAGATTTCTGTATGTTACTCCCACGCTGTAGGATTTGCAGTCCTTCTGGGCTCTCACCTCCCAGTAATGCTGTCCACTTTCAACAGCAGTGTCTCCTACCAAAAAAAAAAATACATTTAGTTGCTATAATCAAGTGTACCTTGCAATGATTGCTTCCTTAAAGGCATCAGCGACGTCTTCTGTTTTATTTTAAGGTGAAGGCTTAGAAATACAAAAATCTGAACTATAAGGAACAAAAAATAATGTAAAAGAAAATAGAATATAAATATAAAATAGCATAATGAGACAGTTTTTACTTACACTCACCGAGACGAGATACATTTAACATCAATTCACATTTAATAGCAGTGAATGTCAGTCACTAAGAGCTTTGTAACAAAGAGCTTTAAAAGACTCAAAGACTTGCTGTAGCATGAAATTCTAGTGTTATATAGGCAAAACTACCTCTCTGCAGGACAGCGTCAAGAACACAGCCTTGAACAATCACAAATTTTCCCTCAAATTCTTACCTAATCTGCCCTTCCACAGCATTACAAATCTAACAGAAGTAAAAAGTACACCTTACCCAACACTGTGTATGATTCACCAGTAAAATGATCCCTGCTGCCCCTCGCTGGGGATCTCATGCTAATAGATGTCCTCTTTGGAGATGGCGCGCCACTTCTAAAAAGAAATGAATCATTCAAGATTTGGATGCAATTACAGAAATAAATGCACACTCAAGTTTTCCCAAGTCAATCAGGCTGCAATAAACATACATAAGCTATTGAAATGACACATTAGTTCAGCCACTTAACACCTCTAACAGTATGCATGCACAAGAACTGAAAAGAAGAGATGACAGCCAGAAAAAATATAAGAGTTTGTAACAAACAAGTTCAGAGGCAGCTGAGAAAGGAAACAGGAGGAAAAAGCAGATGTGTGGCACACAGTTTGAATGAACACCTTTATGAAACACTGTTTCGCCTGTACTATGCAGAACCTCAGAGAATTTATGTTTCTTGTTTTCCGCGTAAGATTTCTACAAAGTCTTGTATATCAGCTACAATCAGATGAGTACACTGCTGATATACAATGCCAAAATGCCTTATTTCCACTGGAATTTAAATATCAGTGAATGGGAAAATAACTTAAAAGGTAGGTTTTTCAGCACATGTATGGCTTGTACAAGCAATGACTGAAATCCCAGGAAAAAGTGTAACCCAGTGAAGAATGAAAAGAATAAAGTTATGATATTTTCAAATACACACACTGAAGATGACACAAAACCCAAGAGTGTCAAATCTAAACACAATTTATATTAAAAAGATTAAGTGAGACTTCTAGAGTTTAATGCATCACAACTCTCCTCAAAATAAAAATCAAAATCAAACACCAAAAAAGTATATTGAAGAGTGGGGATTTTATTTGATTCTATTAAATCTATCAAAGACTACAGAAAAGAAAATTGTGTCACAACACATTGTGCTGAGAAACACACAGAAACTCCTCAAGAGTCATTATAAAATTTAAGAGTAATTCCAATCAAGAAAGGCTTAGATTTTCTAATCATACTTTTCAAAAGCGTTCTCGGGAAGCAATAGCAAAATAAATGAAGACACACTTCGCTCTGGAGAATATTCCAATGAGCAATCAGTTGCATAAAAGAATAATTTTAACCTAATGAGGTTTTCAAATGTTTTATTTTACCTCAGTTATGCCCTGAAAAATAATTCCAAGCAATTTAACCATTAAACAAAATGAAGGCTATTTGCAAGTTACAGTGGATATTAAATCGCAGTAGCCAGGCAATCACGTCTGGTTATTATTTTAAAGGCAATCAGTAGTAAAGAATTTTAACTTCTCAGATATAGCTATGCAGTTTACAGTTTAACCTCATTGACAAAAAATTTAAAAAGTACAAAATAAGACTAAAATACACATGTGAGAAGTCATTTTCAAATCCTCATCCTCTGTAGTCTATCATTCATTAGCCTCAGAAGAGTTACCACACACAAAAAACTTCTCTCCAAATTTTCCTTCAGCTACAATTTGCTAAATCTAATTGCTACTTAAATGTCCACTAATACAGTGAAGTTTAGCTTGTTTCCTTTCTGATCCATTCAACACTGATTTCAAGTTTTCCAGAATTGTTCTCAAATACCACTTCATAAAGGGTTGGAAAATGTCCCTTTTGCCTAATACCTTCATTAAAATAAAATCACAGGGAATCAAAAGCTGAGTGCTATTAAGCTGTCATATGTAAGTATGCTAGAATCTCTGGTTCATCTTCATGACTAAGTTTGTTTTATTCCAGTTACAGAAGTCTACAAGAAATCACTAATGAAAAGGTGATCTACTTTAGCATCACCATTTAGCATATAAATTTGCTAGTACTGATCAGAAGACAGCTAAGCTTCTAAATTGCTTGCAAGAGTTACACAAAGGGAGTAAGTGTATATTGTGCAGGTGCACCACATCAAATGCTTTTGAATTTTGTTAACATGGAGGAAGCTGTAGTTTACTTACCAAAGAAAAAGGTAACAAGTGATAGCATGAAAAAACAAAAAGCAAAGCCAAGAATTAAAGCATAACTTCTGGGGAAACCATCATTCTTTGCAGATTCCATTCTGCTTCAAGTGCATCAGAGATCATTCACTCACACTTCCAACAAAAGCTGCTGAAATTTTTCTATTAGATTCAGTATAAATGAGTTACACAGAAAGCAATGTGGCCATTTAGAGAACTGCCTTAGGAAAAATGCAGGTGCTTTGCTAGTGTTTTCTCGAAGTTAGAAGACATTAAAAGGTCCTCAATATCATTTACTTTGTTCAAGTCTTCTGTAAATGGCCACTGCATGTACTTTGTCCACTCAAAATCTAACAGCCTTTAACAGTTCAGACAATAACATTAAATATTTAGCATAAAAGTTTGAAAAAACAGGGGTGTGTGGTGTTTGTGTGTCTAGTGCTTAAGTCTCCCTTCCAATAGGGAAAAGGAGGAAATTTTATAGCAGAAAGTCAGTTTGGTGCCCATTTCCCAATACAGCACAGTCTTAATTAGCTAGTATAGTAACTGATACATTTCTTCCACTATTCAGTGACCAGACACTCTTGTCTTATGGTTAGGATTGTTGCCTACAGCACTGCAGTTAGTCTCAGTTTTCTTATCTGTTTCAGCAAATAAAACATATTCCAAGCAATATGTATTCTCTTTTGGAGAAGAAAGGCCAAGGAGCAATACCAGAAGTTATCCATGGAGGGATAGCAGAAGTTATCCAGAGGCTTTATTCTAGTCTAATAAATATGTTAGAGATCATTAAGCATTTTATTGCCATCATGTCTTTCCAACCCTTGACAGCTGCACATTTGATGTTTAAAACAATTATACTGCGACTTTTTTCCACCAACTATGGAGCTAGCTTCAAAATTTCCCTCTAACGCAGACAACATTGCGGATACTCTTAACAGGGAACAAAAGCCTCCTGCAAGAATCAAAGCCTGTCTAAATCTCCTGCTAGAAAAGGTCAGCCTAAGATGCCAAGTTGAACACAGGACCATGTCCTTCTACCAAAGGAAAGGCCAGAACTGGGGAAGTTCTTACTGACAACTACAAAGAGGGACCAAGCTATAAGATTCCCAGAGTTTGTTAAGCAAGTAGTGGTATCTCCAAGACAGTCTGAAAACTTAGCTTAGCAGAAATTGATGTGCTTTGTGTAGTATAACTATCAACACTACACAGCTTCAAGAGCTTGTTTCACCTACACAAACTTTCCTTTACTGCTGATCACCAGCCAAAGATGTATCCACCTGATGGATGATTAGAGGAGTAAAACCTACAGGAAATTAGGAACCTGGGCATTTGTTTTAGTCCCACAACTTTTAAACCAGTGAAAAAGAGCAAGAGAGCAAAAACAGTAGAAGTAAGTTCTCAAACAGGAGTTGTATTAGAAAAATCATGAAAAAATTTACACTAACACAATTGCACAAGGAATAGGAGAATATTTTAGCTGCCTTTACATATCAAAAAAGAGGCTCTCATTTGAACAATTGGTTCCCCAAGTAGAATTGCCATGAAGCTTTTTACACGTGCTATCATGCTAAACTTAATCCTCTTTGAAAGTGTAAAAACACTTATTTCTTTTCCTCTGATGTCTAGTAACAGCTATAGCACAAGTTGAGAGGCAAAAATGTTTTCAGATTCAAAAATAAAAACTAAAAAAATTTTGAAGTTCTCAGAAAGGAACTCTACTGCATTTGTGAAAGATTTAGTGTGCCATCATGTGCCAGAAGGTTAAGTAAGCATCAATATATCTGTAAATAACAGGGATCTTTGTATCAACACTAGAATACATAACATTCTTCCAACCATTGCAAATCAGGTCTCACACACACTAGGACACATCCCTCCAGGAGAGTGTTTTTCCAGTCACTGGAAAATATATACATAATCTCTATGAATCCAAATTAAACTCCTAAATTTTTAAAAGCATGTGTGTACTGTTACTGATAAAGGCTATTAGATTTATTTCTCACTACATCAAGCAAAGGAAATTAGCATAGACTCCTCCCAGCAAAACTAGGTGCTAGATCCTAGGAATAAGAGGCATATTATCACCTTCTATTGCTCTTCAGCAGAGGATTCTGGCCACTGTTGACAGAAATAAGTAGTCATTAAACAACTGTTCTATTACTACAGTAAATTATTCCCATTTTTAAGATGCCACTAAAACTTACTGTACCATGCGTCTGGCAGTATATGCCCATAGGGAAGGTATTTGTTCATAAATTATCTCAAGCAGTGCTCTTTATACCAAAAAGTGCATGTTCAAAGTCAAGTAATGGTTTTTGAGGAAGAAGCAGCCAGGTCTGTGGACATGGCAAGAGCAATGGACACTGTTCACACCTTGACTTTAGCAAGGCTTTTGACCCATTCCCACACAGTATCCCCAAACCTCAAGAGGTGCAATATAGTCTATGCCATAAGCTGTGTACAGACCAGTTGAACACCAGGCTCACAGCTATGGATAGCATTCTCCAGACGAGAGAACCCCACATAATAGGACAGGCTGGGGGACAACTGAGGGAGGACCAATTCTGCAGAAGAGCAGCTAGGAGTCTTGGTGGACAACAGGAGCCAACAACAGGTAGATGACAGTGGACAACACACTGCACTGTGCCCTGGTGGCAGAGGTGGCCAACCACGTCCTGGGCTGTAGCAGCAAGACAGCAACAAGGAGGCCAAGGCAAGTGACTGTTCCTCTTGATTGGGCATTTGTCAGAATGAGCCTCAAGTCCTGTGTCCAGATCTGGGCTCCTCAGGACTATACACTGACATCCTAGAGCAAGTCCAGTAGAGGGCCAACACGACAATTATGGGACTGGAGCACAGGAAGACAATGGGGTTTGCTCAGCTTCAGGAAGACAAGAGCTAATTGCTGTCTTTAACAATGTAACAGGAGGGTACAGAGAAGATCGAGCCAGGCTTTTCTCAGAGGGGTGCACACGGATAGCTGAAAGGCACTTGGTACTCTTTGCATCACAGGAAATTCCAGTCAGAATTCAGGATATTCCTCCCATCCCATTAAGGTGGTCTGGAACAGAGGTCCAGCAAGTTCACTCATTCTTCATCCTTGGATATATACAAGGCTCAGCCAGAGCAGACTGATCTAGTGATGTTGTTCTACTGTATTTATTCAGTGATTCTGAATAGCACACATCTAAGTGCCTAGAGTGTTAGGCACTTAGATATGCCTAATTTACAAACAATTTACCGAGAATTCTGTTGAAGTTACTTAAGTACTTTTCCTAGATGAAAGTAGTTGGTAAATACGTTTAGGGTTGCCACTTTTACAAAAGTCATGTTCCATTATCTGCCATCTTTTATTAGGTGGTTTGTTTTATTGGTACTTTTTCCTCACCAATGAGGGTTATAACAAATTCAAACACCACCTATAGTACCAATTTTATTTAACCATAGCTTTTTCAAAAGGACAAAGCAGCCAGCTCTTATTTTTTATAATAGAAAAACTGTCTATTCACCAGTATTGACCTTTAACACTACTAAACATAGAATTACATCAGTTGCTTGCTGACATTTATGTTACCTACTATATTGGGTTTACATTGCAAGCTTTTGGTAGCGGGGGGTCTACAGGGGTGGCTTCCATGAGAAGATGCCAGAGGCTGCCCCCTTCTTGGATGGAGCCAGTTCCAGCCAGCTCCAAGATGGACCCACCACTGTCCAAAGCTGAGGCCATCAGTGATGGTGGCAATGCCTCTGTGATAACATATTTAATAAGGGTAAAAAATGCTGCACAAGAGCAGCTGCGAGAGAAGAGTGAAAATATAGCCACCCTGCAGCCCACTGAGGATGCCACACTGGAGCAGGTGGATGTGCCCTGAAGGCAGCTGCAGCCCATGGAGAGCCCATGCTGGAGCAGGTTTGCTGGCAGGACCTGTGGCCCCGTGTGAGAGACCCACACTAGAGCAGTCTGTTCCTGAAGGACTGCACCCCATGGAAGGGACCCATACTGGAGCAGTTTGTGAAGGACTGTCTCCCATGGGTGGGACCCCATGCTGGAGCAGGGGAAGAGAGTGAGTAGGAAGGAACAGCAGAGACAACATGGGATGAACTCACTGCAACCCCCATTCCCCATCCCCCTGCACTGCTTGGTGGGGGGAGGTAGAGAAGTCAGGAGTGAAGTGGAGCCTGGGAAGAACGAAGAGGTGGGGCGAAGGTATTTAAGATTTGTTCTTATTTCTCATTATCCTACTCTCACTTTTGATTGGCAAGAAATTAATTTAAATTTCCCCAAGTTGAGTCTGTTTTGCCCGTGACAGTAATTGCAGAGTGATCTCCCTGTCCTTATCTCAACCCATGAGCCTTTTGTCGTATTTTCTCTCCCACTGTCCAGTTGAGGAGGGGAAGCGATACAGCAGCTTGGTGGGCACCTGGTGGATAGCCAAGGTCAACCCACTACATCTACAAATTTTAGTACCTTGAATGACACCTTAACGAATGTATTTTAAAAAGACTTAAATTCTATTTAATGATTAAGACACATTTCTAATAGCTTCCATAAACAGCCTCCACATCTATGTGACAGGGGAAGGGAAATAAAAAGTTAAAATTTCTTCCAGAGAAAGATCTGAGAAAATTCCTTTGGTGTCCCACTGTCCTCAAGTGCTTTAATTCCCCCCTGCCCTCTTCCCTTAACTGCCAGATGAGACATCCCAGACAACGTAAACATTTACAAAACAGAATTCTTACCTGCTTTTATTTTCCTTCCCTTTTATTTTTTCTTGGCCTTTGCCTCCAGTAGGATCCCATTCAACATAGGTATCTTCAACTTTCAAGTTCAGATGAGATGAAGTACTGTCCAAACTGAACACAAATGCTGGTCAAGACAAAATGTGAAACAGTGAAATGGTATAATGCTCTCTCCCAACAGTAGCTATTCACAGAAAATGATAGAAGCAGTAGTAAAATTGTAGCAGAAGACTGTTCAACTTAATAGAAACATCAGTTTTTTAGTCTGATGCTTGTAATCAAGGTAAGGAGCCCTTTAAATAAAACCCAACTATTTACCTTCAGCATATAGGTTTCAAAGTAAGTTTTTTCATCTTTTTAATGCTGCAGCATCAGTAATTAAATTCAGCTAGTGCTTTCTGCTAGTTACAGGCTACTCCCTTGATTCTCACAACCATGAGTGATTTAAAAAGGTATGCTTATTTTCCACACTCTGCAGTACTGTTTCTCCAGCAAGGTGTTTATGATCAATAAGGATTGCAAACTTGGAGAATACTAAATTGACAGGGTAGCACATACAGGCAGAGTTGAACCGTGAAGTCAACTGCACATACAGTAGAAGATGCATGCAACTAGAAGAGACTTGGTATTTGCTGCAGCCAAGTCCTTCATCCAAGAAAACAAAACTAATGCAACATGCCGAGTCCCCTAAAGATGTTTATGTACAGACTATTCTGTAAGTGTCCTAATACCATCTGACATTATAGTCTGATTCGGAAAGAAAGTATACTTGAGATTTTAGAGTTTAGAGCTCAACAGTACTCAAGTCTAAAAAACAATAAGGTAAGCACATGGATGAGGATACTGAGTTTCTATGTGCTGATTATTAAAGAAAGTGAACTGAATGTTCACACAGAAATAATGAAAATAACATTCTCTTGCTACATGCTGGCATGATGTAGCAGCACATAATACTGTCAATCCATAGTTCAAAACAACCAATGTCAAGCTCTGCTGGAGGAAGTTACATCACTACCTCATGTTTAGTGTCTGAATGCTAAAAGGCCAGCTTTGTGCCAATAAGCTTCTTAATCCTTTAGAGAAATGGTTTGTTTTCCTTTTCACTTACGACACATTTCAGCAGCGCTCATGCAGAAGCAGACTGAACATACAAGTTCCTATATGAAGGCAGAACAGTAAGTGCAGGGTTTCCACTACATCTAAGGTTAGCATCTTTCAAATTTTACCTTTGGTTTCCAGAGTCACAGGATCGGAGTATTCCCCTGCCACAGCTTTGTTGCAAGCTTGCACTCTCAGGTTCATGTATTTTGTATCAAATTTCAGACCTAAAAAGTGAATGTTTAGAAACTTGAATTGAGATTAATTACTGACAGTTTTTACAAGCCTAAGATCTATTCCACATAGCACTGTTACATTTATCTCAGTCTGCAAAAAACCAAGCTTAAATCAGTGTGAACTTCATTTAACACATGATTTTTTACAAAACCTCAGAGTCAAAATAAAAGGAAGAGCCATTATTGTACAAAGCACCCAAGACTAATGTGAAACAATGGAAGCTTCATTACATACAGAAAAATGGGTATTTTTGCAAAACTTCCAAGCATGAAGAGTTTTATCAATATTCTTGGGTTTGAAGTATAAAAAAACTTTACCTGATAATGTATATTCAGTAGCTTTAATATAGTCTATCAGTTCCCAACGCTGTTCATCTTTTACTCGAGGAAGCCCATCAAAGTTGGTCTTCCTATACTCCAGTACAAAGTGATCAATTCTGCTGTCTTCTTCAGGCATTCTCCACGATACTGTTATGCAGTTATCAGCAACCAGACATGCTGCTAGGTCTATCTCTGGAGCTTTAGGGACTGCAGAAAGACAAATACTGATCAGTTTAAAGAAGAGAATGGACTGAATATTAGTTTTTCCTCCTTGGATTTAGAGTTCAGAAGTTGGCCTTGGCACAGTAACACTCACTCCTTTTAGAGGATCTATTCCATTAGTAAAGCATAATAGAAGACTAGGTATATCACTTTCACTTAACATGCATTTTACAAAATGAGAAATATGCATTAGCTCTAGAGGGAACATTTGCATCACATTTACCAGATGTTTGTTTTGTCAGTAAGTTGGCCTGATCCCCTTCTGGAAGCAGTAAGGAAGGCATGCTAGAGTAGAGTGGACTTATAATTATGGACCTACATTTAGAGTAACACTACACAGAAAGAACATTAAGAAGGAAACTTTGTATTTCTGAGTCTTTGGAAGGTAAGTACAGCTGCAGCCCTCAAACATTATCACTTAAGTTTACTTCCACCACTACAGACAACTTAAGTGTAACAGTTTCCACTAGCCAGTCAGCAATTACCTAGTTTTCTTTCCTTTTCATCCTTTGTCCTAAAACAAGGGGAAAGAATTCCTAAGATTCACTAAAGAAAAGACTGAAGTTTTGTTTATAGACAATAGAAGTCTTTTTTCATGATATCGAAGAGCACTTAAGTCACCAGAAAATGTCCTTCAAAAGAAGGCACTTACATACTCTTTGTAGTGTCCAAAGGACATTCAAGGAAGACTTTTGCTGAAGGAAGTGAAAAAGATGTTGTATTGTTTGCAGCTTTTGGAGGAAGGACCTGCAAAAGCTTATCCCTTGTTTCAGCATTCACAAAAGCTTGAAATAGATATAAAAGTGGCCTGCACATCCATGTATCTAGCAAGAACATGAAAAAAGTGCAATACTGATGCATCTGTAGGACTGACAGACCTGCAGATTTTGTTTGTCCAAAATAGTCCCTTTTCATAACACTCAAATCCTTAACTGTGTTGTTCTATATAGTTATGTCCCAGTGACCAAGTCCTAATTCCATACAGATTGCTTTTATGCAGTTGAAACAACTATTTCTTAAACAGTTTGTTATCCATGATCCCCTTCCACAATGACTGATGACAATCAGCATCACATTAATTTTGGTTGAGTCATTTAGAGATGTGTAATTTTACCATCTAGATACAAACACCTCCTAGCTATAGCAGGTCCACTAGAAGCAAAAGGCCTAGTTTGCTTTATGCACACTTCTGCACACCTTCCCTTCATGATCTGTTCAATATTTTAACCTAGTACTACTGAAACACACCCTTTTTCCCCTCACATCCCTGCAGTTTAAGTCAAGCAGGAATTATACTGAAACTGGTGGTATAGGTTTAAAATGCTTGAGAACAAATAAACTGCACAGAAGAGACTGAAAGCAAAATTATTAAAGTCTGTACTGGTTTTGACTGGGACAGTCACAGAATGGTAGGGTTGGAAGGGACCTCTGGAGATCATCTAGTCCAATCCCCCTGCTAGAGCAGGTTTACCTCTTCAGAGGCTTGTATGGTGCTATGCTTTGGATTTGTGATGAAAACAGTTTTGATAACACAGAGGCTTTAGTTATTACTGAGCAGCATCAAGGCCTTTTCTGCTTCTCACACTGTCCCATCAGCAAATAGGTGGGGTGCTCAAGAAGTTGGGAGGGGACACAGTTGGGACAGCTGACCCCAACTGACCAAAGGGACATCCCATACTATATGACATCATGTTCAGCATATAAAGCTGGGGGAAGAAGAAGGAAGGGGGGACATTCAGAGCGATGGCGTCTGTCCTCCCAAGTAACCGTTACGCATGATGGAGCCCTGCTTTCCCGGAGACGGCTGAACACCTGCCTGCCGACGGGAAGTAGTGAATGAATTCACTTACGCATGCAGCTTTTGTTTTACCCATTAAACTTTTATCTCAACCCACAAGTTTTCTCACTTTTACCCTTCTGACCTTCTTCCCTATCCCACCATGGCGGGGGGGAGTGAGCAAGCGGCTGTGCAGTGCTTAGCTGCCTGCCAGGGTTAAACCACAACAAATTCTGAAGTGTTAATCACGTGCATTTGCCATCAAATTTCAAAGTCATCCAAGAAGAATGAGAATAATATCAGCAAGATCCCTTCTTAGGCAAATGAAAAATTAAGATGGGGACAAGTATTTCAAAACATATGCCTGTAAATCCCTTCTTAAAAGATGAGGACAAGTATCTAAGTTTAGCTACCTACCCCAATTATTTTTATCATGGTATAAGCTACCAGATAAAGAGTATTCCACGTGTTTGGAGTGACCAAGTCTTCAGCATAATTCTAGCAAGCAGTGTTCAAATGCCTGCATTATCACAACACCAAACCTGTTTTCAACTTCCCACACTTATTATTACATTAGTATTTCCTGATTCATGAAGGTCTATCAATGCTCAGTGCACTTTTGCCTGCAACAGTTTGAGCTATCAGTATTTAGCGTCAGAGTACTTTGATAGCTTGGCACTACAGTAGAAGAAAGCAAGACTGATACCCAGACAGTTAACTTTCCCGTTTACAAATCACAGGCCCAAACGATTTAAATTCCTATGTATTTGGCAAAGAAAATGCACATATAAGAAGGGCCATACTAAATAATATCTTCATCTACATACAAGACTTTGTTCAAGCTTGCTGTTAGATCTGAACACTCCTGTGCCTGTTAGATAAGCTGATCGCAGTGCACCTGTCTAGCTTGTTCCCTTATCTATGAAATACAGAGTAATGATTGCCACCCAGAGTTTAAAACTAAAATGTGAACTTCTGCCTAGACACTGCTAGCTGACCATTAGCAATAATGTTGGAACATTAGGAACAATGCAGGAACACCTGCTACCACATACTGTATCTGCAGCATACAGGATAAATGGGCAGAAATGTAAACTGATGCTGCCAAGTCCTTAACAGATTTGGATTAGTGACCTAGAGATGAAACAATTTACATCCCTGCCAGCAGTATTCTTGTCAACATATTCTTGGTATCAGTCAAGGGCAAAGTGGTTTAAATAGGAAAGCAATATGAATAAAAGACATGAAACATACACTGGAATACTGCACATAAGTTTAATTTCAAACAGTAGCAAATAGATGCATCAATACAAACTTTGTATTGCAGTACTATCACTGTCCTAGTAGATCACCCCTCTCTTGCATTTCAGACCATATCACCCCTCTTGTAAGCGACATATTAGCTTGCAGTTCCATGCATAACTGCTGCAGAAGGGATGCCATCCAGACGGACCTTGACAGGCCTGAGAGGTGGGCCTGTGCAAACCTCATGAAGTTCAACAAGGCCAAGTGCCAGGTCCTGCACATGGGTTGGGGCAATCCCAAGCACAAATACAGGCTGGGCGGAGAATGGATTGAAAGCTGCCCTGAGGAGAAGGACTTGGGGGTGTTGGTTTAAAGAGAAGCTCAACATGACCCAGCAACGTGCGTTCACAGCCCAGAAAGCCAACTGTATCCTGGGCTGCATCAAAAGATGCATGGCCAGCAGGTTGAGCAATGTGACTCTCCCCCTCTAGTCCACTGTCATGAGGCCCCACCTGGAGTGCTGCGTCCAGCTCTGGGGCCCCCAACACAGGAAAGACATGGACCTGTTGGAGTGGGTCCAGAGGAGGGCCACAAAGATGATCAGAGGGCTGGAGCACCTCTCCTATGAAGACAGGCTGAAAGAGTTGGTCTTGTTCAGCCTGGAGAAGAGAAGGCTCTGGGGAGGCCTTCCAGTACCTAAAGGGCACCTACAAGAAAGCTGGAGAGGGACTTTTTAGTAGGGCCTGTAGTGATAGGACAAGGGGTGATGGCTTTAAACTGAAAGAGGGGAGGCTTCAATTAGATACAAGGAAGAAATTCTTCACTATGAGGGTGGTGAGGCACTGGAAGAGGTTGCCCAGAGAAGTTGTGGATGCCCCATCCCTGGAAGTGTTCAAGGCCAGGTTAGATGGGGCTTTGAGCAACCTGGTCCAGCGGAAGGTGTCCCTGCCCATGGCAGAGGGGTTGGAACTCTATGATCTTTAAGATCCCTTCCAACCCAAACCATTCTATGATTCTATGACTAGGATTTCAGAGTGTCACTAAACATCAAGCTAGCAGGTACAGTCTTGAGAAACTTGAGATAACTTCAGGAAGTATAGAGGAACTGACAACTCAAGAAAAAACACTGTGTGGAAGACTCATTCTCACTTCTGAGATCAATGTTATTGTCTGAAATGCTATATTATGTAGAAATTAATGCAATAAAACTAGAAAATTCTTTCACCCTCAAGGTAATCAGCTTAACATCCAATGAATGAGTTTAGGTACTCTGTAAAATTTGCTCATTAGGGTGCAAAAGGTGTGGTTCTGTTTGGTTTGTTTTTTTAAAATATAGTAAGTTATTCATGTAGTAACAAATTAAACTCACTGTGTACAGTTTTTACCTGGCAAAAACTTTACAGCCTGGAGCATGTGCTTTTCCAGAGCGAAGTCCACCATCAAATGAGTCATACTATCACTGACCTTTGGTTTCAGAGAGATGCGGAACGCTGAAGCCGTTGTGACTCTAAAGTCAAGAAAGCAGCATTAGCAAAATGTATTTTGCATTGTTTAAGTCCTATAGCCATTTTCAAAACCAGCAATCAGATAACCTGTATTGTTAATTTCAAACTGTTAGCCAAAATACTGATCAAAGACCAGAACATTTTTCTAACAGATAACTGTTTACATTTAGCACAGACTCCAAAATAGAAAGTTTTGATGATGTGACTGTCTCAAAGAGAATATGGTGTGAGCTCCCAGTTGTTCCATATTACTAGGCAAAGAAATACTAGAAGTGATAGTAGAAGTAGTTCTAAGATCTTCCCTAGTGAAAAAACTTGGATAAGAGACAAAACAAAACTATCACTTTACAGGAAATCAGGAAGTGTGAAAAATCTAATGTACTGCAGAATCAGGATCATGGTTTATACACGTAGAAATTTGAAACTTAAGACTTAATTTAAAGGTCTAAAGACTTTTCTGCTGGACAAGATCCACACATTACCTCTGAAGTGGAATGCATTTTCACATGTTAAATATTGCTCAGAAGGCATTAATAAATAGCAGTGAAGCAGCTGAATATTCTGATTTCATGTCTACCTCTGATCTTATCAGGGGATGAAGAACTGTTTAGGTTGCAGACACCACATTGCTTTGGAACATGCAACTATCATATCAGTTTTACAAGAGACACTGAAGCACAGCTCCCACTTCCACTTTTGAAATCTTAGCTCAGTCCTTATTCTGAATAATCCTAACACACTCCTGTACTCCATCAACTAGACCACCAAAAAAAGGACAAGTTTCATATTTCTGCAACTCTGAAGACATCAGGCCACACAGCAGAATTTGAATAACGTTGATTCAGATAGCACACAGTCCTAACTCCTGCTTTAAAAAAGAGATTAACTAGAAAGTAATATACACACCACAGAAGAAAGTCAACTGCACACACTTATCCAATTTACACCCACAGATCTGTGGCACCTTTGGAATATCACTCACTTCCTGTGAGCTATTAAGTACTTCACTAGTATGTGAAAGAGATTGTGTGCTAACTACAGGTACATTAAAGAATGGTGAAAAAAACCAAAAAATTGAGGTAGTGAATAAGGAGGAGGAAATATAAAGTTGAGTATTAAAGATAAAGCATGTTGACAGTGACAAGCATTACATTTTTGGGATATAAAACAATTATGGCACTGAAATGAACACCCTAAAAGAGACAGGCCAATTGATTTCCCAAGACAGTTGACGTTCTGACATTCAGTATGGGCTGCCTAGCAGATTCCACTGCTTGGCCAGACAGGTAGAGTAAATCTCTCCTTAAGGGAGAATAATCCTCCGATTAACAGTAAGAGAACATTGAGTAGTCAACTTCAGACAGCTTTTTAACTTCTGTTTAGTCACTGGTCTTAGAGAACCAGCCACAATTGGTTCAAAAGGATTGAATCACACAGCATTTCAAGAAACTAGAACAGTAAAAGGATGCTTATGACAGATAAAAAGTATTAAGATTCCTATCACTGTCACTATCCCTCTGATTTGTTAAGGACACTAAACCTTTACCCTTGGAAAAGTAAAGATTGATTTCTCTAGCAATTACTCATTTTATACAAAACTTCAGAGAATTTAGACAATCAGACCCTTCCTTGATAACCTGTAAATTGAAAGCCAACTTATTTGGTCCATAAGAGCAACATATGCTGGAAACAACCTGGCAGCTGTCTTTCAAAATATTATGCACATCATAGCAAGTTTTCTGAACCAAAAGGTCAGACTCTCAGAATGTATTTGTTATTCTTCCAAGTGAAGAAAAATGGCCTTAGCATTTGTTTTGAAACAGTAAAGTTTTGCTTTCTAAACAATAGTTTGAAGACAGTTCAAAGAAAAGCTACCAGAAATAGCAATTTCACTGACATTAGTCATAGTGACAGCCCTAGAAATATTTCAACAGCTACAAGACTTTTTACATTCAAAAGGAAAGTTAGCTAGTAAAAATCTGTAAGTACTTAAACAACAAGATTTTCTCATAATTTAAAGGACAGAGTCATCTTGACACATTATTGAATTTTACCCACCATGTATTAACAATAAACCAGAAGTTTATTATTAATTCAATGATATACTATATTAATGATATATATACTTAAAGAAACAATGAAAAAAAATAATTATAGCTGCTGCAGAACCCTACTTCCCTGTGTTAAAAACAACTCTCTTTATTAAGGTGTGAAAGGTCACCAGCCAGCAAGGAAAAACACTACAGGAAAAGCATAGAAGTTTTTAGTTCTCTTTCAAAAGTCATGATGTCACAACACACACTTAGGAAAGAGTCAATGAATTTGATTTAAGCTGACTATGACCCTTTCAAAATAAATGCATTTTCAAGCATTTCAAGATTAATTCAAAGACACAAAAGCGATAGACTTTGTACTGTACCTATCTTTGATCTGTCTGGCAGCCTTGATGCATGTCAGGGAGAAGAAAGAGAAAGTAGTTAGTATTTCCATGCAAGTATCAATGGCAGTAACATGCAAGAAGGCTGAGAACAATCTCGGCTGTATTGCTTAGATTTGAAGATCAAAATGAGATTAACATTTGCATCAAAATAATTTTTCCCATAAAGTATGTTAATAGTATTGGTTAGAACTGCAACAATGTATCACTTGGAGGAAAAAGTGATCTCAAGAACCACACCAAACCAATACCAAATTACTCAACTTCCTGGGTGTTACTTTGTCTCTTCAGATTTCTCTTAATCAGTTAAGTTACTCTACATCACATTTTAAAAGAGCTACATGACCAAGCCAGTAAAATTTAACTACCATGATATCTTCTGTGAAACTATAAAGTGCTTATTAATGACATGTAACTGTACCTGACTTGTCTGGCTATACATCATAGGATGTATACTCTGACAAACAAGAAAAAATAGGACTTGTTTTAACTTTTCCTCTGAAAGTTACTGTACTATTCCGAAAATGCTTCCTAAAAGGCTCCCTCCATATGTCACTATTCAAAACCACAGAACGTAGTTTCTCCCAGCATTTAAATGATACCACTGAAGCAGATGCAGAAGTGGTGATTGAGTATTTCAAAGATAAACATTAACTGGCATTTGGAGAGACAAAATCCCTGTCCTTCACCAAGAGGAACTGCAAACCTAAGATAAAATCTTATTGTTGAAGTAGTGATGGCTTAGTTAGGTCTGTTGAATCCATACTTGGAGTTAACATTGCTACTTCATCTAGTTGCCATTCAGCTGAACTACTTTCCCTTCCAAAGAGGAGACAAGAAACATCAGGTAGCTTCCCAGTTTAAAGTCAAACAAAAGTGGAGGACTTGCAAATTTTGCATTAAATACAAAGCACACTCAATGGGAAACAAAAACCAAACAAACCAAACCAAAAAACAACCCCAAAACCACCACCACACCAACATATCACAGTTGTCCCTGCTATAAAACCAATTTTATATTCCCAAAGTGGGAAATGGAAAAAAACACTTTTTTAGAAATAATTTAGCTTAAGAGGTAGTTTTGTTCTACCTCGAACTAAAGTTACTGCAGGAACTACTGACTGATTTTCCTACATGACAGCTGTAGACAAAACAGAGCTACTTAAAAACAAAAGCCTTCTTCACAGCCTCTACATCTTGTGGAATACGTGGTACCCAGGAATCAACGAACAGTCTTCTGCAAGACAGTCCTGGCTTAACTCCTTTGAATTTAGTTTGTTTCCAGGCTACTGACAAAGAAGGGTATGAGCCCATCTCAGATGAGCTGCCCAGCAGTGTCAAATCACATCCTAACTAACCACTGAACCCTCCTGTGTGCTGGCATTCGTGTTCTATTGACTTCCAAGTAAGCCAATCCAGCGAATAAAGCCACCAGAAGTCTAAGATAGAAAAAAAAATATCTTAGTCTTACACTAGTTTCTCCTGAACTGCTTTACTAGAGGATCCACAGAAAACCTGTGTCAATAAAAGTGAGGGCTGGAGCTGCCCTTTCAGGAACACTTGGTATTCTTAGTAGCAGAGCAAGAGATTCAGCTAGCTAATAACCAAGGCAATAATACCTCAAAATGCCATACCTGAAGGCACATTTACAAGTGCAAGCTACTGTAATACAAGCTTCAAATCTTAGATATTAGAGTTCACTGAATTGGATTTCAGTATCTTGAGCCTCAGACTCAAAGTTTAGAGATCTTCCCCCCAGCAAACACTCAAATAACTCTCCTTGGTATATTTGATTGGAAAAAAGCATTAGAGGTATCTAAAAATAAACAACTTACAATTAATTCAGAGCTACATTCTGCATAGTGCTGAAGAGCTAACTTAATCTTTACGTATCACTATGACAAGACAGAAAGGACAACTCAAACTGAAGTGCTAAGAAAAATACTCAGTTTAGGAACTGTCACTCTTCAAGGCAAATAAATCAAAGCTGACACTCAGGAAGCACGACAGCACACAAACACATTGCCAAAAGGTATAACAGACACAGCAAGACAGCTTTCCTGCCCACTCGTTTAGAATAATTTGTGCCCTTGTTCCTGTTAAAATGCAGAAAGGTAAAAGTAATTGGGTCTTGGATTTGGTGTGGCTGACCCCACTACTAACACAAGGATTACAGCAAGCCTAGTGTACTGAGTCAGTGTATCTGTAGAACTGTTTTATTAATTTCTAAGTATATTCTTCCAGTTAAGATACATATTGCCTTATTTACAAGTCTGCTGTGGCAAAGTACATATTGTTTGTATTGGAATCACAACATGAGGCCCAAATCAGGCTCTTGCCTACACAGTATACAAATGCATTAGAAGGTTTTGGGGAATAGAGGAAGAGTTGCTCTGAATTCAGTTTCATAAGATCTTTCAGGACAACTATAGAGTTCAGGGTTACAAATTAAAGATGTACAGCTTGCATGAAGTTCTGCAAAGCAAACATCTTGTCATCCACAGATGGCTGCAGCCAGAATACAGAGACTCTCTGCAAGTGTCACGTAACAGGGTTACATGGCAAGTGAGTCACTTGCCACAGCTTTGAGCGCTGGCCATCACGCATATTTTAAGTCTGGGTTCAGTTTTATAGAGATTTATTTTACCCTCACTTTCTGGGTTCATTTACAGTGCAGGTTTGCGGAACACTGACAGTTGTCCAGGAGAAGGCATTCCTTTCCCTCCCCCCTCACTCTAAATAACAAAAAATTTATTTTATTAGAGGTTGCATAAAAATTCAAGACTATAGTGCTGGACTTGGCCTTCCCAACAGAACATTAACTGTATTTTTAGATGCCTCTCTATCCTGACTCTCAGTATTCCTGGTAAGTTTGCAGGGTCCAGTATAGTAATGCAAAGGATATTTCAAATTGAGACAAATACCAACATCTGCCTTACGCACATCTGTTCAATGTTTTCTACCTCTAAGAATTCCACAGGGTCCTTTATGTCCAGTGACTGCGCAGCAAGTTCCAGCAGCTCTTCAGAATTCTCTAGGGCATTAGTACACTGGCTAAGCTGATCCTGAAGCAGAAACAGAAAGTAAGAATAATTTGATGTATTCACAATAAAGAAGTGGGTTATGGACTACCAGTACTAGAACTACGTGGCTTTGCTATGCATTTGTAACAACTTATCACCTTATCTATTCAAGGCTATTACCTCTGACACCTCATGTTAACTAGAACTTCACTGTGCTTGACAAGTGCAGTGATACATGGCACATCCTATAAATCCAAAGGCGAAAAAGTTGGAAAGGTGGTGAAGTCTGACTTAAAAGCCAGATTTCATTTTAAGGCCTGTTTCTCCCAACATCAGGATTTCAGCAGCAAAGAAATGCTTACATCTGCATGCACTACAATTTCTATTTACAGAACTGCACTTCATCAATGAACTGATTGTTTAAGGTAGTAGTAGCCTTGAAAAAGGCAATGATTTTATCCCCAACCAGCTCTAGAATTGTCACAAGAAAATCCTGAAAATCAACACTGCTGTATAACAAATGGGGATAGTAGAGCAAGGGGAACAGAGGAAGAAGGGCAGAAGAGAAATCTCTTTCAGGATTATCTAAAACTCTATCATTAGTAAATTACCATTTCCAGTATATAAAACAGTCCACAGAGAACTTCCAGTATTACATACTATCAGTACATCCCTAAAAAGATTATTTTTGAATACACTTCAGGATCCTAAACATACTGCAGTTTAAACAAGACACCTATTTTAAACCTACCAGTAGCTCTTGCATCACCATTCAACCTACAGCTGGTTTTTACTCATGTGATACTGTAATATCTCAGAACAAGTCAACAGCAAGTAATTATTTTTCTTTAAAACAATTCAGGAAAGACAGCTTGCTGTAAAGTAGTCACTGTCTCAAAAGAAACCAACAGTTGCATCAACTTTGAGAACAGACCAGTCTCAAGCACTTCAGAAGTGTAATTAGTTTTGGCAAGTGTGGTGAGTTGACCTGGGCCAGCTGCCCCTCAGATTTACTGTTCAAGGATAAAATAGCAGCAAGGAAACAGTCCAACAGCTAAAAGTTTGCACACAGTTTCCAGATAACTTCTGAAGCATGCCATTAACGCAAGTTGTCATTCATCCAATACAGCTGCTCTCCTCTCTGGAGGATATCCAATGCTGACAAACTCAGATATACCATGATACTGCCAAAATGTCCCAGGCAAACACCTCAAAAGAGAGAATATCAAATGCTAGAGGCATTTTCAAACAGCTTTGCAGAAATGACACAGTAACTGGATGCTTACATTAGCATTTTACTGAGATGCATCTGCATTTGGGAGTTAAAAATAAGTACTTTAGTGTCATTAAAATACACTATCCCAAAATAAAAATATATTTTCAAAGCAAGGGTTTAAGGAGAATTTCTAATTTCCAGCCTTAACTTCCAAGGAAATTATTTGGGAGGAATCAGTCTAAAAATTAAGTCTTCACCCTTTTCCACCATTATGTAGCCCCAGTATTTTAGGTTACAGCTTATTCTCAACAAGGGCATCTAGTCAACTACAGAAGACTAACTACAGCACAAGCACTTTAAGAGGACAATAAATTGAGCAAGTAAATTCCCTTAAAGAGGATGTTTAGGCCTCACTGAAGTTCCTTGATTTCCTCATACAAAGTTAATTTGCAGTTCCAGTCAAAGATAATGGCTTGGATTAATACATTCAATGCAGTTCTCATCTGTTAGTTTGATTTGGTACACTGACTGTCAGGAAAAGCACTCTTGCAGTGCCTCAGTTACAGAGGAAGCTTGGTCTGTTATCAAGTAAAGAGAATGTGTCCTTTGGGCCTGTAGTTAGAGAACAGTCTCAGCCAAAAGACAAGTAGGGCACTTAAACATGTCAGCCATCTGTAACATTCCACTTGTCTTCATGGTCTTCTGACTAAGTAGCAGCTCAGCTGTTCAACATAGATACCAGATAGCAACTCTTGATACAGCTGTACCACACTGACAAGCTTTTGGAAGCACTTGGTTCAACTACACCTGAGCTTGATCAAATTAGATTAACTATCATAAGTATGAACATAAAACAGACCTTATAAGCAAGTCTGTGGAATTTGTTTCAGGAAACCACTCCTAGAACTTCTTTAAACTGACTAGACATGAGACAGTGAAGTTTTTCAGGAACAAACATCTTCCATACTGCTTTGCATAAGCAAAAAGAACTAGACAGAAGAATGCTCCAACTAGAATCATTTAAAGAAAAAAGCTGGAGAAACAGCTTCTGCTTAAAATATTTAGCTGTCCTTTGGCCCTATGCAACTAGTCTTTCTGAAAGCTAGAACCAACTTGCTACAAGCTACTGGAAAAACATGGACTTTATGTGTGTTTCAGAAAGTTATGGGTTTTGTTTCTATTTCTCTGAAACCCATTGGAAAGATCCTCCTGCATGAAATTATACAATTACAAGCTGGTGAAGTTCATGTGGAAGGTTTAGTAGCAGGCACTAGTGTGACCTGTGCCCAAGCAATTCCCATGTCTTCCAGTGTGCATATACAATTTGTTTGATGTTAACAAGTGGAAGACAGCCAGTTCCGTCAACAGGAGACCAGTCTTTGTGCTTAGGATACCTGCTGTGATTCTCGACTCCAAGTTCAAGGCTGAGCAAGTCACTTAGGTATGTCTACAGATTCAGATGCTCATATTCCAAACTGGAGAAAGAAACCAATTTCAGTCTAGAAGCTGTTCATTAGTTTGAAGGTAGTAAACATACCTACATCCTGCTCCTATGCAGCCACTCTCCACCAGTAAGTTCTACAGATAATACCACTTACTTTCTACATAGGAAAGTTGAGAATGTAAATATGCTAGAGACCATGAAGTACCCTAGAAGAAGGTACCACATAGGTACTTGTATGAAAGAAAACATTTACCTTACACTTACTGCATTTCTTGCAACACTACCAAAATCCCACTTTCAGCTGAGATTTAAAATAGCAGTTTAAAACCACTTCTACCTAGCTGCAAAAATTTACAGATATAGTGATATAGTTACCTGCAGGGCTTGAATTTTACGAGCCTCTTCTTGCTGAATAGTGTTGGCCATACTCCCCTTCATCTCATCCAATATAGAATATAGACCATCAAATTCTTCATCCAACTCGCTCATTGCATTAG
Organism: Phoenicopterus ruber ruber; assembly: GCA_009819775.1. Classification (NCBI taxonomy): domain Eukaryota; kingdom Metazoa; phylum Chordata; class Aves; order Phoenicopteriformes; family Phoenicopteridae; genus Phoenicopterus; species Phoenicopterus ruber. The sequence goes on from CM020246.1 coordinate 54,425,451, forward strand.
AAGAGTTTACCTGAGAAGAGAATTGAAACTGCTGCAATTTATATTGGAAACAATGAAGACTAGTCTTTTAGACTGAAAGTCACATTGTTTGCCCAAACGTGTTTTTCCATGACTACTATATACTTTGTCACTGCTCCTCACCTTATCAAAAGGGAAAAATCATTAAGAATGATGGACACTTCCTAAGCAGACTTTACATCAGGACACTGAAGCCTGAAATCCATGAAAATTCCATGATATTCAGACTTGCACAGAACCAACATACTTAGAAAATTTGTTCCATGCCAAAAGGCCTTGATTTCCCTCTCACAGTTGTATATGGATTGTTAGATGTTTGTAAGGAGGTAGTTAACCAGTTCCATATAAAATGTTTCATTGGATACTAAAAACTGCACTCAAGAAGCCAGCTTAAAGATCTGCTGGATGATCTCCATTTCTGCAGTTAAATTGACTCAGCTTTAACACAAAACAACTTAGGGCTTATTGATAGGCTAAAGGAACCAAAACCTCATCCTAGTGTAGATGCTCTAAAAATTAGGTCTAACTTAAGTCCAACAATTTGCAACTACTGAAAAGAGTAAAGAATTTTCTCTAAGTATCAGGATGGTCTCATTTTTCAGTCTGCCAAGCAGACTACAAGTCTAAAAAAGGTAGACTACTTCCAACTAACAGGAGTTTGAGATCTTGTGTTAAAATCCAGACCCTCTCTTCCACACAAATCAAGTCCTGCAATAGCTTTTCACATGAAAAGCAAAACCACCATACCTTTCAACCAGAGGTAGACCTAAAAAATAAAATGTTTTTCTACCTGGTTCCAACATGAAGATATATTTTAAACTTGATTCCTATAGCCTATCCCCTACATACTACCCAAACAGCTGGAGACGGACAAAACTGGAAAGCTGCTCCCCTCCCAGCTACAGTCTATGAGCATTAATATATGTACCTGAACATTTTTTATTGTATGGTTCAGCATGTCAATGAAGTTGTGAATTTCATCATTTTTGTTCGCTAGAGTAGAGACAATCCTTTGCAGAGTCTCCTAGAATTACAAGAACAAGTGAGAGAAGTTGTAAAAGAACCTTGTAATTTTTTTTCAACCATCACCATTTCAACATATATGGAAATTCATCATACACATTCCAGTTGTGGTGAATTCAACTTACTCTGATGGGATCAGGAAATACTTTTTTTTTTAGAAAAGAGAAACAGTATCAAAGGTCTAAGAGGCATTCCACCAAACTAAAGATCTCCAGTTGTTAGTTTAAGAGAAATCAAGAATCTATTTTATGATACACCACTGTTTCACATGCTTTGCTACCCATGTTACTGCAACTCCTAAATCATCTAAACCAGACTACCTACTGGGACAACACTCTGCCATATATAACTTCTCCAGATGAGAAAGCTAGTGCTCCCTCAACCAAATAGAGAGGCCAATAAAGAAAAAAAGCTGGTAAAAGTAATCCAGAAGAAAAATCAGCATTTTCTATTGTCAAAAGAAGCTAGTGTTAAATAACTAAGCTGACAGTTTATTCTATATACAGTATAAATCTGTAACAGTGATTTGTAAACTTATTCTACAACTGTTAAAATATTTCAGCAAATAATTTATATTTCAAATTAAGAGTGACCTCAAAGAGGAAATCTTATTGGCAGCTGGGAAAGAGAATCAAGGTTATTTCTGCGGTGTTGCATTGCTTTTTGGCTGGGATAGAGTTAATTTTCTTCACAGTAGCTAGTATGGGGCTATGTTTTGGATCTGTGATAAAAACAGTGTTGATAATACAGGGATGTTTGCATTACTGCTGGGCAGTGCTGACACAGAGTCAAGGCCTTTTCTGCTTCTCACCCCACCCCACCAGCGAGGAGGCTGGGGGTGCACAAGAAGTTGGGAGGGGACACAGCTGGGACAGCTGACCCCAACTGACCAAAGGGACATCCCACACCATATGACATCATGGTCAGCATATAAAGCTGGGGGAAAAAGAAGGAAGGGGGGGGACATTTGGAGCAACAGCACTTGTCTTCCCAAGTAACCATTAGGCATGATGGAGCCCTGCTTTCTTGCAGATGGCTGAACACCTGCCTGCCCATGGGAAGCAGCAAATGAATTCCTTGTTTTGCTTTGCTTGCATGCACAGCTTTTGCTTTACCTGTTAACTGTTTATCTCAACCCACGAGTTTTCTCACTTTTACTCTTCTGATCCTCTCCCCCATCCCACCTGGGGGGAGTGAGCAAGCAGCTGTGTGGGGCTTAGTTGCCAGCTGGGGTTAAACCACAACAGGTGTACTACCTCAGCTATTAAAAAGCAGTAGATTCAGCTTACAAAACACACACTAACAGTTTTGCCTGCTTAAGCACATCAAAATGCATTTTTAAATTAAATCAGACTACCAAGTCTAATTTTGTTAAGTAGTCAGTCTTGTATTCTAAGAATTTGACAAATACATATCAAGCTTGGTACTTAAAACTAAGTGAAGTTGTATAATTAAAGCTCAGAGCATATCAGCATATTTAAGTAAAAACAAAGGACCAGGTGAGGGCATAACTAAGAATTTTCTGTTATTTAATGCAGGCTGGTTGATAGTAAGTTCTAGAAACAAATCTGACTCTAAACTGCTAGATTTGGCTCTTTTTTTAAAGAGAAGTGAAAACTATCTTAATTACAATTAAGACATCACTAATCAGTTGGACTCAGAGTTTCATGTTGCTCAGCTTAACATTGTTACTTGACAACATTTAGGAAATCAAGGCATGGGAAGCTAATAAGCACACCTTAAAAACAGCCAGACCACTAAAAAGATGTTGCAGAGGTCCCTCCCATTGAAGAAAGATATTTTATCCTTTCACAACATCCACAGCAAACCTCAACACTACATCCTGTATAAGGAATCTCTCCACTAGTCCTAAGCCATGCTCATACCTGTTTCTTCTGACCCCTTCCTCAGCAGTTTTCAAAGAACCTGCAATGATGTATTTACTGGTACTCCGGCCCATTGCCTGTATGCATAGCGACATGCTCACAAAGTTAAACCACTAGCAGAGGAAAGTGAAATTTTACTGCTTTTACCACAGGCGTTGTGATGGTGTTACGTAAAGATAAAACACACCAGCTAGCAACGACTCAAATTAGGACTCTAAGGAAGAGAAAGAAGATCAGATTGGCTTCTTTCAGAAACAAAGAGTATAGCAAGTCTTGATCACTTCATTACAGAATCTTTCCATTGTCTGGTTAAAACTGAACATGTTTAAAGACAACTTTGTACACATTAGACTGGCAGATGAAATGCCATTGTCCAACCAGCTGCTTCTGCATTCAGTACTGACCAGAGGCAATTGTTTTCGCATGTCAGACAGCCCGCAGTTAAGCCTTAGATCCTATAAACATAACTGTCAATTTGGATGAACAAGAAAACTCCCAATCCTCTTTCAACTAGGATTTTAGGGCTTACTCTGCTCCACACGGAAAAAAAATGGTCTTCTTGTACATAGTACTGAACAATGCTTTTGGTTTTTATAGCTACATATGATTAAAGGAAAAATCTACATGTGAAAAATGCTTAGAAAGCCTTTACACAGTCAAATATATGGCAGCAACTGGAAGAGAGCTGTCAAACAAGGTCTTCCACTACATCTGCAGTTAAAGTCAACTGACCAAACAGGGATCAGTAGAGCTCTTTTTAAATAAGCTACACATTTCTCCGAACAGAAATTCCACCAGGTTTGGTCAAACTCGAACAAGATTAGACATCCTCTACAAATGCAGATGAAAGATAAGAAATGAAAGATAAGATGAAAAATATCCACCAGCAGTAGACAGAATTTCCCTTAAACACCAATGCATAAGCCACCAGAACAGAAAGTCAGCTTTTAGGAATCACTAATATATAATATTTTCTAGTGTAATTTTCTAATCACTAATACATAATAGATTTTCTTCCAAACATACCAGGACACATACCAAATTCAAAACACTGCACTGTTGCCATTTCTTCCTTTAACAGGAATTTCTGAAAAGTCAATTACATGTAACAGAAAGGGTCCTATAAAAACTACCAATGTAAGCAGCAATTGAGGCTTACATTCTAAGTTACTTCATAAAAGAATTACAATAGCACCAAGCTCAGTAAAACTTCTTGGTATTTCTACACCAAAGAAAATTTAAATCTATTGCCCACTGCCAGATGCAGTATTTCATAGAATCCCATTACAAGTAATTTTCTTTTCATTTTCTCTCTGGCTAGCATGTGTTAAGTGATGTCAGTTTCAAATTTGTTTTCAAAACTTTATGGTATATTTATTACAGAAGTCACTTTTGCTGCTGTCAGCGAGCACCATACTGCTCTTCACTTTCATACCCTATTCTTATTCTTTGAATCTAATACACTCTTTGCAGAAAAAAAACCCCATGGCATTTGTAAACTAAGTGTGGATGCACAAAGGATGAAGAACATAAAAGGATATGGAAAAGGATAGGAAGCCGTGCAACATATGGTGGCTTGTAGTCTTGCCAGAAGCATGAAAGTAGACAACATACCCTTCTTTGAATAGCTAGTAACTAACATCACATAGCACTTGTTGAAGCAGATGGGCACCTCATAAAAGTTAAAGAGTAAACTTTGATAAATTAAACAATTACATCAGTTCTGTTTAAGAAGGAAGTTATCAACTTGCTCAAGATCACACTGAAGTCTTATGACATGACTGGATGCAGAACAGTTTCTGAAGCAGCCTTGGGCCTAGGACAAAATCCTGTGTCATACTAACCTTCATGTGCAGATCTAATTTCAAACAAGAGGACATACATACTTAGCCTCCATTAATTTAATGTGTGCACTCGTCCACACATTGAAGTTGCCAGAGTTTGAAGGAGTACTTAAGACAATACAGGTGACAACAGCAAATTAACAAAGTACTGTAAAATACAAGATCAACTGCAATTTTACTACTGTATTCAGAACCTCTGATCAGCACTGAAATTCAAGTACTATCAATGACACCACTCAGGAACATGCACCTAGAGCACCCACAACAGCTGCAGCCCTCATTTACTCCCTCTCCAAGGGACTAATCTCACATAAAGAAGACAAAAGCAGACAGACTCAAATTCACACAGTATCTACTAGAAGCACACTTTTTTGGTGTTTCACATCTCACCTTCCAAAGCATAAATGCATATGAAGTGGCAGTGCACAAACAACTAAAATAGCAAACATCTGTCATCTGTAAGTTTCAAGCCATTATTAGTGCTAGTTATCCAGACCCTACTCACAAACCAGTTTCCAAGCTAAGGAAAGCACAGTCTTCACAAAGACAATAACAGAAGTCCTTTTGGATGCTAGACTGAAAGCCAAAAGGCTGAGTCAGAACTTTTTGCAGAGAGTGTCATTTTTAGAAAGCCCAGCCCTTGGCCAGGCACAGGTCTGCTCCTCAGTGATTTCCCTGAGGGAGCAGATAGCAAGGAAGGGAAGGAGGGAATTACAGGGCAGCAGCCACAGGGAAAAGAATCCTACAGAACGCTTTTATTAATTAGTTCCCTTCATCAATGGGAAACAGAAGGGCCTATGTACACATTATAATTACTTATGACAGGAATACACAACGTGAAAGAGCTCTACACCAGAGCCGTACTTCATTAAGATGCAGCAGCTGAAGCGGCAACGCCAGCACCCGGGGCAAGCAGACGCGGAGAAGCCCCTCTCGCTGGGCGCCCCGCCACTCCGCTGCCGTGCCCCTCCGCAGGAGGGGGCTTCCCTGAACGCCTACGGCAACCCGGGGGGCGAGCGCCTTTCCCGCGCTGCTGCCCTCCTACAGCGCGGCGGGTAACGTTTAAGTTCCTCAGTCGTCGCCTCTCTCCTCAGCCAGGCTGAGCACCGGGGCAACGCCGACTACCCGGGAAACGCCCCACCTGCCTCCTCGGCGGCTCCCAGCAGCAGCCGCCCAGGCGCTCGCCGCAGCCCCCGCGCCGAAGCCCAGCGGCACGGCCAGCTGAGGGGGGACAGGCCCACCTTCCCCCCTGACAAGACAAGCCCGACCCAGCCACCCGCCGCGACCCGCGGGGAGGCAGGCTCCCGCCGCCGGCACTCACTCTCTGCTCGTCCATGATGAGGGAGGGAGCGCAGCCAGGACCGCCAGCAGCGCCCGGCCGCGCTGAAGAACTGTTACGGCCTCCACCGCCCTCCGGGGAGACCGCCCCCCGTCCCGCCCTCGCGGCCCAGCGCATGCGCGCCGGGATGTGGTCACGCCGCTTGCGCATGCGCGCTGCGTCCCGCTCCCTATTCCCCCGTTCCCCCTCCACGCACGCCGGCGGCACGTGCGCCTCGCCTCCCCTCCCGGGGAGGGGCCTCTGGGCATGCGCAGTCGGAGCTGACAGCCGAAGGGTGGACACGCCGGGAGGGGGATGCGCTCGGGACCTGAGGTTCGAGTCCCGGCCCCGGACAGGGAGAGCGCGGAGCGGGGCGCTGGTGTCCGAGCCGGGATGGCGGGTGCTTGTGGCGGTCCCTTCGTCCGTGGGCCGGGACACGGGGACTGCAGCTGCCCCGGGCGGCGGGAGAGAGCAGGATCTCCCTCCCGAGGCCGGTGCCGAGCTCCGGGGGCAGGCACCACGAAACCCTCGGTGACCTCCGGGGACCTGCAGGCCCTGGGCCCAGCGCAGCCCCCGGCACTTGCCTCCCGCTGCGCGTTGCAGGGAAGCGCCCCACGCCGCAGGCCGTGCCGTGCAGCCGTGAGCCTGTGCCCTTACCCTGGGCATTATGTGTGATTGCAACAGTGCAATAATACGTTATGTTATATTTTAAATTTTTGTATTATATTTTTGTATTATATTAGCTTAGGTATGGCAGCTTTGCTTTACCACAGAGCTCACTAACCCAATTTTAAAAAAGAAAAAAAAATTGTTTCTCTGGAGTGTTGGGAAGGAATAGTGATTTCATAATGATGACATTTTATAGCGATACAGCGATAAAACAGCCGCTGGGCTAAAGTGTAGCTTTATGGCTTTATAGCAGGTTTGAGCGCTGTGCTGATATTAAAAAGCAATGCTTTTCACACCAGGCACCCAGCAACGGGAGCCCACTTCTAGCGTGGAAATTTATCACAGTGGGGAGATTTTGCCACCTACCAGTGAAGGTATCTCTTTAAAGGTATTTATGCCTCTGTGAGCCCTGTCTCGCCATGGTTTAAACTTCTCCATCGGCAGTGCTGTGCAAACACAGGACGAGGAAATGCAGAAGCAGCAAGGTGGTGTGACCTGCCAAGAGGCATAGCTCCAGTCTTCCCAGCTCCATCCAGAGGTCTCCTGGGGCTATGTTACCTGGCACAGGCTGGGTCTTGGCTGTGGTTTGAACATTTATTGTCTTCCAGGTACCTGATATCTTATTTGTTCCAATTAACACCCACAGCCTGTTCTAGCAGTTTCCACTTGAAACCTTTGAAAGAAGAGGAAGAAAAATCATGTCTGGTCAGGCCACACCTCAGGCTGACGAGAGGCAAGGAGTCTTACACCTGCAGGAAAAACACTGCCGGGACCAGGACATACCTGCTGGCTACCCACGGCAGAAAGTCTGGCTCTGCCTTGCACACCTGCTGATTTTGCTGGTCCCGAATAGAAAACTCCAACAGCCTTTGGCTTGAGAAGCCCCCATAAACCTCTTGGAATGGTTTCAGACAGTTTGGAGCACGGGGCATGGCCACCACTACAGAAGTCAGCAGCCTGCAGCTGCTAGGGGACGTGGCTGGTGGTGGCAAAGGGGAAAGCTGTAGGCCTGAATGATAACTGGGACTGCTCCATTGCAACCCATCTGACCATCCTACCTTCATATACATCTGTTGTGGATTAACCCCAGCCAGCAACTAAGTACCACGCAGCCACTTGCTCACTCCCCCTCTTCCAAGTGGGATGGGGAGGAGAATGGAAAAAAAAGGTAAAACTCGTGGGTTGAGATAAAAGACAGTTTAATAGGACAGCAAAGGAAGAGAGAATATACAAAACAAGTGATGCACAATGCAATTGCTCACCACCCACTGACCGATGCCCAGCCCGTCCCTGAGCAGCAATCCCCACCCCAGCCACATCCCCCCAGTTTATATACTGAGCATAACATCATAAGGCATGGAATATCCCTTTGGCCAATCTGCATCAGCTGTCCTGGCTGTGCCCCCTCCCAGCTTCTTGTGCACCTCCTCACCAGCAGAGCACGGGAAGCCAAAAAGTCCTTGACTTAGTGCAAGCACTACTTACACTGATGTTTTTAGTTGTTGCTATTATCAACATCATTCTCATACGAAATCCAAAACACAGCACTATACCAGCTACTAGGAAGAAAATTAACCCTATCCCAGCTGCAACCAGGACAGTGCCTTATTCTATACCATCTACATCATGCCCAGGTCCCACACTTTCCAATACATTCCAATTAATCACCACCACTTTTCCTGTCTTTTGATAAATACACACAGACAGCATTCCTTCAGTCTATGGGCCATCCCTCTAAAATGTCTGTAAGGTGTCCGTAAATGTCCATTGAGTTCATATAGTCCATGACTTTGGGCTCCATCTGTCATACTAGTCTTTCAGGGCAGAAGAGGTGCGGTGTGGTGTTGGATTGTTGCATGTTGAAGCCAGTTCTGGTTCCATCACTGCTGCACTTTACTTGATTTCATCAAAGTTCATTCTTCATTAATCTGAGTGATTCTTACGGTAATACCATTGATATGGCATATAACAACCATAGTAGTGATGACACACAGTGGCAGGGTTATATAGCAATGAACATCATCCAACTTAACTCATTGGCTATTCTCACCCAAAATCAAATCCCCTTGAGATACACATCAGACTCCCCCATCCTTCCGCATCACCCACCAAGTACACTCAGGTCCTTGAGGAAAAGCAGTTCTGTGAATACATTTGCCTTTGCTTGAGGCAGGAATAACCTACACTGTCTTTCCTAACATATTCTTTCTGTGCACTATGGGGACTTTATCACCTTCTACAGTACGTGAAAGTTTTGATTGGGCAGGGCCAGCTCGATCCACTACGTGGATCCCGTAGTGTTAACTAACCAGGTGGCTTTTGCTGAATGTGTATCCCAGTGTCTGAAGGTCCCACCACCCATTGCTCTTAGTGTAGTCTTTAACAGTTCATTGTTTCATTTGATTTTCCCAGAGGCTGGTGCATGATAGGGGATGTGATACACCCACTCAATGCCGTGCTCTTTGGCCCAGGTGTCATAGAATCATAAAATCATAGAATAGTTTGGGTCGGAAGGGACCTTAAAGATCATCGAGTTCCAGTGCCTCACCACCCTCAGAGTGAAGAATTTCTGCCTTGTATCTAATCTAAATCTCCCCTCTTTCAGTTTAAAGCCATTACCCCTTGTCCTATCACTACACGCCCTTGTCAAAAGTCCCTCTCCAGCTTTCCTGTAGGCCCCCTTTAGGGACTGGAAGGCAGCTAGAAGGTCTCCCTGGAGCTTTCTCTTCTCCAGGCTGCACAACCCCAACTCTCTCAGCCTGTCTTCATAGGAGAGGTGCTCCTGCCCTCTGATCGTCTTGGTGGCCCTCCTCTGGACTGGCTCCAACAGGTCCATGTCCTTCTTGTGTTGGAGGCCCCAGAGCTGGATGCAGTACTCCAGGTGGGGCCCCATGAGAGCAGAGCAGAGGGGCAGAATCACCTCCCTTGACCTGCTGGCCACGCTTCTTTTGATGCAGACCAGGATACAGTTGGCTTTCTGGGCTGTGAGCGTATATTGCTGGGTCACGTTGAGCTTCTCAACAACCAACACCCCCAAGTCCTTCTCCTCAGGGCTGCTCTCAATCCATTCTCTGCCCAGCCTGTATTTGTGCTTGGGATTGCCCCGACCCAGGTGCAGGACCTTGCACTTGGCCTTGTTGAACTTCATGAGGTTCTCATGGGCCCACCTCTCAAGTCTGTCAAGGTCCCTCTGGATGGCATCCCTTCCCTCCAGAGGTTGTCTATGAGGTTGTTTCGGAAATGAGTCCCATTTTCTGACTCAACTCTTTCTGGGGTGCCATGTTGCCGTAAAACTTGCTTTCAAGGCCCAGGATAGTGTTCCAGGCGGTGGCATGGGGCACGGTATACGTTTCCAGCCATCTGGTCGTTGCTTCCACCATTGTAAGCACATGGCACTTGCCTTGGTGGATTTGTGGGAGTGTGATATAATCAATCTGCCAGGCCTCCCCATATTTATATTTCAGCCATTGTTTGTTCCTCTCCATTTTTCTGGGTCATTACTACCAGTGAGTTGGCATACGATGATGGTGCGCTCCCTACAAAGTTCCACCACATGAGTTGCATGCACTTGACTTCATCGGGGTCTTTGGATAACTGCTCATTGTTCAGGTCCTCATAAATCACCTCCAGCACAGCTAATTCCCTCAGGTACTGGATACCTCTATCCATGGTGGTCCACTTGCCTGGGTGATATATAACATCCTCCTTGAAGAGATACCTTTCCTTCACGTGTGATAGGAGTTACCTCCAGAGGCTGAGGACTTGTGCCCCTTTTCCAATCACCTTGTCAGTGCCCCCTTCCCTACAAAGGGATCCCAGCTGCTTGTGTTCCTTACCCTCTAATTCCAGACCGATGGCCCCGTTATCCCAGCATTGGAGCAGCCAGGTGACAATGCACTCGCCTGGATGAAGGCTGAAATCTTTTCACATATCTTGCAGCTCACTCAGGGATAGGGCTCGGGTGGTTACCACCTCATTTATGAGTTCTTCCTCGTCCTCCTCCCCAAGCAGCGGCCACCTCTCTACCCTCTCCTGTTCTTGTGATGGCCCTGCTTAGGAGTAGTCTGCCTCATCCATTTTTTCCTCCTGCTCCCTTTTAGAAGAAGCTTCTTCATCCCTTACTAAACAAGTTGACTCCCACTTCCAAGTTTTCTTCCTTTCTATAGGGGCAACTGATACCGGCACAGGCTGGTTCTCTGGTTCAGCTGCAGTGCCTGTCGTGGGGGTCGGAGTAACCACAGCGGTGGTCACCAGGGTTGGAGCAGCTGCAGTGCTTGTCACAGGGGTTGGAGTGGCCACAGTGCTTATCGCATTGTCGTCAGATCCAGAGAACCTCTCTTCCCCTTGAGGGTACTGAATAGTGTTGAACAGGGCTCGGCAGGCATGGGCCAGGCCCCATCACATTGCAGTGATTTGTGTCTCCCTGGAATTGCCAGGGCAATAGCATACTTCTTCCAAATCTTCTACTAGTTTTTCAGGGTTCTGCACTTCTTCAGGGATAAAATTCCAAAGCACTGGAGGTGCCCACCATCCCAGGCATTTGCCCATGCTATTCCACACACCCTACCACTCATAACTATCCAGCCTTGAGGCAGATCTGTGGATATTCTTAAATTGCTTCCTAACCTTAGACAAAACCAAAACAATATTCCCAAGAAATACCAACTGAGGTATTTTAACTCCCCAAGGATGTTCAAGACACTGAAAAGTTACTGTAATGAAGTAGGAAACATCACGGAAGAAGGTAATGAAGGTGCTATTCTGTATTTCCTCTATAAAAAACCTCTGAGGAAGATGTGTAATTGCTAATTGTCTCCACGAGATGGTACCCGAAATACAGTAACAGCTTCAGTACAAAGTGCAAATACCAGCTAAAGCTCAAGGTCAGTGTTTTAATAACGAATCTCCCAGACAAAACACTACTAACCATTGCAGAGCATGGCAGCCTGCAAAAGCCAACACCAATCTTTAACACATACAGCAAAAACGAGAGCATGGTGCAAATCAGATAAACTATTATCAAGAATAGATGATCAATATTGTGACCCGCAACTGTTAACATACAAATCTCTTCATATGCTCTGGTTGATCTCAAGCCCTTCGAGCCCCACGTTGGGTGCCAAAAAGGACTGTCATGGTTTAACCGCAGCTGGCAACTAAGAACCACACAGCCGCTTGCTCACTTCACGCCCTGCCCCGCCCTCCATGTGGGATGGGAAGGAGAATGGAAAAAAAAAAAAAGTAAAACTCATGGGCTGAGAAAAAGACAGTGTAATAGGACAGCAAAGCAAGAGAGAATAAGAATGATAAGAGAATATACAAAACCAGTAACGCACAATGCAATTGCTCATGACCTGCTGACCAATGCCCAGCCTGTCCCCAAGCAGCGACCGCCCCCCTGGCCAACTCCCCCCCAGTTTACATACTGAGCATGATGTCATATGGCATGGAATATCCCCTTGGCCAGTTTGGGCTAACTGTCCTGGCTGTGCCCCCTCCCAGCTCCTTGTGCACCTCCTCGCTGGCAGAGCATGGGAAGCTGAAAAGTCCTTGACTTAGTGCAAGCACTACTTAGCAACAACTAAAAACATCAGCGTGTTACCAACATTCTCATACTAAATCCAAAGCACAGCACTATACCAGCTACTAGGAAGGAAATTAACTCTATCCCAGCTGCAATCAGGACAACATCCTTTCTGTTTCATACCAGACTGGCAGCAAGGGGTTTCAAAGTTGGGGAGTGGTTTCATCCTCTTAGTGATGACATGCTTTCAGAACAGGACTTACCCATTGTATCTTCCCAAGGGTTAAAAATGTGCTAAAGGTCTTCAAGACACCAGCTATGGCTCTTAAAATTAACTTAGTGCCTACATTTCTAAACACAACTTCTTAGGGAGACTGCAGACTCACCATGACCATAACTCGGTGAATCAAAGATAACAGGCATCGATGCTGTTTTCCCCAAACAGTTTAGCAACAGAGTACTAAAATTCAAAAGGATTTTTCAATGTCTTGGCCTGGGAGAGAAGTTGGCATCTGGGTCAGAAGTAGTGCTCGTGGTCGGACACCCAGGGTGCCAGTAACGCAGCCTCAGGAAGGGGCACATTTGGCTCTGAAACTCTTTGCAGTGTGTTGGGGTGAGGGGTTAAATTGATTTCTGAAGCTGTGGGCCCACTTCTTAATTCCAGGCCTGGATTACGTGGAAAGATTCAACCACACATATTCCTATACGCTTTCTCATTTCAAAGCTGCAAATGCAAGGGAAGGGTCACCAACGGGAAAGAATTCCATGGTTTCATGGGTTCCTTCAGCACTCTTGTGAACCTAAATTGAGCAACAAAATACCTACTAAGAAGATTTCTCTGGAGTTGTTCATGTTCTTTTTTTCCATGATGGGAGATTTTTAAAAGAGGAAGGACTGGTGAGAAGAAATAGTTCAGATTACTAGAATTGGCCCTAAAGGAACCTATAATGACGTATCACTGCTTTATACTCTGGGAAATTGGGGAACATGGCAGGAACATGCGCGGATCCTTGGCAGCCCTTGGGAGCCCGGGTCCTGGACAAAAACGTTGTTAGGTAGGGTGCCTGACAAGCAGATGGTCACTCAGCTAATGTATAAGCAGAGATGCTACTGGCAGGATGCTAAAGAGGATAAAGAATATCTTCTAAGTTAAGGCTTTTAGCCCATTTTAGGCCAAAAAGAGATGTCAGAGGAAGAAAACTCAAAGGCAACAATGGCAAGAAGTTGGAGGAGGAAGAAATACTTCAGCTCCCTAAAACAAGAATGGACCAGCTTGGGTAATCACAGAATAATACAAGTAGAGGTTGGATTTAATCTGTCTCTACACAGGATGGTAACTTAGACACATCTATTTATCAAATTTGTCTTTAAAACAGAGGTTAGAAATTTAAGGAAGGACTTTGCCCCAGACCAGCTTTCTTCTGGCACCAAACGTACTGCTTCCTTACAGTTTAACACCTGAAGAATAAAGCAAGATTTAGCCTTACCTGGCCACCTCCTAGGAGCGCTTACTATCTTGAAACTCATGAGAATTACAATATTAATATTATTTTCTTTCAGCTCCAAGTATGATATTATGACATTTTTGTATTTTCTTCAAACAATAGTTGGACTGCACTGCTTATATTTATTTGCAGTGCCATATACGTCTATGTATCATGTGAGGAAGAGGCAGCAGGTTGTTGCATTTCTGCATGGAAGAAGGCTTGGAAGTAGCTAAAGCTGATACTAAAACTCTGAGCAACTAAGCTAGCAAAATAACAAGGCAGGATGATGGCTGTGGATGGCCTTTATAGCACAGTATATTTGCTTTATGCTGGCTTTGAGAAGGGCTAGACGCTGTGTCAACTGCTACAGACATCGGCGTTGCTTACGTGCAACTTGGTGTGGCTCTGGCATCAAGTGACCCCTCTCCTTGTGCAGCTGAAAGTCACCATGACCCATTATTTTGAAAAGGCCTTCTTTTTATGTCTTAAAAAAAAAAGACAGCTCACTCCCACCTTCAACCTGGACCCCTTTTGTGCTTTTGAGGGTGTGCACATGAGCATGTACCAAAGCAAGGGGCAAGTCCCAGACAAACACCTCCGATAGGCTCCTCATTGATGCAGACTTTTGCTGAATCTATTTTTCTTTTTTTTTTTTTTTTTGAGCAGAAGACCAGAAGCCACCAGCACAAACGGCCGGTCAGAGGAATATCCGTGCAGCAGCAGAGAAGCCTGGCGCCATGGTGCTGGACCTGGTGCGCCCAAAGGAGACACAGCGTGCAGCCAGACGGCAGGCAGAAAAGCAGAGGGACCATCCCTGTGATTTAAATGAGACTTAGATAGGATATGGGGTGGCAGCCTTCATCTAAGAACAAAAAAGACTTTCCTGGCTTTCCTCCCAGCAAGCTGCCTGCAAATAGCGGGGCTGGATAGGAGGGTTTTCGTAAGCCATGCCCAGGGCTTCCTGCACGTCGCTGTGGATGGGCTAAGAGATCATGACAGTGCTGCTCCTTCAGTGCTTGATTATTGCTTCATTACCTTGACGAACACCAAAGCCTCAGAAGTCAGTCTGGTGATGACTCATTATATTAAATGTAATTACTGCAGTGCTTCTATCATGACTCAAGAAAATAAGATTTGTGCAATTTCCTTCTCCCCACTAACAACTTCTGAGCTTTATTTTTTCGAAACGAAGAAAATATTAGCTGCAGTTAAAGAATTGAACTGACAGATTTTGATTAAAAAGCCCCCTGGTATTCACAAACTGGTAGAGGTGCTCCTCTCTCAGAGTGTTTTGCTTCATATCAAGAGCAGAGGACAGTGGGCAGAGGAAAACAGGCTTTCCCACTGTTCTTTGGATCAGTTAGTCACTGCACTGAAGGAAACACAGTGAGGTTTTATTTACGCGCATGCAGAGAAGGCCGTGGCTATCAAATCTGCTTTATTGTTTCAACAGGCTCTGCAACCATAGAATTAAAATGTACATACAAACATTGCTTTGAGATAAGAACTGTATGTTATATATGTATACTTAGTATAGTAGGGCTTTGATTTTTGATGGATTTTCTTAGCAGTCTTCCAATTAGAAAGGGAGGAGAGTAAAATGTGTTCTGAGACTTGAACAACTGATTTCCCCCCCCTGGAATGCACATTAAAATCTATGGCATTGCTGGTTTTATACACACTAAGGCATTCATTTAAAAAAAAAAAAAACAACCTAGAATTAAAAGCAAACAAGCAAAAAAGAACTGAGTCTTGAATTGCTCTTCACTTAATGATGATTTCCTGCCAGTCCAAATAATGTGTCAAATGAGGTTTTGAAGCTTTTTAAATAATGTTTTCCTCATTTAAATCACCGTAAGTCAGTGGTGAATCTGTCTTTAGTGGCACTGAATTGCGAGGAGGGAGGAAAGGAGTCTAGTGAGATTGGTGTAAAAACCACCATTGCCACTTGGTACACAAGAAATCCGGATTGGCAGGATGAAATCTTTTTTACCCCCAACTTCAACTTGACATCATCTCTGTTACAGAAAAGCTTGGAGCCTGCATCCATTAAAGACACATCCTGCACCAGGTAGCAGAGTGCCTGTGCTGGCTCCCTCTGCCTTGCTCCATGCAGCCTGGAGTTCAAGCCTTGGATATTTCTGAGGGGGGGGGAAAGAAAGGAAAAAGAAGAAATGGGGCACAGAGCATCTCCTTGATCAGCCACAGCCTCTGGATTTGGAGATTTTGCTGTTTGCCTGTGTAGAAACCTGACTTTTTATGAGCACTGTTAGCTGAGGAGGTGACAGATGCACACCAGGCTCCCCAGCAGGTGGTCCTGTAGCTCGGGGAGGGGAGTATTGCCGGTCTGCCGATGAATCACAAACTCTTCCAGAAGACCTGGACATCCTGCCCTGTGCAGGCTAATTTTGTGGTTTTGGTGAAAGGGCTTGTGCACGCTCCTGGTGCTCCACATGTTCTTACAAAGGTTATTATCTGCATGTGCCCCAAAGCCTGCTTTAAAACATTTCTGAAGACATGAGAGAAAATTATACCTAAGCTAATCGGTTAGATATCTTGTGTTCTTCTCCAGAGTACCTTTTACTATTAAATTCCACATTTATTTTCTCTCCCACTTCTTATTCCCATATCCGTAAGTTTCATACACTCGATATTGCTACCGTGCGTGACTGTCCCACATATACCACATACCATTTCACATCCATATTTTAAGCCAGCTCCTCCGTCCATCTGTTGTGGTTTAACCCCAGCCGGCAATCAAGCACCACACAGCCACTCACTCACTCCCCCCAGGTGGGATGGGGGAGAGCATCGGGAAAAAAGTGAGAAAACTTGTGGGTCAAAATAAAGACAGTTTAACAGGTAAAGCAAAAGCTGTGCATGCAAGCAAAGCAAAACAAGGAATTCATTTGCTGCTTCCCATGGGCAGGCAGGTGTTCAGCCATCTGCAAGAAAGCAGGGCTCCATCATGCCTAATGGTTACTTGGGAAGACAAGCGCTGTTGCTCCAAATGTCCCCCCCCTTCCTTCTTCTTCCCCCAGCTTTATATGCTGAACATGATGTCATATGGTATGGGATGTCCCTTTGGTCAGTTGGGGTCAGCTGTCCCAGCTGTGTCCCCTCCCAACTTCTTGTGCACCCCCAGCCTCCTCGCTGGTGGGGTGGGGTGAGAAGCAGAAAAGGCCTTGACTCTGTGTCAGCACTGCCCAGCAGTAATGCAAACATCCCTGTATTATCAACACTGTTTTCAGCACAATCCAAAACATAGCCCCATACTAGCTACTGTGAAGAAAATTAATTCTATCCCAGCCAAAACCAGCACACTGTCACTGTCAGAGCCTATTTCCCTTGGGGCAGGCTCCTAAACCCCCTGGGCTCCCAGCACATATCGTGGTGCCAGAAGTATCACAGAGACCCTCACAGCTGTGCCCTGCATCACAGTCTTGTTCAGATCAGTAAGGTGATAATAAAAACTGTACGTTACTGCAGAGGAAACTGAACAGAGATGCTTTGTGCACATTTTGGGTACACTTAAACCTACAGAAAATACAAATTGTCACAGAGCTCATGATAACTAGGACTGAAAGAAAATAGCTGTCCTCCATCCCAGAAAACTGGCCTTACATTAAAATACATGAGCTGTGGGAGTAATAAAAGGGAGCGCCCCAGCCCAGTAAAATCAGTTCTGTTAATGGCAGGCTGCTGCCCTGTGCTGGTACCTGCTCTCTGGTAGCACATCGATGCCTCGGCACAGCACCAAGCTCGTGCCGTTTGTTCTCCTACTGCTGACTCTTTCTGGTGGTTGAGGTAAGTTGCAAAAGGCCCCAGCTCAGTCAGGTTTGGCCTTCAATTTAGCTTAACTACTGTGAATTTCTCCCCCCCGCCCCCGAGAGAGAAACTCTTCAGGACACAGGATGTATCTATATAGGTAGGATATACCCATATACACCACTCAAAGCAGAGCCAAGAGAGTTAATGAATGAGAGCTGTTGGAAAGAAACAAAAGACCCATTACATGAAAACAAAGTTAAGTATATTGCTCAGAAGTCACCCATCCATGAAGATGAAGGCCGATTTCTTCAAATCACATCATTTTGTCAGTTTCTGAAGTTGCTCCTCTCATGCCGAAGCGCCTATTGGAGTAAGCCTTGACCCATGTCGAAAAGCAGTGAATAAGTACATTTTATTAGCCACCACCTATGAAGGCTTGGCCCAGAGCCACACAGTCCAGAAGTCACTTCACATTTTAAGACCAGATTTTGAGAAGCCCTGCAGCCAGCCAGGAGCAGAAAGAAGACAGGCAGAGTGAGGAGATAAACTGGGGAGGAGCAGAGGCAGCAGCAGGAAAAAGAGCAGAGAAAGGGAGCTTATTCACATGGTACAAAAGCAAGCGCACCTGGGAAAAAGGGTCTGCTGCTGACTTTTTCCAGTAGAGAGTGAGGGAGGAGGTAAGAGGAGATGAAGAAATACAAACTCTAACCTGCAGGGAGAGAAGTGCCAGCGTACTCCAGTGGAGATGGAAGAGAGGGAGCATAATTAATAAGGTTTTCTAGGCTGTATGGTCGGCTGCACTCCTCTGGCCGTTACAAGTTAAGGAATACTACTTTTTCAACTTGCCACCTGGACCTCCCCTTTCCTTATAAGAGGTTCCCAAAGCAAATCGCAGGCAAAGGCATTTGCCCCCATGGCAGACTGCCTCTAGTGCCAGGGCCACCCCTGCTGCCGTGCCTGCCTTCAGGCAGCGAGCAGGTGCTGGTGGGTGGCGGGGCACGCCATGGAGGACGCAAGGCTCCCGAAAGCTGCTTCATAGCAAGGATTAGCTGCTGGCCTCTTAATGGGCTCAAGAACTCCTAATCCTGTTTTTGTGCTGCAGACTGGTTTGCCTTCCTCACCTAGGGCAGGCACATGCTCTGCATGCACTGCGGTCCACCGCAAAGAGCCTGTTGAGCACAAAAGACGTGGTTAAATGAAGCCCCTGCCTCCTACTGGGAAAGCTGCCTGGGCAATGGTGGCAGGCAGGTGGCTGCGAATGCCCAGCTGATGGCACTGTCTTCGTCAGTCTGCCTGGCCAGAGGAGACCGGTGGGTTACCTGCCCCTGATCAGTGTCTAGCAGGAATGCTGTAGCTCCAAAACATGGTGCATGTCCTGTTGGTTTTATCCACTAGTTACCGCTAGACTGCTGAGCAGAGTGGTGGGGTCTGAAGGCTTTGCACAGGAGGAAGCTCTGGCAGACATGGAGAGCATAGCCTGGGTGCAATGGGGCTGGAGGCTGTGGTGTGGATGGCAACCCTGCATCTCCTCTCGGGGGCTGCGGATGGTCTGAAAACCCAAGGAGGGGCTGGCAACAACCCCACGCCTTTCTCCCAAGGACAGCCAGCTCCAGTCCTGGCCCCGACACCACGAGCACTCTCTTGCTAAGGAAGAGGTGCGCCCAGTCCTCATTCACAACCTGTGGCCAAGCAGATCTGTTTCCCTTTCCCCACGATGCCTGCTGCAACCAGTTGGAGGCATCCCATGTCCATCATGGCCTGCCAGCTCCCTCTGCAGGGTGGGATGGCCGCCCAGATCAGCGAAGCTCCACAGGTTTCTTCTGGCCTATGATCTTTCCCGAAGTAAAACGTGCTCCTCTAGAAGGGTGCAGCTGTCATCTGGGACCTGCAATGGAAAGCACGCTGTTGTGGTCCTCGAGAAAATGTCTGCGCACTGTGCACACCTTTCTTCACAGAAACAGCTGCCTGCTGCTAATGCAATTTGGATGTGCCTGGCTTGAAGAGCCCGCCATTTGCTGGCCAGCTGGCCAAGTGGGTAGTTCACTGCTCACTGACAGGCATTTATAATTAATAGTGTTTTTTACTGGATCCTCTTCGGGGCATGTCCTCTTCTGAAGTGGCTGCTGTTTTGCTCAGGCAAATAGAGTTTACCAAAGTTGTTGGGGACATTTGAAGAACTCCAGAAAAGATTTGAAGAGCAAAGACAAGGCAGAGAGATGGAGGATGCGAATGTGCATCCCGGGTATCAGCAGCACCCAGCTGCTGGGTATCCTTTGATACCTGGGTATCAGCAGCACCCAGCCCCAGGCTCCCTCAGTCCCTGCTCTTATGGGCACCTGTCTGGCCCCATGCCCCACAGCCCTCACCCACCAGGGGATGCTGAGGGGCTGCGCAGAAGAGGGCACCATGAGACTGCTGCAGGGACACACCTGCCATTAGAAGAGCTTGCATGTATGGGTGCTTTGTGTGTCCAGGATCATGGGCGTCTGCCACCCACCGGCTGTGGTCTCTTGGAGGAGAGGTGGGTAACAACATGTGGTGCTATGCTCTGCTAATGTCACTAACTGAAGGAAATTTTAATTTAAAAATGCCATGTACTGAAGACACTAGTCACTTTAGGGTGCTCTTGGGTTTCAGTTGAAAAGTACAGTGAAATCCTGCAGAAATCAATGCAAGTCTCCCCATATTTCCTGAACTGGAGTCATAGAATCATAGAATCATAGAATCATAGAATCGTTACAGTTGGAAGAGACCTCCAAGATCATCAAGTCCAACCGTTAACCTATCACTACCAAGTCCACCACTAAATCATGTCCCTAAGCACCACATCTACATGTCTTTTAAATACCTTCAGGGATGGTGACTCCACCACCTCCCTGGGCAGCCTGTTCCAATGCCTGACAACCCTTTCGGTGAAGAAATTTTTACGAATATCCAATCTAAACCTCCCCTGGTGCAACTTGAGGCCATTTCCTCTTGTCCTATCGCCTGTTACTAGGGAGAAGAGACCGACACCCATCTCTCTACAACCTCCTTTCAGGCAGTTGTAGAGAGCAATAAGGTCTCCCCTCAGCCTCCTCTTCTCCAGACTAAAGATCCCCAGTTCCCTCAGCCGATCCTCATAGGACTTGTGTTCTAGACCCTTCACCAGCTTCGTTGCCCGTCTCTGGACACACTCCAGCACCTCAATGTCTTTCTTGTAGCGAGGGGCCCAGAACTGAACACAGTACTCGAGGTGCGGCCTCACCAGTGCCGAGTACAGGGGGATGTCAATGTGGAGTGCCTAACTTTTTTGTCTCAGTCTTAACCAGCAACCTCTCTTCCCACACCTCTTGAGTGGATGAACCGCAAGACGGGCACTGGGGGAGCAAAGTCCCTCCCACTGTAAGAGAAGATCAGGTTCATGACCACCTGAGGAACCTGAACATAGCTAAGTTTGTGGGACCTATTGAGATGCATCCCAGAGTCCTGAGAGAATCAGCTGATGTAGTTGCCAAGCCACTCGCCATGATATCTGAAAAGTCATGGCGGTCAGGTGAAGTCCCTGGGGACTGGAAAAAGGGAAACATTGCACCCATTTTTCAAAAGGGTAGGAAGGAGGACGCCCGAAACTACCGACCTGTCAGCCTCACCTCTGTGCCTGGGAAGATCATGGAGCAGATCCTCCTAGAAGCTATGCTGAGGCACATGGAGGACAGGGAGGTGATTGGAGACAGCCAGCACAGCTTCACCAAGGGCAAGTCTTGCCTGACGAACCTAGTGGCCTTCTATGATGGAGTGACTACATCAGTAGACAAGGGAAGATCTACAAATGTCATCTATCTGGACTTCTGTAAGGCCTTTGACATGGTCCCCCACAACATCCTTCTCTCTAAATTGGAGAGACATGGATTTAATGGGTGGACTGTTTGGTGGATGAGGAATTGATTGGATGGTCGCATCCAGAGGGTAGTGGTCAATGGCTCAATGTCCAGGTGGAGACTGGTGACAAGTGGTGTCCCTCAGGGGTCCGTATTGGGACCAGTACTCTTTAATATCTTCATCAATGACATAGCGGGATTGAGTGCACCTTCAGCAAGTTTGCGGATGACACCAAGCTGAGTGGTGCAGTTGACACGCCTGAGGGACGGGATGCCATCCAGAGGGACCTGGACAAACTCGAGAAGTGGGCCTGGGTGAACCTCATGAGGTTCAACAAGGCCAAGTGCAAGGTCCTGCACGTGAGTGGGGGCAACCCGTGGTATCAATACAGGCTGGGGGATGAAGGGATTGACAGCAGCTCAGAGGAGAAGGATTTGGGGGTGCTGGTGGATGAAAAGCTGGACATGAACAGGCAATGTATGTTTGCAGCCCAGAAGGCCAACCATATCCTGGTCTGCATCAAAAGAAGTGTGGCCAGCAGGTTGAGGGAGGTGATTCTGCCCCTCTACTAAGCTCTGGTGAGACCCCACCTGCAGTATTGCGTCCATCTCTGGAGTCCCCAACACAAGAAGGACATGGACCTGCTGGAGCGAGTCCAGAGAAGGGCCACAAAAATGATCCGAGGGCTGGAGCACCTCTTCTATGAAGACAGGCTGAGAGAGTTGGGGTTGTTCAGCCTAGAGAAGAGAAGGCTCTGGGGACACCTTATTGCAGCCTTTCAGTACTTAAAGGGGGCTTTAAGAAATAAGAAAGATGGGGAAAAACTTTTTAGCAGGGCCTGTTGCAATAGGACAAGGGGTAATGGTTTTAAACTAAAAGAGGGGAGATTTAGACTAGATATAAGGAAGAAATTTTTTATGATGACAGTGGTGAAACACTGGCACAGGTTGCCCGAAGAGGTGGTAGATGCCCCATCCCTGGAAACATTCAAGGTCAGGTTGGACGGGGCTCTAAGCAACCTGATCTGGTTGAGGATGTCTCTGCTTATTGCAGGGGGGTTGGACTAGATGACCTTTAAAGGTCCCTTCTAACCCAAACTATTCTATGATTCTAACTTCCTCCTGTCTTCTCAAAGGGAGCACTTAAAATATAGTAAATTATAACTAGACCCAAGGCAAAACACACTCTAAAACAAAGCTTTAGGGTTGTTTAGATCTGAGTCTAGGCTCTATCTCTGAATGAAATGTTAACACATCGCTCCTTGTATTTATGGTTGTGTTGCCATGTACAGAGTGCTGTGCCAATGAGGACCCTGCATCTAGCAGTTTCACTTAACTGCTACTTGAAGAATGAAGTTGAAAACCACCATGCATAAGGCCTCTGGGTCCTTGTTCAAATCATCTTACGGTGAGATGTTTAAAAGCACTTGAAAGCTCATTTCTGTTCTCCACTCTGCTTGTAGTGCAATTACGGGGGGGCAGAGCCAAGTGCAACTGAAATTCCGCCAGTGACATTTTGCATTGGAGTGGGGCTCCCAGTTTACCAAGCGCTATACAATTACCCACCTACACAGAGACAGGAACCATACCACAAACATGCAAGGAAGTAGCAACACAACCGTGTTCTCTGTTGCCAGCGTTTAGATAAAAACAAGAGGATTAAAGCTTAAAATAGCAGCAGAACTGCATGGTCATCAACTGATCTTGTAAAAGGCAGGGCAGAGATTTGAAGCTGTTGTCCATTTGCCTACCTTCACTGAAGTTATTGGGGCAAGCCGGAGTTGCAGAATGGATACAGCTTCCATTTTCTTTCCCTGAGGGATGTTTAAACTGAGACAGACAAGTTGGATATCTAGCTTGACAAAGGACAGAGATAGCGAGGGAAAGATGAGGAACGTTGTCCCAGATTGCAGGAGCAAGAGTCAGGTTGAGCAGCCACGGCTGTGCGGCACCTCAGGTCTGAGCTGGAAGACCAGAGAGGGCTCAGGGAGGGAAGGTCTGGGTGGGGGAGAGGTGGAGATCACACACAGTGTTGAAGGCTGGGGGCAAGGGCTTGATCTGGGAAAATCACAGAGGACAGCAGAGAATCAGAGGGGTGACCGAGAGGCACAACTGGGGCTATGCTCGAGTGAGAGTGTGGGGGAAGAGAAAGGGTGTAAGGCAGACGGGGAGAAGGAAAGTGGCTGAGCATGTGGACAGAAGAAGCACAGACTGAGTTTTACCTGTGGGACGAAGATTTCCTGTCTGTTCAAAGAAAAGAAAAAAATAGGACTGCAGTGATTGAGGTGAGGTAGAAAAGGTGACTTGGGGGATATGAGCCTCAAGGACAAGAAGAGAATTATAAAAGGGTTGAAAGTTTCATTTCTGCACCTCTGTGGAGGCAGTGTTGCATGTGTTTGTGTGCCCCCGTAGGAGAACAGCAATGGATGACGCATCTGACCCCTTAACTTCTCATATCTTGCGGGGAAGTGTGGCTGTACAGCAAAAGGAGAGTGGCAGCAGGAAAAAAACACGGTATGATTGGGCATGATGAGCCATAACTCTCCTTAAGCACAAGAAGCTGGGGAGCGTGAAATGGGTTTTCTGACCCTATCCTATATTTACCGTAACTGAAACACAAAGGGAGCAGATCACCTTTGCCCTGAGGGCTAATTTCCTGCTCGCTCTTGGAGAGCAATAACCTCTGGTGCATCACCTTGGGTCGCACTCCGATAAGCTAGCTGGAGGAGGCGAGGACAGGAGTCGGGGGAGGTCAGGTACCGGCAATGCCAGAGCTTTGTGCACCATCTCCTGACTGGGCTAGGCCAGTCGAGAGGCGAGCTTCTTATCTGTTCACGCTCCTCGCGGCGCTCATAGGCTGGCTGCGTCCAGCACGGGTGTCACACCAGGTGCCTGGACCACAGGCTGCGGGGGGGCAAACGCTGACACAAGTCAGCCCCCCCCTTAGAGGAGGAGGGAGGCGGTGGGGGACACACCACTAACATCTGTTAGAAGGTCATTGAGCTGGCAATGGTCCTTTAGCTAAGACGGCAGCAAACTGCACAGGAATCCCGGCGCAGCAGTGAGCCCACACTGGGAGCAGGGTCAGAAGGCAGAGGGGGCACGGACATAACAGCATGACGGGCAGTCTGAAGCCACGCCACCCAGCTGCAGCACCGCAGCTCACGTCAGTAACAGGGCTGTCCCAAACTGGAGCTCGTCCAGGAGGTGCCTTTGGAGATTGGAGACTTCACTGCACCAGGATTATTTTTGTGGTGAAAGATTTCATGCCACAGGCTCTCAGGAGACAACTGCCCTTTGCAGCTTTGTTAGGGGCCTAGAATAGATATAAAAGGGAGCAGTTTGCTCTTACAGGAGAAACTAGAAGAGAAAACAAAAATGTTGCAAATGCCCTTCAGAGAGCTGCACTCAGTCTCCCAGCCAGGACAGTGGAAGCACCATTGCTGGAGGGCTTCCAAACCCAGAGAGTGCCGCATCCATGCACGCTGTGGGAAGCAGTTGTGCGTTGCCAGGGCATTAGATTATATGCCCCAATGAGCTCTGAGCTGCTAAGCGAGATCTGGCAGACCCAGCAAACTCCATTTTCTAGGAGCTTGCTGAAATAGCGAGCACGGCTGTTTTGGTTTCCTGATCCTCATGCATAGGGGAAAGAGCAGGCCTACAGTGCCCCAGACGAATAAATATGGCTAACGCACGCAGAGTTGAGCTGAACAGAGTTATTTATGGAGGATATTGCAGAGCCGAGTGCGCAGCTGGACGGCCACGGCGCCTGTCCCAGCTGAGGTCCGTGAGGGGGAGCTGTGGGCAGCCTAAAATCTCCGCAGCTAGCACTCGTAACCACGCACTCCTGGCTGTGCTTGGGGGAAGGGTACGACACAGAAAATTTGCTCGTCAGCACAGGTCTGAGCACAGCGCTCTGCGGAGAAATTCCTCCCGGTGACAGCCTGCGATAAAAATCACTTGCTGGCTTCTTTGTAACGTTGCTTAATTGAACATGCAATGAGTTTCAGAGAATATGCATTTCCTGTGATGCTATTTTGGTGTCAAAATTACTCTATCAGCAGCCCATTTAAAATGGGGTTATGATGAAGCACCGATCTTATTAGCTAATTGTGCTTGCTCGTCTATGTTTGTGTATTTCATGGCCAAATTACAGTAGTTGGCTGATGGGCTCTGCAGTCAGAATACTTTTAATTCCCCCTGGATTTCATTATTGTGACTGCAAAGGAAGGAACAGAATAGCAGATGAAGCTGTTGCTGTTTAGGCTCATGATACTGCCTATGCCGTGTGCTGAGCTGTGCCCTTAGGCTGAGCAAGTTGGCAGGACTCATCTGGAAGAGTGAAAATGCAAATTTTGTATTTGTCTAGGCTTCTTTAATACAAAAAAATTAACCCTTTGGCTCAGGAGCAGCTGCTTTTTTTTTTTTCTAAAGAGTAGACTACTTCATGAAGTGCTTATCATGTATAATAGTTTCCACTAGGTAACCTGCACAAGCACACTATAGGTGTATCTGCATATATGTGACACGCTCAGTACCACTTGCCTGCTGTGTTACCACTTTCCCAGCAAGATGCTGTGTGTCCTGGACTGCAGCGGTGCATCATTTCTTACCAGATGTTCTTAGCAGTTTTTCTATCAGAACAGGCAGCAAGGACAGTTTTGCCCCCTTGAAAAAGTAAGACACTCAAGGGAGGGTCTCTCCAGAAGCTCCTTCTGCTGCAAATCCAATGATCCTCAGACTGCAGGGTCTGTCTTCATACGGTTTTCCCAGACACCTCGATGCAAATGCTTAATTCTAGCCAAAGACGACCTAATTCTTTTTAATTGCCAGCAGCAGCAGTTGTCTTCGTCCAAGGTAGCTGTAATTGCTAGAGGCAAGCACAAATACCCACCCTGCAAAGAAACGCACTGCTGCCATCCCCCCAGTAAGTGGGCATGGGTAATGCTCTGGGATCCCCTCCGAGCTTTCCCGCAGCCCGCTTCTGAGGAGTACTCTGGCATCTCATTTACTGCTTATTGCCTTTTCCATATTTATTGGCTTTTCCATTGCCTTTTCCCTACTTACTGCCTTTCTAGCCTGATCCCTCCAGAAGGGTTACCTGGAAAACATCTGCAAGAGCTCAACAGGGGAGGGCATAGCTACGAGGTACAAATACAAGGCACTCCACAGTCTGGACACAGAGCAAGGCTTTGCTATGGCTGGGGCTTACCCCACTTGACATCCTGCCTCTGGCTTGGCAGGCCATCAGCCCATTCCCTCTTTCCTCCCACTTTCTTCACTGTGTCATGGCCGAGGCCCTTCCGGAGCCCAGACACCGTTTGTGGCCACATATCAAATGTTCAACTTGCTTCGAACAACAGTTGCCTTACCCCCCATGGCTCAAAAACTCAATGGGCACTTTTTACTTGTCTTGTTACGTGCTATTCTTAAAGTAAATCCAGATTATGATTACGGGAAGATTGGGGGCCCTGGCCCACGAACACGAAGATGTGAACATAAATGTTAGGTTTGTGTATAGTACTCCTACATCCTACATTCAAGCTTTGCTTCCTTATTTCTTTCTGAAGCTTAATAGCTTTTCAAGATGTGAATCTTCTGGGAAATTCAGACCTGCACACTCTTGTGCTAGCTTTTTTGGGGAGCAAATTCTATTTTGATAACTATCTCAAGCTTCCTCTTCATCACAAACAGCATGAATCTCAGATGCTCTTCTGGCAGGCTGGTCTCCTGCTGTGATGCAGTACAGACCCTTCTGAGGTTTCTTGCCCTCGTGTTGTCTCACGATGAATGCATGCAGCACCAGAGCTTTCAAAAGCAAGCTGTGGTGCTCCTTGCCCGGGGGCAGCAGGACTTCTGTGCTCGTAAGAATGAGGCAGTTCTCTGCAGTCTTCCTACCAGACCCTATTATGAAAAAGACGGCAAACTCACGCTTTGAAATCCCTTTACTTTCTCTAGCAATGTTGCAACGTTAGGTATTAAAGTCAAGGTTTGCTGTTGTCATTAGGGGTAGTGCAATTTGGAGAGGTTTGGAAGGGACCTAGCCATGCCTTCCAACAAGTGAATTTTTCTTCTTGCAGAAAGCAGGCTCTTGCTGTGGTGTTCCTGGCCTGGGATTTGAGAGATCTTGTTTCAGTCCCGTTCTACCACAGAGTGCTTGGTGCATAGTTTGCTTCCAGTTGTCAGAGGCTTAAAAACCAAAATAAACCCCTGAGTTCTCTCAAGATGCTCTTCTGGGCCCTCTCTCCCCTCTTCCCTGTGACTGACATTGTTACTGTTCTTGCCGCTCCATCCTTCTGTTGATGAAAAGTCAGGGCAATGAATCCCAACACAGAAAAACACGGGATATTGAATCACATCCTGTGCCAGGAAAGCTTTCACCGAAACCAGAAGTGCCAGAAACAAATCAGTGGATGACTTATGGTGAAAGGAAGTCAGGATGGCTTCATATATGTAATGAGCTACCAAGGCCCACTAAAGGACCGGAGGGAGTTTGCTAGTGGAGGATTGAGTTTTTAGATACTTAAGCATCAGAAGAGGAACGAGTCTCAGGTGTCCATGTCTGTATCATTTCCCTGATCTGTCATAACCCGCCGGTTGCCCTCCTGCAGAGCTGCAGATCCCCAAAATTCCTTCTTCAGAAGCATGTTCAAGCTTTGCAACTTCTGCCCAATTCACTGCCTCTTGCAGCTGCAGAGGGGCATTTTTATATCCCAGCTTCCCACATAGCCTTACCCGCCCCTATTTCATTCATTTGTCCCTCCTGCAGGATCTGAGTGCCTCCTGATCTTTGATGTACTCACCTTCACGGCACCCCCATCAGCGGGGAAAGGGAGGCACAAAGACAGCAAGTGATGAGCCCCAGGCCACAGAGGAGGTCTGTGGTGGAACACCAGTGTGCTGGCCACAGGCAGGTGTCCACATCTTTGAGCCGTCCCTCTCTTTACCTGGAAGCCCCTGGAGCAAAGATGGGGTGATGTGCAGGGCCCCGCAATCAGGAGAGGTGACCATACCACCATGCTTCATCTGACATTGCCAATGCCTACTGAGTATTTTTTGCCCAAGGTTTGCATTCCTCCAGGACTTAATATTTAAAACTAGAATACAGCTAAGAGCTGTCAGAAAAGTAATTAAAATACAGGGACATCTTATCACCATTTCTGGGACTGTGGCAGACTCTTGGTCTTTTTTTTTTTTTTCTTTTTTTTTTCTTCCTTCCTGGCAGGGCACAGGGTTCAAGCCTGTGATTTCTTCTTTAAAGCATTGTAGTGTGAAATACCTGCTCACCCATTTATTTGTCTCCCACTTGATTACTCTCAGCTTAGGTAGCTAGATTAAACAATTCAGTAGCTTCCGTCATAGGCTTTATTTCTAGCTTTGACTGCTCTTAGCAAGGGTCTCAGAAAATCTGCCCTGGTGCTGGATTTTATTCCGCTTTGTTTTTAGTGTATCTAAGGTAAACAAGGACTGAGCATTAGATGGAGATTATGGCAGTAGGTGTCAGAAGAAGAAGAACAGCTTTTTTAGGTGCTCTATGTGCGGGAGTGCAAGCTCCATCCATTTCACACATTCATAATTTAAATAGTAATTAGAAATTCTAAATAATCTCTCCCTGGGCACTAGCTAATCTTCATTAAACATCTAAATACCAGTGACTAAAACTGGGTCAGCTCCTCAGTGGCCCCCAGTGGGTGGAAGGAGCCGTGCCAGACTTCAGCAGCTCAGGATCTGGCCTCACTGGCTCAGAGAAGGAGCCGGTTGCTCCATGCTGAGGGTTGCACGCAGAGGGCCCCATCCTCCACAGGAGGCAGGAGAGCTCCTTCCGCAGCTGAGGTCCTGCGAGCAAGGAGACTGGTCCTTCAGCTGTGGTGGGAGAGCAGGGCGGCTCAGGGAGCGGGGGTCTGAGGAGGCGTCTGCCCGAGCTGTTCCACAATCGCCGATGCCAGGGAGCGGGTCCCCAGGCTCGTGTTCAGAGGTACGTGCTCACTGCACGCAGAGTGTCTCGGCAGTGGGAACCACTGTGTGGCCGAAGGACAAATCCTGCTTTTGCAGCTCCAGTCCTCTGTCTCCAGGTCCCTGCTCTCCTGCCCGCTAATAGCTTCCCAGGTTTTCTTCCCCACTCCACCCCTGTGCCCTCAGGTTCTCCTTTCACTTCAAGTCCCATGTCCCAATTCTGTTCTCCCTGCACATGCTTCTCTCAGTAGCCCTCCCCAGCCCACCTTGAGCCCCTTCATTTCTTTCTTAACCTGGAAGCCAGAAAACTTTTGTTTCAGAGCTGGGGGAATCGGCATTGCTCTCCCCAGACAGCGCTTCAGTCCCTCACTGGTGGAGAGGGGGAGCAGAGCCAAAGAGCTCCCGTTCTGCAGTTCTGACACAGGCAAACCCCAGTGGAAACCAGACTGTTTTCATAACCTGTATGCGATACGCCTCCTGCCCCTAACACCTCTACTGATGAAGAAAGGCATCTCCAGAGTCTCTTTTGCTCCATGTAACTAAATGCATCTAGCCAAGCAGCTTCATCCTTGATAAGCCATGAAAAAGACACTCTGAGCCAAGGGGACATACCTTCAGAGGAACTGCAAAAGAGAGACGTGCAGCAAAACACTTGGGTCCACAGCATGGGACCCTGCCTGTGTGCAGAGGTCCTGCCTGATGGGCTGGCTGGTCCTTTCCGTCCTAACTGTATTCAGTGATTTGCCACAACGGCTTCAGCCTCGGGTTCAGAAGTGGCAGTGGTTCCCAGATGAAGTAAACCATCTTGTGCAAATGCAGTGCTGAAGTGGTTTGCAGTAAAGAGTAATACAAGCAAGAAAACATGGTTCAGCTTGGCTTTCTAGTGTATTAAAAAAACTGGCAGTAAAGAAAGCAGAAATTTGCTGTGCCCATGGGAGGGAGAGGAGAGGGAAGGAATCTTTGCGACTGCACATGCCTCTGCTAGTAAGATTATACAGGTGCTGTTATTAATTGCTTTTATTCACCATCCATCTTCAGCTACCCGAGCTTGTTAGAACAGCTCTGCAGGACGGGGACCCTGCTTTGGGAGCAGGGAGCATGTACAGGACCTTGCAGAACAAGGAGGTGGCCACACAAGAGGTGCTGCGCTGGGATGTGCAGTTAGCATAGCCCGTAATACACAACGAGATTTCCTTCACCCCTCCCTACTTTGCATTCCCCCTAAGCTATCCCTATAGGGCAAACCGTACGTTATTAGCCAGTCTGCTCCAGATAGCCTTAGTATTCCTGACAGTTGCGTATCCTGGGTATGACCTAGGGGCTCTGCGCACATATGGGATGGCAACCTCCATTTCCACAGCGAAGACTTTAGCAACCTCTTCTGTGTGGGACTGACCTTCCAACACACCCTGTAGCCTACACATCAGGGAGGCCAAGGAACCTGGCAATGGGTGAAAAGTTAAAGGGGCAGTTTCCTATTCCCAGGAGAGAAGCTGAGGAGCAGAAGGTGAGAGAGCAGAAAGAGCAAAAACCCCACCTTTCCTCTACAAAACCCCATTCATCCCACCCAGCGGAGCAAAGCATTAGCATCACGATGCTTTTCTTGGCACCAGGACAGCGAGAGAGCCAAGAAGGCGTGCCCAGCACTACTGCAGCTACTCAGCTCAAGCGTGGGCACAGAGTAAAGCAAAGCTTGAACAAAGATTTGGATGGGCTCTGCTTGCTTTCAAGGACGTGATGTAGTATTCTTAAGAAGAAGAGCTGGGCTTAGCACCCCACAGGGAAGACAGAGAAATTTCTTTCTTACTTAAAAAGAAAAACTTTATTTTGATACATTAAAAAATCTATACATTTCTTAGACTAAAATACAGTTTTGCATCAGTATTCTGGCACAATGTCAGTTTACACAGAAAATCTAAGATTAGATCAGCACTGTTAATTTCTCTTCTCTTCCTGCATTCACAGCTTGCAGTATAAAACATTTCAAGTTCTCAAGACAACAATAAACAGTGTCACATTTACTTTTCCCATTCCCAAAGGAGGTGGCATTCCACTGGAAAAAGGAGCACTTGTTAATTGATCTTGATTCAATGTAAATCACTAAGCCGGTCCAGGGGTTTGATTGCCCTGTCGGAAGTATGAGTGAAAGAGGATGAAAAATTTTTTTCCAGATGAAGCTTTGATGGACTATGACAATGTAAGTACTGCCAAGCCTTTAAAATCTGTTCAGAAGATTTTCCTTTTTCCTTAGGGCAGTTGCTATAATCAGCAACACAATCCACCATATAGAAACAATTCCTTTCTGTAAGTATAGGATTCCACCTTCTTTCTTGCTCTGAAGAGCTCCAGAGCAAAATAAAAGCAGGGCACAGGGGATGTTGCTGTGAGATGTCTGTGAATTGGAATGTGAATTTTAACTACTGTGAAGATCCTGCGGAATATCTTCTACCTGTGAAATCCTGCTCTCCATGGCTCCACCTAACCTCTGGCAGCTGCTTTCTGGCCTACATTAGAAACAGAACCACCTTTCTGTTTTCTCCTCCCTCCCTCCCCTAGGAGACTCTATCACATTATCTGCAGCACTGTTTTTCTAATGAGAGATATTCTCCCTTTTCACTTTGAGCTGGGAGGGACCCAACCAATACTAACACTGGAGCACACGCAGTATTTATTTGAGGGTTAAAAATTACGACTTTCGTGGGAACTCCAGTCAGTGCCCAACTTCTGCTGGGTTTCACGAGTAATCAGCTTCCTAATCTCACAAAACCTTTCTGAAATTCTCCCTAGCTGCCCCTATTTCACTCAAGCCAGAGGGGAGCAGTGGTGCCCTTGAGGAATGGTAGCCACCTATGCTGCCAGCGTCCTCCATCACACAGAGAGGCCAGAGCTGTCTTTAAAGTTACTGAAATTAGGCTAGTTCTGCTAAAGTCAGCTGGTACTTTTGCTCTGAATTCTTGCAACTTTGGTTCTAAAGGGCGTCCCATGCTTCTACAGAAAAGTACCAAATGCTTAAAACACCAGATTCTGCTCATCTTACATATGATGACTTGACCTCAGTGAGACAGGGGAGTAGAATCTGATGGTGTTTGCTGGTTTTCTGCTAGTTCTGTTTTAACAGATCTCTGTCAAATGAATGCCAGATAGTGTAGCCTCCGAATGGGTATTTTTAGATGGATTCATGCTACCTATTGTCCCTAGAAACATTTTTCATAATCCTAATGTCTCTGAAGAGCTTTGGCTTGATTGCATCAGCTTGCAAACATTGCAAGACACATCACAGCTCCATCCCAGACCAGAAATTCTGCCTTTTATACATGACCCACATCACAAGAGACAAGTTTCATCTCTTCTCTCATCTCTCTAAATATAAAAGAAAAAAAATACCTTGAGAACAGCATTTGCTACAGAACACAGGAAATACAAATTTACTAGTCTCCATAATCTCTTGTTATGTGACGGAAATAACAGCAGAGATGAAATAGTTAAAAGAGCATTTAAAATGAAATATTTAGAGTAAACTTCCATCATCCCAACAAACAAGCTGAGTGCAAGAAATGCTTCTGTTGCATTTTGTTTTGGGAAACACAAGGGGGTTTTTTTCCACAAAGATGAAATAGGATTTCTGTGGTGATAATGTGACACAGAAGCTGTTCAAGAAACAATGGACTAGTGATGTTTAGATTTAGTAAACAGTATCTGCACAGGCAAAGCCATGATTTAAAAAACAGGGATCCTGTTAGGTATCTACTTTTATATCTTAAGAGTGTTTCTTAAAAGGACTGTGCCATGTTCAATACAGCATGTAATATGCACTCAGAACCAAATGATCACTGGATGCTGATGATGAGTATATGTCTGCTACATGCATTTTATTCTGACTCTATAACATACATTCATAGAATACATCATAACCACTCAGAGCAAACCACTAAAGTGCATGCCCCGAGGGCACATTAAGTATGTTGTCTCCAACACTGGCTGCTCAATTGCCAGAACACTGATACAGAAAGGGCTCATTTTTGCTTTATATCCCCATTTTGTGCTGAAAGAGTAAAAGCTAGCATCCCCTGCTCCCTCCACGAAAGGGAGCACTGTGGAGCAGGCTAATTGCCTGCTGCGAAAAAAGCCCTTTCAGAAAGAAGTAACCACCCTGAGAAGGTGCTGTACAGAAACGCAAGGAGTGAGTCGTGGATTAACTCTTGGGTAAGTGGACCTGTGTACTAGGTTAGGCTGGGATGGAGTTAATTTTCTTCACAGCAGCCTGCACGGTGCCGTGTTTTAGTTTGCGACCAAAACAGTGTTGATAACACCGCAATGTTTTACCTGTTGCTGAGCAGCGCTTGCACAGGGTCAAGGCGTTCTCTGTCCTCACGCTGCCACCCCAGCAGTGTGGGCTGGGGCTGGGCAAGAGGGTGGGAGGGCACAGAGCCAGGACAGCTGACCTGAACAGACTAAAGAAATACTCCATACCATATAATGGCATGCTCAGCAATAAAACCGGGGGGGGTGGGGGGTGGGTGGGGGTGTGTGTGGTTCCAAAGTAGCCATTGCTTGGAGACTGGCTGGGCATTGGTCTGCTGGTGGGAGGTGGTGAGTGACTGCCTTTGCATCACTTGGGTTTCTTTTTTTCCCCCTTTACTTAATGAACTGTCTTTATCTTGACACTTTTGTCCTTCCAATGCTCTCTCCCATCCTGCTGGGGAGACTGAGCAAGCAACAGAGTAGGGGCTTACCTGCCAGCCAGGATCAACCCACCACAATGTGAAACTGGGTTTTCCACTTTAAGATCTCCCTTCTAGGACACGCTTTCCTAATGCAGAAACTCCTTGGGTTACCATGCCAAACTAAGGCCGCATGTAAAACCCCATCCTGTTTTTGGCAGCTGGGAGTGTGAACGCAAGCTCCTGGAAGGCTGAAGATGCAATTCTAAGCTGGCCATACCATGTTTAGTCTAGCTGTGGAGCAGCACTGAAACTGTAGAAGTGATGGGCTGTGCCCCTAACCACAGCAAGCACAGTGATGGATTGATATCATACAAAAAAAAACACCTCAGAACTTCAGCTCAGCACCTACTCCCCCTCCCATTCAGTCGAGGTGATATCCTGAATCATTGCCTCAGGAAGGTGAGAAGGCATGTGCTAGGATCGGTGGGACAAAGGGGAGCTGACACTCGGCCACCTGGCACTCCTTTGCTGAAAGAGCAATACAGAAACGAGAGCTAAAAGAACAAAAAAAATTCTCTAGGGCTGGGAGGAGCAATAAAGACAACACACTGCTGCTCAATTTCTAAATAAAACAGAGTAAAATAATGTGGGAAAAAATGAAACAATTTAAAGAACGGCATGCTTTTCTTCCTTTGAAACGTAGCTGATCAGAGGCTATGATGCTGACCGTCTGCAGAAACCAAATGCTGGGAACCAGGAATCCCATTGGATTGTTTTTTTAAACTCGAACTGTCCAGCCTGAATCTCCAGTCCTCAAGCACTACTTGGTTCAGTGGACTTTCCAAGGAGATGACTTGTCTGTCTCAGCTGTCTCATCTGCTCCTCCTGCAGTGTTATTCCCAGTGCAGCATCACTCTAGTTAGTCTAGACTGCTTTCCACAAAGCAGTCCATATACTGGCTTTAATAGCCAGCGGGCAAAAACAAGTATTTAATCCATCACGACTGGCAGACCCCAGCACCTCTACTGCCAACTAGGGATTTACATGTCAAGTGTTCTCCCACTCCACTATCCCCACTAGGGAAGGAAAGCAGAGTCTAAATTTGTCCTGAAAAGTTGTCTCTTCAGACATCGGTCTTTTGCTTATCTCCTTGCACAAGACAGAGTTGGAAGAGGGCAGCTTGTAGTTTGGTTGCAAATGAACTTCAAAGGACATTCAAAAGCTTTAAAGGGCCACTGGAAAGCCTGCGTGTGGATGGAATGCCTTTTTGGCATGACTGAAAAGCTCTGCATGCTGGATATACACTCAAGAATGGTGCACGCAATTTTATTAAGAACTTGCAATGATATAGATTTGTCACTTGAACATTACAACTACCCATAGAAAAGTGTGGCCTGTATCTTTTAAACACCATGTAAATAAAACAAATTTATTTTTAAAACAGGATAAACTGCTATAAAAATGGTGCACATTCAAGTCATACAAAAATACAAAATTTGTTTCCAACTGCGGTCCTAGTTGCAATTACAGAGAAAAGCCCCCACCCAGGACTTCCAGTGAGCAGAGAACACGAACTTGCGGAACTGGTCATGGCAGAAATTTGTTGTCAAAATGAGCAGAATCCAAGGCTTCAATCAAAGCACCTCCAGTAACTTCCAAACAAGATAGAAATTAGTTTCTCTGGAAGCAACTGGGTACGTGGTAAGTCTCTTAGCCTTGGAATCCAGTTTCTAGGGTTCACCTAAGCCAGGTTTTAAATTTCTGTTGCTAAATCCCACTGATCTACACAAATATCGGTGTTCAGTGCCACTCCTGTCTTACACACTGGTACAGCAGGAACAGCTCCTCTCTGTGAACTTAAGGCTGCTCCAGTGCTTCTTCTAGATATTCTGACCTCTAACTTGCACTGAGAGGCCTCGCCAGCGCTCCGGTTTGAATCCCCAGGTTGAAGCTCTAGTCCAGTTAGCACTTACATGGACGTGTAACTTACAACCTCCATACTTAGAGAGCCCTCCTGATGTCAGTGGAGCTACCGGTAGGGTTCACTTAAATGAGTGTCTTAAGTGCTTGCAGGATTGGATAGGTCTGTCTCCCTGCCTCCCCAGCAGCTATCATTTCTAAATGTATTTTTATTTTCATACCTTTCATATAGTTTGGGTTCTGTGATACGAAAAGAGTAAATCCTTTTCACTGGCTTACCAAAAGAAAACTAAACAAATTTAAGTTATCAAATGACTTCTAGAAGCAGAAGTGAAATATTTCACTATTGCCAAAAGGTAAGAGCACTGGTTAGCTACATGATACTACACATGTTTTTAAACCTTCGGCAGCAATTTAAAAGTCTGATCCTCTGAAAGGAAGCACAGGTAACTGCTTACTTATGAAACCTTGGTAACATGAGTTGTGCATGTCTCTACCTAGAAATACCTTTCCACTCCATCGCAAAGCTTCTGTAGAAGGGCTTTTCTCTTTCAAAAGATTTTCTTGAATGGAGTGATCAAACCATTGAGGCATTATTTATTTGTACAGAGCTTGTATTTAGTGCAATAAGTTTAAAAATTCTGCTCTGAAATATTAACTTTACATTAACAAAAATAGTTTTCTTAAAAAAATTGTAACAAAAGGAGTATATAGCATAGACAGATCATGAATTCTTAGCAAATACACTTTTAAGCATTTACCATTACAATATGCTGAACAATTGAATATTAGCGTTCATATCTGGTAAGCTTCCAGACTGAAAAGAAATTTAAGTATCTAATAATAAGAAGAAGAATT
This sequence comes from Phoenicopterus ruber ruber, assembly GCA_009819775.1. Lineage (NCBI taxonomy): Eukaryota > Metazoa > Chordata > Aves > Phoenicopteriformes > Phoenicopteridae > Phoenicopterus > Phoenicopterus ruber. The sequence continues at coordinate 54,462,246 of CM020246.1, forward strand.
TAAAAAGCACGTTCTCTTGTCATTATTTGATAACTTTAGATAACTATCCTGGCAGGTACACTTCCAAAGAAATGTTTCTCTGCCCTTTCCTGTTTTAGCCACCCGCTACAGTACATACAAATATGGATGAAACGACAAGCAAGGAATGGTCCCTTCCACCTCCCAGAGCTCTCTGGCATTAAATGAAATGAAGCATACAGTACTTTTTTTTGTACAGTAGTACAGTTCATTTCTCTTCCCATCCTCAGCATCTTTATATCTAGTCATGAATTAATCATGAGTATGGCTAAGACTGTACTTTAACAACCTGTTATTTCAATTGCTCATATGGAGAATCCATACCCTTTGAAGGAGCACTGCTGAAGTGTGAAGGAGGCTGCTGAACTCAAGGGGAGGATAGAGGGCACCGGGTATGAGGGGTAAGTAGGGTAAAACAGGAAGTTAATTGCATATAAAAATTGTCTGTCCCCATTTTGTAGTTTCTGTTTAACAGGAGATGCAAGGGCTCCCACACACCTGAATACCTGAGGAGTTGGTTATTGTGATATCTGATACTGATAAACAAAACTGTGCCCCGCCAGGGCTGTAAAGTAAAATGACTGCTTAGAAACCCGTTCAAACTGAATGAACTCTCACTGAAACCACCTTTTGAAAAACTAAATTTCAGACTTTTCTTGATTTGAAGGTTTTCCTTACATGTAACTGTCCTGAATTTAATGCAAATTTAAACAAACTAAACAAGTAAAACTCTCAGCAGATTAGCAGTGCCATGGGAAATCTATCTCTAAACCCAGTCATTATTTCAGATTATCTTTACAATGATACCTCCTCCAGATTGTAAAATATCAAGCAGATAAGAATCAACATTTCCATGACCACAATGAATAATTAAAAAAATGGAACAATGATAAAGCTGCTTGTAAAAGCCACCCGTATGAAAAGAGTACATGTTTCACAAAAATAATTGTTAAAAAAAGTATTAAATCCCTGTTCCTTTTCTCTGATTTTGGCTGTTTGTTTTTTTTTTTAATATATATATATATATATGTATGTATATATGTATATATATACTGTTTTGGAATGTCAATGGGTTCCAATATGGCTGGCTAGTTTCAAGATGAACTTGCTCCAGAGGCCTAGAAAACAAAGTCATACAGTACAGTCTTAGACAAATGCCAAAGGACAAGGAGAAACTGAGTCAAAGGGGTCACTGGAAACTATAAAGAAAGAAGTGTGAAAAGGTTTTATTTTCTTATGCCTTGATACAAGAACAGAAGGTCCTAAATGTTGCCTCATCTCTGTTTCCTCTATTAATACCTATTTAAAATACAACTGCACTTAGGGCATTTTACTTTTAGAACTAATTGTCATGTCTAAGAAATATCCGCATTTCAAGGAGACCGAGCAAAACAGTAAAGAGACTATTTTTAAAAAAGAAGGGCAGAAAAAAAAGAAAAATTAATTTTCAGACACCCAATTTTGAGACTATAGGCACTACTAGTACAGAATAGACTTATGAATGACCCTGTTCCAGATGTAACTGAGGCCTTTATCAACGCTTTGGGGAAAGGTATCAGAAATTTCATGGAGGTAACTGCTGTGTCCCATCCTTGTCAGGAAGTGAGATCCTAGTATTTCAGAGTCTGTTCAACTGGAGCTGAACGCCCGAAAACGCAAGACCCCTTGAGAAAACCAGGCCCAATCAGTTCCAAACAAGACAATCACATGAGCAGCAGAACTGGGAGTAATTCAGCAGGTGACACTCAGGCTGAGCCCCAAGTGCTCAGCATCTTCTCCAGCAGCCCTAGGAGGACTTTCAGCCAGTGCCAGGCTCAAGTGCCTAGAGTCAAGTTCCTAAAAGAACAAGACCATCCTTGACTTCCAAGTACTTGGTTTGCCCTTTTACAAGGAGGGCTGAATAAAGGTTTTAACATCCAAGCTTTAGGCAGTCAAGTACAAAAGTATAAGTAGCAGTCTGTGCTAGCACTGACGAGAGCCTAAGTGGAAAACCACTTAATGTAAACCAGTTGTTTGAATTAGAGGTTAACAAAATTTTGGACTGAGATTTTTTTTATGCATGTGACTAGAGAGTTTGCACACCCAATTCTCAATCATTTTAACGGCAGTTTTACATCTACAGTGTTTAGACCGCTCTGAAAATACCAACATTAGTGTCTGTTTGAACAGATAGAATTACTCCCAGAAGAAAACAGTAAATGAGCATAGAATTAGTTTTTTAGATGTATAAACACAGCAGCATTTAGGCATAAGCAAATCTAGAAACTGGTATGCTATAATGAAATAGCAAAACACGCAAAGCTACACATCTATCCACTCTACAGCAGGAACCCATTCCAGCTTGGTCAAAAAGTGCTCATGCAACATGGCTTCACATACACCATTGAAAAAAAAATTCTGCTGTTAGCATACACTTATGTAGATTCCATTAGGTTAAAAAATTGTCCCCATGGTAAGGAACTGAGTCAGGCCCCAAATACTCTGAGAAAATAATGATGGAAAAATATTTTATTTCACAAAGTCATATTGCACGAAGACAAGTCATACCTTGCCCAGCCTGGCTCTCCATCATACGCTCTCAGTTCTCCACCTTCCAAACTCATCCTCCTATCTGTTATCTGTACCATGTACAGCTGTTCCTTATTCCAGGCTACTCAGACATGCAATGCCTTCCTAACAGGCACACCGTAAGTAAAACAGGCTGCAGAAGCATAAATGATGCATTGTTCACTGTCTGTGTATCTGACAGTGTGAGATGGAAAGAGCACACAAGAGACAAGCAACATAAGTAGTTGGCAATAAAAACAAACAACTGGGAGAAATGTCATTTGAGCAGGTTGAAAGGAATCACTGTATCCAGTTCCTTGGCACTGTATAAATAATTTGGTGAGAGCTTTAAATGCCTGGTCCTACTTTGCAACAATGGATGCGCTCAGTAGTGTTCTTCAGGCTTTTATGGTGAATGTAGGATGAACAAAAATTGTTCAGCTCAGGGCTGAAAAGAGGATTTAAGTCAGAATAGCCCAATGAATTCCAGAGCCATCTTATTTTGAGAGTACTCAATCGGGGCTGTGTAGAGCACATAGCATGCACTACTAATCCTAATGAAATGACACTGCACGACACAGTTCCTTTCATCTTACTTTTACAGGAGATGGTCTCAGCTGTGACAAAAACTCTGCCATCCAGGTGATAGGCAAGCTCACAAACAGAAAAAGCAGAACATCTTGAGTGATACAGAGAACAAAAACTTCTCCGGAAGAAGTGCAGTCAGTAAAGACAAAGAGGGAGAAGAAGTAAAAGTGAAACTCTTGGAGGATCGCCACCTCCTCATCTGCACCTACCATTGGTTTTAGCTCTCTGCCCTCAGCTCCACCTCCCCGGCCAGCTTCTTTCATAGATTTCCTACTATTCTCCACAAACTCCTGAAAAACAGTAAGAAGTGAAAAGTGCTTTCTTAGAGCAGACTCCAAACATCAAATCTCAAGACAAAACTTCAAGATGTCACTGCTCGAAATGTCAACACAACTTGCTCCTCCCACTTCTCTTGCTCAGACTTGTCCACAAAGTACCAAAAAAGCCTGCCAAATAGCTACAAGGGTCTCCCTCATTTAATTCTGGGAGCCAGACAGGTATTTGCCTTGCGTGCTGTTACAGCTTTCACATTTACCACATAATGCTCTCCTTTATGGGGAAGGAAGGTAGAAGTGTGGCTGTCAAAAAAACCCCAAACAAAACCCCCACATGCACTAGAGATCCCAGTTATTACATCCTATCCTGTGAACTGTGTGTCATGTTAGAACTCCATTAAACAGGGGCACTTGGAGACAATAACTTGCAAGGTGTTGATTTCCCTAACTTCCCTCAATTCAAACTCTTACATTTTTTTCACTGGATCACAATCACCTATTCATGAAGATTAGCAAAGGTGCTAATTCAATTTTATGTAATTTTTTCTCTTAAAAGCAAGCATTCTGTAGCAAATTCCAGTAAACTTTAGCTGCGGGTGTTTTGTGATATCAACTGCTGCCTAAAGAAACCCACGATGCTTTTATGATTTATCTGTGCTCTCTTCTGAGACACCATGCTGCATTTTAGTCTTACTCTGTGCTAAAAAGCAACTCATCAGCTACTGTTTTATTTATTATATGATCTAGATTCTGTAGTGTTTTACCAAAAATTTAATGTTAAATTCTTGGCATAGTTTTCCAACAAGTAATCAGAAAAAAAAATTATGCTAAGAAGTCATGAGAGTCTTCCTCTAGCCTACACATGGGGGTACATTTTACAGGGACATATTCTACAGTTATGGCTTAAAAACGTCAAGAAAATTACCTACTCAACAACAAACTGAAGGGCTTGAGGAGCAGAATTTTTACATGTTGGTTTCTAGTTAAGAGTGAACAGGGAATAAGATGGAACAAATAAATAAGAACTGAATTGTGCAAAGGGCCTTGACATAGCATCTAGGCTCCAGGACAGAACATAAACCCTGTTGTTTCTGTGCATGACAGACAGAGTCAAATTCTGGTTGCTGTCTATCTGAAAGAAGAAAAACTCCAGTGTGGTCACTATCTGTGTGTGGGGTAGAATACTCCAATATTTTTTTCTCCTCCACATCCAAAGAGATGTCCTTCTTAGGAAAGTACGAAAACCAAGCCTTTACCCCTTGTTTTGCTTCTTTCCATTCTGCACGGTATCATTTACAAGAAATGATACCCAAGACTATGATGCTGCAAGACGACTGCTCATCTAACAGCCAGCAAATAGACGCCAATACCAGTGATCCCAAGGGAAGGAAGCATCATTACTTATCTGATACTCATCAGATTACACTGTTTGCTGATCAAGCCATGAAAAAGACAGCAAGGTAACCCAGGTAAAAAAAAATTACCATATTAAACTCAGCTAGTGAGTTCATTCCACTGTCAAAATACCCATTTTATGGAACCATCTCCTTAGACTTAAGAGAGCAAGGGGAAACTTACCATGAGAACTTTATCCATGTAGAATTCCCTCCCAGGGCTCCCATCATTGTATTTTGTATCGATGGCAAAACATAAGAAAAGGACATCAACCACCATTTCATAAATGGAAAGGAAGCAGTGAGCAACCAGGAATGCAAAGAGGCAGACAATGATGAGTGGCAGCACCCAGATGGTGTAATCTCGTTGGTAATTCAGCAACATAATCCCAGCCAAACCTGTACTGCAGACAATCAGGACCTGAAGAAGAAAACAGAAGACAACTCTAATGGCAGAAGCCTTTTGATATTTTTGGTTTGGTTTGACTTGGGTTTTTTTAACCTACGTGTTTCTTGCTCTGCCAGGGCTAGAACTACAGGTTACAAATGCTAGTGGTAATGACATCTTTACCTCCCGGATTCCCCACATCCCCGAGCGTAAATGACATTTTATCCATTGGTCCAGCATGTGCAAATCAGAATAGTTTCAAACACATCCTTCAACACAAAAGGTATTTTTCAGAGCAAATTACATTTATATCCTGCTGTCATAGTTCTAGTGTTACAAAATATTCCTCAAAAAAAGAACTTTATCCTGTCAATTATAAAAACCCCAGAACCTGATGCTACCAATCAACTAGCGTGCAATTGCTTTTTTGGTTGGGGGAGGGTGGGAAGAAGGTAGGTCTTAGGAGGGTGGTATGTTTTTCATTTTGCTGGTGGAAACAACTGCCAAGCTTGTCTTATCTCTGTGTCACCTCCATACAGGTGAAAGTAGATCAGAATTCATGTGAGGCACTTCATGTAACAGTCTCCACAGAACTACACTATGAGTGAGGCCCTAACAGATATTTCACTGGGTATCAGTTCAGTCTTTCGGAATAACAAAAGGACAAAACAATTGTTGTGGCCACTCAACGTTTTGAACATTTCTGAAACTATTATTATGAACTGCAGCTAAACACGAAATTGTAAAATAGGTCAGCCTTACTATACTATGAAAATACCAGGTTGGACTGGTCGAGGAGACAGGCTGGCAGCCTAGCTCTGTTTTAGCTGATACTATTTTTTATATGCTGCACAGTTCATTTCAACATTTCTGTCACCTGTGCACTTCTCTAGTAATTTGAAAGACATCTTTTCAGGGAGATGTTTCCTAACACCTTTCAGACTCTTCCATAAAACCACATTATGTAATTTCATGGTCTCCCAAGCACCTATAGCTTCATTATGTGTTTATTTCTTCTCACATCGTATTGACTTAATTACTGGATTAAAAGTTCAGCCCACTGTATTCTGACTTAATAAAACTAGAGGAATGTAATAAGGAAGACAGTCCAATTAGTGTCTGAATGCTTAGGCATAGGTGATTTAAGTGGATTGGTATTAATTGTTTTAGTAAATAATGGCACAAAATCCTTCAAAGCATAGCAATAATTCACTGGATTAAGTTTCCATAAAGTATCTCTCTATCAGTTAGAAACCCAAAAAGCTGACTGACCACAGCAATTATTCTAGTCTCCTTTTAATTCTCAGAGTAGAGGTAACTTAGTTGCTTAAGATGGCAGTTCCTCATAGCAGGCTTCTGTACTACCTTCCAGTCCAATTTTGTCATAAATGGTGATCAATAATGTGTCAATTTTCAACATAAACCTGGAGAGCCCTTACTAAACAGAATTTAGAGAAAATGCTTCCTTTCCTTACAATTCTATGTTTTAACCACAAAACCAACCAAAACCAGAACTTCTAATCACTTTTCTCTTGACTCCCTAAAAAATAAATTCATGCAAAAGGTGTCATCATCTTCAGCTATTCCTTTCTAATCACTTTTACTTAACCTAAGTGGATCATCTGTTTATCCTCCCTATCCTGGACAGTCCCTCCCTGATGCGATGCAGCTAGATGTGATAAAGTGTATGCTAAGAAACAGGAATTTTAAGGTATTTTGTATTTGGGTTGCAAGCCATTGCTAAGGAAAGCTTGCTACTATGTAGGCCCGTAACAACGGTATAAAGCAGACATACCTTTCCTAGAAACAGCATAAAATCCCCAACTGTGTTTATGGCAGCCACACGCAAAGCATTTTCCACTAGAATAACAAAGGCATCCTTTGCTGAGGTGCAGAAGTTGGTGCTGTTGATAGCTGTGGCTGTATATGCATTCTGGGAAAAGGAGAGTGAAGATTTACTCATAGAATGATCAGGTATTTCAGACGGAGGCAGGGGGAAGGAGAGCGGGAATATACGGCTTCCGAGTAAGTCGCATAAGTCATACGATGTTAATGAACAAAGATTCCCTTGAGAGTTGTTGAATCAAGCAGTATGTACCAACTGACAGAAGACTATATGAGGTAGAGAATTATTATTCTTCTCCTCCCTTGCTCATCATTTATGCATTAACAAGTTTATTCCAAAAAACTAATTAAACAGAATTTGCAATTTCTCTGCAGGAGGAGGTGAGCAGTGGCATAACTACAGCAATTAAGTAGTTAGAAAAAATATTCTGGAAATATAAAAGAGTTCGAGAGTCATACAAGTCCACCAAGATTCTAGATACTTCACTAGACTGCATTCAAGGTTAGCCAGGACAATTTTCAAGGATTACACTGGGGCTTTTTAAATGCTTTCTTCTGATTTTATTTTCTGTATTTCCACAAGCAAAAAAATGAACAACAGTGAAAAAGATATTAAAGAGATATTTACAGATGTACTTGACAGAGGTGGAATCACAGGCCAATAAAACCTCTTTTACAAAGGGATCTGACCAGCCAGTGTGTCACAACTTGCAACTCCTTTTCCACTTTGCAGATGATGATGACAATTTGATGTTATGTACAGTTTTTCAGTTGTGTGAACCTAGAAAAGCTTCACTCTCTTTCATAGCAAACATATTTTGAAACTCAGACGTAGTTTGACAGAGTGGACATAAGGGGGAACATCTCCAACCACTAAACAAGTTGTTACAAAGTTGAGATACCAAGTTCATAAAGATGAATACTGGCTATTTTTCACCTTTGCAATGTAAACAAAGACTAATGTAGTAATTTGCAGTATAATTTCTGTAATGGAGACAAGACTGAAGTACCATCATTCAAGTTCAGTTCCAAAGTACGATACGTGTCAGCCTCAGACTGCATTCTGGGAATGAATATATATATATATATATATAAAACCAATCCTTACATAAAACTTGAATATTGAAAATCTTACCTGATTTAAGTAGGTCAGGCACTTTTCTAGACACCAAAGGCAGCAGATGCAGGCTTTAAGCATACATCGAGCACAAGCATTTTCCTAGTAAAGCACAGAATGTGGGAAAACAAAGATAAAGAGTAAAACCAACAGATCTTAAGAAAACGATATTCCTTTGTGTTTCAGTAACTGATACTCATCTTGGTAACCTTAAGCAGTCCCTCTCAGTCCCACAGTCCTTTAAAGACCAAATATTCCAAAACAAGACTTCCAGCCTCCCACACAGATGAAATTAGATTAGCTATAAACACATCAGGCCTTGAGCTTCAGTAAGAAAATGGAATCTATTTCTCTTACTTTTCCTTTGAGTTGTGTATGAATATACATAAGAATCATTCGTGGTATCTTCACTAGTGTGATAATGAAAGACCCCTTTGCTACTGTTCCTAGGTGGTAACAAACAAGGCGATTAACAGATGCCAGAATAGGAGTAAATGGCAGATTCCTTTTCTCCCTGTTGAAAAGACAAAAAGAATAAAGCAGAGTGATCAGCATGTATGTAATATAATCTAGAAGTGCTACAAATTCTCGATAAAGTAACATGCAAAAGGAATGTATTATCCTTATAGTAGCTTTCAGGGTATATTGTTCACTCCACACTGACAGTCTGTGCAAGTCACAGTTTTGGCTCTAACGCAGTAATAGGAATAGGATAAGGAATCAGTATGTCTTAAGGGTAATCTTATTAGCAGTTGGCTGCATTACTGCTATCACCAGCTAACAGGTTCTATAAAACTACATTTGATGGTGTGCAATTCAAAACCTTCCCAAAAAGTGAGAAACAATGTGAATATTTTTTCAGGTAGACTACTGATAAACTTGCCTTCCCCTTCTCTCCTCTTCTGTTGGAGGTCTTTGTGGAAACTTTGGAGACGATATTACTATTTATATTTATTCGGTAAATTATTTTCTCAGATGTTTTGCATTTCTGATTTAGCTATTATATCATCAAGGAACCAAGTATTAAGCCTTAAAACAAGCTATTTTATTGCAACGTGTTTAGAATATTTTTAATCTATCAGATGAATACTCACTTTCACAGTTCTGAAGTAATTCCCTCTTAAAGTTTTTATTTACATTTCCTACCAAGGAAGCCACTTCTATTTCTCAAAGAACAGCGCTATTCAACATTTAAAGAATGGCTCTTCTTCTTTATTACAAATATGAACATAATAATAAGCATATTAAAGGAACAAGTGCTAACATTCCAAACATAAAGTATCTCCCCGTCTTGGGAGAAAGTTACTTTCATGTAAGTTTCATTCAAAAAAGATAAAAAAAGTAAAGTCTTCATTCCATGAAACTCACATCTGCATAACTTCATCCTGAGATGTTAATGATTAAAATAGGTTTACCCTGTATTTTCTTCCAATTAACTTACAGAGCTCAGGTGGGAGAAGCCAAATTCTATTCCCTTTGGGCACAATCACATAAATGGTCTGAGCCTTACACCCAAGGCAACCCAACCACTTCCTCCTTTTGAGGTAAATATAACTGAGGGCAGAGTCTGTAATGCAGAACACCCTGAGGTCTGTTACTGTCCGAGTTGAAAGGAATCCATCTGGCTAAGGTGAATGAACAGTGAACATATATAAAACATTTCTCCATGGCTAACTTAATGTCATTTGCTGTGGAAAGCTGCCAATATACAAAATAATACGGAAGTCCAAATTAATGCCCTTTCCTTTCTTACCAAGTCACTTTTCAGATTAGAATTGTACCTTAAAATGCAAGAAAGGATAACAGTAGGGAGAAATGGGTATTTACAAGCTTAAAATAGAATTCCTGGTATGGAATGATAGGGTACAGTTAAAATAAAAATCATTCACTCTCAGGTGACAGAAAATATGTAAACTTACAGATGAAGCATACACATTGCTAAGTGGTCTGTTTCAATGCGAAGTTATCATCTCTACTCTGTATTCTTCTAGTTCTTTACTCAAATCTAGTTTAATTATTCACAAGATTACATCCCTGTAACATCTTGTAATAACTCATAGATGTATTTCATTGGTATACTGGAGGACTTCATCATTAATAAAATAACAGAATTTCTGTCAGCACAGTAAATTAATTCCTTGCCTTTGATATTGTTTTAAAGACTACAGCAGATAAGGAGTCAAATGTAATTCAGTAACAGTCTCAATTAAAAAGACAAACCAATTAAACATTTGTGATCTGAATCATGCACTTGAAAAATATCTGCATGCATTACTTAAAAACCCATTTTTTTAAAAAACAGACTCTTAAAAGCACATGGCAAGAATAGAGTGTGGTTGCTGGATATCACTAGAAATTTTTATATACAATATTCTTCATATGAAAGGCTAAAAACACATACCAAAATCCACTAGCTGAACTACATGTGTATTTAGTATACTAATGCTCTTTTTTGGGGGGATAGCATCACTCCAACATCTTGGTTTTCCTTTCTTAAGTAAACCACCATTGCTAAATACCTCACCAACATCCTCTACTTATGCTGCTCTTTATCCAGAGGAGTCACATGTATATTTTTTAGAAAAGACTTTGAGAATACCTGAAGTAAAATTACTTATCTAGTTCCTGAACAATGATGTGGTTTTTTCGGGGGTTTTTTTGAAGAAATGTATCATGAACTACTACATCTAGGATGACATGTGGAGAAGCTTCATTAAACTATCCTTTTACAAAACAGGTATTAGCATACTTGCTGCTTTTCCTTACCAAAAATATCGCCATAGTTCTGATATACCAACCAAAATGTAATACTTCACATCACTGAAGTACCATTTATTCTCATGAAATACTAACAAAGCATCTGATACCACTTTTTTTTCCTGAAAAAAATGGGTCCTAAATGGCTAAAATAAGAACTTTAATTTTCACTTATTTAAGGTAAATTTTAAGCAATCTTAATTGCAGAAAAGTTTTCAAATACCAGAGACTAAAACCCCAAAGCTAAGTTTGCGATTCTGAAATCAGTTTCTTACCTCTGTGAAGCAAAATTCTTGTGCCTGAAGGTTGATAAAACCATTGCTTAATAATTAGTATTGCCTTCTTGAACAGGTAGCAGATACATGCAAAATAGCCCGTGTAAAGTACGCCCTGATACACAATCTAGTACACAAATATAGCAATGAAGTATGCAGCTTTAATGCACACATATTTTGTATCACTTTTTATTTGTACATCATCTTGTCAGAATATATATGTAAATGATGAATCTAATAAGACCTTAAGTAATGTTGTGTAAGAAAGATTAATGAAGCACCATAAATAATTTAAAGGGCACTGTTTTGCAATTAAAATAATAATCAATTGCTTTCAATATTTTTTTTAATCTCTACCAAGCTTATCAGCGTTAATTATTAGCATCATAGATGACCTTCCAGGTGCATCCTGCTTTGTAAACAACCATCCATGTCTGTACAATGTGCACAGGTTACAAGGCAAACAAGACTTCAAGTCTTAAATATCAAGAATACCATCTATAACAAGCAACACAGATTATTTTAGGACTTGACGTGATTTAAAAAGAGTCAATACAATTCAACTGCTCTCCAGCTTTCAGGATCAAAGCAAGTATTCTCCCCAAAAGCTCTGTCCCTCATTATTTCTGCTAATTCCATTTCTAGGCTGCTCACAGTAGAGTTAAGTTGTCCTTACCTTGTAAAATAGTACGTCACAACAGCCCCTGCTACTGTCATCTGCTGACAGGCTAGGATAAACTCGCTGATCCAGATGAGTCCCACTACATGGTACCACCACATGTATTTCAAAGGACCCACCATCCGAAATTCAACAAATCCTTCTTCATTTGGGACAGGACTACCTAGAAATAAATGAGGGTAAAAAAGGAAATGGTGTTTACATCAACTCAGAAAGAAGGAAGCATATGGTGTTAGCAGTTCATAACCGTCTACAGCTTCTACAAATAGTTCTAATTGTCATGTTTAGGAAGATTGTTCGTAACAAAGACACAGCTTTTGAGACAATCAGTATAATGCCATTTGAAAAAAGCACTAATATTCTGAGCATACTCAAAATCCTTCAACACTTCTTTTAATTTTTAGCCACATGGGGAAAATTTCAAAAACTAACCACCATCAAGTAGCAAAAAATTCTTATAATTAAACATCATAGAAGCCTGCTTCAGTCATTCTTAATTTCAGTCTGCTGCTATGTTGATATTATTATTCATACAGTGAGAATCAATATTAAACTTCATAGCTCCTTACATCTAGATGACAACAATCCCTTTTGTTTTCCTTATGGTAAGTCTTTGTGCATGTATTTCAACAATATTTTTACCTTTAAAGGTATTTACAGACATAAGGAGCAGCTTTAGAGATTCTAAACATATGTTTTTATACATTCAGAAATCCATTGACTCTTTGTCTAATCTGAATAGCAATATCATGTATTGAGACTGACAGCACACGTCCGAACCCTCCTAGGATAAGCTCTATTTCAATGTGTTAACCCACATTGAGACATTTGATCTTATACACAATTATGTGAACAGTTGATGAGATTCCGAAAAATACTGAAAGTAACATTACGTGTATAAAATGCTTACCTCAAAACCCATTGTTTTGACTTAGCATTGATAGCACCTTCTCCATCTTCTTAGCTATATAAGTGTAAAACACTTATATAAAAAAATTAGTATTTTCTTGTGAATAAATTGAACTATCGAAATAATTTTGGTTTTAGTGAACAAGCTTTTCATAAGCGTAGGCTTCTTCTCATACACTGATAATGTACACTTTTTCAGTTCTCCTGGTTTGGATGGAAAAGATCTGGCCCTATTTGCACAAAGATGTTGTTTAACTGGTATCAGTGAAGATACTGAGTGCATATAAAGCTGAAAGCATAAATTAGTCTTTGCAGAATCAAGGCCAATCAAAGAGTTCTGTCAGTAAAATACAGTATCAGCCTACATTCTGCTACAAATTTAGTCCCTGTGCAGTGGTCTTTAACTCACAGAGTGAAGCATGGGACTGAGACTTAACTCCCTTTCAGAGGCAAATATTTTCTGCGCATAGACAGCATGTGATGAAAACTAAAAATTTCAACAGTAATGAGAACAAAAACATGTGGATTCTATTCTATTACCTCCATCTCTTGCTAAGAATTCAGGCTATGAAATAAAAAATACTTACCTTGTATTATCCTGAAATAGCTCTGTGACCTGAAACACTGCTACTTTTGGATCGGCAGTAAACAATAAATTTCAAAATTCTAAGGTTTTAATAATGAATGATGGTCTCAATTGCGTACAACTTACTGCAAAATAACACAGACACCTCCCATTTTAAAAAGCAGTTGCTAGGTTTCTCTGCTGAAGTAATTAAGATTTGGACCTACAGGACTGACTAATTCTAGAAGCTCTTGTCAGACCTTGAACACAACCAAAGCTCTCATCTTCTACACTCTTCACAGCAGGCAGAAATTGAGAGTACGTTGGCTGCTCTCAGATACAGCGTACAAACAGCAGAAAAATCTCTCTAATAATCCTGGTAAATGCTGGAATAATACTGGACACCCAAGTTACGAACAACTGAAAACTACTTCCAGTATATTTACATTTTGGGAGACAGTAACTGTGTGCAACAGCCCTTTCATTATTATGTCTTCATCTGTGTGAGTACTGACTGCAGTACAATACCTTATGAGACTACCTGCAAGATTAGGCTGGTTTTAAGCTGTTTGTGTAAAATTAGAGGGAATTGTTTGAAAAATTGTTATAGCAGTCTTATTAACGGAGTCTTGTAGTTTGCAACATGCCAGCTTGCATTGAATCAAAAAGCCGGCCTAAGGCATGAAGTAACATACTGGGAATGCAGACTCAAACGCACAACAACTGTCTTGAAACAAGTGTTTTGGAGTCACTGAAGCAGACAAGAACAGAAGCACTTTTCCAGAGGTTCCCACATGCTTTTTAACCAGCTCTGCCTGAAACCATACAAAAATGAAGTAGAATTTATTTAAAATAAGCCTGGTAGCTGCTTACCTGTAGTACCAAGGAAAAGCAGGACTGTGATCCAGTATGTCCAGAAGAGGATAAGCACAAAGAATGTCCAAAATGGCTGGAAGACTAGCAGCGGCAGGTGAATGAAGACCTTGCCGGCCACGTGGAACAAGGCAATCGTGAGAGCTACTCGTTTGCGCATAATTAACATTATCAAGAACAAGATAACCTAGAGGTAGAAGTTTCCAAATCACATTTTAGAGAACTGAAAAATAAGCAAGCTATCGCTTTGCACAGCTAGGATATTCAAACACAGCAAATTAACACATGCTCTTTCTATAAGATCACAAGAGCAAAATGTAAAACCTATCAGCTTCTTCTGGTGATAAATTATTTTCCAAATTATACTTTTGGGGAATTCCAGTCTCATAATTATGTATTTGGAATCATCATCAGCCTCAGGCTGACAAGATTAGACCAGATTCTATCCCCAATTATATTTTAAAAAACAGTGAAATCAGGAAGATTTAACAAAGAATACAATTTAACATTTATATTTGAACATGGTGTCGTGGTCTTGTCAAATAAGTTAGTCAAACATCAATTTTTAGCAGTAAAGTCAGTGACTCTGAAACGAACAGCAAGGCCTAAAGAAGATAAATTGGTTCAGGAATCAGTGTTAGTATTTCAGTTCACAATGATCCTTCTGCAAATGGAAAAAGTTTGGGAACAACTGATTTCAGAAGTAGGAATGGTCTAAGGACTTTCAAATAAACTGAAATGACTAAGTACGTCTGAACTGGGAACCGAAGAAAAATCTCATAAGTGAAATTGGACTGGGAGTCCAATATTGTACCTATTCTTGGAAGCCCCTGTGGACATTTTACAGTAGAGGAGAGTAGCTGCAGGGTTAGGAACTCTCTTCTGACTCCAAACCAGATATTAGAGAACAATGCCTAGAAGTAAAAAAAACCAAACCAAACCACCCCCACCACCCCCCCCCACCAAAAACCCCAAAACCACTGCAACAGAGCTTGCAGTAGAAATAAACTCTTCAAAAACATGTGCAATATAAACCTTTCACCTGAACAAAGAAATAGAGACCACCATGAAGACAGAACAAGAAAATAATATAGTTATTAGCAAACCATACCGTGAAGACTGTAGCTGAAATGGCATAGATCAGGAGAGCCTGAAGATTGTCTTTGGCTATTTGAGTCTCAACAGCACTGGCAGATATTCGTTGCTTAGCATAGAGCCACCACAGGACTCCTGTACCACCTATGTTTTAGAGGGGAAAAAAAAAGGATAAATGAAAGATACTCCTTCTACGTGACAGTCATACTACCTAGTACCAAAGAAATTAAACAGTTTCTTCTTTTTAAGTCTAGTCTGGTACAGAATACTAAAGGGCGCTGATGGTTAACCCAACAGAAACTTCCGAGGACGAAGAAGTGCTGAGTTCTCCTCTGTAGCCGTCTTCTCAAGTGGATATACTTTTTTCACAGCCTCACCCCACTATGACCACTTGAGAGACTTGCAGCTCTTTGACTCTGTGTTTTAGGGTGAAGTGCATGAAAGGACTAGTCCATAGGGAGCCCTAACAATGAAGGTCACAGCTCCCATTGGACAGGCAATAGAGGAACAAAAAGAAAAATAAAGAGTTATACAGTAGGATGTATGTATATATGTGTATAATAAGGTAGGGAGTAATAATTTAGAAGGGGGAACAGAGAGGGACCTTTGGATTAGGATGCAAAATAACAAGGGGAACAAAAGCAGGAGCCTACAACTCCTGGGAAGACTAATCAAGAAGAGAAGGAACAGCCCTGATGCTGAAAACAGCACCTTAGGTTAATGACACATAGCTACACCTGCATCAATGTCTTCTGGACACTGGAAAAAACATCAGTGAAAGGCATAAGAGGCCAACACGTGATGTACTTTCTAACCCCTTTTACTAGGGGGTTATCCTAGCCTTACGGCCAGAATATCACTCCCCTATTCTAGCTACCTTTCCAAGGTAGAACTTTTCTTAAATACAGGACTCCAGCCCCGCAGGGAGATAACCTCTCCTCTCTGATATATATATTTTTTTTTCCTCTTTGGTGTATCCTTCTCTGTTCTGTTGTTATTTCTGAATCAGCTGCATAAGCTTATCTAGACATCACAAGTCTTTGCTGAAGGTGCTCTGTTCAGGTCTAAAATGGAGGATGCTCTTTTGGCGTCTCCTAAACAAACAGTGAATACAGAATAAGCAGTATGTCTCACAAATGACATGTTCTTATTCAGTCTGTGTAATGGATGCGATTTTTTAGAACATAGTAACAGATGGCAATAAGATAAGTCATTCAACTCTTTCACTCAACATAGTTGCTCAGCTTCTAAAGAGAATATAAATTTAAAAAAAAAAATATCTATTTTTTTCCTTTTCTGTGGTCACAGATCTTGAGACCAGTAAGCAGAAAAACCAAGTGATCCTGAAAAAGCATAGATGGTCTGCTGATTTTTTTTCCATCCCTTGCAGTCATGAATTGCAAGAATTAAATTGCTAGTGCTTCCTAATTTGATTATTCTATTTTTGTTCTTTCCCTACAGTCATCTGCCCATACATTTTGGCTTAGCTACTGACTATCAGTAACAGAAAACTTTAGTTTTACAAATGTAAAAGTTAATGTGATAATGTAAGGCTATTTTCACGCAAGCTACATCATTTTGGATAAGACAATCTTTGGCCATTCCCAAGATGGCACAGCTGGTTGCATTTCATACATGACCTAGGTCATGCAGGATTTTCTGAGTCATATGGAGATACAGGGATTTGACTAGAAATGCTAGAAAAGAACCTTTGCTCCCTCCCCTCAAGAACAGATCTTAGATACCCCTACAGAGCTGCTCAGAGGACCGAAGGGGCTGATGAACATACCAGGGTTGTAGGGACACATCCACATCCCAAGGTCCTCTGAGGCTGCATAAACAACAGCTGCCCTTTGATTCCTGCATGCTTGAGTACGCCCAGCAGGTAGGTACGCCATCGGACACCCAGACTACCTGCCTTGCTGACACGTTTGGAAGGCAGGTTAAGAAGCAGGCAACGTTTAGGGCTGTGCTACAAGTGCTGTGAGGAATATCCCATATTGCCTATGTGGGCTGTAGTGAGATAGGCTGACAGGAAGCTTGCCAGCCAAGCAGGCTGTGCCGCAAATCTCTAAGGAGCAACGCGCTCTCTGGGAGAGGACTGCAATTACAAAGGTGGCATTTTTGACATATGTCGTGCAAGAGACTCGAAGGAAAGCTGAAGGGAAATGCATGGTCCGAGATCTGTGTAGGATGTAGCTGGCCTGAGGATATGGAGCACAAAGATAAGAACTAAGCACTCAGAAACTGGGAGACAAACAAGACTTACCGAGTGATCCCAGAATGACAAGAATTGTTAAAATCCAGACAAGTACTCTTGAAATGTACCTGATTATAACCATCAAAATCATGGACAACACTGCAAAAGAAGACAAATAAAATAAGCAGAGCAATTATTTCAAGTAGAAGTAGCCTTCCTAATACTCCCACTGCACTAAGATAACTGCCCTCCAAGAGAATTTTTAGACAGAGATTTCTTTTCTGAGTCTTATAAACTCACTGCACTGACAGTTAAGGAAACTAGGCACTTCTACAACTTCTGCTTTGATACTGTTGATTAAAACCAAGAGAGCATAAATACATTTACATGGTACATTAAATACAAGACATAATGTGTACATACAGGCAGAGATGTATTTAGACAATGACAAAACAGACAGCAAGACATGATAGTATTCTGAGTCTGGTAACATGAGCACACCTCCTGAGGGCCAGAGCAGAATTTGCACTCAAATACACTTGTCAAACAAGTGCAGATAATGTGATGCTTGTGTATTCCACAATGTCATGCCAGTAAAAAGTAAAAAAATTACGAATGTATTTTCAGTATTCAAAATGAGTTCTTTAAGAAGCTTTGTTCATATAGTTCCATTGCCATTCAGGAACTGCATGTTAAAAAGCCCTCTATGACCTCAGCCCACTGAGATTTAGTGAGTGATCTGTGTAAGTGTATGCACATATTTTTGCATATACGTATTTGTGTACAGCAGCTACATGAAAGCCACTGGAAACTGGCTTTCTGAATCACACAATCTTACCCATTGTTTAAAAATAAATAAATAGTCTTTAACTATGAAGGTATGAAAAATACTTTTTAAATTAACTGTACGTAAAACTCTGGACTGACTTCTGACTCCAACGAAACAGTAGCACTGCTAATCAGCCACTAGCTTTCAGATTCGGAACAGTCTTTCTACCGTTATTATCAAATACTGCAGCTGTCAACATAGAAGAATAAACAGCTTTCCAGTTATAGTTAAAAAGATACTCAATGGTCTTTTGTGTTTTGTTTTGGTTTGGGGTTTTTTTGTGGATTTTTTGTTTGTTCGGTTGTTTTTTGTTTTGGTTGGGGTTTGGGTTTTGGTTTTGTTTGTTTGTTTGGGGTTTTTTTTGTGTGTGGGTTTGGTTTTGGGGGGGTTTTTTGTTTGTTTTTTAATATGGTATCTAGCATCCTTTTTTTTTTTTTTAACCACAAAGGCAGACTGAAAACAAAGGACTTCTTTATCTGGTACAGCTTCGCAGTGTTTCTTTCTAAACCACACACTGCTCCATATATGGCTAGTATCTGGAGCCTCCCATTTTAGGATTTCAGATTTTATACTTGGTAGGAGTAAAATAGACGCATTAGGAAAGTAATTTATGCAGGTGACTAGCATTCCACCTTAATTCACAAGACTTTGTTAAAACAGCACTTCAGTCTAGTGCAATGTGTCACTCTACAGGCCAGAGGCATCTCGCAACTGCAGAAACAATTCAGCATCTCTATATTGCTGGGCATTTACAGCTCTTCAGACAAGGCTGAGATTTTCAAAGGCCTGAAGTTTTTAATTTTGGGGGAGGGGGAAGAAGGGGGTAACATACAATACAACAAATGGGCACCTAAGTTTCCTGTTTTCCCTCTGAAAGTTCTTATATCCCTGCACTAAGCATGTTAAAGGAAACAAACTAAACCCCCTACATTCTAGAAAAGCATGCTATTGTGCATTTCTCACCCTGTCCTTTTTATTTGGAAAGGGTTTATTTGAACTTGGATTGGCAGAAGATGAATATTAGAAATAGGAAAGGGGAATATTATAATAAAAAATTAGGAGAATGGGGATGCTCTGTTAACTATACCAAAACTAATGTTGGCTAATCAACAGCCACATATCCTCTACCTCATAATCAGTGGAAGAGGAGAAAAAACAGGAATGCATATGTATATTGCTTCTGAATAAATTACCCAGCTGTCAAATAAAATTTTAAAAAAGCATTCTGAACCATTTTCTAAGGGCTTATTGCTATCATACATGTTTTTTGCTCATATCGTGGTTAGAGGGTGTTAACAATCTCCTAATGCAGTACTAAGAAATAGCTAGTAATGAGAAAAACAATTACCTAGTGATAACAAGCAAAGTCCCATTATAATCTCTTTGCTGGTCATAACTCCACTAATCAGCCTGTGTAAGACACTACTGTCACTGACAAAGGTGATCAGGGCCTCTGCAAACTTGGCATAGCAGGAAATGTTCACAGGAGCACAGCGATGGAAGAATGGAATAGGTGCACTGGTGACACAAGAAAAAAAAAATCAGAAAAAAAAATTACTCCTACTTAATATAAATGCCACATCAACACACAAATGAAAGGTGAATAGATGCAACCATTCCACCCTCATAACATCATAACCAGAAACCATGTGTTGAATGCACAAGTGCTGCTGGAATGAGGATGATCATAATGGCAAGTGATGCAGTTCTTAGAAGTAACTCTGTGAGGCTGGAGTGCACAGTCCAACAGGAAATTATTACCCTCCCACCCCTAAACGGCAAGGCTCAGAAAATACATGTTCCTATTTCTGCTTAAACATCTCTCAAGTGTCAGGTGGTGAACCAGCAGCTGAAGCAATGCCTTTCACTCATGTTAGAATGGAATACTGGTCCATATTTGCAGCAAAAAACATCCCAGAATGACAATACTCTTCTTGCAAGCATACATTTTATGCTGAAAGACATCAGCACTTAAAACTGCTGCCAAGCAAAACCAATGTATTTATTCTTAGTCTTTCTCCATACTAAACTTGCTCTTGTATTGAAGATTACAATCACAGTGTTTACTTTCATAACTTTGTTAAAATTACGCACTACATTCTTTGCAAAACATGCAAAGATGCCTCTGTTGTTTCATTATTCCTGAACTTTTTTGGAAGCATCCTCCCCCAAAATACACTATGCATTAAACTTTGCAGAATGCTCAGCAGAACCTGTTATCAAGTCCATTAGAAGAAGATACAAGAGAGCAAAAACTTCACTTTAAAAGTGGGTAATTTTGTTTTCCAGTTGTTTCCCATTAAGTAGCTGCCTTTCTTGCTCATAAACTACGTCAGATCTCAAAGTGGCCTATTACGTCTTTTGATCAATCTTCCCAATTACTCTTCAGACACATGTTCCATGAATTACATGTTCCCTCCTGTAATTGGATCCAATGAAAGAAATGTCTTTTGTATTAAGTCAGTCTTTTCTTCTAACCTCTGTATTTGTTTGACCCTGCTCAATCTTCCTTACTTAAAAGATTTCAGTGGACTGCAGCAGCAATGCACGTAATCTTTTGCAGTTTCCCCATTTCAGCAATGACCTATAAACCAGCAATTTTGTGTACTCAATAACTATTTGTTAAGCCCAAGCATTTCCAAAATTCTAACCATCATTTTAAACAGGTAATGAGTAAAACAGCTGCCTTAGGCACATCCTTTCTATGCATCATTTTTTGGGGAAAAAAAGACGACATGTTGAAAACCATTAGCATGTAATTATTCTGTATAGAATTCGGGAGAAATTATGATCACCTGCCATACCTAGGTAATTACTAGATCTTAGGTTTTTGTTTCAAGTGAGTGACAATTGTAAATTATATGGTTTTAAACTTACTGTGCTGAGTAGGTAAATGCATTTGGAGATGCTCATATTGATGGTCTACTTTTGGGTAGTGATGAAGACAGCAGTTAAGCACAGCAAAGTAATTGTGAATTAGTCACAGTTGTTAAAAACCAAATTAAACCTATAATGATGGCTGCCCTATTTAAAAGGCGGCCCATGTATCCTCTCAGCCTCTTACAACATAGCCTGTTTTGGAATATGCAGCATACTGCAGTTCATTATATGCAGTAATACTGGAAAAGACTGAAATCTGAGAGGTTTATTTAATTGTTAACTGCTCCAACTTCGCAGAAAGCCTAGAGCATTTAGAAGTTGTCAATACGAGTAACAAAGCTTAAATTTTGAGCTGGGAGTAGGCAAAGAACAGTCGTTCCTGCATCCAAATACGAAAATATCAATTTTGAAAACAGGAACTAATGGGATTAAAGTGCTGTTCCAAAACACATCTCAACTGAGAAAAAGATGCTTTTTTGCGTACCAGAGTTTATATTACTCATCTAATATCCCTTAAGCTGTAACAATTTCACTACATATTTTAAGTTACCTATTTTCATGTGCAATAATTAAGTTCTAACTTTGTTGTAATTAATTAAAAAAAAATAAGGTTAGTGGTTCCTACAAGCTTTCTTGAGTAAATGGGACTCCTGAGAATACACCTTTTGAGATCTGCTGTTGTTTCAGTGGTTCTGACTGAATGAGTAGGCAAGGTAAGGTGTCGCCTTTAATGAAAAATACAATAATAGATCTATTCTCCATGACCTGTGCTATTTTATATGGCCTCTTGATTACAACTTGGTATATTACATCCTGAAATGGAATTACAAGCTTCTGAGAGTAACAACATGATGCTTAATCATGAACAAGAGTGAGTAAAGTTCAAGCCAGCAGATGATGGTGGTAAAAATTGTATTTTTAAAACAGTATTCTCATGAAGTTAAGAGACTCGTCTGATTGTTCAAGTACTAGATTTCAGAGGAGAGCTTTTTCCTCTCACTACTACACCTGGGCATATACAGTAACCTATGTGTGGGAAGCCTGGTTGGAATGCCCCTGCTAGCTGCCCTTTATAACCCCTACAGCGCAGCCCCTTGGCATAGCTCAGCACAGCTAGTTGATAGATAAATGCTGCAGGGAAAAGCTGGAAGGTTTTCCTCTAGGGTCCTCTAAGCAGCAAAGTCACGCTCTGCTGAGGCTGAGATACGCTAGGCACGGTTTCTGGAAGAAACAGGTATGGCTGGCTGCATTGCTAGACTGCTCTGCTGAGTTAGAGTTGGACATAATGCCTTGAAGCTGGAGGAACAGAGCCCATTGAGAGGTGGAGCCTCAACTGAAGGGCATGAAGAAGCCTGGTTATCAAACAGAAAACATCAAGAGACAGTCCTGACAGGATAGGCTACCTCCATCCCATGGACCTAATGGGAATCAGATGATGGTTCATACCTCTGACAGATGAAATCTGAGAACAGAAGTGTTAGGTAAGTGCTCCCTGAATGCCTCAGCCTACAGGGCGTTGGGTTTTCATTTGTTTGTCTCCATTTCCCCTCCAAATTACACTAATTTACTCAAATAATTTAACTATAAAAATCTGAAAAACAGAGTGGTTTATAGATACAATATTGGTCCTTATTGCCTTAGGGCATTAAGTTCAGACTTTTCAATCTCAAAAATATTCAAACATATTGTACATTTTATTCATGCCAAATAAAAAAGGGGAAATACTCCACCTACACAATAGCTTTTCAAAAATAACTCTTGAGGTAGTTTTTGTGAGAAATTTACATGGTGTCATTAGAGCTCTGACACATTGCTCTATCCCTCTGTTTTCTTATTAAGCTATATTCATTCAGACTGAATGACATGGGAACACACAGTGAGAAAAGTCAATATAATTCTGGCAAAAATTAAGACTGACAAGTCATTTCAGTATGCAAGCTGGCACTGAAATTTTCATTTGTTTTTGTATTACAGCTATAACAGCTGGTTAGCTGCATGGAATATTAATCTGCTGTGGGGAAAAGTTAAAAAAGTTAATATTCCAGCTGCTACTTATTGTTACTACAATATAAAAAAATTATTCACTGGAGAAGCTACCATGCAGACAAGAGAGACTTAAAATCACAGTTTTTAGAACTGACACAATTATAACATGTAATAAAACTGTAACAGAAAACTGTGCATAGGAGAAGACTCTGCAGTTACAACCCACTACTGAATATGTTTGAGAAGGTAAACGTTGAGAAAACACAACATGATTCTTCTTGAGTGAGTGGAATTACTGACAGAAGGGTGTGCACAACAGCAAACAGATCACTTCCTTTCTCAGCAATGCTCATCTGCACAGTTCCAGCCAGCACAGCTAGCAGAGTTTCTGGAGCTATGAACTTTTCTATCCTACTTCACAAAAAGCAGTCTAATGTAATATTTTGAACAATAAAACTAAAATTGATCTGTTTATAAAGTAGAGCCCTATTTTTGGTACTTGACCTTCCGCATATTAGTCATTTGGGGACTGAAAGAATAAAAAATGAAGCAATTTGCTAAATCTGACTCACTGAGATAAGGTATAAGAAGTGAACACTGCAGAGAGCTACATGTCAATATGTCCTTTTTCCTCCCAAAGATCTGAAGTGCTCCATAATTGTCTCTGATCTGCATCGCTGACAGGCAGCTGGCTATAGGGTGAAAGGCAGTAAAACAGCTGATACTCAGCACAGTGTCAGTTACATGACATAGAAGAGAACTTGAAGATAACAGTTCAATACTCTCAGTAACACATGCATGGATAGTTTGGGTTTTTCTTTAAGAACTGCTTTCACAATCTTTTTTCACATGTGGCAATAATACACTAAAACATCCACCTGTAAGACAGAATAAATCTGTGCTGCATATTTTCTAAAGAACTGTCACAAACGAAACAAATCTCTGCTCCCTCCACCCCCAATCAGACAAGATGTTAATATTACCTCTCTGGAACAGGATATTTAGGACATAACTTGGCGGCCCTTGGGTCTGTTGTGTATTCTGATGGCTGTAGTTCATAGCTACACAGAGTGGATCCTGTTGAGAGAAAAAAAAAAAAAAGATTGATGGAAAAAAAATAAAAATCAAATATTCCTATTCTTTGCAAATGGTATTAAAACTGATATAGGTCCTGATTCTGCAGCTCCTCATGTTATTACCACAAAGTTATGCTACAGTTACTCCTGTAATGGAACAGTGAATCAAGCCCAACACAGGCTTCAGTGTAACAGAATGACACTCTCCATCTAGCTTCGGGTCTTCCAACATTTGTGTATTCAAGTGGAAAAGGCTAATTCACAATGCAGTGTAAAAGAGAAGGACATAAAGCACTTTGAAGTCACCCTCCCCTGCTCCTCCACCACACTTTTTCTTGATCATTTTTAGTGCATGAATATTGCATAAGACAACATTCATTATAGAAAGAAAACATTCAAGTGGTTTTTCAGGTTTTTGTTGTTTGTTTTGGGGGTTTATTTTGGTTTGGTTTTTTGTGTGTGCGCGTGTGTCTGTGTTTTCAAAATACAACCAGTCTATAGACTTCAGGGAGAGGAACAAAGGAACCACACTGCTGAAGTTACAAAGTTGGCTGAAAAATAACACAAGTTCTGCATTAGATGTCAAAAACTTTTAACGAAGCTGAACTCTCTCCATAAACAAACTGGTACAATACAATAAAGATCAAGTTGCCTACAATAAAAATTCAAATGTAATTTAAGGTTTCCTTAGTATCTGACACTGGCCTAATGGAAGTACATTATCTAGACAGATCTCCTTCCATTCGTTTATAATCAAGATACTGAACATCTGAGCCAATGCTTCTAGGAATATAGCAACTGCCAAATTAGATTGGAGCAGCGGTCTCTCAGAAACTGGAAGAAGACGTAAGAAAGCCTCCAACAGCATAAGCTCCCTATCCAAAGATAAGTTTCTTCCCAAGCTTGTTTGCTAACAGATTGCTTACTCCCCAGTGCAAGGGTTCTGACTACATAGTCTTTAGCGTCCTTTTTTCCTACATAATAAACTACGGACATCTTGATCATCCCTATAAATATTCAATTCTTTCCATTATGAAAGCCTCCTCTCCAGAAATACTTTATAGCGGAGAGTTCCACAAACTGGATCTGGATAATACATACAGACTTTTACCCAAATTAAACCAAGACTTTTGACAAACACCTTTATCTGGCCTGTGTGACACCAAACAGAAGTATTATTTGTAGAAATTGTAGAATATTATTTGCAGAAATCTTGTTTACCATTGCCACATTGCTACCTCTATGAAGAGACATCTTCTGTTTACAGACTGAAAGAGAAGACAGGTAGCAGCTGGGCAGGCTATCCCATGCAGTCTCTAGAACACTACTTAAATACCACTTCTACGAACTAGTTTTTTGGGGGCAGGTCCAAAACACCAAATACACCATTGAAGAAAGTGAGATTTCCTGCAAAAAGAAGGTATCAGGTAAAACATCTGAACTCCATTTTCAATTACACTGTTTATATGAATGCTTATGCCTCTACTTGCTTATGTGGAAAACATGGCATCAGATAAACAGACATCAGACAAAACTACTTTCCTTACATTGTAGTTGTAAAAGTAGTACCTAAAAGTAATTATTATACTTTTTGGACAAAAGGCTCTATACTGCTGCAAAATTTTTTAATCTGTTCTTGTAGATATGAAAACTTCTGGATCAAGTGCGTTTACAAACAACTCCAGAATTTGCTGGAGGGGCAGTAGTAGAGAGAGTCACATGTTTATCTTAAAAACAGAAGGAAAAAAAGACTGCAGATATTTAAATTTATTTTATTTTGCTTTGAATATGGGCCAAAAGCTAAGTTCTAAAGAAGGTTGACTGTTGGCTGAATATGAGCCAGCAGTGTGCCCAGGTGGCCAGGAAGGCCAATAGCATCCAATATCAGAAACAGTGTGGCCAGCAGGACCTGAGAGGAGGTTGTAGCAAGGTGGGTGTTGGTTTCTTCTCCCAAGTAGGCGATAGGACAAGAGGAAATGGCCTCAAGTTGCACCAGGGGAGGTTCAGATCGGATATTCGGAAAAGTTTCTTGACCAAAAGGGTTGTCAAGCATTGGACCAGGCTGCCCAGGGAAGTGGTTGAGTCACCATCCCTGGAGGTATTCAAAAGACGTGTAGATGTGCCACTTAGGGACATGGTTTAGTGGCAAACTTTGTAGTGTTAGGTTTATGGTTGGACTTGATGATCTTAATGGTTGGTCATTCCAATCTAAACCATTCTATGATTCTATGACGAGAACGAGAATTTCTATCGGGGAGGTTGGGGGAGGTGGGGGGTGGGTGGCAGGGTGCCTGTATGTGGACAACTGTATACAGATTCATTATACAGCATGTTCAATGCCAGCTTCGTCATTTTGCCATTCAACACTACCAGTGATGAACTACAGTTTAAGTACCTTATGCAGAGGCCCCTGCATCTAAATAAGCCTAAGAGTCATGGCCAATCTGGGGATGCCCATGCTCCCTTGCGACTTCTAGCAGTTCAGGCAGAAAAGAAAAAGGGTAGGATTTGCTATGGCCAGGGAAGGAGGTTCGAGGCTCTTTGCACAAATGTGTATCTGAAGACCTTCTGTTTGGATCACAAACGTAAGCCAAGCAAAAACAAATGCCAGATCCTGATCTGCACACATTACAAGCCATTCAAGTAGGACTTGTAGACTAGGGGAACCCAACAAACCCCTGGCTGTGGAGGAAACGGAGACTCCTTGCCAGGTCCCTCTGGAACCCCACAGCATGTTCCCTCCTGTTGTGCAATGGAGCAGTGGACAACTCTGGCTGCCACTATCATTTCTTGCCTGGGAACTGCTCTTGGGGCTCCTTTGGATCTCTTCCCTTCAGCGGTCTACCTCACACAGCGTGCTTCTTTAGACTCCCAGCCAAGCAGAAAAATATTTTCATGGAGCTTGTCAGACAAGGAACATTAATCACCCTGTATCTAAAGAAACTACCAGTCCAATAGCTGAAATAATGCCCATGAGATTTCTTTGTCCTTTTGTCCTACATAATTAGGCAGAATAAATTTTTACTATTCCCATAAATATTTCTTTCTTTATATTTTGACAACCTTCCAACTTCTCTAATACTGTGTAGGACAGTTTTACAATCCAAACGTGTGCATGAGTAATGTATACCTTACATCAAGCCTAAACTGATTTCTTAACAAAAGAGTCCCTGTGCATCAATAAATAAAAGTTTGAATTTTGTAAGGTGAAAGTGGGAAGAATGGACTGCTTTGCCAAACCTTCCACCCCATACTAGTTATTCTGGGTTAGTAGCGACTGTCTTACCACAGTCAGTGTTGTTATTGCTGTTTGAGTTTGCAATGCCTGCAAAAGTTTAAAGAAGAGTTTCAATCACCTACCTTGCTGAGATAATTAGTTTACCAAAGACACTACTGTTATTCCTAAATTATTATCACTCATAAATATTCCAAAAACATTATGGGTAGAATTCAGAGGACAACCTAAAAAATCAATGAAGTAATACATCCTTTACTTCCTACAGCAATGCATGTATTTCTTCTGAAGAAATCATTAGGCAAACAACCTCAAACTGTCCTACAGGGATTAGATTTGAGATCCCAATATGTAACCTTAAAGAAAAATACTTCTAAACTATACAGAGCAACAGTTGCTGGGCTACTGGTGAGCACACAGAGTTTACTGGTCCCACAGTGCTATGATTTGGTGCTTTAACCTACAAAGCGGTATTTTGGAGACACAACACAGCTTCTGTTCCATGGCTTCTTTTCCACGAATAGAGTTGCTCCAGGCATTGGGATATTTTGGGGCCATGACTGGAGCAAAGTATCTCAAAAGACAAACCTTCCTTTCAACCTTAATCTAGCCGTAGGAACGACAAAAATGGCTTTCCTTTAAAAGCCGCCTTTCTGTTTTGGCTAGGCTTAGATTAGTAAGGAGCTGAACAGCCACTATCTCTGGCATTTCTAAAAACATTCAAAAAAATTATGTAAAGATGCTGTAGAAAGGCAGGAACAAGATGGGGGACCAAACTCCTACTTCAAAGATTCTTTCCAACTGAGAAGGCAAATTATGGGTCTTGTGTGCTCAGAGGACACAGCGCACAGAACAAGACGTAACCCCCTGCCTTCCACAGCAGTACAGTAAATAGGAAGTTCCACACTAACCCGAGGTGGTTAGATAAAACTACTTCTAGAGATCAGAGCTCCAGTACAGCTTTCCTTCCTGTATTTGCTGTGTTGTAAACAAACGCACAAAATGCCTGCTACGTCAGCATCACTATCAATATCAAAGTTTACAGCTTGAGAAATGGTAAGACTTCCTAAGTCATCCGCTAAGAGGACCAGCCCACAGAGGAAACCACTGACATTAGTACTGCCTGAATGATAGCGGTTGAAAGCACACCAGGGGTTCTGGATCCCATTCTGAGCTGCTCAGCAGTGCCTACCCATCTATCAACACTGTTAGAGGGAACTAAAACAAGGACTTTCAGATCTAAAAACGCGGATTCGCATTCAGAGTCAAGGATTTAAGCAGAAAAATACAGAACTATGCAGAGATACCTGGGATAGCTTCAGTACCAGAACAGTCACCTTAGGAGCTCAGGAGTGTGTTCTGCTTAAGTTAGGCACAGCTCCAAACAGCTCCACAAACTGCTTTTCAGAGGCACATGGCAAAGCACAGCCTGAGAGACTAGAAACCATAGTTTTGATAAGGTAGTTTATATGATCTTCTATGTATGATCTCACTGTTCTGAGTCTGACTGACACTATGCACGTATGGGACAGGTATGTGCCATAACTGACTTCCAGAAGACCATATGATGAAGCAGAGATTATAGTCAAAAAAATCAACGTCTTATTCCATTTTAAGCATTCTTTCTCCTTCTCAAGCAACATCCTGTTAGTCTATCAGTAACTTAAGTCCTCTTAACACAGGAATCAAACTCCGGGTAATCACAGATACAGAAATGTGCAGAAGTGTTATCAGGAGAGAAACTGTTTACATCACAACTACTGGCCTCTGTACTTTCAGCCCAGTGCTAATTCCTCTTGGGTTCTGTGTGTTTTATGAGCGTCACCAATAAAAACATAGCTAACATTGTGAATACATGACTCACAGGTGATTATGCTTCACCAACCCACGCAATATAAGCTAGAGGTATCGACGGGTGGATATTGACAGAAGTGAAGTCACTGGTATTCAGGAAGGACGAGGCTCCCAGACTCTCACAAGGATGAAATTCTTAACACTTTACTACTTTTCTCACTCCAGAGTTTGCCTCAAATCTATCTGTCAAACTCTATCAGCTCTGAACTGTTAATCTGAACCACGTTACCGGTCCAAAGCTTCACGCAATGAGACAACTTGGTACACTACCAATAATTGCCTATTATCTTAGCATATTATGGACTAGCAACACAGCACAGAAAAGTGGACGCTTAAGACACTGCCTCATGTATCTGTAGGGAATTCTGCTGCAAATGCCACAGCCAAAACCTACAGAACAGGTAGGATGCCAAGCACTACTTCCACAGAAGGTGGTAAGTTACTATCCATTGTGACTTCTCTTACGACGTTCTCCATAAGAGAGAACAATGCTGCATGACCTCAGAAAAAGCGTGCCTATGGGAAGCAGTAACAAGACCCTGTCTTCATGAACTCCTGCCAAGTGGAAGAAGGTTCAGGCCATCATGAAAGGAAACACATCAATGCTGATCAGACTTTCTTCATTCTTTGTCTGCTTGATTTGACAACTGTAATTATACCCTGTCTACAACTACAGGAAGTAATTCTACTCAGAACACAAGCACTAAGAATACATCAAGTTTAGGCTTGTAAAAGTTTCCTATTTGCCTATGGGTTTTTAGAACAACAAAAATATTCCAGAAGCAGACAAGTTCACATTTGATGCTTCATTTAGGAACGAAGAAGAATTTAGCTGTACATAGATTAGCATCAGAGTTGGAAGTGAGTGAGAAAACAAGACCTCCACTTCTTAGCCATTGATTTGAATACGGCCTGAAGTAGCAGTTAATGCAGAAGCATCAGAGGACTGCACAAACATACCTCAACATTGCAGCTACGCCTTTTGCAAATGGTGTAGGAATAGAGGCAGAAGGTCAAACAAGGATAGAGCTGAACCTTAACAACTAAACCTAATTTCTGGGCCCTAGTAGAGCCTGAAAAATCAGTGATGCCTTGAGATGAGCAAGAAGGCATAGGACAGATCACTTTGCAGTCAGGACTTCTCGGATTAATATGACAGATTTTTCTCAGCGAAGAAAGCAAGCTTCATTTTAAAGGAAGGAAAGTAAGGATTGTATATATCTAAACTTTTACTTGTCGCAGAGAGACATACCACCACTTCTTTAAAAGAGTGAGCATCAGAGGGCAGGAGAAATTACAGCTTGCTTTTATAAATAAATGGGGGACTGAAGTAAAAGTAAGTATTCTCCAGTGCCTGTAAGAATGTTCCAAGAAAAATCCAACACAAAACCCCACTACTTAGATCTTTAAACGTTTCCAGAATTGAAGACCACAAAGAGAACTACTGAGATAACTAAGCACAGTTGCTGTTACAACTAACCGTACGTTTAAAAAAAAAAAAATTAAAAATCCTAGTCAGAATTCATATCTGTATATTTTGAGTTGTAATTAAAAATCCCAGACTATCCTCTTCTCTATCCCCCATTCTTATGAACAGTACAGAAGGCTGAAAACAAATATTAATTTATCCATTCTTCCACTCATGTTTCTTTCAGTGCTAAATAAAATCAGCTATTCTGGAATCAAATTAAAAATCCATCTAGTCCAGTAGCAGATGTTTCCCCTACTGTATCTTTAGCTCTCCACCACTTATAGCTCAAGGATATCCTTGAGTACTAACCTCCTATTAAATATCCAAACACTATTATTCTACCAGTTTATCTTTTGGTATCTAAAATATCCTCATGGCAATAAGTTTCGTAAATTAACCATAATTTGTATGGAAAAAAATTTGGCTTTTTGATGCCTAGTAATTTCAGTTTTGACCTCTAGTTTCATATTACTCAGGTTATGAGACCAAGGAATAATATTTTTTTTAACCTTCTCTAAGCTATTCCTGCTTTTAATGACCTTACTTTTCCTAATAGTTTTCTCTTTTCCAGGCAGAAGAATCATTGGTCTTTTCTTGTGATCATCCTTGTTTCATGTATGTGTATGCATGTGTGTAAATTTAAAAAAAGTTAAGAAAACACTTTGTCAAGGAAGGACCAGAACACAGCCTTTATGATGCCAACAGAGCATGAGTTTACATAAAATACAGTCCCTGTTTTTTTCTCTTCACAATTAATAAACATTACACTTCTGGACAATGCTGTGCCTCCACCTAATCCTCTCGCTGTCCTCAGTAGCTTCACAATGCCTTTCCCAAGTAGCAATAACCATTTTAAAGTAAAACGCTAAATGCGTAACAATGGTTGTTTCCCACCCCTTCGTTCTGCAGGCATTCCTTTCCATTTGACATTTTATTCCACTGCAATTGATATCAGGGTTTTTTTTATGTAATTCTAAATAATTCAGTAGTTGCAGCAAGATTTATTATCTCACTGTTCTTCCCCCTTTCCAAATGGTTTATTAATGTAATCAATAACACAACACAATATTACTGGAGGACTCCACGTGCAGCCACTTTCTGTTGCGAAAACAATTTCATTCTCACTAGAGGATCCACTTCCAACACAAGACAACCCTGACGGGCAGTTCTGGTAACAAGGCAGAGCAGCAGTGGATGACTCCATATCTCAAAACCAGTCACGGTGTACTTTTATTCCAGCTATTCAAAAAATAGCACTCAAAATTAACAAACTCAGGTTCCCAAAGACCTAGTGGTGCAAAAATCTCTAACCATAAGATGCCTATAACTAATATGGTACAACAGGCTTCAGGAAAATGACAAGCAAAGGATTAAGTTTTAACCAGCACGCTTTCACTAAAAATAAGGTGGTGGGGGGAACCGGAGCAGAGGAAAAATGTCAGAACCTGGCAGCAACCGATGTAACTGCTATTTCTAAGGCAAGTACCAATGGTAACTGCAAAGATGTACTTTGATTACTGCACATGAAGATGTCATTATCTTCAGACAAAAGAAAAATCCTTTTTGTTTCCCCTATGGTTCCTTCCCACAGCTCAGAGAGATGACCTGCTCTGACTCAGCCAGACTGATTTCCTTTATTGATTTCTTTCAGGTCAGTCTCCTTGGCAGACTTAATGTAGCTTTACCTCTGGCTCTAAGTCCACCCAGACCTCAACTAGCCTGGCCTAGCTACAGAATTCTGACAACTGAGACGCCTGCCAACATGTTGTAAAATAGAAATTTCATTTTAGGTTCCTAAATCTGCATCCAGTCACTTACACAACAGAAAGGAATATTAGTTCCCAAAATGACCAGCCAGTATAGTTATCACTGAATTAAACATGACAGAAATTATGGCCACCTGTTTAATGTTTCTTTTTAATAATGACATTTCATTATTCATTTGGCACAGTTGTATATGAATTATATCTTCAAGGATACTTCAAAATGCTTTGGCAAGTCCTTGAAAACAGCACTGCAATATTTCATGGACATTAAGTTTTGAAGCATCAATCAGCTTTCTGGAAAAAACTGCTTTCAGACACATTACGCAAAATACATCATTTTCTAAGTGCCAAGACCAACAAAAACATTGAATCCCAAGTACTCCCTGCCTGAGGTGTTCTGCTGGGTGCATCCTGGGAAGACCAGCAGCAGCCAGTTCACAATATACAACATTCTCAGTTGTGTCCAATCCATAGCTCTACAAACTCAGGTATCAGCATGGCTGTGTGAGAACAGCATTACAACATGTTCTCAGCCAACACTGCATCTTTGTGCATCACCTCCAGGAATTGCTCCAGAACACTCCTGTATTTTACAACTTGCACCTTTGCACAGGCTGAAGATCTCAGCGGTCAACTGCCCGCTTTTTTCCTTCCCTTTTTTGTCCTCTTGTACAAGAGGTTCCCAGCATTCTGGGATTATTCTGTAATTATTCAATTATTCTGAACAGATTAAAGGCGCAGACTTTCTTATTTTCCTAAAATCAGCCAGCTTTTGTGAGGGATGGACTTCTCCTCTTCTTAGATGGTAAGGTCCCACAAATATAAGACCTCACTGTAACAGAGCAAGTGGAGTGGGGGTGGGAGTGAAGTGTCCTGCAATGGTGCAGCATTATTCACCAGATCAGCTCCTTTTCCCAAATTACAGCAGAATAGCAAGTGCATCATTACTGATTCAGGACGCCAAAAGGCTGCTTTGTCATGAAATGATCTTCATGCCTCAAGCAAGCACTTTCCATGCCCTAAATGCTTATTTATAATCTTGCTTAAGGGAAAATACAAGCTGTACTGCACAATAAGTAAGAGCTCTGCTATAATTGCTCTGAACCTTAGGGGTTGGCAGTTCTGTCATGTTGTCTACAGGCAATCAAGTGCCTGTCCCACTTTGGGAAAGATACCATAAATGCTAAGACAGCTGGAAGACCATACTTGGTATTGATAAAATCATTAATCAGTATAAGGATGTTGTAGTATGTTTTACTATGTTACACCTTTTGATAAAGATGTTTAGATAAAAATCCTTTATTTGAACTTACCATATCACTTCTTGATGGGCTGAGGCACAACAGAGGATATCTATGTGATGGAAGGGTTCTTAAACGTGATTGTTTAAGAATTCCAAGGTGCATGGACACATAAGGTGATTTCACGGATGGCATGTGAGCCAGGCAAAAATGGCTAACTCTTCAAATGCACATGCAACAACCTACACAGAGCCTATCTCCAGCACAATTGCTACTTTCAGGTTGCAGGAAGGGTTAAGGCTTTCAGAAAGGCGCAGTAGAGCAAAATTAAGAGTTGACTGCATTCTCTACCTACGTATTTAAAACATCGAGGTGGTTGTCTTGTTGAGTGTTAGAATTTGCAAGCCTGCAAAAATTCAGCATTGATTATCGCAAGAAACCAAACATATATGTCTTGTCCTCCTTCTTCAGAACTTGACAGCTGAACTCTAAATCCTAACTAAATATCATCACAAACATAGAAATTGCAATTAAGCTCTGTGCAGTCACGTTTAAAGTCCTCAGATTTCTTTATTATCCTTCTTATAGTGGAGTCTATGGTCACTTGAAACACACTGCCAAATGTAATCCTAGTATTAACTAATTTAAACCCACTATCACAGTTACAAAGTGGCTCTCAGAAAAATGATTCTGTTTACTGAGTACTATAGTTTTGGTACTAATTCACTGTTCTTGCTCTATTGCAAGATTGAATCATGCTTGAACTTTTACTATATATATGCAACATTTATGGTGATCAATACTTAAGCTGTTCATTTGCTGCAAACCATCACTTTTTGGAACCTGCAGAGGTTGGTGAATATTTAAGCAGAAACATAACCATGAGGATGACAATATTTTTCTGAACTGTGTGATTCCAGTCTTGCACAGAGTTCATCTACAAAAGGAAAGCTCAGTTTAGTTTAGTACCTGCTTTTGCTAAGTCAAATACCATGTAATGAAAATGAGGAATTGAACTCGTTAATAATTCTGTTCTGCTGTAACATCAGGTTTCACACTTTTGACCAAGCTTCTGTAGACTAAAACAATTGGCTGTGATATTAATTAAACAAAAAAAAATCTTTTATCTTTAGGTTTTAAAATCTAAAACACTAAGGGAGATACAGTTTGAATGGAGAATCATGAGGACAAGGCATAGCATGTTTTGGTAAGAGTGGATTTTGGTGTACTTTAAAAGATGGTTATACTGAACATACTTCAGGCACAGTTAATGAGAGACTTGACTTATAAACGTAGAAACAATGTTTGTGGTAAAACAAGGCATGGCTGCATTTCATTATTTCAAGAGGTACTTAAGAAACTCCACTACTAATGACCTTGACTTCACACCAACAAATAACTGGCCTGCACTAGTTAAGAAAAACACAGCATGCTCAGATAAGGGGTAAAGAATAAAACTGTAGATATTGGCTGGTTTCACTGTGGGCTTGTATTTGATAACAGTGCACAGATCACATGAGGAAGCTCCCGTTCTCAGACCACCCACTGCACTGGGCAGGCACAGCTTTTTGTGCAGCTCCACGTGTGCTGTCATGCCACATGACAGCTCAGCTCCCCGATTCAGGCTGTCAGACACCCAGGTATGCGGGCACAACGCAGTGGGAGACCCAAGGGCACTAACAGTGTCCTAGGGCTGCTGCAACTCACTCTGCTTTCAGAGAAGTACTCATATAACCTGTACCAGAATAGAAATCAACATTTCATTTCCTTCTATGAAAAGTAATCAGTTTCACTGCTTTGAACTTGGTCACCCAGACTGACTCATCGTATCTTGCAAAGAAATCTTACCGCAGCATTTTCAAAGATTAAGTAGGAAAGTTTAGGACAAAACTCTCCCACTTGAATAGCTGAACCCTCCTGAAGTTTCCTCAAATGAGGTTTTTATCTTTAGTTTCTTTTGGAAGGTCCAAAAATTGGTTACCTCTCATGTATTTTATTCCAGTGTTAAAATATGAATTGAGCTAGTAACACCAGTATTATTACTACAGCGAAAAGGTACTGCTCTTAGGGGAGATGGAGTACAATACTTCATTTGTTAATACAGTTAGTTTCCTTTACACTCCTTTAAAAAAGAGAAGTGTAAGAAAACAAAAAAACAGGAACTGCATTGTAGCACTGAATGAAAGCAGGAATATTTTCACATCCACAGCCATACTCTGTGCAGCAAGTGCCGTTCAATGGCAGCATTGCTCTCACTAACACCATATACACGAGGACATTTCAACATTTCAACAGCATTACTGTTGAGCAGCAATGTCAGAACATTTCCATAGGAGTTGAGAACATACCCTATAGTCAGACATTCCCTCAAATCCTTGTTACACTTAGTACTCCTGTTTTAACAATGAGCTTTCAAAACGGTCCAAGACATAACAGAACAGAATATTAATACTGTAAGATTTAGTAAAGTTTTAGCTTAATAAAAAATCACATTATTTCTACTACTATTTCTTAATATAGATTTCATTTTTAGTTCAGCTAATGCACACGTCTTTTTTTAATCCTATGAAAATATCTGGTACATGAACAAAACCAGACATGCTTTTTGCATACCATTAGTTTCTGCAAATTTCTGAATATCAGCCAGAGTTTTTAGTTCTTTCCTTGGGCAAGCTGATACACACAAAGCAAGAGACTTGATCCTCTGATGTACTAGATCAATGTTGCATGGATCCAAGAAGAACACATACCTGGGGAAGAAAAAAGGTAAATTACTTCTACTTTATTTAACAATTACACTGAACAAAATCAATCTCATTTCAGAATAAAAGATTCAGCCAAGACTAACCTTCAGTCTATCCAGAAACAAGGAAATTTGTTATTATCATAATTGTGTGGTTCAAAAGAATTCATGTGCTCAACATATGCACCACAAATATATGGATATTTATATATTTCTGGATCACATAGACAGGATGTTTAACTCTACCAGATTCAAGTCCATTCAAATGGTGCTGTTCAGAAAAACAGCAGCACTTCTACCATGCTTTTTCACAGAAACGAGTCTAAACATTCACAAAGCTTCACTCCAACCTTAAACTTGACTTCAGGATTTCCAACTTTTTCCAAAAAGACCCAACAAACCCCATAAAGTTATACGTATGC
Organism: Phoenicopterus ruber ruber; assembly: GCA_009819775.1. NCBI lineage: Eukaryota > Metazoa > Chordata > Aves > Phoenicopteriformes > Phoenicopteridae > Phoenicopterus > Phoenicopterus ruber. The sequence goes on from CM020246.1 coordinate 54,499,274, forward strand.
TGCAAAAAGGACGAAGTCCATGGCTATTTTAATGAACACGCATAATACCAGTAATTAAGAACAGCTTTTTGGTTTAGATCGATTTTCCACACTACTGATCCATATGGCTGAGCAGATGACTTTAGTATTTATTTTGAAATAAAAATTGTTCAGATATTTCAAGTAGAACTATCTAATGTTCAAGTGCAGTATTTTAAAGAGATTCCATTTGGTAACTTTCCATGATGAGTCACTGTCATTTAAAAACCCCCATGCGTGCGTGAAGTACATATTACAGCTTCCTAGCTAACATCTTCTCCTGGCTATACACATTTCATCACAAATGCTAACCCTACAGTATTGTCCATTCATGGTATAATACGGATGAAGAATGCTTTTCTATTCTGAACTTGAACAAATCTTTCAAATTCCTACTATTCTGGTGATCTACTATGCATTGACATACTCTCTTCATATCATCTAACGTCATCATAGGAAAACACCGCCAAACCGCCATAGAAATGGCATTTCTATTTTTGCAGTCCTCATGATGGGACTTCATTCTGTGATCAGTAAAAATCCCTTCTGCTCCTAGAAAGCATTTAGGCCCTGCCTGAGCACTTTCAGCCTATACACGAACTGCTGTCTAACTTTCCCCCACAGAAAGACTGTTCTATTAGCCAGTCTCAGCATACAAGAATTACTAGTACTTAGTAGTGTCTTACTTCCTGAAAGTCCATCAAAACCCATGTCATCTATATCAACTGTAATGTGGTAATAGACTACTTGCATTCTTAAAACATTCTCTTTCCTTGTCCACACCCCTATGAAAGTTATCCGGTACGATTTCTGGGTTTTTTTTACTTAACACAGACTACACATCTCAGGACTCCACAGATCACGAAAGTCGAAGAAGCAAGTGCAAAAATGAAAACTTCTGTCCCATAGACCCAGCCAAAGTAACTGCCTGTGAGCAGTAAGCCACTAATTCCACAGTTTTCCTTTACTTCAAAGAAAATACCTTTAAGTTGATACCAAGACACACAATACTTTTATTAGCTAGGCACTCCTGTTATAGCTTCCTCTTCATGAGGGCAAGTTCCTGCCATTACTATTCCGTACTGTAAGGGTACATGTACAGAGAGTGTCTGCTCCTTTGAAGATATCTGGTCAAAGGAGCTACAAATGAGACCCTAAAGAGTCAAACCTGACCAACACGTCATAAAGGGAGGTTGTGATGGGAACAAACCTGGTCTGTCGCACTAATTGGTAAGGAAATGTGGAGTGTGAGAATTCTTATCTTTCAGTAAGATTATCTGGCTAAGCACCTTGCTAAATTGTGATGATAAGGAAAAGGAGGGAGATGCTCAGACATAAAACTTGACCAATTAGTGTTAATGAAAACAATAGCCAGAAACAAACCCGATCAATCACAATCACTGATGGGCTATCAAGAAACTGCAGACAGGGACTTTGCAACTGATAAGGATGCAAATCCAAAGATGCAGGATGCAGGAGAGGCCAGTGGGACTGTGCCAGCTGCTGAGGGAACGTGCATGGGACAGGATTCAGGGAGAAACAAAGAGAGGTGCAGACAAAAAGGTGCGAAAAAGGGGACAGTTGCGGGTAAGCCTGTATTGGTCAGTACATTGGTCTGACCAAGCCCAGCGCCTGAATACTGCAGTCTGACCTATCCTTTTACTAAATTCTTTCTTAACTCTCTCTCCACATAATTCCAGTCTCTGTCACATGTGCATGGATGCTGCAAGTGCTGTAAGGACTACGTGCCAGCTACTGGGGAGACTGGCATGACGGATTTGGTGCCAGCAACTGGAGTCAGACCAGGGGTGTGAGTATCCCAGGCCTGTGGTGTCAGCTACTAAAGTGAGTGGGGCCTCAGTGACAGTGACTGGGGCAGGGAGAGGTCTTGGCCACCAGCCAAAAACCAGCTACAGAGGTAAAGGGCTCAGTGTAGGTGGCTGGAGCGGGACCGTGGGTCACAGCCCGTGTGGTGCTGGCTGTTGGCAGGGGCTGAGCATGTGTACCTTCCCCAAAGTGGGTGTAACTCACCAGCAAACTCAAAAGTTGTACCAGCTGGCGAGTAGGAGGCTCTGGGTCCAGGCAGAGGTGTCAGGTGGGCGGAGGGACTCTGCTGCTATTTGGGGGGACCTGTACACGTGGGGTGCCTGTGGGACATGTGCGTGAGTGTTCGCTAGTGAGCGCCAAGCTGGACCAGCTGCCGAGTAGGGGGATCCATGGGGTGGGTAAGGGGCCCTGGGACTGGAGCAGAGGTGCCAGCTGCGTAGAGGGACTGTGCTGGTACTTGGGGAATCGGTAAATGCGCGTGTGCTCGTGAACCCGGAGAGTGTCACATGTGTGCCTGCACTAGTGACCTTCTGTCTCTGCCAGCCTGTGAGGAGGAAGGGACATGGCTGGCTGTGATGTGTTTATGTGAGTCCTGCATCGTGGGCGCTGATGAAGGCAGCGCCTTGTCGGTGCCAGTCTGTGTAACCAGGCATGTCAGTGTCTCATGTGTGTCTGTCCATCCACATCCCTCACCCAGACAGAGACCCTGGGTCCCGGGATGTATCAGGCTGGGCTCCAGTGGCCAGACAGGAGGCTCCTCCGAATGTCCCTTATCATGGTTTCCTTAGGTAATACAAGTCAGGAATATGAGCATTAAGAATCTAGAATCCAGCCCACTTCTACAGTGATTCAAACTTAAGGGCCAAGCTGTAATTTTAATGGCCAGAAGAAATTAGAAAATTTTGTGAAATAAACACTACAATTTTAACTCAAACCTGGAAATTTAGAAATACAATGTAACTATAGTGCCATATGCAGTTTTGACAGAAGTGTGCTGTGTTGGCATACCCTTCAACAGACACATGCAATTCAAACACTGCATTGCATGGTTCAGAGACAGTTCTGACAGCAATAAGGCAGCTGCAAACCAAACTCCAAGCTAGCAAATCTGTGGCTTCAATCCATGGTCTAGGAAGACAGAAGTAAGATTTTTTTTAATTTCTAGCAGCTAAAACAAGGATCAAAATGATAGGCACCAGCATTACAGAGGAAAAGGTATTCTGGGTTTTGTTTTTAAAGCTTACTTATTGAAAGTAAGTGATTTTACTGCAGAAAATTCCATATTATGTCACCACATAACAGGTTTTGTTTCTCACTAGAAGAATGTACTTAGAGGCTTTGTGCTGCAATTTCAGTTTTTTAGAATCAACAATAGACTAATTTGTTGATAAGAAAGTAACTTAGATCAGCAATACAAAGACTGAAGTAAACAAAGTAATCATATTGTTAGAGATGCTTCAACACTGCAAATGAAAATTTGTTTGCTATAGGATATTCAGTATATCAGATTTACAACCTAGGAAGCATTTTTATGCATCTTTATGAAGTATCAGCCCTGCAGAGAAGGTCTTGGGGGTACTGGTGGATGAAAAATTGGACATGAGCCAGCAATATGCGCTGGCAGCCCAGAAGGCCAACTGTATCCTGGGCTGCATCAAAAGAAGCATAGCCAGCAGGGTGAAGGAGGTGACTCTCCCCCTCTGGTCCACTCTCATAAGACCCCACCTGGAGTACTGTGTTCAGCTCTGGAGTCCCCAACACAAGAAGGACATGGACCTGTTGGAGCAGGTCCAGAGGAGGGCCACAAAAATGATCAGAGGGCTGGAGCACCTCTCCTATGAAGACAGGCTGACAGAGCTGGGGTTGTTCAGCCTGGAGAAGAGAAGGCTTCAGGGAGATCTTCTAGCAGCCTTTCAGTACTTAAAGGGGGCTTATAAGAAAGATGCAGAGAGGCTTTTTACGAGGGTCTGTAGTGATAGGACAAGGGGTGACAGTTTTAAACTAAAACAGGGTAGATTTAGCTTAGCTATAAGGAAGAAATTCTTCATTATGAGGGTGGTGAGGCACGGGAACAGGTTGCCCAGAGAAGCTGTGGATGCCCCATCCCTGGAAGTGTTCAAGGCCAGGTTGGATGGGGCTTTGAGCAACTTGGTCGAGTGGAAGGTGTCCTTGCCCATAGCAGGGGGGTTGGACTAGATTATCTTTAAGGTCCCTTCCAAGCCAAACCATTCTATAATTCTATGAATCTCTGATCTTAACAATCCACTTTTCTGAAAATCAAAGTCTGGATAACCTTCCTTATGCTTTACTACCATTTTGAGCATATATTGCAATGTGTTTCTTTTTTCACTTCTGAAAGAAAAATCCAGATTTCTAGGCAAGTAATTAAAAATATAATTTCAAAATAACCAGAAGTTTAAAAAAAAAGGCATCAACAATTTTGACTTCTGACTGGTAGCAGACTAAACAAGTGTCCTATTACCTATTCATGCCCATGAGAAATACAGCAGTCTCCTCCTCTCTTGCAAAAACAGGAAGACAAAGCATCATCATTTTGTACACTACACCTTGATTCTGGAAGCACTGTGGCAAATCATACAAACAAGCCTATCTTACCTTCTAGTATTTTGTACACTCTTACATTTGCCAGTGTCATTGACTTTCTGTCAGCCCTCAAGGCATCTCTTTACAGGCAAATGAGTACTTTATAGAACAACCGTTTGCTATGATCTACAAGCATCTTATCACAATAATGGAGAAGAAAATTAAGTGATCACACCCACTCTAAACAAATTATCAGTGAGGAATACACAGTTTCACTCAACCAAATTCTCCGTGTGCGTGCTGCAAACTCTCCCTGGGTTTTCCTACTACCTAAACCCCAAGTATTTTCCTAAGTGAAAGACATTTATTAAGGTGGAATGCCACCCTAACTCCTCCTTATAGTGGCACATGCACATCTTCTCGTACCCGAGTGAACAGCACAAACTGAATTCTGTCCAACCAGCAAAGTATTGGTGATGAAAAATCAGACTGAACTAGCATTTCAGGGACTTATATTTGGCTGCCATGGTCATCATGTATTTGCAAACAAAATGTCATTGTTTAACCCACTTATAACTCCCAGAACTTGAAAAGCAAGGAGTTTATTTGAAGCAGATAGGTTTAATGAGAATTCACTGCCAGGGCTAGACTATAATCCCGTGTCTGACTGTAGAGCACAGCCTATTAAAGCTGGACTATGTTTCCTTTGTAGAAATAAAAAGAGACCAGACTGTGAAATCCTCCTTCCCAACATTTTATCTCACTGGTTTCAGCATATCTGATGCACATGGATCAAATCATATCCCTGTGAGGACTCTGCTCTTCACCCTTACCATCCAGATTTCCATATCCACACAGACCACATCCATTTCACTTCCTCATTACACTGCCTATGGGTTGCTGTCATTTACAAGGAAGAAAATGTTATTTTTACAGATGATTTAGCTTTTCTGCCTTGGACTGGGAAATGAAGACCCTGCAAGCAGAATGAAATGAGAATAACTTCATGTTTCCAGAACCACATTTGTAAGAGCTTAAAGCCCTTTCTTTCTCTACACAAACAGAAATGTACAGGCAGGAAGAACAGTTCATTTTTACAGTCTGTCTGAAAAGTACTGCTATAAAATAGCATGAAATACTCCCATGAACTGCAACTCTGACACTGCAGGAACTCCATCTGCTAGAGAGAGATGCAAAGCAGACAGTTTCTTCTGAAAAATTGCCAAGCAAATTTAAAAAGCTATAGGGTGTGAGAGTGGGAAGGATCACTCGCTTACATAAGCTGGGTACCCTGGACTGTACCAGGCACTTCACTGTGAACAGTTACAGAACAATCTGCCATGGTAGAAGGTTTTCTCTCACTCTCAACCAAATGGAGATGATGATATCCCATATAAATGTATCCATCCATTTGCTTTGGTCATGCCTCAAGCCACGACACCTTTATTAGAAAAACATAATCCTTTCGAACCTCATTAAGACTTTGACAAGCAACGGGCTCTGTTTATTAACTGTGTTAAAAATAGTCTCTATTTTTATTTGCTGTCTTGCGATCTTGCCTTTACAAAAGGAAATCACCTAGTACTGGTAGATGTTTCTCCTCATGATGGGCTGATTTCTGTCACATGTAGGAGACTATTACACTATTAATTGTTACATTTCAATAAGGTGTCTGAGTTTCTCTGCCTTCACACAAACTCAGACAGCATTTCTTTCTAAAGGTAAGTTTAAAATTATAATTTTAAAATTTGTATTTTCTCTCGCACCACAAGAATGACAATTTTGTATTGAATACACCTGATTTTAGAAAGCGCTAAAATATTTATATAAAAAAGTACGAAAATTATGCTGCATAAGTTCTAAGCCCTTCAACCCTCCTGGAAGCCGTGATTAAATTAAGAAATTATTCTTTTGACAGAGGAAATCCGTAAAAAGTTTCAGGCTATTTTATTTAACTCAAATTATTCTAGTAACACAGCAATTACCTAGCCACATCAAGTCTTAAATCAGATATTTAGAAATCTTTAGGACAGCAACTCAAAATAAGCAGATCTTAGGAAAGCATCTTTTCAAAATAATTCATGCAAATTATGGACCTTCTGTTAGCCTGAAAGTAAAGTGTGAAGTAAAAGGCTATCATACTCAGAAATTAAAGACTTTCTAGTTCTTTGAAGTAATCAACAGCAAAAGAAACATCTTTTTTGTCAATTAATACCACTGTTCTAAGGTTAGACTAAATAGTTTACTTTCTAAAGTCACCCAAGTTGTAGATGCACTCTGAGCACTGACTGGCAGACAGACCTCAATAGACATTCACAGGTTTTCAACCCGTCAGTCCAGAATTCTTGTTACTCAGCTCCAGTACTACTACTGCAGTTTTTCTGCACGATAGGAAACACCTATGCTGGTTCTGACCTGTAAGTGTGTGTTTAACATGACACTGCTTAATAAGAGCTGCTGTGCTGCTTCAAAGTTTTGTGCATTTTCTCCACAAGCCACTATATATATTCTGCTGACAGTTTAAAGTCTCATTTTAATGTGTTGGATACATCCCATCTCACCCTAAACTCAGTGGCAGAAACTGACCGTACAACATCAAAACTGAACCATTTCTACGTAGATATCTAAAAGGCCTGCTCCCAAATCTGACAATACTTGTCATACCTAAAACTTTAACAAACAAGATTCTTCAGTGGCCTGACACAATCTCCTACATGAAGTGGATGCTAAGAAAGGGAACTCCCTCAACGTCTTAGCTGTACTCATATTGCACATCTGTTAACATACACTCTCCCAGTACTGTTGTTGCTGGTTGTTAAAAAAGATTGTTGCTCTCTAGGTGGGAAGAGTGGAGAAGGACAAGTAGGAAGAAGTTAGCATACTCCTCTTCCCATTTTATTGAAAACCACTCCCAAAGAAAGAAAGGTTTTGCTTTTGCTGGTTTACAGAATGAAGCAATTGAATCACATACTCACTTCTTGTGTGTGAGGTCCAGACCACTGTTGACTATTCCCTCCACCTTGACATTTTTCTGTCCACAAATATTTCCGTAACTGTCATATCCTGAAAGCAGTCTTGCAGCTGCTCCTGTAGCTATTGAAAAGCCACAGATAAACCCCTGGAGGAGAAAAAAACCCCACAGTTTAGTAATACTCTGTTTGACAGCTGGGGAAAGTCAGTTTAGCTCATTTGTTTCTAAGTGAAGGTTCTTTAAAAATTTTTTCAGACTGAAAAAGGAAAGACAAGGACCATCCACAGAGAACTGTTGTGCAATTATAAAACTGAATGCAAGCCAAAAGAGGATTCAGACATCTAACACTGCATGTTATCCAAGCATAGTTAAGAATCTTGTAGGTGTTTTTTTGAGAGTCATATTGTCAGCAAGTGGTGCATGAAGCAGAAGGGAGGCCAAGGGCAGGCAGCGAAGGAGAGCTACAAACAGAGCTGGAGTTGTCAAGGGTTAGTATGCATCTCAGAGGATTCCAGACAGCCCAGATTTTCTTCCTTTAAGATTTTTTTTTTCCCCTTCAAATTATGTGCTTTCAAAGATGAGCTAGAATGAAGGCGTCTATCTGACATTAAGTTCCTTTTAAGGAAATCCTCTAAAGCATGTGACCAGGTCAAGGCCACTATGGTTCCAGATGCTGGGTTCAGATGCAGGAAAGAAACAGACACAGAGCAAGAGAATGCAAAATGGCTCAGACAGAGTAATGTGGAAAATACCCAATGTCAGGCAGGTCTTGCTGTGAACTTTCAGAGATATTTCACTAGCGAAACCAAGATCAAGGCGGTGATTATGCAAACAGGAGACTGGACCAAAAGAATCATTACCTCTTCAGCAACACCACTGACAGGGAGAAGTGAACCACAGCTCACTCCACTACCATCAATGAACTGTTTTTACAGATGAGGCAAGCTAAGATTTGAGAAAGGGAAGCAGAGTAAACAGCTGAGACAAATGCATGGAGCAACAGATGGCAGCGACAGGATCAGATGAGATGATAAGAACTGGTAATGAAGTTGGCATGGAATAGTTAAAATGTGGGTGGTTTTACAGGTCTGAAGATATAGGAGAGTGACCTTCTCTGACGGACACGTTACCACTATTGAGAAATTCCAGACAGCAAGCTGGTCATTATCTTTCTCTTGCCAATGCACTAATGCACTTACAGACTTAATACTCAAAGTGAAAACAAGGGCAAAGTGAGCAAAGGGCTATTACAAGTAATAATTAAAGCTGATTTCCAGCACTCACTTTCAATCTCTCGGATCCCTTGCTATTCTATAAAGGACATACTAGTATGCATTTTACAGACAATAGCACTCAGGTTCTTGGCTGGTTCAAGAATTTTTTTCCCTACACACAGAGTAAGGGAAATCATGCAATTCCTCCCCCATCTAAGCTAATTTACAACAGTGTGGGGATGCCCTCCTGACCCATCGTGGTATCTGATCCTTCAAGTGAAGTCCCCTAGAACAGTAACTAACAGGGTATTTGACCCAATAGGATAATTGCCCTATATAACATATTGCTTAGACAGGAAAAACTGGGACACTTACCCACAGCAGACTAACTTATAATTGGGGGAACAGGTAGGTATAGACTGAGTAACCAGGGAACATCAACAAAGGTAGGAAAAAAACAACCACAAAAAAGAGCTGCTTGCTTCAGGAAGTACTGTGCTTTTTACTATTTTAAGATCTTCGCATTACAGTGAGAATATAATTCATATGATTTGAACAAAACATTATCATCTTTGCATTTGAAGCATAGCCAATAACAAACACTTTGGGGAAAAAAAAAAGAATTTTTCAATGGAATAATTCTGAAAACCAGAGACCAAGGGACAGCAGAAAAGAAAGCTGACAGCACAGAAGTCCCAGACTCCTAAGGGCTACTGCTTGCAACAGAGCAGTTCAAGACAGTGGCAGACATTCTCTGTTTAGCAAGAACAGCATACATAGATCCATGAAACAAAAAAAGATGAAAAGAAGTGCATTTCTTGTTTTCACTAATCTGCAGCTGTTGGAGGTTTGTTTTTTTAATACAAAGTGCACATTGTTGTGAGGCTGTCTTGAAAAAGGTGACAGTTTCATCACACAGGACAAAGCTGAGATAACTTGGAAAGAAAGATCTTACCATTAATAATATGGTTGTTAATAGTAGGGGCTTCTACTAAGCATCCAAGAAAAAAAAAAACAGTCAACTATATGATATTCAGAATCTTTGTTTCTCAGCAAAAAGTTTACTGTGATTCACAGAACCGTTTACCAGACTCAAAGCTATCATTTCTGGGGCATCCACAGTCCCATAAGGAACATGAGTCAAGTGGTACCTCATCATGCTAAAAATCACTTACAAATGAAACTGGAGCTTCAGAGGAAGAGGAGCTGGAGCAAGAACTGGCACAAACAATAAATTATGGATCCCTACCGAAGGCCTTTGATATGTACATACTACCCATTTCTGTTCTACAGCTGATGGTTCCCACGCCAGTATACCCTGACCTTACCCAGTGACAAAGTTACTGAAGGGTTTTAAAACTTCTTCCTAATGAATGCAAACTCTTCAACTATGTAACACTCACAGAATCCTTTGAGTTTTACTCACCATTCCTACACAGAAGAGGATGAATAAGAGCAGCCATGGTACATCTGTGCAGCTGTGGTCCTCCAGAGGCTTCCACTCTCGTTTGGAGCTCTTGTGCGAGAGGAGAGAGATGAGGTTAACAAAATTTTTTAATTGTCTTCTGCTCATAATAGAAAAAGGCAGAAAACAATTCTCCAGGGCATTAACATACAGCAGGAGTTATCTTTAAACTCCAACATAGCTGAAGCAGCTTAGGCAAAAAAGAGTAAGGCTCATGAAAGACACTTCAAAAGAAGTGCCTCCACTGGAAGCTGCATCGACAAAGAATTATTTATCCAGAAAACAGGTAATTTACCCAGGAATTTACAGGTATTTATCCACAAAACAGGTTATTTTCACTTATTTTCTTTATTAACAAGAAAGAGAAGCTAATGGCATGGAATCAACACTATCTGCTATTGCAGTCTTCCACAGCTACCTTCCAGTAATGTGCTTTCCAAGAAGGATAAAAGGTTAAACTTTTCAAAAGCTCCTAAGTTTTAAAATACTATTGGCAGGTTTAACAAGTACAGTGCACGTAAAAAGGAGGTAATAAATTGCTGTTAAAGGAATAGTTCTCTACCTGCAAAAAGGCAGCTGAGCTTAACATTTTAGCAAAGAAAACCCTAGCCAATATTGCCCAGGTGCCAGAAAGGAAAGTCGTGTACTTAAAGGCTGAAATACTCAATGATGGAGGCTCTATTGCAAGTTATAAAGAGGCAGTTGTAAGAAATTCAAATTGTTTGCTGCTCATGAGGTAAAATTTCTGAAGTGTGTATACACTGCTAAGATAATTAAAGTCTGTTAAAAACAGTCATTTTGCCATCTAGGCAGAATGTTTTTATGAAAAGAATGATTTTAAGAAAAGAATGAGCATTGGCTGTAGCACAAAACTAACCACCGTATCAGAATTTGTTTATTATAACAAAAATATTGATTATAGCTACTTTTAAAAATAGAGTTACACAGACAAGCTTTTTCAATTAGTTCCCAAATAATAACTGTTCACATATGTCTACTAAGACCCCCAAAATGCACACATTGTCTTCATACTTGAGGAAGAAAAGGAGAGTGATATACGGAGAATACAGAATAGCTCTCTATAGAGACAGAGCAAAAGGGGTAACCTATTCAAATTTTCAATTTCGTTTTCCTCTCAAGACTCTGAAGCATCTTCAAGACTTTGTTGACAAGGTAGCAAATGTCAGTACTGAATTAAAATAGAATGGTTGGATGAAATGTCAACAGCTTTTATCGCCAGTATGTATTTTTTCAGATTTTTATCAAAAAAAGCTATAGCATATAACTCATGTGATATTAGCAAGGTGGTTTTTTGGTATTCATGACTTTGGCTTTTGCTAATTCACAAGTACAAAGCAGCCTTTTCAAATACTACCATCAGAAAATTACAAACTGAGTACAATATAAAGCAAATCCTGCATTCACCGTGCTTCAAAAACCACTGTTTTCTATGGCTTTGCATCAGGGAATTCCATGCTACTTTGCAATCTTGTATCAAGGAAGTCCCACTTGCAGATATTATAGTATTTTTAATTCAAAATGTGCAAATTCACTCTGAGTTCTGAACAGCCAAATTTCTTCTTATTTTACTCAATAATCGGTAGTGAGAGGTGCTAAAAGGTCACATTATGCACTCTACTACACTCATTCAACAAAACTGTCTTCTGATCCTGGCGGCTCACACTTAAAACTAACACACTATTCAAACTTAACATTTACAACAAGATTGTGACATTTATATTGTTCTAATTAGCATAATCATAATTGCATAAAGTATGTAAAGCTTCATGCTTCCTATTTCTAAATCTACTCCAAGAACTCTGAATTCTTTAGAGATTTACATTTATTTACAAACAGCAGAGAAATTTCAGCTATAGCTGCACCTTAAGAGTAAGCTGCCCGTGACAAAAGAGGGAGCAGTAAGATGCACCGCATAGTGTAGTTTGTTTGTTTGTTTTGTTGGGGGTTTTTTATCCTCTCCATACCATCTGCAAACAAAGCTTTTAATAGGATTTTTAAAAGCCACTGGACATCCTCTGGAATAGCTCTGGCAAAGATTTAGGTTGTCTGACTAGTCACAGTTACCATAAGTAATCCACTTTATTTACTAAGTGGACCGCAATTTATATGTCAAAAAGAAACTTGAAATGCTATGGTGTAGCACACAGTTAGAAGGTTATACAGAGGAATTAATTCTGTGTCCATAGTCTTTATTCTGCTCCAAAACATTTTTTTTTTTTTTTAAAAAAGGTATTTTAAAGAAAAAGTACCCTTGGAGGCAACTCAAAAGGCACTAGATACTTACCAACCTTCAATTTAACCACCTAGCATACCAACATGGTATGAAATTATACATCTTTACAACAATGCCCTTCTCCAGTAGCCTGTCAAATCTTTCTTCTCTCCAGACCTTGCTACAACCCAAGACAGCTGCCATTATCTATCTGCTGTTTTCTTCTCAGTTGCTTCCTTGTATTCTGGATTCCCACTGAATCTTCTTCCACAGCTTCACAGCCCTTCATCCTCATCTTTGATGCTGGTGTCTATGTTTCTTTAGTGACTGCTCCCTGTCCATACTACACCCTTAGTGGACCCTCCCTGTCCTTACTACACTCAGACCATGACATTCATGCTTGGGCAACACAAATTGCTAATCTATGGTCAACATAAAGTCTAACAAACGTTGTTTGTTCTGCAGTCTGGAAACTATGCTTTGTCTCTGTTGTAACTGAAATATCATAAAATTTTAGCAGACATGCTTTGCCTGCAATCCTAAATCAGCAACTTCTACTGATTTCAGCCTTTCCTCCAGACAGATTAAGAGCCTTCAGTATTTGCTGATGCAAGAAAGCTAGATAACCTAGAGGAAAAAACAAAATTTTGTGAAATTAGTTGATTCATTTTAAGTTTTCTCTTAAAATAGAGCTTTCACAATTTATGCTATGTTCTCTATGGATATTCTACCATTAACAAAGCACAGGACTACCCGTGCACTGTTATGACAGCGCAGAGCATCAGGAGCACTATCAGTCAAGAGTGGAAAGCAAGCACAAGAGCCTGTCTCTCCAAGACAAACTTGCAGGTTGGGAACACTTTTCCTGCCCATAACAGCTCTTTTTAAGAGTTATTTACTCAAGAACCCAAATGAGTGTGCTCAGAAATTTACATCTGTCTGTTCTGCAGAAGACTTAGCAAACTCAACACTTCTCAAAAACAAATCAGAACTGTTGGGTGCAGCACAATTTTACAATTACCTCTTAATTCCACACCTAGAAAGCTGGATGTCTAAAGTTAAGCTTTCTTTTGTAGAAGAGAAGCATGAAGAATGCCAGCACATTAGCTGTTGGCTTTTCTAGTTGAATTCAGAGCTACATGGTCTCAAGACAGCAAATGCTTGTATGCAAATGCAGAATGAAAAGGGGCTTTTTTCTTGGTATTCATTGCATCCAATCACTTGAAAACAAACATAGAACCCTCCTCCCCCCTCCAGATTTCTCTCTCCCTACCACTTCCAAAATACACCTTTGTAGCACCAAATAGCAGGTCTGAATTTACGTCTCTTCTGCATACTGTAATATACTTCTTTACAGGTATCAGCATAGCACAAAACCAAAGGTTACCACTTCGACTGTTAACTGTAGTAGCTGTACTGGATGCTACCATACAAGCACTCACCTGCCCCAACCAGACTGCGACACACAGATAGGAGCATAAAAAAAGTGTAAAAATACAGCATGTCAGCAGGAGACTACAGATGCAAGGAGTTACAGAGAATTTTTTTTAAACACAAAATGTCTTATGCAATGCACAATTTGGGAGTGATGTGACTGAAGCAAGAAGCCAAGTAAAGAACATCTGCAGTATTATATATATATGCATAATCAGGCTGCGGGTAAGTAGCAAAGATGTGAATAAGATCAGGATAAAGATGGAATTTGCCATCAACAGAGGATGTTGCAGTATCATGAGAAAGGCAGCAGAAAGAAATCCTAAAATCTTGTGGTGATCAGATCATATGTTTCAGGAAGCAGAAAATGAAGCTACTACTCACACAGATGGGCTGAATTAAGAACAACCCAGTGAATAACTGGCCTGAGTAACATCCACTGGCTGAAAAGGAGACGCAGGGAGAGGTTAGACTCTAGACTTCACTTCAGCTAGTGAGTTTAAGCTAGCAACTGGAGACTATAGGACTATTCCGATTTGCATATGAACACACAGGTTGTAACAACACAGTCATAGCTTCATTCATGTAGTTAAGGACAAAAAGTAGAACCAAATCAGAACAAATACAACCCTCACATTTTTCAGCCCAAAGCAAGTCTCAGAAGAGACCCAGGGTGAAGGATGTCCCATCAAAATCCTATAGGAAGATTCACTAGTCATGAGGAAGAGCAGCCTTGCAAACTGCTAATCTAACTCCAGGACTACCACACCCAGTGTTAAGAAAGCCAAGAGAAGACAAAATTTTAAAGCAATGTCCACAGCCAGCAAAGCCAAACCAAGATACCAGTTACATGAGCTATGCCATCTGGCTCAAGAGAAGGCTTCCACGTGCAGGTGCTTTAAACTCCTGGAAGGTCTACATCCAGGACAAATTGTTCATTATCCCTACTTGTAAGTAATGCTAGACAAAACCTTACGTGCAGATGAAACAGTGACCCAATATTCTTCTACTTCAGCATTTGGTTTCAACCAGTTCCAATTCAAGTCAAAAATAACAGAAAATAAGACAGAAAAGTTGAAATAGTTCTTAAACAAATCATTTTGACATTCCCTCTTAAAAAGCAATGAATTCTTTTGATTTAGTTTCCTTTTTTCCTTCAACCTGGTTCTAACACAAAACCAAGATGCTGCAAAACATCCAGTTTTCCATTTGCAGGCATTGAGAATAAGCTTTTGTACTTTCTACGCTTAGAAATGGCCACTTTTTTTCTACTGAATACAAGACGTAGCATTTTGACTCATCCATCTAAACAATCAGGCCAGGCTTTACAAAGTTTTTTCAGATCGTAGCATAGTCAGGCCCTTCAGCATTTGGCCCATTCCCCCCTTAGCAGCTCATACCATGCTTTAAGGATGTGACTTTTCAGACCAATTACGATTTCTGAAACTTCTGTTGGTTCAACTGGTGGGTTACAGTACTGCCAGACACATACCTAGTGTATGGAAACTTCAACACTGCTTTCACCATTTACATTCATTCATTATTTGACCTTTCCTTAAAGACTAGCTAAATTCACAAAATAAATCCATCCACTACTCTCCCCTCACCAACGCATACTGAATTTTTAACAGCTTCTGGCCCTTAGTCTCCCTTCTATATTACACCCACCTTCCAAGTTTTTAATATCTCAATCACGACAGCAACTGCACACCCTTTACAAAGATTTCCTCCCTAAGATCACTTACAAAATTTCAGAAAATTTAAGATGCATCTTCCTTTCACAGAACTGCTGTGTTAGGCTGTCAATTACGAACATTGATATGCATGAATATCTAAACTCCCGTTTGTTCCTCAAAATGGCGTCCGTGACTATTCTCTTTGGTGGGCCATCAATTTATTTTCTTTTTTAAGCACACAACCTAGCTAAAAAACAAGTCGATAGTTCTAGAAGCCATGGAACTAGTTAAGATTGATTTCCTTTGGTCTTTCTGCAGAGTACAATCAGATCCTCTGATATTTAACAAAGGCAGAGTTCTGATAATAGTTCTTCATGCAGTGGGAACAATTCCTGATTTTTTTTTTTCCCCTTCTCATTTAGGTTTCCTGATATTTAAGAATAACTCAGCTTTTGTTACAGCCCCCTTCTCTGCGGCAACAGTTTGACCTCCATCTTTCATCAAACTCACAGGAACGCAATTGAATCTTTGAATCAACTATCACTGCTGAATTAGGTATCACTGCCAAGTTGGCCAAGTTGGATCAATGATTTCTAAGAGTTATTTGGGGGTTATGAAATGTGTGTAATCTGTGCCAAAGATTTTTTCTTTTTAAATGTAAGTTACCAGTAGTTTAAATTACTACAAAAGGATTACTTAAGTTAACTTTTCAAATAGCTTTAATTAATTTAGGTTTTTTTGCTCTGCAGAGTCACCGTAGAAAAACTTGGAATATTCATTGTTATAATTTCTAACCAGCTTCAGTAACGATAACAACACACTGAAAATTTTGGGTTGCAGGTATTTCAGGTTGATGTGGCAGTTTAAGATAATTTGTCATAAAACCCCATCCTAAGAACCACATTAATCTAACTACATTCCCTTTCAATTCTCTACTGTTTTATCACCTTGTTCTAACATCTGGATTCAGGGTATATGTGACTGTAGCTCAATACAGGAAAGTAAACAGAAATGACTGCTGGTTGTATATGTAAACCAAGGAATTCAGAAATTACTTGTGTAGCTATCTATCTACATAGGAGACAAACAGCCACAGTGTGCACATAGCATTAATAAACACTCCTTAGAGGCAAAAAAGGATACTCATCCTGACCAGGATCTTTTGTGGGAAACTGCCACTGAGTCCTGCAGAACCTACCTTTCCTAGAAGGAAGGCTGGTTCTGGTAATGTGCCAGAAATTCAACTGATTGTATGAATAGCATTCACTTTATTCCAGTAGCACAGTGAGTACATAATAAAGTCATTTTACACCTACAATGCACGTTCGATGCTTCAGAATTCGTGGGTCCATTTGCAATACTGTGTACACCACAAAATGACATGTAAGGCATGGTCTGCTCTTGAGTTCTCCTTGGGAAACCAGCAAGCCAGGTTAAAGAGGTTGCTACCGAGACGTCATCCAGTCCAGAAGTTGTCCTGCAAGCTAAGTTTAACACTACAACTTCACATGCTCTTGAAATATCCTCACACTGCCAAAAAAAGACAGTTCTTAAAACATTTGTCAGCGTTTCCTAATGACCATTTAAGGGGCTGTTTCTTTACTCATTTTACATATCTTTACAAGCTAAAGAACAGTCCCAATCACATGCTGGCCTTTACCATTAAGCGTAGCATGTATGAAAAAAAGGAACCATAATTTACTAGTTTACCAAAATGTTTCCAACGCAAGAATGTAATTCTCCAGTTTATCACAGAGCATGGCATTTTTCTGTCCAAGACATGGCACACCTTTCTACACTAGTCAGCTGTTTAAGAGAAGAACTAGCAGCAACTGTATATTGTCCTAATGAAACTTCTTCCACCTCTGAATAGATCTCAATTCTAGAGCCTAAAAAGAGGAAATGAGTCCTGACCTCAAGCATTAATAGTTCAGGATATTTCTAGATCGCTCTAACCTGAAGCCTAAAACCAAGATGCAAGTCTCCTATTCCATAAGCAGCTGCAGCCATTTTGACATCAAATGAAGTTACCAGCCATTCCTCTCCTTTCATTATGAATGTTAAATTGCAGTGGATGCTACATCTGAACTACATTTTGACCACAAAGTGGTTAAAACATACGTGATATCAATTACAGGTGTAGACTATGTGCCTCACTATAAACCTAAATCAGTAACTAATTCAGGAAAAACAGAGCATTTCTCTGCATACGCAGCCAAGTTGGCTACTAAGTTAGTAGGTAATGATTGATCTGAACAAATGTTCAGATCAATGTGTAAAACATCAGAATATAAAAATAAAATCTAGTAAGTTGTTTCACATTTTCAAACAAAAACATTAGGCAACTTTTAACCTGTTAAATACACTGCACAAAGGAATTCATACTGAGAGGGAGTGAAAAGACATGGACATTTTAACACCTTCACAAATATACAACAGCCTAGAGTCCCTGGCAATGCCATTATGAAGGTCTGTGTTTGTCACCTCTAGGGAGAATGAAGTCTATAATTATTCCAGGATATTCTATTACTCTGAAGATTGGATGACACTGTTCCTAAAAAGCCCTAAAAAACCTGACCCCCCCAAAAACCCCACACTCACTTCCCCACACAAGTATACTTCCGAGAACAAAAGTAGCAACTCAAGTAAACTAGCTCTCTATATAAAATCTTCATGTGGCGAATGCACTCTGTTTAACTGTCCAAAGCAAAGTCTTGAAGTGTTAAAACTATCTTCAGTTCATGGCTTCATCAACTATCTTACAATTTTTTATAGAAAACCCTTAGTTTACCGCACTGTGAAGCCTAAGAACACCGCACGAAGTTGCCCTAGTTAAAATGCTCACCATTACCTACGGACTTTCTGTGCATGACCTACAGGGTTCAGATAAAGCACCAAGCAGTAGCTTACTGCAGTTTATCACAAATTCAGAAGATGCTCTCAGGTTCACAGTAAAACTGATTTATTATACAGCAAATTACTGGTATGCCTCCATTACTATAGAAGGAGCACACACCAGCAAACCCAGACTTTTACTCTACTAAACTATACCAGTTCCCTGCAAGAATGAACTACGCTGTGTCAATAAAAATATCACCATAAACACACCAAAAAAAAAAAAAAAAAAAAATCTTAGTGTAGACTTGTCCTGGATCTGCCTTTGAGGAAGAGCAGCATTGCTCCTACCCCAAAGAGCCCTGCCGATGATGGCATTCTCCTGGCAGGCAGACACCTGAATTCCCCCCTGAAGCTACGTCTCCCGCTTCCAGGGGCAAGTGAGCTTGTCACTGTAATACTATCATAGCTACAAGCGAAAGAAAGGAAAACAATACGCACTGTTCCCTGCAAGTGCCCTCCATGATGACACTGTCCTCTGGATAATAAGCCCAAACGCCTCTGGGCAATTACAAAAGGGGCTGCATTACAGAACATGCAAATCACGGTGGTGTCTAATGCCCATTATTGTGGAATTTCTGCTTCAATCTCATTCCAAAATGCCTTTTTTTTTTTCTCTCAATTTACTGCAAAGCAGACGTTAGTCATGCTTTTGGATTTTACTGAGGGCCACATGCCAGTACTTTACATATAAGCACCCACGTCCTTATTTGCCTAGTAACTCCACATCACCGCTTGTTCTCCGACACCTTGTCCACTGAAAAGATGCATCTGTTCTTTATAAGTATGAAACTCAGAGTTCCTGCTAGGAAAAGTTTTCTGACAGTGTAATACTGCTTTAAAGTTATCCACCAAAGGGTAATGAATTTACACTTTGCTTCTCCTCAGACTAAGCATACCACCAATTTGACGTGTCCACACCTGCTACTTCACTAATACTCTCATACTCCACACACAGTATTTATGAGTTTTTAACATAATGCAAACAAAATTGAGAGCACATAAGGCAGCACTTACAACATTACTGATGGTGTAATATAAAGATGTTTACCCTGAAAACTCATACATGGAGACTCCTCTTATGAATCTGACATATGCTGTGTTGTATATCGTCTTCCACTCATCTTTTCAGTCAACTCATAGTAAACATTGCTGCTAAAACTCCTTTATTACAGGCTTCCACCTCAGTCTACAACTTAAATATTTATCTTGAAACATAACACAGCTGATTAAATACAGAGTTGACATGATCAGCACACCTGCTGATGCTTTGAAGTTTAGATATAAGGCCATCTGCAGACAAAAGCCCAGTTTTTAACCCTCAAAGTATTCAGTTATTGTTTCTTTTCTTCATTACACAGTTAAGTACTAATTTGAAAGCAGCAATATATCAGGACACTTTACAAATATCACAATAATATTTGTCAGGGGATTAAAATACCCATTTCAATACATGTTTGGTACTTCCATGGTTCTTAATCATTAATAAAAAGCAGTCATGCAAAAAAACCCCCAAAACCAAAACCCAACAGTTCACTTCTGAAGATATTTTGCACCTATCAAGTTAATTCATCACATCAAATTTTCTACTTGTACATCAACCTGTTTAACAGATTCTCAGATTTTATTCTTACTACAAGACTGCAAGTCCCAAATTAGAAAATATTTTCAAACATTGGACTAGTAAAAAATTGTCCAACTACAATACAGACTTTGCTTCCAAATGTGTTAGCTTTATCACAGCATGACATTAGCAGAAGGAAAAAAAACACAGCAGAACTCCCCAATTAGTGGTCTCCACAGAAGATGAAGGACATTCCATAGAAAACACTGCCCCTGTTCTTTGCACTCTCTTCGTGTGTGATAAGTAATTTTCTCTAAAAGAATTTTTTCACCCTTTTAAAGTGTCTGAAGCCAGAATTCAAGACCAAAAACATCACAGCTCTTTAAGAGCTTGCAGCCTGCACGGTACTGCTGTGAAAAATAATGATGTTGCTACTTACTAGAGACATTCATAGCAGTTTGCTAAGTATTCTTTCAAAATGCATCCTACATTGAAATGGGTTTGTCAATTGAAAAGCATAGAATTATGTATTTTTGCATTGCATTTCCAATCTTTGCAGAACTTGCGACCTTTCAAAGGTGAAGGCCTACCTGGTGGAGCATTCTGCGAGGTTAGAGGCTTGTATTTGCACGTCAACACAAACACAGTCCTTGTGGCACTACACTGAACACTAAGAACTAACTGTTGCATACATTGGCCATGCACATTCTTCCATATCACTGTGTATGAAAGACAGAGGTATGTAGGCAATCGAGAAGCCAATAGCCATATTCAGTTACATCCAAAGGACGTCATCAGCACAACAAAAACTTCTCAGAACCTTTTTTCCCCCGTTTCCTCTAACAAGGATCAGAAAAACTTTAAGCTTACATTGGGGGAGGTGGGATAAAAAAGAAGCTTACATAGCTTCTTAAATACAAAATCCTCGCTTACAGGTCTAAAATTCTGGCATAACACAAAAGAAAACCACTCAGGATTACAATAAGAGGGCAGTGCTTGAGGACACTGAAAGCGTATCAGATTAACAGGAACCAATGCTAAGAAGGCTCTATCTGATTTATGGAAGAAAGGGTGGGAGGAGAATGGAACGGGAAATAACGTGTCAAGCCCTTAGCTTATTACATAAGCATACTTCCTTAGAAGTGGGCAATTATTTTGCAGTTTTTCATAGCAAACTAGGAGCAGCCTGACAAAGCACTCCCAGGACACGGTTATCATGACCTTGAACAAAATACTTTAACGAGTTTCCTGTTTTGTTTCTATGGATCTGTGTATGACGTTCAGAGGTCTCTTCCTCAGTCAAGTAATGCATCTGGAGAGCAGTAAGAGTGGTTTCAATTTAAACAAAACAAACCAGGCCACAGTTCATTTCTGCTGTAAACAGCTGGTTAACTACATCGCATTTATTAAGAGAGGATATCAGGCACTAGTCACCATGTTCTGCTCGCCATGACCCTCCACCATATTCTAGCAATATTACTCGTTAAAATAGCAACAGCTAGAAACTAGCATGTAAAAATGCAGTATGGAATCTCAGCTTTCCTATATACTGTAATCATCTCCTATTCTTGCAGTGCATTGCACACCGGGTGTTGAAATCATATTGAAGTAGAGAAAATTATCTTAGGACTGTAAAGCTGAACTTCAAAATGAAGTTGACTCTTCTCTCTTCTTAAATACGTATACAGATGTTATTGAGGCCGTTGTCATACAATTGTACACTTTTATTCCACACTAGAAATTTGCTTACCTAGAAGATTTAAAGAAAAAAAAAAGAGAGGGCCTAGGGACAGGAGACCAATCAATGCAATGAAATGTATTTACTTCATAAACCTGTGAAACTTTAAAGCAGCTGAAAGACCTAAAAGAACCCTATTATATATTCACCAACACAGATTTGTTCTCTAAAATTTATACACAAAAAAGCTCTCAGTATAGTTTCATCAAACAGAGGTAAAAATTAGCAATCAGTTTAGTCAGCGGGTAGAAGTCACCTGGCAACACTCTGCATAACTGTTTTTTAGAAGCAAAGCGTAAGATTTACACAATTTTCCAACAGCTCCTTCAAGTGAGAAACATTCAAATACAAAATAACAAAGACACAGTTTCTCTGAGGTTGGTTTGCAAGTTTTGATTTTCACAAAAGAAAACAGAGGTTAGGTCAAAGGAACAAAAATTATAGTTAGCCCAAAGGAGAAAAAGGCATGCACAGTTAATGCAAAGCTCACCTTTAGAGTAAACAGCATAAAGACAGTTGACAACTTCACTACATAACAAACATTTCTTCATAATGAAATATAAAAGCAGTCAGTTGGATGATATTGAATATACCCTCACAATAACTAACCTAAAAATCTGATGGCTGACAACATTCTAGATGCCAACTCGATTACCATAAGTTTTGGACTTAGCATTCACTATTAACAATGCAAGATAATAAGTCTTTTTGAAAACTGTTCTCACTTTACCAAAAATACGTCTTGTAAGGATGCAATGTCCTATGCTTTTCTAATCCAAACTATCACTTCTTGAAGTGCTTAACAAAAAAAAAAGGTCAATCTTTGAGTTACCTGACAAAGTAAAGGAAATAGTGTGCTACTTCAAACTTTCAAGATGTGACAAAACTGAAAGATAGTCTGAACTTCAGGAGAAGCTAGTCCTCAGTGGGAAAACCTCAATGAATTTGAAAGAGTACTTAAAAGTATCTAAGTAGTTGAAATATTTCTTTCTACATTAAGATCAAAAGGAATTATTTGCACGGGTTGTGCAGTTACTTATGACAGCATTTGTAAAAGGACACCTCATGCTTCCCAGGAAATGAACAGAGCTCACAGACCAGAAATGCAGAAAAGTAGTCAACAACTTCATGAGATGCCTGACTCATTAGCACTGTTCTTGGATCCTGCTTGTATGCTTCATCCTTCATACTATATCTGCTTGCCAGAGGCTAGAACGGAAGCTTCTTCTACTGTCAATGTGTTGAAAGGGAAATCAAGCTTCCTAGCTCCTGGAAGTAGAATTCACAACTCATTCTGCTTCTGCCTATCACACCATTATTCAGCTGGTCGTCTTCTGTGATCGTACCCCAGCGCACAATGAAACAGGCATGTTTTGATGCCCCCTATATTCAGACATTTGATTGCAAGAACCTCTGACAACTGAGGATATGGCTGAAGTACAATTAATGATCTGTATTGTCCATAACAGCTCAGAAGAGACATTTCATCAGAACTATGAATGTTTTTTAAAAGTTAGAAATTCCAGATTTATTCTGTGTTGTTCTGACAGCAGATGCATAAGGGAAAGTTAATGGATGATCTGTCTTCATCTCCTCTTACAATGGGATGGGAAGTTCTTTTAGTCTTGTAAAAACTAAGGCCACCACCAAAACCAAGAATAACACGTGCTTTGTTTATCCCAGTCATGCCTCCAATTTCCAGCAAGATTTCAAGCTTCTCTCACACATATCTCAGATTAAGCCATTAACATAAAAAGCTGTAAGGATAAAACAAACACACAGAGTATTTCCCAGTCCCAACACAAACACTAAGACCTCAATAAGTTGCTTTGTTTCCTGTAACACCTTGCCAAAGCAAATGCTTTTTAACTACAATCAGCCACTTCAATTAAAATGCAGAAGAGCAGGAAGGGAGAATGGATTCTGTATCACAATGACTCCAAGAGAAAGCAGCTTAAGGTCCACTTCTCCCCATAGCTTGTTCCCTTTCATGAACTATGAATTTCTGTCCCCTCAGATACAACAATGCAAACCTTGTGGAGCCAGAACCAGATCAGGGGAGCAATCTGAGTTACATTGTAAAATAAATTTGCTTGATTATAAAAAACCACACCAAAAAACCCCAAACACCTGTACAGATTACTTCAATCAAACAGATTTACAGCACAGCCTAACAGTTATGTGACATGGGAGCAATGAAGTCCAACAGTTAACTCCTGCAAATCCAGTTTTATAATGGACTCATGCCATGAGACAGCAGAAAATACCACTGATGAAGAAGAAGAATCAAAAGAAAGGAAAGAGACTATTGCCACTCTGCAGATTCCATTTTTCTTCTTTAATGAAACTAAAGATTTGAAAGAAATTTGATTATTCTGTCAACGCAGAGCGTCAGCACCATTCACTCAGAAGATCCCAACCTTTAGGAAGAGAAGATCAATTCCAAAACAATACAACAAAAAAACTACCTGTATCAAAAATGAGTAAAAATGTAAGCTTTGTTGCACAGCAGATCCATGATGAAAGAGATGCACGTAGACAGAAGCACCTATCTCGAGAAGCTCACGATAAAGATATGGCAAGGGAGGACAGAGGGCTGAAACCACATGAAGGTATTGACAACAACAGCACTGCAAGACAGGACATACACAGAGGTGTTTGGTTTGGTTTTGTGTTGTGGTTTGTTGTTTGTTTTGTGGTTTTTTTTTTCCCTTCTCCTGTCCTTTAGAAGGTTTTCATTTCATATAGGGCAGCACGCTTTGGCCAAACAACTACAGTTCAAAGAAGCGTTAGGACGATCTGGTCATGATAATTAATGAAGAGTACATAGACTGCTCTAAGACAACAACTGTGAATAGCTGACATTGCACAAGGTTTTCCTAGCAAGCTCAAGCTTCAAGATGGTCAGAGTCAAGAGACAGCAACCACAAGAAAATATAGCAAAGTTCACCTAAATAAGTAGAGAATAACACGAGCCCCTAAAGAAACAAAGAGGATGACACAGTTGTAACACCAAAAAGGAACAACAGGTAAACAAGAACTCTGGTTGTGATGATAAAGTAGTGCAGATCACAGAAGCTACTATATCAGGGGGAGCGAAAGAACTTTGTGCAAGCATGGAATAAGACCAAAATGGAAAAAAATACACTGGAAAGAAGTATTCCAGATTGAAGCACCTCAACAGGTAAAACGGCAGTGGAACAACAGGAAAGAATGACTACACCTGGAAGAAAGCCTGGTACGGTTGTATTAAGTTTACGTTAACATCGCTCATGGCAGTTCAAGTTGAAAAATATGGTAGAATAGGAGGTAAGTTAATGAAAGTGGGAAAAAAGACTGGAAGTATAAGCACAGACAGCAGTAGAGGAGAAGAAATAACAATCAGAAAGTAGAAGGCAGTGAAGAATAACAATAGGACAGTATTACAGAAGCCCAGGGAGAATAAGATATCAAGTGGTAGAGGATTACAGGTAGTATCGAAAGCAGCAGAGATCAAGGAGGGTAAGAAAGGAGGACAATCCTTGCAACTTGGCCAGAAGGAGCCTGTAGAGATCTTAATGAAGTCAATTTCAGCAGGGCACAGAACCTAGATTGAAATGAATTTAGAACGAAGAAAGAGGGAGGAATGCACGACAACAAACATAAAATTTTCTGTTCTAGGAGTCTGCAAAAGAAGGGAAGACGACTAGAGTTGACTGTCAGCTTTAAGGATGGAGGGTAGTAACTCAGAATAAAATTAGAAAGGGAATAAGATGGCAGCAAGAGGTAAAAAAAAAATTTGGAATTAAAACAGAAAAATTGAATGAATGGGGCTTTGGGGTCAGGCTAAGCAGTTAAAGGTAGAAAAAGTAGAGAGCAAACATGAGAATCCATCACTGTAAGCAGCAGGCAAGAGTGCTGAGCAAAGGTAAACATGCCAATTCTAATCAGTTTTTCTCTGGAAACCTTTAGATTCTGCAGAGGAAGAGATACAGGAAAAAGCCTAAGGCAGAGCTCTAGACAGCCTGCAAAGCAAAGGAACTGGGAAATGCATTCGGGGGGGGAAGGGGAGGGGAAAGAAAAAAAAAATGATAATGGAGTACGAAATAAGAGTTAGGAAGAAGACGTCAAAGAAATCTGCCTGGTTCAACAACCAGTCACAGGTAGGTGCATTATCATAAATGAGATGAGGAGGTGGCAGTCACGAGAAAGGGACTTGGAGATGCAGTAATCAGATAAGATGGCTGGCAAAATCAAAACAGAAGTAATCAGTTGTCTCAGAAACAGAAGTGGGGATTAGCAGATGAAGATCAAATAGGCCAGAGAGTTGAAGAATAAACTTAATGAGAAATCAATCTGAAAAACAAAGTCACAAGGAATGAGGGTGAGGAGTCCATGATAGAAGGGGAGACACTATGTCAAAGACTAAGATGAAGCTACACAGGGAGAAGCAAGTAGTAAGTGAGCCAACATGAAGGAGCACGCGATAGACACCTGCTCAAGGAAAGCTTAAGAAGAAATAATGGAGGGATAAGTATAAAGACAACGGTAGATGAGGAACACAACATTTATTGTTAATGATAAAAGCATGGATAAGACAGACATTAGGCTTTAATGTAATGCTGTATTGTTGGTAGCAAGGTTTCTGCAATCAATATACCAGACAAAACTGTTGCTGATAAAATATTCAGCAACTAGCCTTTGATTTGGATTTCCTGAGGAGACACACAATTGCTCATGGCTCAGGAATTAAATAAACAACCATTCTTTATATTTCAGTTACATATATGGGGTACAAAGCTCAATTACTGTGTATTATCTTGCCACATACAAAGAAAGCAAATGAAAGGTTCAGTAGCATACTATTAACATCACGCACCCTGACAGTGGAACACAAATTTCACTGAAAAACAAAATCAGTTAGTTGAAACCTATAAACAAGCCACACATTTAAACCACCTGATCCTCTATTTCTTCTGCTTTTGCTCTAATGTTACCCACAAATAAGCCTGCATTTTCATTTAAGAAAAGAACATAACAACAAATAGCAATTCAAATTCATAAAGAAGAGCTAGAAAGGGCCTATTAAAGAGTTAAGAAAAGCAATTTGGATAGGAATCACAGAAAATAAGGCTGGAAAAGACTTCAAAACATTACTTCAAAACATCAACTTCACTCTCAGTGCTCCAAGTCTGTATCAGCTTTCCTTAAGCCACTTCTGACAGATGTTTCTCTAATACGATTTTTAGCAAACCTCAAACAATACAGACTCCACAATCTCCCCTGGCAGTCTACTGCAGTGACCGAACAATTTTAAAATCTTCCCCTAACATTTGGCATATATCTCCCTCTCTGAAATTCAAACCATTTCTTCATGCACCATAAAGCTGATTGCCTTCCTCTTTGCAGCAAAATTTGCTGTACAGAAAGGATGTTCCCTATTGCAACTGGACAGCTCTCTGCAGTGTTTTGCATTGGAAGGACAGAGCCCTTGTTACAAAAAAAAAAAGTCTGCCTGAACAGATGAGCTACAAAAACTCATCTCTGTGATGAGTCATCCGGGAGAGCAGAGACGGACTTTCCCACATAAGCAGTCTGCTGGAAGCTGGATTCAGCCACCGCAAGTGACACAGCCAAAGGAAACTAACATTTACAAGCAGGCAAAGCACAGCCATAGCGTTAGTCATGATCACTCGTCCTACAGCCTTCAGAAAGGAGCCAAGTGAAAAACAGTATAGCCCTGGTCGTGTTGTTCAAAGGGAAAGTTAAAATGGGAAGCAGAGCCGCAAACTGGAGCGCTGGGTGGAGCTCCTGATTGTGCCTTGCTTGGCAGCACCACTCTGGGGGAAAAAAAAGGAGTCAGTAAGGGCAAAGCAGAGCAAGGGGGGAGGGGGAAGAAAGAAAAACCGAGCTCGGAAATAAGAGATGTGCATGGGGCCAGTCATACACAGGGAAAAGGATGCAGGGAGGCACCTGAACCCCTGGCCATGGAGTGGGGAAGGGGGCTGAGATTAGGACCGTCTCCCTTTCCAGAGGCAGTGGACTTGGGGGAGGCCCTGGACATGGCAAGTTTCCTTCCATGAGATGGCTCCTCTCTCTGGGGTGGGGCAGTAGGGACCCCAAAGGAAAAGCTGCAGGGAAGGGGAGGGAGTGCAGACCTATATAAGGGGGTGCATCAAGGCATGGCAGAGGGGAGGAGGGAGAGCAGAGCCATAGGACAGGGGTGCAAGGCCGTATGGAGATGGCAGGGGAGACCTGTAGGTATGCAGCTGCAGCTGTGCCAGGGGACTGGAGCAGGGTTTGGCAAAGATTGCAAAGCCATAGCAGGGCTGGGGGAAGAAGGGGCAAGATGATGCTGATCCACAGGGGAAGCAGCGCACAGAACAGTGTGCAGAGCAATGCAGAGGGTGGGAGTGCATAGCATAGTGGGAGCAAGGCTGAGGGGGTGAACAAGGGGGTGCACAGCCATAAGAGGAAAGAGCAGAGCTACAGAGCAGAGCAAAATGCTGCACAGTTATGTGCATCAAGGCTTGGGGTGGGGGGTGTAAAGGGGTTCACAGCCATGAGAGAACAGGACTATGGGAGGGGAGAGCAACGGGTTCACAGCCGTGGGAGAGCAGAGCGGTTGGTGGGGCATGAGGGGGGAAGGGAAAGCAGGGGATTCACAGCCATGGGAGACTATGGTTACAGGAGGTGCAAGCAAGTGCGCAGCCATGGGAGAGCGGGGCTACAGGTGTAGCAAGGGGATACACAGCCATAGGAGAGGGGGGCTACGGTGGTGGGAGGGAGCAAAGTGGTGCACAGCCACGGGAAAGCAGGGCTATGAGAGGTAAAAGGGGACGCGTGGCCACCGGAGAGCACGGCTACGGGAGGTAACAAGCGGGTGCACAGCCATGGGACAGCATGAGAGGCAGACCTGGGGACGGGGGGCCACAGCCGTGGGGGACAGTAAGCCTGCAGGCGGGTGTAACAGGGCCCGGCAGCGGGGGGACAGCAGGGCCAGGGGAGAGGAGAGGAGTGGGGGCAGCAGGGCCCGGCGACGGGCGCGGGCCGCTCACCTGCGCGGCGGAGCTGCAGCAGCCCATGGCGTCCGCGGGTCTCTGCCCTGGCGGTGCCCGCTAGGCGCCAGGCGGCGGCGGCGGGCAGGCGCTGGGCATCCACTCGCCTCGACGGCCCGCCCCGGCGGCGGCGAGGGGCCAGGCGGCGCGGAGAACCGCCGGGGAACCGCCGGGAAACCGCCGGGCCCGATCAGGCGAGCGCGGCTGCAGCACCAGCCGCGCCGCGGCGCCCCCTCATCCTCCCCCCGCGGCGGCGGCGGCCGCGGCTGAGGGGAAGGGGCGGGGCCTGCGGCAGGCGGGGCCTCGGGGGCGGGACCAGGGTACTGCAGCGCGGGGGGTATCTGCCCGGCCGCGTGGCACCGCCTCCACTTCCGCCCCGCCCCGCCCTGCGCGCCGTGGGTCGCTTCCGGTGGCGCAATCGCTTTTGCGCGGTCGCCAAGGCGACGGCAGGGCTGGTGGCCGGCTGCTGGCAGCAGGCCCGGCCGGGCCTTGGGGCCCTGGCTGCCGCCTTTCCGAAGCCGGACGCAGTCATACGTTCCTCCCTATTTTTCCTCTCGAGCCCCGGAGGAGGAGGCGCTGCCCAATGCGGGGCCGTGCTCTGGTCAAGGTGGTTTCCAAGTGGCTGGTACTCCCTGAAAGGGAGAAGAGAGCTGTTTGTGTGGCCCTGTGGTATGTGTACTTGTAGGTGTGAGAGGGGGCTTGAGGTGCCTCTGCTTGCTGGTGGGAGACGCTTGAGAAATGCTCAGCCCAGCAGGCCTGTGTCCGATACTGGTGTGGTTTATCCCATTCTCCAGACTAGCTCTTACCATTGGTGTAATATGCAGAGTGCTCAATCATCTGAAATGGTAGCTTTGAGTGATTGCAAAAGATGTGAATCTGTCCCCTGGATTCAAAGCTGATTGATTGCCGTATTTTTGCAGCTGGTTTTGGCAAGCTTTGTAGCCTTCCCAGCGATGCAAATGCAGGTGCTATTCTTTTGAGGTGTATGCCTCAGTAACTGCAAAAAGCTGGTTTCATGAACTACATCAGGATGATTCTCTCTGCGTAGTTAACTGATACGAGGTCAGTCTCAGAACTGTAGGCTGGACCCTGGTTCTAGGGTATGCAGGTATCAACAAATGCCTCAGAGCTTCTGAACCAGTGAAGGCACTACATGGCTGCATCTTGTAGTCGTTAATGGCAACAAAGGTGACATCTTTTCTCAGAATGAAAGAGAGTTCTCTTTGGAAACCAGCAGTCCCTCTTAAGGTAAGGTCACTGGCCCAGCGGTTTTGTTTGAACGTGGCCTAAATGTATTCAGTGATACTCTAAGTTAAAATATTTTTTTGCTGAATCTTAACTCTGTAGCAGGTTTAATTCTATCAATATAGTAGAATATCCATGATTAGAAATAACATCGCAATGACTTAAGTTTAAAGTGATCCTTTGACAGGCAGAATGAGGCAAAAGAGGCCTTGTGACTAGAGAAGGAGTCTTGTTAGGCTTCCAAAATAGAACAAAAACTGGCATGTGGGTGAATTGTGAATCATACTTTTTTTTTAAGCGCTTCTCAGTTTAATGGCAAGTAACATCACTTCTCACAATTTTCATATTTTCTAACACCTAGTTAAAGTACCTTTTTATCACTTATATGTACATTGCCATTATTTCTCATTGTTCCACCTCATTCTATCCAAATATTTCTGTTGTATTCAAAGGTGTGACCATCAAAGAACTGTTTTGCAGGAACACTCTCTAGGAGCGATGTTTCTTTTGTGATTGACACGGGAATAGATAACAAGAAATCCGCAGTCAATTCTTGTGTAACTTTGGACATGCCACTTCAGTTTCTCTGTTCCTCAGTTTTGCCATTTATAAAATCGACTTTTGTCCCAGTGTTTGTGGGACAACAGCATGATGTCTGTGCCATAGATGTGATTTAGTCAGTCTGTGAAACAGACCAATTTTTTGAAATAGTCCTTTCATTTCGGACTTTCATTTCAATAGTTTCATTTAGGACCTCAAAGTGTTGTCATGGTAATTAAATACTGCCTCCTACTTTTTGCATGTAGACTAAACACGTTCAGCACAATTATCAGGAGATAGTAATGGATTAAAACACAGTGTCTGCCCCTCAGATTTGTGGACTCTTAAAAAAGGGGGGCGGGGGGTGGCATTCTAGCCAATAATCAAAAGCTTTGTGCAGCTGCGTAGGGAGAATGGTAGCTGTATAGTGATTAAAGAAAGACCTTCGTTGACTGAAGGAGCCTTTATGGAAAAGCCTGTAAAGACATACTAGCTGTAGCATAGGTAACTGGGGTTTAGTGTAAGTATGTGACAACTGTAGAAAGTATTTGGACAAATCTGAGTGTTAGAAATAACTGCCAGAGTAATTGCCCTTATCTCTGCTTCTGGCCCAAGGAAATTAGGTTGCATTTTTGACAGGGATGCAGTAATAGCAGCAGCGGTAGATGTCTGGCTTTCATTAGTTTAACTGTGCTTTGTTTGGCTACACACAGAGGAGAGGAAAAGTTAAAAGGTTCTTGCTTATTCATGATTGTACTTTCTTTTATATTTATTCAGATTAGTATTTTGGGAAGAAACTGGAAGGCATTGAAATGGGAATTGCTGAATCTTAATTCAGTAATACAGAAGTTGAACTTTAAGCATATGCCTAAGTGCATTTTTTGAATTGTGCTTTATGGATTCCTTTCTGAAGCTGATTGTAATCTGCTCTAAGGCATGGTTACATCACAAGCTGCTAAAGTGCAAATCTGACTGCCCAGATTTAGTGTTAATAAGAAGCTAGGTTTTTTTCTATAACAGATTTCAGTCTGCCCTTCTCCCCTCAGCCAAGAAGGATGTGCTTTATCTATATTTTCGTTTCATTGCTAGACTCAGAATGACAGGTTAGAGTTTTTGAAGTACCATCTGATACTGAGAAAGGAAGACAGCAACAGAGAGAAGGCCCTAAAATGACAAAAATGCCTGTAGTACTTGAGTAAATTGTAGGTTGTATCCAGATTGCTTCCACTCTGGGAAGTGTGGGGAGGGCAAAAACATTCCAGAAAACATGAATTGTGTGATAATGTTTACCTTTTCTCACCAGGTGTAGGATCCTGACCTTGGGTACCCATATTTAAACACCTAAGGCTATTCCAAGGTACAAAACAATCTATAGCTTTTGTTCCATACTAATGAGAGAAATAATATCTTTAAAATAGCAGTAGATAAAATTCAGACCATTTGGATATGTTCTTAAGTATGAGTTTTGGGATGGAGTTTTCAAACAGGCTCAGTGCTGGGCTAACTGCTCAATCAAGAGGTGGTCCAAACCTGGCCTTGCTGTTAATGAAGGGAAGAGTTGTATCATGCAGGCTAAAAATTGAGTATTGCACTAGCAAGGCATTGTTACAGTCTGTGTGTTTGCCTCCCTCTTCTAATAGGCAAACTCGGCATATTATTCTACCAATAAATCTGCACCTATGAATGCTTGGCAACCACTCTGCATTTTTAAAAATTCTATCCTGTGTGCTTAACCTCAATATTCCTGTTTATTTTTTTTTTAATCTATTTAAATACAGAATCACAGATTCCCTCCATAATGTGCCCAGTGAACAAACTGTTAGCTTTCATATGCGCGTAGCAGAGCAGGATTAGGAGTGATTCTGCTGATTGTGTATCTATGAGCAATGTGGGTATAAAGGCCTCTGACCCACTTAGAGCCCTGTGGCCCCATCTTGTATATCTCAGAATCCACCTGAAACTGATAGTCTTCCTGAAAAGTTCAACCATGCCATTGCACTTTTTTACGGCTGGGGAACTACAGCATGGGTGCTTGCGTCAAGTCACACGGGACACCAGTCACAAAACAGAGAATTGAAGCTGTGTCTTACAAACTCCAGCTTGTGCACCAAAGATCCTGTCAGTTATCAATTTTAGTCAGTCATGGCAAAAGCATTCGAGTGATCCTGCTTTTGCAATTAGAGTGGCAGGATTCTTGCAGACTTTCTAATCTCTGCGTAAGAAAAGTTGCATATTGCTCAGTAAGTCTGAGCAAGTTAACTCACAAGTTCAAGCTAAGATTTTCTTCTTGCTGCCTGTCTGACCACAGAGGAACCGGTCAATTCCGTGAACTTACTGGGAAAGTCAGAAAACCTGCTGTGATTCTACTTTGTGCTGTGGCCCCATGAATTGCTCACATTAGGTCTGTTTCAATTTAAGAACTGGAGATTCCAAGGAAAGAGAAAGCATCAGAGAGGTTTTTGAATGAATCAGAAGGGTGATATCTTCTTTCCCCAGTTCTGAATCAAAATTTTGGTCCATTGTACTCTTAGAGATGTAGCTTTTTGGTGAGAGGACAGAGGTGTACAGTGGAGGTCCTGTCTGTTGGTGGCTGTCAAAAATGTTCAAGACTCATTAGAAGAATAATACTTCGATGTGTTCGCAAAATGGATTTCTAAGCATATGCTTTGTGCCTACAGTAGTCCATTCATGCCATAATGAAAGAAAAATAGATATCCTTTCTATATTAAAACATGTTGCTTTGCACTATTTAATACCTGTTGGACTTCATTCTGATGTTGGACACCTGTGCATGAAGAACTGTATGAATAGATCATTTCATGCAAGTGAAACACCTGTCACACATTTATGTCCTTATCAGCCTGAGCCAGAATTGTGCTAGCAATTTGCAGCTGAAATGTTCCATATCCAGTATCCAAACCCCTGAGAAATCCACTCTTCAAAAGATGTTCTTTAAAATAGCTGGGACAGTGCCATTGCGGGGTGGGGGGTGGGGTCCAACTGATGTCGTGGTAGCAACCAGAAAAATGTAATCTGTTTCAGCTTTGTAAGAAAGTTCTGTGTTGCCCAAAGGAGACACACAAAGCCAAGTGCAATCCTTCCTGTAGAGACAGTATCATCATAATACATGATTAGCCATTATGATCTCCTGTCATTTCACTCTAGGAGAATTATGGCTCTCACACTGAGGATGTAAGACTACAGATGGAGGACTGCCTGCTACAAATCTCTTGTAAGGCTGCTGCAGTAAATCTCTTGGAGAAAAGTCATTGCCTAAAAAAAACTATGCTAAAGGGACCTGCCATTTGTTTTCTTAGGGAAGATGGGAAGAGGGGCTGTGGAGGGAGGTGCTGTTCCATTCTACACTCCCTAATGTTTTGCAAGGAAGTGTTCATCAAGGAAGGTTCAGCTTTTTCTCAGACTAAGACAAGAAAGGAGACATGGCAATATTCAGTGTGTTGTGTCACTCTGTATAGTATTTTTCATGAGAGAGAAGGAGTAGAGACATCACTCTCTAGAGGCTGACTTAGGCTGTGATGGATTTTATAGCTTAGTTATAGTAATGGCCATCTAGAGGTTGCTAGATTGGCACAAGTCTGGACGATTGGTTGTGGAGAACATCTACAGTGAGCTCAGAATTGGCATTCAACTCAGGTGTAGCCTTAAGACCAAACAGTGCTTTATCATGGACACAAACCCTCATTCATATACTCAATGCAGGTGAATAGGACACTGATAGAGCTCAAAATATTGATGACTATCCTGTGCATGAGTCCTTGAAAGTACTCTTGAAACTTTGAGGCTGAGTTAAACCGGCAAGGTGGATAGAGGGATGGCATTGTCACAAGGCTCAGCATAATTCAGCTCCATACTGCAGTTGGCAGCGTACATGCAGCCAATGCAGCTGGCAGTGACAACTAACAGGAGAGGATACGAGGGGCTTCACACTGAATGTCACTGGACGTTTTCCTTCTGGGGTGGGTTTTAAAGGTCCCAGCCTCACTGCTTGGTTGTTGTTTGAGTCACTCATGTTTACCTTTAAAATGAGGGTATTAGAAATTTGAAAAGCAGCTTATTTTTATACAATGCCCACCGCTCCAATTACAAAAATAAGTACATATATGTAAACAGGCATCAAGATTTATTTGAAATTGAGGATCTCAATTTGCATGTTTCCTACACATGTAGACGTGCTTAACTTTAAACTCATTACAAGTGCTTTGCTTAATGAAAGCCTGTAAGTGATCATAAGAATGTTTGAAAATCTGCTGTTATGTTAATTTTTCTGGCTCGCAGAAAAGATGGAGACTTTCAGAAGTTCTGTGCATCCATCAGCTCTGTTAATCTTGACTTTCTTTTTGAAAAAAAAGCACATTGCTTATTTAAGAAAAGAATTTAAACTTTGCAAGTGGTAGAGCTTTGCATGACCTAGCTGGCCTAGTTTGAGGGTTTCCATCTTTACTGGTCCTGGACAGCTGCATGGTACTCTAAACAATGTATGTGCTCCAGTAGATGTAGGTTGCATCTGCTCAGCAGTATCAGATACCAGGCTGCCTGTGTCCCTTGAACCAGGCTTGTGCTGGCTGACACAGCCTCATACTAACAGCTATGGGGTCTAAGGCCACAAAAAGCTCAGGTGGGGAAAAAAAAATCCTTGCACATCTCCAATACTCACTGTGGTATAAACACCAAAGAAAAAACATTGGCTGACAGTATTTTTGAGAAGAGCAAGTCCTATTAACTTCTTCAAGCATTTTTTTCTTGTCAGCACTTTATCTTTGATTACCAGGTCTTTGATTACCTGGAGGCTATGGCTTGCCTGCAGAATTTGCAGAGATACAGTTGGTTCTTGTTGTTCATTCAAACTCAGAAGTATTTTACAGGAACACAATCAGTCAATGTTTTTTTAGGTTTGGTTTGGTTTGGTTTGTTCTGTCTACATCCGTTTCATTTGGCAAAGTATTCCCCTAAATACTGGAATAATATCCACCAAGTAAATTGTTTTATAATGTGTAGAAAGCCAGGATTTGTCTGCAGGAATTTTGTTTCTCTGCCTTTCCCATAACCATGAAGTTAACAGCACTCCGGAATGTTCTGTTTGCTCTTTGCTTCTTCCTGACACCATTCAAACTCCAGCCACTAGTCATCTGCACCAGTTTTCCCTGCTATTAATGCTTCCATCGACAGTTGTTTTAAGTTCCCAGGTGGGATAATACTTCCAAAATAAAAGCAGAAACAGTTTGCCCATAGATAACAGGCTGACATGTCAAATGTTGTTGCTTCACTTGAAGACGCGTCACTGTTGAGCAGGTGACACTGAGAAATAGCTCTTTTGCTGTGATGCCATCACAGTTGTGGCAGACAAGCAGAAGTGTTTAACTTCTTTTATAGGACTAATGAGCATGTGATTAATGCCACAGAACTGAGATATTGGGGTGAAGGGATTCAGGCAGCAGTCTAAGGACATGAGGGCAGGTGGGATGAGTGCTAATAACTGACTGAAGATCTTTTCTTTATTCCTCCTGTTGCTGTCCCTGTTACCTCGCTGATTAGATTCTAGAAACCTGACCAAGGCAGCTAGCTAGGCATTAACCACAGAGCCTCCAACAGACCCTGAGTACAAAGAGTGCAGCTTTATCTGTTTCCATGGCACACCGGAAAAACCCCAGGGCAGGA
This sequence comes from Phoenicopterus ruber ruber, assembly GCA_009819775.1. Lineage (NCBI taxonomy): Eukaryota > Metazoa > Chordata > Aves > Phoenicopteriformes > Phoenicopteridae > Phoenicopterus > Phoenicopterus ruber. The sequence goes on from CM020246.1 coordinate 54,535,351, forward strand.
TGCAGTGTCTGGTAGGGATGCTCTTACAGCTATTTCTGGTAGGATGGATTGGCGAAGAGTGAAAAGTGTATCACTTCTTTGAAATTCAGAAGATTTGGTGAGACATTTTTCAAGCTGAAAGATGGAAAACGTTTAAATGTGGAAGAAGAGTTTTTTTAACAGTGCTGTGGGGGTGTTGTATACTTTAGAGAGGTGGAGTCTATCCACCAAGTCTGTCCAAGGTGGATGCTTGTAATAGCTCATTACCAGAAAGCCTCTTGCAAGTTTTATAAGTAGATGAGGAAACCTCTTCCTTCTTGCTTCAGACCTTCATTATGTAGGGCCCAGAGCATGTCCACCTTCCAGAAGTTAGAGTCATAGAATCATAGAACAGTTTGGGTTGGAAGGGACCTTTAAAGGTCATCTAGTCCAATCCCCCTGCAATAAGCAGGGACATCCTCAACTAGATCAGCTTGCCCAGAGCCCCATCCAGCCTGACCTTGAATGTTTCCAGGGATGGGGCATCTACAGCCTCTCTGGGTAACCTGTGCCAGTGTTTCACCACCCTCATTGTGAAAAACTTCTTCCTTATATCTAGTCTAAATCTCCCCTCCTTTAAACCCTCCTGGTTTAAAACCATTACCCCTTGTCCTATCACAGCAGGCCCTGCTAAAAAGTTTTTCCCCATCTTTCCTATAAGGCCCCTTTAAGTATTGAAAGGCTGCAATAAGGTGTCCCCAGAGCCTTCTCTTCTCCAGGCTGAACAACCCCAACTCTCTCAGCCTGTCTCCATAGCAGAGGAGCTCCAGCCCTCGGATCATTTTTGTGGCCCTTCTCTGGACTCGCTCCAGCAGGTCCATGTCTTTCCTGTGCTGAGGACTCCAGAGCTGGATGCAGTACTCCAGGTGGGGTCTCACCAGAGTGGAGTAGAGGGGCAGAATCACCTCCCTCGACCTGCTGGCCACGCTTCTTTTTATGCAGACTAGGATACAGTTGGCCGCCTGGGCTGTGAATGCACATTGCTGGGTCATGTCCAGCTTGTCATCCACCAGCACCCCCAAGTCCTTCTCGGCAGGGCTGCTCTCAATCCCTACATCCCCCAGCCTGTATTGATACCAGGGGTTGCTCTGACCCAGGTTGAAGGACCTTGCATTTGTCCTTGTTGAACCTCATGAGGTTTGCCCAGGCCCACTTCTCGAGCTTGTCCAGGTCCCTCTGGATGGCATCCCGTCCCTCAGGCCTGTCCACCACACCACTCAGCTTGGTGTCATCTGCAAATTTGCTGAGGGTGCACTCAATCCCACTATGTCATTGATGAAGATATTAAAGAGTACTGGTCCCAATACAGACCCCTGAGGGACACCACTTGTCACCAATATCCATCTGGACGTTGAGCCATTGACCCTCTGGATGCAACCATCCAGCCAATTCCTCAACCACTGAACAGTCTACCCATCAAATCTGTATCTCTCCAATTTAGAGAGCAGGATGTTGTGGGGGACCATGTCAAAGGCCTTACAGAAGTCCAGATAGACAACATCCATACCTCTTCCCTTGTCCACTGATGTAGTCACTCCATCGTAGGAGGTCACGAGGTTCGTCAGGCAGGACTTGCCCTTGGTGAAGCTGTGCTGGCTGTCTCCAATCACCTCCCTGTCCTCCATGTGCCTCAGCATAGCTTCTAGGAGGATCTGCTCCATGATCTTCCCAGGCACAGAGGTGAGGCTGACAGGTCGGTAGTTTTGGGGGTCCTCCTTCCTACCCTTTTTAAAAATGGGTGCAATGTTTCCCTTTTTCCAGTCCCCAGGGACTTCACCTGACCGCCATGTCTTTTCAGATATCATGCAGTGTGGCTTGGCAACTACATCAGCCAATTCCTTCAGGACTCTGGGATGCATCTTGTCAGGTCCCATAGACTTATGTATGTTCAAGCTCCTCAGGTGGTCATGAACCTGATCTTCTCTTACAGTGGGAGGGACTTTGCTCCCCCTGTCCCTGTCTTGCAGCCCATCCACTTGAGAGGTGTGGGAAGAGAGGGTGCCAGTGAAGGCTGAGGCAAAAAAGTCATTGAGTACCTCAGCCTTCTCCTCATCTGTTGATACAAGTTTGCCACTCCTGCTCATCACAGGGGGTACACTTTCTTTGACCTTCCTTTTCTGGCTGACATACCTGTAGAAGCCCTTCTTGTTATTCTTTGCATCCCTTGCCAAGTTCAGCTCCAGCTGCACCTTGGCCTTCCCGACCCCATCCCTACACAACCGGGCAGCATCCCTATACTCTTCCCAGGACACTTGTCCCTGCTTCCACTGCCTGTGCATTTCCTTCTTGCCCTTTAGTTTGACCAGCAGGTCTTGACTCAGCCATGCCATCTCTTGCCTTCTTTGCCCAATTTCCTGCACCTGGGGATTGAGAGCTCTTGCACTCTATGGAAAGTGTCCTTAAAGATCTGCCAGCTCTGTTCTGCTCCCATGTCTCTGAGGGCAGTTCCTCAGGGGGTCCTATTGACTAACTACCTGAAGAGCTGGAATTTTGCTTTCCTAAAATTCAGGGTCCTGACCTTACTTTTCGCCTGACCCATATCCCTCAGGACTGTGAACTCCACCAGGACATGATCAGTGCAGCCCAGGCTGCCTCCAATGTTCACGTCACTGATTAGCTCACTTGTGTTGGTGACCATCAGGTCCAGTATAGCATCCCCTCTGGTGGGGCTGTCTATTACCTGGCTTAAGAAGTTATCCTCCATGCACTCCAGGAGTCTCCTGGATTGCCTACAGCTCGCCATGCTGCTATTCCAGCAGATGTCAGTTCAAGTCCCCCAGCAGGACAAGAGCCTGCGAGCACGATGCCTCCTGTAGCTGGAGCAAGAAGGCTTCGTCAATAGGCTCCCCTTGATCAGGCGGCCTGTAGTAGACCCCAACCACAAGGTTCCCTTTGGAGTTTTGTTGGCTGAGTTAAGTTTAGCTGTCTGAGCCCAAGGTCAGCTCCTTCACTAGTAAAAACTGTTGTAGAGAAGGCCAGAGACGAGGGCCTGCCCCTCCTTTCCTTTGGGAGCTGCTCTTATGCTACTGCTATTCCACATCACAGCTGTGTAAGCAGATTTGTCAGCACCTAGTCTTCACCTTGACCCAGACCCACTGACTGGGCTGCCTGGCTTGACATCAGACTGCTTTGTCTCTGGTCTGTCTGACCCTGATCACTCTCTCTGGCCCTGATCCTGACCCAGACTTGCCGCTCTGCATCTCTGCTCCTTGTTGGTGAGGTCCCTGCTCATAACAAGGCTCCCAGCTACAAGCCCACCTCCCTTGTGGAGCAGCTGCCCCCCTCAGTGCTTCCTGATGCACTGTGCATTTGAGACAGGTAGAGGGTATGGCAATTCTGTATTTGCACAAAAAGGAGCCATGACTGAATGAAAACAGTGAAAGGCAGGAAGATTTGTGAGTAGATAGAGAAAACACAGGTTCTCTGACTCTTAGACAACTTATGTTAGACATTGGACTTTACATAATAAAACCTCCTTATCAGTGGTAAAAGGTGACTAACCCACAAAAACAGATTTCGGTAGCTGTTTGTTCTGCAGTATGAAAGAAAGGAATTGACTCCACGTTTTTTGTTTTTAAAAAATAAAAAAGATGCTTTTTGAGTTGATCAGCTAATTACTAAGATACTGCAGATGCTGTTGGAAGTATTACACTGCTGTTCACTTGTTTTTCAAATGAATGCCTCACTCCTTGAACAGTTGGTTATGTTTGGGTTAATGACCAAGGGTGGGCTCTAGCATAGATCAGACATTGTACTTCAGGTATCAAAATTCATTTCTGACAGATTTAGGGCAAGATTTATGCATTGCCACAAGAAGTTTCAGTTTCAAAGAACTTGCGGTTTTCAATGAGAAACTGCTTAGTTTCTCAAAACAGGAGAAAGTTTATTTCTTAAACATAAAATAAGAAATAAACAAGTTTATTTCTTAAAACAACAAGAGAACTCAATTGCAATAAAAGTGGTGGTGAAGCAAAAGTCTCAAAGAGCTTCAGTTATGACTGAGAGACCTTCCCTCCTTTTCAGGTTTTATTCTATCACATTTGCCAAATGACTTAACCTCAGAGGCCTTCCTAGAATAAATGTCCAACTGTGAAGCTTTTCTCTGATCAGAGCCACCAATTCCACAAAGTCTCCAAAGGACACATTCTGCTGCTTAGCACTGGTGGCTGGGTACGGGAAGAGGGGACTTTTTCCAGCCCTCTGATGAGTGGATCTGCCTTTTTCAATGGGGGAGGCTAACCTGTGAAACAATTAAGAGAGCTGACTGCATTTGGTCCTTCTCTAGAACAACTCTTCTGTGGTAGTGGATTGCCATGGAGTATTTTTCTGTGATATTTCTACATTTTCTCAGGCTTGGAGGAAGAAATAACCTCCACCTCAGCTACTAAGCTTGCAGGAGTGACTACGTTTTTTTTATAGCACAGATTCATTCTGTTGTGAGCAGGGTTTGTCCTGTGACTCATCATGGAAGTCATTAAGCAGGTGTCAAACTGTGTGTGTGATACACTGGTAAAGGAGAGGCAGATGAGCTGCCCTCACTCTAAGTAGAGGGGATATTGGCTCCTGCTGTTCTTGTGTTTTCTTTTACCTGGATCTGACTGAATACCTCTTGCAGCAGTTGTTCCTCCCTGTGAGTTTCTAGTTGGGCATGAAATATCAGTCATTACCACCTGTTTGTTAGGGTAATAGTTGTTTTGTATTGTCACCATTTCAGTGTGTCCTGGTTTCGGCCAGGATGGAGCCAATTTTCTTTCCAGTAGCTACTGTGTTTTGAATTTAGTATATGAAGAATATTGGTAATACACTGATGTTATTAGTTGCTGCTAAGCGATCACAGACATCTTCCAGCTTCCCAGGTTTTGCTAATGTGCAGGTGCAAAAACCTGGGATGGGTATGGCCAGTATAGTTGATCCAAACTGGCCAAAGAGAGTACTCCATACCATGGACATCATGCCCAGTATAAGTGCATAAGTGGGGGTTGGCCGGTGGGCCAGTTCCCTTTTTTCCCTTTTTCCTTCTTTTTGTTCATTTGGACCTTTTCATTCATTCGTTTGGCTGTTTGTTCCCTCGCTTGCTGTCTCTGGAACTTGCTGTTCTGGGATAGCTGCTGGGAATATTCCTGTTCCCTGACTGCTGCTCAGGATGGGCTCTATTGGTCATCGGGTGGTGAGAAATTGTGCATCGTTCTACTATCCTTGTATTTTATTATTATTATTATCATCATTATTAATATATAATAATATTATTTTTTCTTCACTATCCTGGTGAGCTGTTTTTATCTCAGCCCACGAGTTTTCTTTTCTCTCCAATTCTCCTCCCCGCCCCACTGGGGAGGGAGGGAGGGAGTGAGTGAGCAGCTGCGTGGTATTGAGTTACCAGCTGGGGTTAACCACAACACAGTGATACATTATGCAGAGCTGCCTGTGACATCTGCAAAGGAGTGTTTTGTCCCCTTCTTACCAGAAAAAAAAGGAATTCTGGGAGGAAATAAATTTTTAGCTCCATGTCTGTGTCTGTCTGTTCTAGTGTGCCTCACTGCTGTGGAGTAGGACGGTTGTACCCAGTCCTGAGTTGTGGCCCAGGGACTCTTCTGACATGTGAAGAACTACAAATTCTTTAACTGTGGTACTGATGCACAGTGAATGTCAAGCTGATTGTCTGTGTACACGACTTTTCACTGCATGCTTTCTAGAGGCATCTGTGCTTTGGTTCACTTCTATTTAAAATGAACGACCACCACCATGCACACACATGCAAGACCTAGTATTAGCTCTGAAAATCAGATCTCTTAACGGCACCTCAGGATGGAGAATCAAAATCATGAGTCATTTAGGGATCATCTGCAGTACAGATCCAGGAATATTCATCCAGGCTAACTGGAATTTTTGATCCTTCAATTGGACCTGTACGACAGTATCATTCAAAAAACCAAAGCTGCGTACACATTCATATCAGTAAACAGTAGAGACAGATAGCAGGACATCTTACCTGAGCTGAACCTTTTAGATGGACCACTTAATAGATCTCTACACCCTGCTCCACTGTGCCCCTAAGAAATAGCTGCTATCTTCAGTAATGTGTGCACCATTCAGTTCCTTAGAAGAAGATAAAAATCAACACTTTTTCTGGATCTCCTCTGGTATCCATGTAACTTTCCACTTTTCCTCCACCATTATTTTCTGAATCCCATTTGTTATTGAAACAAACACTGCCTTAGTGATTCTGCTTTCAAACAGTAGCTAGAATTTCCTATTCCCTGAACAAAACAGGACAGGCTGAGAAACCAGATGGAGCTGGAGGATAAAATATGTATACTGTGGAACAAGAATCTGGCATCCTTCTCTCTCCTACCAGATTCTTGTTGTGTTTAGTTGTTCTAATACATGGTTTAATCACCAAGAATGTAGCATTTCTATTTTGCGTGATAGTACGGAGAAGAAAAAAAACGAAGTGGCTGTTGATTTACATGTATTTTACAGTATCACTGTGATAATCCCAGGTGCCTTTGATTCCACGTAGTAAATACATGCTGTACAAAAGGAGGGAATGCCTTCTAAAGATTTTAGAAATAGCTGCATGACACAAAGTCTGTCACTCATCAGAGAGAGTAAATACTTTTTGTTTTACTTCCCTTTTTTTTCCAGCTCACAGTTGAAAAAGCTCTGCTTAAACACTATAGCTTCAACTGGAAAACTAGCTAACGCTAGTGTATACTGAAGTGCACTAGAAATGCCTTCCTGAATAGCTACTTTTATTTTCCTGGGACAACGCTGAATAGCTCTATGAGATATGGGGTTCTGAAGACACTGAACTGCACTCTCCTCTCACCTTGTTTTAGTTCCACGGATTCTGATGAAATTTTCTGAGTTACAGATGTATAAGAAAGAACAAATCAGCTGCCTGAAACCGAAGCCCTGTAGCTAGCTTTACTTCCAGTAGCTTTTTTTATAGCAGTGTTACTAAGGATGTAAAACAGATGCACAACTACCTAGGGACAAAGGATTTTCAAGTCGTTAGAGCAAGGAAGATGGAGATGGCAAGCCTGGATTCTATTCGCAGTTCTGGCCCTGCCAAGTTTTTAATGATTAATTACAGACTTTATTAATTAGTAATACAGGCAGGTAAGCAGCTCAGCTTTTTGCATCTTTAGTGTTTCAACTGTAGTTTTCTATCCATTTGCCACCCCCTTTACAAAAGCTTGAAGAGTGTTTTGTTATAGGTAAGCACTGAGAAATGCAGCAGGTAGCAATGAGTTTACACCTATGTTAGATACACAGGAATGCTTCCAAGGCATATGTGTAGAAGCTAGTTGTTTTAACCTACATGATTTTGCTCTGAAAACACGTTTCTAAACACCATGCTATTTGCCATTTCCCTTTGTAACAGCAGGCACAGTAACCTTTCCACTCTAAATGCTTTATCTCATTCTAGAACCTGTGCACATGGCACAGGACAATGAAAATACGGTCATAAGATCCGGGGCAGAGAAGAGCACATACATTTCCACTGGATGCAGATGATGTCCTTTTCATGTGTGGCTCAGCTCAGAGGACTCCATCTGACATTTAGGAAATTGCACTGAATCACTCCATGGCCAACATGCTTCAGAAAAGGAGAGGGCTGATTGCTGGCAGTTCATCTGGAGAACAGTGCTGTGAAGCTTCATTTTGGGTACTTTAGGGCTTCCCTGTGTGAATTCTGAACACAGGAAGGTCCTGCTGAACCACCATCCATACGCTGGAGGTTTGAGGGCCAAATCAGGCTCACTGTCCAATAAGCCACAGGACTGGGAAAGAACATCGGTATCTGCTGCCTTGCCCTCTGCCAGCATTGTGCTTCTGTGCAGGCAATAGCTGAACCTACTTACTGAGCCCCCTGACGACAAGGTATAGAATCATCAGCAGTTCCAGTGTGCGCTGATGAATGAATCTTGAGACTGGGCTTATACATACTGGCTTGGTCATCCTTCTCGTGCACTGCTGAGCAGTGTACACTCATTCCCTTTTATGCTCTGAGCGTGCACCTGGGTGAACCATGGGTACTGATGGCGTTACGACAGTGCCCATCTGCCAGCTATGGCACAGTTGTAGCTGTTTGAGCCAATCCTCCCTCAGCCCGTTCATAAACTGTAGGTTAATTCTCCTTGGTCACAAGGTGGCAGAATTGGCGTTATTAAACCGTGCAGGATTTTTTTTCAATGCTTACAAACTACTTCAGCTCCGTCCCTGTAAATGAATTGTGAAGTCCTGATAGAGGGAGCTGTGTGAAAGGAACAAGCAGGACTCCCTCTCAAGGATATGATCTGTCCTGCAGCTGATGGGTCACTTGCATTATGCTGGATTCAAGACATGGGTAAATTTGACAGGTTATCCTGTTAATGCAATCTTTTAGGCTTTGATTTGCTGATCTGGTGTCAGCAGAGTTCACCTCTGATTCCAGGGGACTTCTCTAGTTGCTGAACGGTATTTGCACTTTTCATCAGAGGAATATGTTTCTGAGACACGTCCTGTAGTGCTTTTGGCTAACACTAGTGGAAATCTAAGCTCACACTGCATCACAAGGGATCATAGGGGATATATTTTTTGAGCACTTGGAAAACTCGGGTTTGGAGAGCTTTTTTACTTTAACCTTTCTGCCAAAGTGTTTTAGGTTGGTTTGAATCTTTAGGCCACGCAATATAGAGAGAACATTTAAATAATGTTTTTAATTCCAAGCGCCTTTCTGATAAATAGAGAATGTCCAGGAAACATGTATAACAGGAATGTGATTTTACAGAGAGATTTTAAACTTACAAAATCTAGATATGTTGCAGAAAAGGTAAACATAATGATACATGAAGCAGGTCCCGATCAAATCAGCTTCTAGTTTGATAAATTGATCTTGAAGTTGCTGCATCTTCTGTGCTTGGCTATCGCAAAGGTTCGTCAAAAGGAGCAGCAAATGGGGAGAACAAGATCTCCCAGGCTGGATTGAGACTGCTGTTTCCTGTCCTGGTAGATCTCGAAATACTGAAATGGCTGAAGGACAGGGTAGAAAACTGCACTAGGGCTATCATGCAGCATAGAGGAAAAAACCATTCTTGTCACCTTCCTTAATCCTGTAATTGGCATATTTTGCTGTCCTGTACACTTCGGAGAGAGAGACTCTTCCATAATTCTGGCTGTCCACAAGGAAGCATAATATTTCAGTATGTGGATCAATGAAGGAATGTCTGTCTCCCCTTGCACTTCATTTCAAATAAGCAGCTATCAAACTAGTGGCAGCATTTGAGGAGGGCTTGCTAGTATGAGAACTTCTTTCAAGTGTTCACAGAGGTTGAGTGAGATTTTAAGATTTTGAACCAAAATCTTTGGACCTTGAGGGGAATTCTACTGCAATAAAAAGTTATGGTATTAACTAGCTCCAGTTTTGCATTTCATAGGCTTCATAATCTTCTGAACCATGTTCCCAGATCTCAGTGTCTTCAGACTTGAAACTTGATTCCAGCTCTGTGACTTGAACCCACTGAGAATTATTCTGCATGCAGAATTCAATGCTGTTAACCTTCATCAGCTGTATTCCCCCTGGCTAGGAGTATTGAAGGCTCTGAAGGAAATTGGTTTGCTGTGGTGATTCAAGTAATTTTATATTTTCTTCCTGCATCCCTTGGGTCTTTGTACTCAAATGTGTTGTTACCATTCTTCTCTAGTGAGTTTTTTTCTCATTTTTCTTAGCAAAAATAAAGGGGATTTATTATACATGAAAGTATAATACTTTGGTACTTAATGCTTTCTTGGCCTCAGTCTTTTAATAGTAAGACCAGTTGTTCTCAGGGTACCCAGCCTGCTGAGCTGGAAGACAGAAACAGGGAGCAGAATGAAGCCCCCATAATCCAAGGGGAAATGGGTAGCAACCTGCTACACCACTTAGACACACACACACAAGTCTATGGGGCCAGATGGGATCCACCCAAGGGTACCGAGGGAGCTGGCAGAAGTGCTCACCAAGCCACTTTCAATCATTTATCAGCAGTCCTGGCTAACTGGGGAGGTCCCACTTGACTGGAAGTTAGCAAATCTGACACCCATCTACAAGAAGCGCTGAAACGAAGATCCAGAGAACTACAGGCCTGTCAGCCTGACCTCGGTGCTGGGGAAGGTTATGGAGCAGATCATCTTGAGTACCATCATGCAGCATGTACAGGACAACCAGGTGATCAGGCCCAGTCAGCATGGGTTTATGAAAGGCAGGTCCTGATCTCCTTCTTGACAAGATGACCCACTTAGTGGATGAAGGAAAGGCTGTAGATGTTGTTTACCCGGACTTTACTAAAGCTTTTGACACCATTTCCCACAGCATACTTCTGAAGAAACTGGCTACCCATGGCTTGGACAGGTGTAATCTTCACTGGGTAAAAAAATGGCTGGATGGCCAGGCCCCAAGAGTTGTGGTGAGTGGAGTTAAATCCAGTTGGTGGCCGGTCACAAGTGGTGTCCCCCAGGGCTCAGTATTGGGGCCAGTTCTGCTTAATATCTTTATCAATGATCTGGACGAGGGGATCGAGTGCACCCTCAGTAAGTTTGCAGATGACACCAAGTTGGGTGGGAGTGTTGATCTGCTTGAGGGAAGGAAGGCTCTACAGAGGGATCTGAACTGGCTGGATCAGTGGGCCAAGGCCAATTGTATGAGGTTCAACAAGGCCAAGTGCCGGGTCCTGCACTTGGGTCACAACAACCCCATGCAATGCTACAGGCTTGGGGGGGAGTGGCTGGAAAGCTGTCCAGCAGAAAAGGACCTGGGGGTGTTGGTCGACAACTGGCTGAATATGAGCCAGCAGTGTGCCCAGGTGGCCAAGGAGGCCAACAGCATCCTGGCTTGTATCAGAAATAGTGTGGCCAGCAGGAGTAGGGAGGTGATTGTGCCCCTGTACTCGGCCCTGGTGAGGCTGCACCTCAAATACTGTGTTCAGTTTTGGGCCCCTCACTACAAGAAAGAGATTGAGGTGCTGGAGTGCATCCAAAGAAGGGCAACAAAGGTGGTGAAGGGTCTGGAGAACAAGTCTTAAGAGGAGCAGCTGAGGGAACTGGGGTTGTTTAGCCTGGAGAAAAGGAGGCTGAGGGGAGACCTTATCACTGTCTAGAACTACCTGAAAAGAGGTTGTAGTGAGGTGAGTGTTGGTCTCTTCTCCCAAGTAGCAAGTGATGAGAGGAAATGGCCTCAAGTTGCACCAAGGCTGGTTTAGACTAGATATTAGGAAAAATTTCTTCACTGAAAGGGTTGCCAAGCCTTGGAACAGGCTCCCCGGGGAAGTGGTTGAGTTACCACCCCTGGAGGTGTTTAAAAGACGTGTAGACATGGCACTTAGGGACATGGTTTAGTGGTTGACTTGGCAGTGTTAGGTTTACGTTTGGACTCAATGATCTTAAGGGTCTTTTCCAATCTAAATGATTCGATGATTCTATGAAAGTGGCATCTTTGACATATATTAGAAAAAGTCACAATAAAAGCTCAACATTGTTCCTCCTTCAAATTCAAAACATGCATAGCAAAAGATGAAATCCAAACTCTAATCACATCAGACATCAGCTCTGCTTGCCTTCCACAGCCAGGAACCTGAGGCTTGCATTGTGTCCCAGTAGTCAGACTTCTACATGTTCTGATCAAGGAACGAAAGGCAAAGCTTCTGTGTTCATACTCCTGGCCATCACTGCTGGTTATTGGTGGGACGGAGGGAGGGAGTCGTATGGAAAGAAAACCTGAGAGTAAGGAAAACCTCACAGCCTTATAGTAAGTTTGCTCTTCTCTCCATTGAGACCGGCAAGAATCTTTGTGCTACAAGTCATACTGTGATTGTGCCTGTAGTTAGGAATCAGGAGTAGCATCTCCCTGTACATTTGAAATCGAAGCAAGGTTTATTTTTGACTCTGACATATATGGAAGCTGCTGAAGACAAGTTGTTTCGCTGAAATGCTGCAGGATCCAATTGTTCCATTTCTGCTGTCTACAGGAATAAGTGCCTTTTATAAGTATTGTTGCTTAACATGAGAAAATATTTTAAGTCTCATTTCACTATTCAAATGTTATGATACACTGTGGTCAATGTATTTGTACAGTTTATAAAAATATTACTTACCCTCATTCAGAATTTGCAGTGAGATGGCCATCTTGCCATTTTGTACATTCAAAGACCTGATTTGCCACACAGCTGCAGTAACTGCATGTCTAATTTAGAATAAAAGAGTAAGCTCACAGCCCTGGGATTTTGCTTTTTTTTCAGTGTCTAACCTTAGAAGTCAGACTTGTTCTGTGTTCGAAGAAGACAGCAGCTATTTCTTTATGCATACCAAAATTCTGCACTAGAATGAAGACAGAAAGTATTTTTAGCATCCAGCATTTATATGTCAGCAGAAATGTTGTTAACTACTCTATTAAAAATAGTTTTGCAATGACAAAGTTTTCATATCCCAATATTTTGTCTGTTCTTGCAGGGCAGGAGGTTTTCCAGTTTAGGATATAGTGATACAAGACTTGGGTTTGTTTGATTGCTGGGCTTTTGAAAACAATAGGATGCTTCAGAACTTTTGATGACTTTTCAGAGATCATCATTGCCAAAAATCAATGCCCACAGGCCTCTGGGGTTTTGTTTTGGTTTGGTTTGGTTTGGTTTTTGTTTTCTCTCCATAGGTGGTGACTTTATCTAATATGTAACTAAATAACTTTAGGAGAAAGGCTTCCTGTTATACCTTCCTGCAGGCCTGTCTGGCATCTTAGTAGGAGAACTCAATCTCAGATCTCGGTGGATGTAAGGATCTGGTCTAGCAAAGCACTTTACACAGGTAGTTGATTTCAACCGTGTGCTTAAATGCTTGGCTGAATGATGATGAACTTCAAGCACATGTGTAATGTTAACTGTCTGCTTGGTGTGTTGCTGACCTGGTGCTTCGAGGACCAGCTGTGAAACCTGAGTTCTCAGCTCAGGCTTCTGGGCCCAATGGCTGTTTTTCATTTGGAACATCCTGTCAAATGGATAGTCTCAGAATGCTTGAGTAGAGTTGATACCTCTTGAGACAAATGGAATTAATCTTGTAATATCAGTGAAAGAGGCAACTCAAGCCTGCCTTCCCTGAGGAGGGAATTTGTCTGTGGAAGAACCCTATTGCAGATGGCCACTGAACTGTCAGGACCTCTGCTTCCTGCTAGTTGCCATTATTTTATCTGAAAATAATGCTGCTTGACATGACAGGACTGGAAGATGAGCAGTTCAGTAAGAGCAGTTTTACTGCATTGTGTGCATCCAGTTGCCATGCATATTAGTGTAGCTCTCATGGACAGGACTGATGGCTCTGCCTTCTCTGTCCAGTCAGCAAAATAACAGTGCCTTTCCCCTTCTTCCTGTATTGTGCAATGCTTTTGCAAGTCAGCACATAGAAACCATTTGCGTGTGTTTAGTTAAGTGGAGCAGTGCTGGACCGGCAAGGAGCTGGCATGCGGTTAGCAATAAAGAGAATCTTCTCCTCTCCAAGCAGTCTCTTTATCTGCAGTGGTGGCATTGCTGAGCTACTGACCAAAGCGTGTGAATAGACAACAGTGTGCTAAAGAAAGGAGACATGTCTCCAAGCCATTATGGCAGAAGAAAGCAGCGCTTCATACCCCTGTATGAATACACCAATATGTGCAAGTGGGTCAAGAAGTGGGTGTTTTAAACCAGTGACAGTCTGCCCTTTCACAAAGAGGGACCACAGCATTTCTCTCCTCCGTGCCCTATTCTGTAAGAACATGAGAAGAGAAGTATTTAGTCGGACCTTAGGTTTCTTTCTCCAACATAAGCCAAAACACAGTGTTTAGGGAGAAGTTTAAGAACAGAGAAAGGATGCAGTAACATCTTTAAATACTCCCCCAGACTTGGTCTGGCCACTGGGATTTTCTTCTACAGATCTTTAACTACTCTGTGTTTTCTGTGTGGCATGAGTTATTTCTGCTGCTGGTTAGAGCCACCTTACAGCTTTTGCCTCATCCCAGCAGAGTGGAGAAAAAGCAGAAGTTAGGCTACCTGTGTTTCAAAGAAAGCAAGAAGTCTGCTGCTGTTGTGACTCAAAAACCTCCCTGAATTGGGATGTGGTCCCCATGGGTGCTGAGAATGGACTTTCTGGAGTGAAAACCTTTGTTTTGAATGTAAAAGTATTTCTGGCTCTAATGGGAGAAAAACAAAACACCTAAAAACTTAAAACTACAAGGCAGGTGAATAGAACCAACATTTTAAAAGTGTCATGATATTTAAGTTCATTTTTGAATATTTGGAATTGGAAATACTGAATATTTGTGAATGCTTCCCATTATATGATAAATATCATAAAAGCACCTACATAGAGCATAATGGAAAAGTAGTAACCTCTTTGCTTTTAACCTTGCAACCCATTTCCATTAGTAAGCTCTACCTTTTTGTCTTGAAGTATAATTTGGCACGGAAGTTGTTACATTTGAAAGCAAATGTGAATATGTTCAAAAAGCCTGAAGAATAATCAAGCAGTAAAACCTGGGGAGATCTAAAAGAAAGGTCATATTTCAAAGGCAAATCAGTCTTTCAGGGATAGGTTTGCTGAATTTTACCATTTATACAGACATACTCTTGAATTATTTTAGGATACCACATTATATACTACCCATAAGAAATGGGCCAAATTATTGGCTACAGACAACACACTGTGATGGAGAAATGGGTGGTCAGTACACAACAGACTCTCTTTGCCTTTGCTTTTGAAGTGGGGAGAGAGTCACTCTGGAAGTGAGTTAGTTTCACTGATGTCAGCAGATAGTCGTGTAGAGAACTTGCGGACATTTTTTACCCCCAATTCTCCCATTTCACAGTACTTGTAGCATTTAACTCTTCCAGAAATGGCCAGAGGTATTGAGGGCAAACTGTGTGAAAAAGGGGAGCACCACAGACACTTTGTCTTTCCACTATTTCCTTCCGCAGAGAATGCTGTGGGCAGGGTGTGTTCTTCCGAGAGTGTCACTGCTTCTGCGCAGAGCAGAAACGCAGGCTTGTGGTGCTCCTGTAGGCTATGACCGCAGGTCACTGAGTCAGAGGCTTGGAGGAATTCCTCTCCTCCCTCCTTTCACTTGCCCACTGACTGTACAGGTCTGTCCGTAGTGTATTCAGTTGATACAGCTCCTGTGCCAGTGAGAGCACTTGTGATACAGCTCCCAGCTCTGGAGTAATGATGGAAGGATTCCAAAAGAGGGAAAGGGTTGCCCATCTTTTTGGTTACTCACTGTCTGCAAGCCTAAGAGTCTTGCAACTTCTCAGAGTGCTACTTACAATCCATCAGCATGTGACCGGTCTTTCTCAGCACCGAGGAACTTAGGCAGCACAACACTGCATTTACTTTCTGATTTGGGGAGTTTCTTTTGTGGATCAGGATGTAGGGATCATTTGCATAGAATGATCAAACTGAAATTGCCTAAGCTGATGCAATTATAACAGATTCCATTGTGTTTTCATTCAGTTTATTAGATACAACTATTTCTGGCAGGCTGTGTCAGAGATTATTTCATCAGTGAAAGCTGAGGACTGGCTATATGATTCTTTTTTCAGGCAACGTTCTGGCTTTTTATGTAGTGCTATTTGGACTAAAGATGATCTGTTACCAGATTTTCTGTCTTCTGATAAATCTGATTTTAACCACACAACAATGCACAAAGAAGACGATATTGCATAGTGGCTATGAAGAAGATTGGGGCTCAGACGAGGTCTCCAGAGGCAGCAGAAAGATACATGTTTCAGCACCTCTGACTGAGATTTTTTGCATGCTTTAATCTCGTTTCCATCGTTTGAAGTTGACAGCTAAGGTTAAACTCAGTGGGTCACGTTTGACTTTGTTATTATTACACTGATTTCAAAAAGTCATCAGTCAATTTGACTCACTGAAGAGTTGACTGTGGAGTTAGGAGAGATCTTCACATTTAACTGTTTTCCTACCAATGACATACATGGTATTTCAGTTCATGGTAAATGTTTTCTCTTTCTCTAAACAACTTTCCTTGAGAACTTTGCTCAATATTTTGTGCTGTTTGTTTCAGATGAAAAAGCATTGTTTCCCAGCATTATTACTATTATTATTTATTATTAAATAATCCAGCTTTATTTCCCCTGTTTTCATAGCCACTTTTTCTTCTTCTGTCCACATGTACCCAAACTCATTTGTACAGTGAGGACAAAGATCTTATCAGCTTGCCTGCTTGTCACTGAAATGCTACTTGCATAGTATTCACCTGAGATTAAATCTGTGTCATTCCAGAAAGATTTGCTCAGTACCAAACAATGTCTTCAGCTGTATAAATGTATCTCTGATCAAATCAAGGACTTCCCTAAGAGATGGTTCGATATACAGTCTTCATTGTTTGCTGGTAAACTAAGAAGCAAACAAAGTACTAAGAAGCAGAAGCCATTTTGCAGTAGTCAATGGAGAGCTCCGGTGAGAGCAAAATATCAACATCTCAGATTGTCATGATGGCTGTTCTGTGACCCACTCTTTAGTGTTTTGGAAGATGGTATTTTTATAGCTAAGCTGTTCTAGCATATTATAACAATGCAAAAGTGATCTATTGCCCACAACAGTGGTCTGATGAGGATTCAGTGAGCTCATTGTATACAATGAATACCTTGAAGTATTATGAGAAGGCCCTTTAAATTGTGGATAACTTCTGCACTCATTAACATGTTGTCAATATTTTTACTGACCTTTTGCAAAGTGTTTTGCAATCCCTGGATGAACAAGATCCCAAAAGTGTCAATAGTGCTTTTTTTATTAGCGTGAGCATGAGACCAAATGAAGCAGAATGTTGAGTGCCAGATGACAGTGCCAGTCAGAACCTCGATAGACCAGTATGTGAGCTACACCCCTGTTGGCAGGCCTTTGTAATCTGAACAGCACAAGTAACTACTCCTCCTGCTTTGAAGCAGTATGAAACTTCAAAGAACATCAAAGCTATAGGGATCCAGTGCCAAGCATCATAATATTTACTTTCCCCCATCTTGAATGAGTTCATGCATCAGTGCCATGAAAATAATGCTAGACACGTCCCCTGCCCTGCTTAAGATTCATGATTCAAAGTTTTTGATGAAGAGAAGAAGGCAACAAAGATCTGAATGTGACAGCTTACTTTTAACTTTATTGTCTCTGGGTGTTTTGGCTTATTGTTCTTTTCCTTAGTTCACTTTGCTGGTATTTAGACCAAGACTGAATGTTCACTTTATTGAAACTGAAGCACATCCTGCTTGCTGCACAGTTTCAAAAACAATGAGACAAGAAGGCCTGTAAAGCATTCATAACCTTGTACTGAAAAATCTGACATGCAGTTGGTGATGAAGAGCTGAAGGAGGAAATGAATAGGAAGATATACAGAGCTAGTCATAACACTGCAAAGAAAGAACTGCAAACAGTTCCCAGGGAGATGGTAGAGAGACATTGGCTTGGGATTGCAATGCTAAAACTAAAATCAGGCTTGCTTTTGAGTGTATAATTCTGGCTTTTCATCTGCAACAGGTATGTAGCAAATTAATTACTTATGCCCCATGAAGTCAAGGAATAAGTATGAGCAGCAGCTAGGTTTGACTGGCAAATATCAGATGAGCAGACTGCAGAAACTATGAATTGCTTCAGAGCTGTTGTTCAGCTCTGTGGATTCAGACAGCAGGAAGAGAAGAAGTACCACAAAAAGAAAAAAACATACTTTTTTTTTTTTTTTCTTCCTGCGAGTAATGCTCGACTATTTTGCTCTTCTTGTTCATAAATCTCTGCATAGGTTAATGTGGCATAACACAGCTGAAGGCCTCCTGTGTTCTGCTCAGTGCCTTCATGGAAGTGAAGAAACAAGGCATATGACTCTGTCATAAAGTTTCCATTAGACAGTGGGCATCTGGGAACAGAATGCAGCCACTAACACCTGTACAAGAGATGGATTAGAGCATCCATCTAGGTATTTCATTTTTAAAAGCATCCACCTCCAGTTGCTTTCCCAGTCTTTTGCAAAGCAATGTATGCCTGTCATTGACCAATTACTTGACGGAGATACTTACTGGTTGGATAGTTAGTACGAGAGCGACATTTCTTCCAGATGGCTGAAGGGGACATGTCCATGCCTGGGATGGCTGTTCCATATTTCCTTTTTCTACCTATTTCTACTTGTTTCTACCTGTTTCTACCATGGTATTTGGCTGTACCAAGTATGGTCATTATGAATTTCGTAGTAGTATCTATGAGGTGTATCCTTAAAAGTAGTGAATCTCATTGTACCTTATGAAGCTCAAACATCTGGATTTGTATGTAACAGCACCATACTGTAACCTCTTCTACAATGTGAAAATGCCAGTTATTACATGTTTTCATTTATGCCCAGTTTTGGCTGCAGACATAAAACTCTACTTCAGAACTAGCTTTGATGAGCACTTGTAAGCTTCTGCTAGTGCCAAACATGCCCACTTGCCCACTGAGTCAACATGCTCTTTCAACACATAGCTTCTCTTTTGCAGTCTTCAGAGGTGCAATCCAGCCTTTGAAGTGTTGGCTGCTCTGAATCCCACTTTCTCTGCACTGCCTAATGGTAGCAGTGTTCAGAAAGAAAGCTTTGGCTTTCCAACTATAGACTCAAATGGAAACCATTTGCTTGAACTGAATTGAAGCAAATTGAAGCATTTGCTTCTGAGTTTGACCTTCTGCTTGAAGGTCATGCTCAGAAGGTAGCCCTGTTCAAATGAACCGAGCAACATACATTTTTTTTAGTGGCACTTGCCAGTTTATCATGCACATACATGTCTGCCGCTGAATGCCTCACAATTTGTCCAGCACTGTTTGCCAGTCCCAGTTCGGACAGTGTAAGTGCTCACCTGGATTGTGCATCCTCCTTCCCATTTGTACGTCTATGGGATTCTGCCAAGCCTACTTGTCAGTAGTCAGTCAAATGTTACTGTGTGCATAATACCTGTCAGTGTTTTTCTCTCATCCCACCACATTAGAGATGAGATGAATATGAATTTGGTTTCTTCATGTCCAAAACTTTGAGATTTCATTAAGTATTCAGCTGGAGCAAATAATTTAGTACATGAAGTACTCTGAAGTTTTGGAAGAAAGAGTCTTGGAGAAACACCCTCATAGAGTAGGAATTAGCTCTCTATTCAGGACCAGAGTACCAAATGAAGACAGTAAGAGCATAACAACAGCAACAACTGTTATCTCTTGCCACAGCAAACATATAGCTTGGTCTACCAGAGAAGGAGGAACGGAGACTGTCTCCCTTTGAAGAACAGAATTGAAAGGCACCAGGGCGTTAACATCTCACTACTTTTGTTTAGGTTGCTGATCTGAGACATAACAGTACAAGTTTAGTCTCAAGATTGAGACTTGTCCCTGCATTTCTCATAGGACAATAATGTTTCCTTATAGTACTGTGTTAAGAGTCTCCACTCATTTCCCAAATAACTTTTTATTGAAAACAATACACATTAACTCAAGGAGACAGCAAAGGAAACCTTTTTGAGGCTCTGTTTGTAAAAAGAAAAAGCAGTCTAGACTTACTTTCATTTATATTTTTAAGGAAGAGCAACTTCCTGAATCTGGGAAGTCTCTATAAAATAAATTCTTAGACTACAGTGAGGAATGCCATTGAAAGCCAGCAGTTTGTCTGTACAGGGGCCTTTAAGCACTGGACAAGATTTACCTGACAAGATTCATACACATAACACGGGCCAGCAGGTGCAGAACAACCTCATAGTTCTATCAGGTTTTGCCTTTGAGCAAATATAAACAGGTGCAGTCAAATGCCAAAGCACGGGGACTTGCAGCTGGAGAACAGCTTGTTTTCAGTAGCTGCGACCTATGTAACAAACCACAATGAATGGAAATGTCATGAGACCAAGTCACCCAAAGAATGATCAATGGCCAGTGGCAGAGTGCTGCTACTAAAGTAAGAACTAGCCAATCAACTTTTTGTCATGTTATTAAATATCACATTGGGGAATTGTAAATCTCATTTATCCTTCTCCTTGTTCCCAGGATACTGTTATAATGACAACTTCATTAGATAAGAGAATTTCACAGGAGAGTGTTTCACAGAACATGTGCACGTGTAAACTTGAATGTAGCACTACATCTGTGTACAGGCAACAACCGTACAGTGTTACTTGAAAGTTAGGCTAAAATTCACAGGTATGATCCCTCCCCCTCTTCTCATTGTGCTGGTTCTTTTTCTAGTCACTGTCTTAGTTGTCTAGACATTGCCCTTGATTATATGGGGCAAATCCAGACAAGCTCCATGGCAAAAGAGTAAGCAGCTTTGGGCTTCAGTCTCTCTGTGTTTTGACTCGTAATTGTAATTTTGATTTTGCTGTCTTTGCCTGTTTCACATTCCAGTCATTCTTCCAGGAAAGTTTAGATGCAGAATAAAGTGACACCAGTAAGAATGCTATGTGTGATAAGTGCAGAATGAGTGATGACATCTTTGCTGGCCATTAGAGAGGAAGATTACTTACTAGTCTGTCTCACTGTGTCCCAGTTGTGTGACCTTCTGCTCTGATACTGTGAGCATGGCTTGAGAGTGGAGGGACTTAGACAAGCTTCTCAGAAACAGACAAGGAAATGAGAGACAGGATCAGCCAAAGCATGAAAGTGCTGCAAGTGATTTTAAATCTAAAAAATGCACGTGTTGCGAGAAAATTCTCAATTTCCAGAACCCACGCTCACCTCCGAAGGAGTGGCATGGGCACGTGTGTTCAAGTATGGGAAATGCTGACGTCCTGTGGTAGCAAAAAGATGCCTTTTAGACTACTAGATTGAAGATTTTTCAAGGAGCTTCTGGTCTTGGCTGAGTGAAAGCCCATGGGAGGTGCCATTTTTGGCTTTTGCAGGTGGGCTCCGCTAGCTCTAGAAAAAAGTTCACAGGCAGAATGGTGTTCTCTCTGTGTATGCTCTGCAGAACTGTTTCTACTCATTTCAATCACCTGCAGTGTTGCTTTGGCTTTGAATCAAGACTGTTTTTTTTGCTACAGCTGAGGTCAGAAGCTGACAGTGGTCTGGGGAAAATTAAAATTCTTTGAGAGTAAGCTGAGGGACACTTGTAAAGATGGGCAGAACATGGAGGGTGCTGAGAATAAACAATCCAGACCCCAAATTCACCTGAATGAAACAAGAGAGGACATTCGCTGGTAAAGTACTGACAAACTCTCAATCTGCAGCTCATAACCCTGCCTCATGCTGAGGTTTAGGAAATCAGAGAGTGAATTCCAAGTTTACTCAACTGTACTCTGTGGATGCATTTTTGAAGCATAAAATTAAGTCATTAATTTCTGGTAACTTATGTTGCTTTACCCGTTTAAGTAAAATGACAATTGAACACACTGAAGTCAGTATTATAGGAAATAGGGTTCATGTGAAGATGAGTAGTAATCTCAGAGCTGCTTGCCGTTTACAACAGGAATTGGGAGCACGGTTCTTTGCTGTATCCCTACCCTTCCCATTCCCTTCAAATTCCCATTCATGTAGTTTTATCCCCCTTCATCTAGAGCTCCAGGGAACTCTTGAAGACCTGGACCTAAGTCAGACACCAAGTTTTTAAAAAAGGATCATTTTTCCTGCCACTACTTGAATTTTTGGTCTTTATAGGATCTCAGTAGGCCTCACACATTAATAGGAGGAACTTCAGCGAAGTGTACATGTCCAGCTTTATCTGTAATTATCTCACAGCAACAATGAGGTTATTTTCAAATGAGAATCCTTAAGATGTAGCACATGTCACTGTTTTTTCTAGCCACTGAACAGCTATCTTGCATATATCCCTTTTCCATGTCATTATCAGTTTCTGTCTTTTGTAAAGCTGCAGGTAAAATTCACACGTTGCTGAGTGCTTCAGGAACAGTATGCATGTGTATCAGTGGCAAATCATTCACCTGTAGAAATTGTCTTGATTACTTTAATCTCTATTCAGCAAGGCATTTATGCATGTGCTTCACTTTAGGCACATAAGTAATCTTTTCTACTTCAGCTGGATTATCCATGTACTTGAAACCAGATTTCAAACTTGCTTAAACTCCCTGGTTTTCTGAATAGGAGCCTCAGCATATTAAACAGTGCAACAGAGTCAGCTAAATACATCCCAGATAAGTTAGAGGAGAGGTATGAGACTCTAGAGCTGTAAGTCCTAGATTTATGGGGAAAAACTTTTTAGCAGGGCCTGCTGTGATACGACAAGGAGTAATGGTTTTAAACTAAAAGAGGGGAGATGTAGACTAGACATAAGGAAGAAATTTTTTACAATGAGGGTGGTGACGCGCTGGCACAGATTGTCCAGAGGGGTGGTAGATGTCCCATCCCTGGAAACATTCAAGGTCAGGCTGGATGGGGATTTGAGCAACCTGATCTAGTGAAGATGTCCCTGCTCATTGCAGGGGGGTTGGACTAGAACCCAAACTATTCTATGATTCTATGATTTAGGCCTGGTCTGTGCTCTTCTTCAAGCCGTATTTTTTTCATTGTTTCTACAGCTTGCTTCTTTTTTTAAATCTCTTTCTCTTCTTAGACACTGCTGTGGTATCTGAGTGTTTCACAATTATGTAAAGTGTGATCATAAAAAGATTTCTTTCTCCTTACGTCTGAGGACATGAGGGTCCCCAGAAGCTCTTTGTTTCTATATCTGTGCATGTGCTTAGAGGAGTGGTGTGCTGTGTGGACATCTTGATCTCCTTTGGGAGAACAGCCCAAGTAGCTGGAGCAGCCCCCTGTAGCATTCTGCAGCTGCTCTGCCTGTTCTCTGTGCTGGCCGTGACAGTGTCCTATGTGTTGCAGAAGCCTTCCTCAGGCAGAGAGAGGTCATCTCTCTCATAATATGAAGATCAAAACTCTCATCTCATTTTGACCTGGAGCCAGGGAAAAGAAGCAAAGCCCAGAGCTGCTCTGTTCTTAGCCATCTGTGTTGCATGAGCAGATGGCCTGCTGCATAGTAAACCAGCTGTGACTGTTTTAAGGGGCATCTGTTCTGTACTTAGGCATAACAGTTGATGCTATTTAGACTTGGCAGTCAAAAGTGCCGGGTCAATGTAGCTCAGCCTGACTCTGACAGGATGGGTGTGGCTTCTTGCTAGTCATCAGGGAATGGCCATTTGAGCAAGGAACGAGAAAAACAGTACCACTGCCAGCCTTTCAACAAAAGGGGAGAGCACCTCATAGGAGCACCTTGCAATAGCTGGGAAGAGGAAGGATTCAGCTAGTTAAGTACCAGCTTTACTGTGTGACTTTGGTGAATCATTTGTTTCTTGATATTTTATAGATAAACTGATAAATTGAGCACAGTCTCAGGCCACTGCTTCACTGGAACAGGCAGGCTGCATGGTGCTTGGATAATATTGACCATATAATCCCCTAGGAAGTAGATGGTGAACGGTGAATTATTCAAAGTGCTTCCTTATGCAGGCTGCCTTAGTCTTCCCCAACATGAGCCATCTGCTCTTCCAAGTCAAATGAACTTTCAGAGATCTGAGTGGCAGATTTATTTGCACAGGATGCAACATTGATGGGAGGAAGCTGTTGCCAGGATATTAACTTGACCAATGCTTTCATAATCTGCCACTGTAACTTCATATACTCTATATCATGAACAGGATGAGTGGAGTTCGCAGAACTAGATCCTCAATGTGGGAAGTGCCCCCACTCTTCATGAAATATCTACGGTGGTATTTTGAACTACTTGCTTGTTGGCTAATTTTTTTTAAAAACTTGTCTTAAAAGCGCTCAATATTTCTAGAGCTACTGTTGGTGAGAATTTGCTGAGTGAGTTATTTGCTTCTGAAAGAAAGGCAGCTGCTAGAAGATGTAGATAGCTGCTGGTTAATCTTTGACGATGTGATGGCTGCTGCGAGTGATTAAGTGAGGAATTTCCTCTCAGTCTCTACAGCCTGCACTACACAGCCAGTCTCCACACTACAAGGCTGTGAAAGACTCACATCGTTACCTGGTCCGTGGGTTATACTAGGGAAATTTGCTGGTTTAGCTTAGCTGAGTAGCTGCTCAGTTGATTTACACAGCTGTCCTCAGCAGAACTACTAGCCTGGTAAATCAACAGTCCTAGTCATGTCCGTTTTAATTTCCACTGTGTAGGTATGGCTCCCTGCAAAGAACTGTTAACTGCAGAGCACAGGATGCACTATAAACTCACTCCCTAGCATGCCCCAGGACTTTTGTTTGTGCTTAATATTTTCAGAAATTAAAAACTTCACTGGGAATTTAGGTGAAGCCATCTTCTGACTGTGCTTACAGCTTTGGATGTCTGCTTTCTGACCCCGACACGGTCCATCTTTGTGTAGTCCCAACAAAGCAATAGAAACTACTTGAGATGAACCACGACACAAAACAATATTCCTGGCTATTCCTAATTATTCCCAGTGTTTGTGATACGCTCATTCCTGTAGATCTAGAGAAGTGTTCTGTTGTGTTTGGCATTGTAGAGACTAGTAATAAAAAATGATTGCCATCTCAAAGATCCTGCTTCCCATTACTTGCCATTACAAAGGCATAGAGAGGTTTGGTGATGTCCCAAGATAACAGAGGAAACTGGTGTCAGAGTTTGGGACTGAAACCTTTCAATGTGTGGGAACACCCAAATCGTAGTCAGAGCCTGAATACCAAAGAGCACTGCTCCCAGTCTCTGAGGCTCAGCTTCTGATGCAGCAAGGACTGCAGTAAGTAGAGCAGCTGGGATAGCATTTGACTGTCCTGATCCCATGCTGCGACTTGACATTGTTGTGGGTCTCTTGGAGCCATAGACATTAAAACTGATCACCTCCGGAAAACAGAAAAGTAAAGTGAAAAAAATGAGGTTGCCTGGTTTGTGTGTGTATCCACTACAGTCACTGCAGAGACAGATATTGGAAGATGATAAGGTGGAAATATGTAGGTCATTCAAAATGTGTTCTTCCCTGGTATGGAGGAGGTTGGTTTTCTTTTTTCCTGCAGTTAGGAGATAGTAAAGACTGACACTGAGAGAGAGTGGAAGCGACAGGTGATGAAAGAGAAAGAGAATGAAAGTGACTATTGTAACAAAGCCTTTGAATTAACAGCAGATGAAAAGAAACTTGAACTAATTCAAGGCTAAAATATATGAGGATGTTTGTCTGTGATAAGGCAAAAGATACAGCACTAAGCAGTTAAAGCTGAACATCTATTCTGCAGGCTGGACTAGTCATTCATTTTGGAAAACAGTGTGATAATGAAAGATGCACAGAAAGTATCCCAGATCAAGGCTGCTGCATAAGCAGTTTGACTTCTGTAATATTGCAAGCTTCATCTGTGACAAAATGAATTCACTTCTTTTCGTGAATCCAGTCCACACCACTGACAATGCTTCTTGGAGAACTAGGCCCAAATTTGCCCTTAACTATCAAAGGCTAACAAGTATTAATAATAGCTAAGAAGTGAGCCAGAAAGAATCAGAGCAACATAACTTCCTACACCTCTCTTAACATAATTGCAACCTATCCAATATCATAAAAACATCAAACTTTTATTAAATCAGACTTGCAAACAGAGGGTCAAAACCCAATACCTGAGCATGTTTCTAATTTGCTTTTTCTACCACTGTGCCATTTCAGTTTTCAGCAGACTAACAGCTGCTCTAGTGGAAGCAAGTTGCAATGGTGTATCGCTTTGTGGTCCTTTCCTAGCACCATTAGCTCACTGAAGGTCTGGCTCGCCAGGCCTTCTATTTGTATCTTGTACTGTCCTTCACACCTGTCTGAACAGGGCATAAAATGCTTCCATTCCAGTTTCAGAGCATATCAAACCTATTTGTCACCTCTTTATGCATTTGACAATGATTAGGAAAAGTAGAAGGCAAGGCAGAATAAAAATTTCTTAGCAGAATTTTTAATGGAAATTTTGTCTCAGTTCAGCAAAGTCAGAAACATTTAACCAATGTTACTGGGAGCAAGATATGAAATGTTTGGGGGTTTGGATGATTTAAGAACCTTTCATTTAATTTTTTGACATTTCAAATATTGTTTAATGTCTTATGCCATGTCATGCTGCAATGTATAGTATGTCAGACGACAAATATCAAACAAAGTACTTCAACCTAGTCAGATTTGGGTAATTCCAGAAAGGATTTTTTTCAGATTGTTTTAACAGAAAATAGTCTACCAATACCGTTGCTGTTTGGAAGAATTCTGAAATGCCAGAATTTTCTGTGCATAGCACTGCATTTCTGCATTTTGACTGCTTTTTACGGTGTAGAATTTGGTATGCTGAGTCTTAGGCTAGGATATCACAAACACTGTTAGACTGGTGCCAGCAAAAAACCCCAAACCTGTTCCATAAGCAGTTTGACTTCTGTGATATTGCAAGCTTTCCTACCCTTCCCAGGCCCCAATTCTGGTGTTCTCCCTCCTCTCTCTGTTTCCTGTTTCCTGCCTGACCCTCTCTCGTGCTGGCATAAATGTCTTAAATAGATCAGAGATCTGTGTTGGGTAAAAGTTAAGGAAAAAAGGTATGAAAGTCACATATACATACACATTTTTCGAGAGATCATTAACCTTTTGCATGCTGAATTATAAACACCACGTAAAAGAGAGTCTGGCGTATCTTTCTTCGTTTTCCAAATGAACTCAGATTTCCAGAAAGCATAGAACTCAATTGAGGCCATCTAAGCTACAGGAACCATCTTGTGTAAAGCAGAAGGAAAACTAATATGAAGTAAAAGCTGAATAACTGTATCAATATAGCATTTTGTGGCTGAAGTATTAATAGCTTTGCCAATACTCCTTGCTCTGTAGGACACAGTGTAGGTCTTATAGGGCAGAGTGGTAAAGCTGTAATTTTTCATTTAATTTACCCCTTGCATATTCTGCTGTTGTGTAGTGTTTTGTGAGAACTGTTAGTTACTACTGTTGCTAGTTGCCCTAGCAGCTTAGGGGCCACATATGTGCCAAAGTACCACTGTGGTTAGGTTCGTACAAATAGAGGACAAAGAGATCGTTACTGCCCTAAGACCTTTATGGGTGTCTGCCAAAACTGACATTACTCCTCCTTTTATATAAACTTCCACAAGTCCTTTGGAGTTATTGATGCCGTGCAGATTTACACCACTTGAGGATTTGCCTCCTATTTTTGTATATAGAGCAGGATGTTGTAGCCTGCAAAAGTGGCTGAAGACAGCCTGTTCTCTTGCTAAGCTGCAGCTCCTCTGTTTGCAGCTCCAGCTGTCATCTGGAAGCTTGCTGGGTGTCTCCTTCGCGGGGAGCTGCAGCTTCCCGATGTGCTGCTCTTCACACACTGAGATGAAGCAGTAAGACAGTCATTTTCATTCCTGAAGACAGAAATGTTTAACTTTTTCCTCTGTCACCCTGCAGGTACATCAGCATTGCACTGGTACGGCTTTCCAGCTGCTGCTCCTTGGGTTGTTGCTGCTCTCTTTCTCAGGCAAGTGGCAATGCTTGGCTATTAAAGTTAAAATGGGGTATCTGAATGGGGGGGTAGGGGGTGGGGGTGGGGGGTGTGCTTGTGCCTGGGACAGGCTGGTTCTGTTTCCTGCCTGCCATGATAGACTTTCTTCAGACAGACACATTTTCATTTCAAGCTGTAATACCTGGACACTGCCAGCTTTATGCTCTTAGGGGGTCAAGTCATCTTTGTGCGACAGTGAGTCCTGCAGTGATGCCAAGCCTCCCCCCGCTGGCCTTGGCATGTTTTAGGTGCTGTCCATACTGTATTTGTGGGCTGAACTTTACGGTGCCTTCAAGCTCAGATTTAGTCATTGTTCACACCACAAAGTCCTTAGCTTGACTCCCAGAAGCTACATAGCCCTTCTGCAGGCTTTGCTCGATGGTATGTGAGATTAACCCTGTCCCCTTGCCTCTTCCCCTCACCCCCTTTGCACATCATGTTTCAAACTTGCTGCTGTGATCTGGAGTTAAGCAAAGAAAGTTTCCCATGTGCTACCCCAGCTCCCAGCCCTTCCGTGATGTATCCTCTCTTGTGTTCATTTAGACGCAAGTCCCGTAGAGGGGCTGGTATCTAGCAAGCTCTGCTCAAGCAGCCCAACACAGAAAGTTGCATGGTGAGGGTTGGGTGGGGGAGAAAGGGACAGACAGCTCATGTGGCTCAGGCAGGGGAAAGGAAATCTGTAGTGTAGTCCTGTGCCAAAGAGGTGATTTGAAAGGCTAACGACCTTTTTTCCTTGGTACCATTTTGAAACAAACTGTCTTTTCAGGGTTGAGGAAGAATACCACCTCTGAGTTAGGCCTGGGAGCTTTTAACTTTTGCCTAATTGTGAAGGAAAATCAAATCGGTTGTGCCTTCAGGTCAGTAGGTATTATGACAAGTTCTATTAGTACCCCAAAACTCAATCTAAAACAGTAAAATATTTTAAGAATACCACAAGCCTTGAATTAACAACCATGCACAAAATGCCTCCCTGAAGAAGGTTTTAATTATGTTTTATCTGCTTTCAGAGAAAGTATTTCTGCAGATGGCAGATCTCATGTCATTACATCAGTAGGTGGACTACCATGCTGGAGGATCATGTGCTTTTTAGTTTAACTTTGCTAGTTTAGCAAGTTATTTAACAAAAGCAGTTTAGAGAGAAGATACGTGGTGATTCCAGAAATGATCACCAAATGGGAAGAGAACTGTACTGTGGCAGCCTGCAAGCTCCATTCACCTAATTGCCTCATACACAGTGGGGTGAGTGGTCTCTGAAGCAGGTGAGATGGGGAATAGCTTGTATAAACACAAAACCAGTGAAGAGAAACAAAGTAGGATTTAGTAAAGAACAACCAACACTGCTCTATTGTACTCCATCAGTAACATCTGAAGCTTTAAGTCCTCTACTTCTTTGGATACCACATGCCAGGAAAATAATCGGAAAGGCTTGAGTTATTGGTAAATCCAGTTGGTAACAGCAGGAGCAAAATAAGCATCTTTGATGCCTGAAACATTGTTATTTTTCAGATAATAAATTGTGTGGAAGCCTTGCTAGGCCTGAAAGCTAGTCAAGGGCACAACAGCATCACAAGCAAGAGATGAACCAGCTGAACAGAGGTATGTCAAGGCTGCATGGCTGCAGAGTCTGAGTTATCAGCCCCACATGGGTACATCCACCGGAACAAAGTTCCCATCTATGCAGATGCTCCTCTGCCTTATCAGGCCCCTTCATGGAGCAATTTATACATGTTCTAAATTTATATAAGCCTTAGTACTTTCTTTTAAGTCAGAGTTCATATAGATGGAAGGCTGAACTCTGTTGCTCTGCATTCTCTCCTATAGCTATAGACATAAACTGCTTCTGCCTGACCTAAATCCACAAAGTAGACTGCATGTTTCTTCCGTGACAATTCCTACACCAGTGTGGAAAGGAGGAGAAAACAGGCCTATTTGGTTGGAGACAAGTGACTTGCCCTTTTCTTATTTGTGTTTAACTGTGTGTGTTTATGCTTTCCTAAAAATAACTATTCCATACAATTTAGCTTTCTATTATTTGGTGTTAAAACTATGGAGATTCTGTGTTCATGTGGGCTGAGCGAAGGAAGACGAACACTAGATAACAACAGGGGGATTAAGGAGGAGGAAGGTCAAAATAGTGTCACTTCTTTAAGGTGACTCAGGAGTCTTCACTACCTCTCTTGAGCAACTCCTCTTTTTAATAGTCAGTGATGAAAATGCATATGGAGGTCCATACACACAAGAGTTAACAGGAGCTTACCTCCTTCTTCAGAGGCTAACTCCTGTTGATTATAGCTTTTAATTTGAAATGTTTGCAACTCTGTGCTGGTTTGTCGATGTATGGTCTTTTGGGAGATTTTCTTAAGCCCTTGTTATCGTAAATGTTTCATGAATGTAAGCACCAAGCATCAGCTATACTAACAATGCATTTTTATCTGTTCTTGCCTTTCCACTCCTTACAGTCAGTGGTGACTCCTGTTTACAACAATTGAGAAAAGAGCAGGGTGGTTAAAGCATATTATCTATGTATCTGTCATGACTTCATGGAGCTTTAGCATGAACTTTGCTTCTCCTTTTTTATTCTTGAAATAAACAGATGATAGATAGATTTTTTTGCATCTCTCACCAGATACATTTCACATATATTTCAAGGCCCTATAACTGTTTTAAATTTTTTTAATGATGTTGGAGAGACAGAGTTTATAAGAGATGGCACAGGTTTGTCACTTACAGCAACATTCTAATATTTTTCTCACCATTTTTATTTCCTTTCAATACTGGCTTCCTCAAAAAAACCCCAACATTTCACATCCCAAATCTAATCACACTGGAAGTGGAATACTTGAGATAAAGCCAGTCCTGTAAGCATGGAATTAATTTATGATTTACTTTTATTGATTGTACAGTAATTATGCATTCTTCTGATTAGTTGTAAAATAATGGGATAACAGTTGATAATGCTTTATCAAATGTTTTATGATACTGCTGAAGTGCTTTAAGATTTACAGTGTTATAAATGTTTATAGCTGAAACCTAGCATGAGTTAGAATAAAAGCTAATTGTTTCTGATCTAAAGATCTTTCTAAAAAAAAAAGATGACAGCTTCATTTTTTTTATAGAGCTGAGGTTTTCTGAACCTGGACTCTGCTTGAAAGAGAACTATTTTAGGAAGTTTGAGCAGAAACAGTTTGGTGCAATGGATAGACTTTCTTTC
Source organism: Phoenicopterus ruber ruber (assembly GCA_009819775.1). Classification (NCBI taxonomy): domain Eukaryota; kingdom Metazoa; phylum Chordata; class Aves; order Phoenicopteriformes; family Phoenicopteridae; genus Phoenicopterus; species Phoenicopterus ruber. Next base: position 54,566,042 of record CM020246.1, read on the forward strand.
TAGCTTTTACATTTATAAAGAAAAGTATATTTTTTCATGAGTAGACTAAAGCATCTCAACAGGAGACACTGGAAACCTGAAATCTGGAATGGAGATAATCCATTAGGTTCAATGGAAAAAAATCCAGTTTGGTTTACCCAGATCATACAGATTTAAATTGTGTGCCTTGACAATTGCTTGACTGTGTATTATCTGAGACATCACTAGGAAACCTGGATCTCATTTGGTGTCCAGCAGATGGATCGGATATTAAACTGATGAATGAGGAAAGGGTCCACCAGGAGCACTAGCATAACAATAAATGTAGTTCGTTTTTGTCATTTGCTATGCAGAAAATTTGTGAATAGGTATTATAGTATTGCAAATTGTATTGCAATTGCACTGCCTCGGCATGAGGCAGCAGAGCTATGAGATGGCGTGCAGCCTTGGGATACTGGACCTCTGCACTCCTCCCTTTGCCATCCTACTGTTCTGCTAATACATCTGAGCAATTGCCTATCAATCAGCATTGCTTTGTCAACTTTGATGGTGCTATGCTTATTTACATCAGTGAATGATCTACCTAACAAACAGCCTCATTAAAAATCAATACGATGTGAATCATGTTGTGTCATGCTTCTATTTAACCCTTGTGCCTTATCTGTCCTGGTACGGATATTGCACCTAGTTTGAGGGGCCAATCTAAATTCCTTTTAATCTGTGACAATCTTTACTTAGTTTGACATAGAAATTAATCAAGCTCCGCCACGATTAAGCAAGACACTCAGTCAAGCATGTGTCTTAACTTGGAAGCATGTGAGTGATCCTGTTGAAGTGAGAGTTTAGCACGTACTTAAGTACCTGCCTAGACAGGGGATGTAATTAAAGATCTAGAGCAATACCATGGAATGACTTTTGACTCAATGACTGATACCAGAATTGCATCAGATTGCAAATTCAGCTTGACTTAGAATGTAAATACACACCACCATATCCCTGGGATAGCTCTTTATTTTAAACCTCAATGTGATCCTTCCACTTTTTCCTTCCTTTCTGTAGATAAGTAAGGGCTGTTTAGTGTAGCCCTCGTTCAATCTCACTAAACAGTGGCACAAGTAGACTGCTTGTGCTCCTTCTAGCATCCTATAAACTTTTTGTCAGAACTGTTTGTCCTTGTAATGACTTTTCCACCTTTGACTTGTGCCAAAGAAGGAAAAATGAATAATGACTATTTGTTCAAACAGCAGGAATGTGGCAAAAGGAGTTTGAGCTATGCTATGAGGACATTGGATTTGCCACTTGATCTAAATGAATGCTGAATGTAAATAAAACTTAATATTCAGAGTTCACCCTATTTTGAAGCAGCAGAGGCACATCATTAAAAAAATTTCTGACATGTCAGTAAGCAATGAATTACCATGCAGTGCAGCACTGTAAAGACATAACAAGCAACTCCCTGCTGGTATATAATGTACCAGCACATGGAAGATGATACATAGAATGAGACAAGGAATAGCTCCTTAGGGAGCAAGATACTTCAGGCCTAATCCTGAGGTGGTGTAAGAGACATATATCTCCACTGAATGAACTGGAGTTCAACTGATTTACAGCAGTCTGGGTGCCAGCTCTTTCTCATTAGTGAACAGAGATGGTGTTCTCTCTATTGTATCTTTTTCCTCTCCAGTTTATAATAAAGTTACTTCATCTGCTATGTTAAGGTTTCGCCATTGCTAGCCATCTGCTGCCAAGTCTCATCTTTCCACTTAGACTGGTGCTCTACCCTTCTGCTCCCCAGTCTTCCATGCTGAAACTTGACAAGCCATTCTCTCCTTTAATTGGGACTGTATCTTGACAGTGCTTTCCAGCTGGTGGTCCGTAACAACTTGTCAGCGGACTACAGAAAATCACTACCTGTTCAGAAGACTTAAATTTACCATACAGGGATCTCTACTTTCACTGGAAAAATAGAGAGTCTGCAAATTGATAAAGGTTTAGTGTCAGAGTCCTAGTGGTTGACTTTTGCAACTTGAATGAGATGACAGCAATGCATGGCAGGAGGGTGGGAAACAAGCATAATTTGAAACGGGAGGTGCAGATTGATATAAGGAGAAACTATACCACCATGAGGACAGCCAGACAGTGGAGCAAGCTGCTCAGAGAGGTTGTGCCATCTCCATCCTTGGAGGATTTCAGAATGTGACTGGACAAAGCACTGAGCACCCTGGTCTGATCTCATGGCTGACCCTGCTTTGAGCAGGAGGTTGAACTAGAGACCTCTCGTGATCCCTGCCAACCTACATTATCCCATGATCCCATGACCGTCACGGGAATTCCTTTCAGGCTATCCTTAACATTTTGGTGATATTTCTGTGTTCAAAAGCACAGTTGAATATGCACATATATACATACATATACATACATATTACATTAAATTTTTTTAACAAGGGTCACAGTAGTACAAGCCTTTCAGCTGCTTGGTATATTGGCTGCTCTAACCTTACCAGTAGATCTAGCTGAACCATTTCTTACTGTAATTGTATTGATGGTATATTGTCTTATATATGGTATATAGATGGTATATAGTTCAGTTGGAGTTACGCTTTTGGTGCCTGTTGCCTCTTACTGTACCCAGTTTGCATATTTGACCAAAAAAGATATAGGTGGTATTTCATGTAGATTGTATTTGAATAATGGCAATTAAAAAACACACAAACAGAGATCACTGATTTAACATGTCCCAACATCCCCTGGAAGTTATGGTAATTAGCTGCAAGCAAGCACTAAGTTAGTAGGTACAATTTTCAGTAGATGTTCTTTTCTTTAATGGGATTCCCGCATTGCCTGTGCTTGCATGTACAGTTATTGCTTAGCTGATGTGTTTACTACCAATGCATGTTTGCAAAATCATAATTAAATGCAGAACATATGCTATTGTTGTGTATGTGGCCTCTCTGGGAGGGCATTTATCAATGGATGTTTTTGTCCCAGTCCTGGGGTTATTCTAGTGCAATGGAAGACACCCAGATCAACAACTGTTTGCAAAATTGTGGCTCTGAGCAGTGCCAGCCCACAAGGGAATTTTTGAACCTGCCTGTATAGTCCATGACAAGTGAGTAGTGGCAGGCAGAAGGGTTACTAGAGTTCACCAAAGGCCTGCAGAAAGCATGGATTACTCAATTCTCACATGAGCTTTTGCTGCCAAATGAACAGGAGAACATTGTAGGATAAATAGCTGTTATCTGCATTTAGAGGATGCCTTCCAAGTGAGATGGAAGGTGTTCTGCCTTACAGGATTATCTGGCTGTTCATCCTGTCACATGAAACAGCCATCCTCTGGTTGTTATAAAACATGGGCTGTCAACATAGGGGCCACAGGATGGTTTCATAAAGCCACAGGCACCATTTCCATGGCTCTGTAGAAGAAGGCAGAGGTCTTACCCAAAACCTTTATTTATTTACGTTCACATACTATTTAGGTTCACTGATACAAGTTTTGTTCTGAAAGAAATCAAAGGCTTCTAATTCTAACCAAATCCAGTTTGCAAAGTTGTACATAGAATTTCTGTTGCGCTCTACTGTGAAACTTTCTTTTCTATTTATGGTAAGAATAATCACAGAGGTTGAGATTCTGACATGGTTTCTCTCCTTTTCTTGAGCCTATCTTAATACAAACAATGTATGATGGGTATTCCTGTGGATAAACAACACTAAATCCAACCTGATGGCAAGTAACAGTTTACCAAAGTTGATGTCACATATTTGACTTTTGTCTCAGATGTTCAGTTAGTGTACACTTGGATAGCTTCTTCGGTCCTTCATGGTTTCATTACTAATTTTTGTGGGGGTGGAGCATGACAGATGTGGCAGAGAAGATAACAATGAATCTATGGCATCCACAAAAGTGTCAACATGACTCACCCACCTGTCTTTATCTGTAGTTATTATACACATTTTTTGCTTTAGAACATACCTGCCTTGGCCTTTACTTTCATTCTCCATGTCACCCTGTCCTATACCTACCTTGCTATTTTTTTGTAAATGTTTCTTTGGAAGAGCTTGGGAGAAAATAAGAATTTAGAAGTTGTCTTGAATGTAGCTTCCTCTCAGTTGGATGAAAAATACATATCCCATAGGCGAGATTTTGGGACAACTCATCACAGCATGACTTTCTTTAGTGAACTTTTCTTACTGACTTAGTCTGAGGCAGGAATGGCACAAAACTTCTTTACCCCTTTTCTGTAATTTACCACGTCGGTAACCAAAGCTCAGCAGATTTCACCGCTTCCCATTTTACTGGGCCACCACATGTCCTTTCACAGGCCACACCATGCAACCCAACAAACTCTGTTGCTTTCCATCAAGCAAAGGAGAATACTTCCTTTTCCTTCCACTTCCCCTTCCTAATGCCTTCCACTTGTAAGCCCCCTGCTACAAGACTGCTACAACTCTTGCTTGCTACATACTACTGTTACAGCTAAAGTAAGCCCTCTGCTTAATTACTACCTATTACTCCAGCATAATGCTTGTACTGCTTTGTTGAATTTAAAAGGCAGATTAACTCAAGAGTGACTTGGGCCAGTCTCCCCACCCATTGTCATATATTCTGGTTTACTTTCTTGGTTGACCCTGCTCTGAACAGGAGGTTGGACTCAACAGCTCCTGAGGTCCCTTCCAACCTGAATTACTCTGTTATTCTATGATTAAGTGATGTTGACTGAAAGATTGTCATCAGACTTCAACAGATAATCTTCCTTTTGTGCTCACTGTATAGTGGAATATAATCACTAACATAAGTGAAAGAAGAGTGAGATGGTAAGCACGGAATTCTGTTTGCATTGTACTGAATAATAGTGCCGTGGGTTGTGTGTTGTTTGTTTTTTTTTTTAATGTGGAGTATTCTGTGTTTTCAATGGTATTATGTCTACTGTGGAAAAACATTTCTTGGGGAAGTATTTAGTGCTTCCTGACCGTTCCAATTCTGGTACCACTTGAGATTAGCAGGTTGACAGGCTCTTATTGCCTTTGAAGCTTTGCATTTGCCTAGGGAGAATATGCCTTTTTTCCCCACCCTTTGCCAATGGTGTAATCACGGGGAGCTGAAGTGTGTTTTATCTCATGGCACAGCTAGTTGTTATTTTTAGACACTAAATCATTTCTTTGGGGTTTTATTCCCCCTTAATTATAGGCATTAATGACACAGTTAGCATTTTTTAAAAGACAAAGTAAGATCCTGAGACTAATCAAGGGTGCTGTTGAGGCTTTTACATGAAATCACTGATGTCCTCTACAAGTACCTATAATGCCTTGACTCATGTTGCTTATGTTAAAAAGGGAAATTTAGGACCAATTTTATGCAAATGATTAACTATAAAATCAAGAAAACATTTCTTCAAATCTGTACTGCTTTTGATAATACTTATTTAAGGTTAAAGTAAAACTACCAAATCAAACTCATGTCAGCAGGTTAACACCAGCACTGGCTTGGAATAAACATTCCCTCCAGCGTTAAGCTATTCTATGAACACAGCATATCAATCTGTATAAATCCCAGGAAGGAATTCAAGGAAGAGTCCAGTGACTCCAAAATCCTAACTAACTACAGTATTTTACCAAAGGCAGTCAATTTAAAGGCTTAAATAAGGAAATCAAAATAAATTTTGTTTCTGAACTGCAGCATTAGAGTGGGTGCAAAGCCTCCTTGTAAGCTGTCTAGTCTCATACACAGGTTAACATTTCCTCAGTAGTTCTCTCTGTAGTTCAGGCCATCACTGATGCTCTGGCAAATGAAGTTTGGCAGCTCTTGGCTGCCAGTTGATAGCTGAATGGTTTTTACTTTCTCAGGTTGCTCAAAGAGAGAATAGAGAACATGCTTTATTGAGTACCTGTATGAGGCTGTTTAGGACTGTAGAGCTTCTTTTGTAGAGCTTCTTCTCCTTGTGGATTTTTTATACTACTTAGATGTGCATAGGACAAGTTATATTTTTATACCTTTTATGCCTCTCTTGGGAAATTAAAAACCTAAAGAGGTTGTGGAGGAGATCATGCTCAAGATCCTCCATGGCAGAACTTTGGCCCAGTTATCATGAGGTGTTTTCAGTTTGGCAGCGTCAGCATCACTGCACAGAATAAAGCCTCCACTCCCTGCTCAGTCTGAATCTAAAAAGTACAAAAGTCAGCTTTCTGAGAAAGCTCTCTCCCTCTCCTCCAGCTTCCTCGTGACTGCATCCTGCCTGACATGTTACTGGCTTGTGGAAAGCTCACCCACAAACTGGCAAAAGTAAGAGATTGGAAAGATCCAGCTGCTTGGCACGAAATGCAAAAGCAGTGTAAACATCTTATACGCAGATAGCACAATTCTCTTTTACAGAAGAGGAGCTGGCTCTGCACTCAAGGGAGTCAGGAGAGTATTGCTCAATATTACTTCTTGTTTGCAGCCTCCCTTTTGGCTTTCTTCAGGTGTAACGAGGCAGGCAAATTTGTTTGCTGATGCTGCAGTTTCCTGTTTCTGAGGTAGTACATCTGTGGGTCTGGAAATGCCAGCCACACATGCCCTTAACCTTGATCTTCACTGCCTCTGCCTTGCATACCTGCTCCATAACCCTCAGCGATGCTCCAGACCTCCAGTGCAGCAGTCTCGCCCATCACAAGCTATTTTCAACTCAGCAGAGTCAGCATCTGCACAACAAATGAATCCACACCCTCCTCTTCTTCTTCACTGTGGATGTGTAAGTGCTAAATAAGTCTGCTTTTTGAGAAAGCAGTGTGAACATCTTATGGGCAGATGGCACTATTCTTGCAAACTAGACCATTCTGTAGACTTTATATTTAGGGACTTAGACCACAAGTCAATGAGCTCATCTTTAGCGTTTCAGCCCAGTAGAAATAAGCAAATAAATAGCCAGTGGTTTTGTATTAGCTGGATTTTCTTAGGAAATCAGACTTAAAATACGGAAAGCTTATTTAAGGGCTGCATTATCCTGCACATTTTTTTGTTTCATATCATGCTGCAGAGCTGTAGGGTGGCAAAAACATCAAAGAAATAGAGGGATTAAAATGTTCAGCATGTGTTGACTCACAAATCCCAACTACTTTTTCTCATGAATTGTCTCATAATAATCAGGAAACTGGGTTGTGCCATTTATCCACAGCACTCTAGACAGGGATTGAGGTCGGGGGGAAACACTTGCCTCAAAGGGAGAGTATCCTCCAGAAAGACTATGAGATGATAGTACAGTCACCTTACTGGAACTGGGTCACATCTATGGACCATTGTAAAGATGCAGGCAAGTAGAGTTCCTCTTTCCTGGCTCCCTCAGATGATCTGCACGGAGACAGGGGATGCAATGGTGGGGAAAGGCCCATCCAAAGGATTCTCTTGCAGACTGGGCAGAGAAATACAACTATCATCTTGGACAGTTCTGCCATGGGGGTTTGGGTTTCTTTTCAGACACAGAAGATTTGAAAAATATTTTCTGAATTTGTTTTAACCTGTATTTATATATTTTCAATATTGCATTAGGAAGAGATTTACTTTAAAAATCTAACTTGCTGAACATATTGGCTTATCAGGCTGAGAATTCAGAGATGCTCTTTCTGTATTTCTGTCCAGTTTGGGATTCAAATAGGGAAAAGCAGATCAAAAATAGAACAGACACCTCCTGAATACCCTTGCTAAATGTGAAATGAAATTCAGATCATAATAATGTGGAGAGTGAAATATATTGTGAGGTTTTGCATTTGTAAGGTATTAAAGTGCTAACAAATCAGAGAATCCATAGCAAAGACTGCATGTTGACTACCTGGATGGAGAAGCTACAGTCCAGATCAGGACAGATCCAGATCTTTTTGAAAACTTCTGGGAGTAATTGACAGCCATCACAGTTCTGGCAGGAACCTAAAGGTCAGTGTTACCATGAGAAATTCTGCTAGATGGGAATGGGAATGGAAATGGAAATGGAATGGGAATAGCAAGGCTGGACATTACTGTCCTGTTAACTATCTTCTGAAAAGTTCATCAGAGACTCTGGACTCACGTTACGTGGTTTGAGTAACATTTTATCTGAGCCCTTTCATTTCCAAGGCTCCATGCAAGGGGCACAAGACAGCCCTTGTTACGTTCATGTAAGTCTCAAACACTTAAAAAAATGTCTGTAGGTGTACTCCGGAAGCAAAAGATTGAAAAGTGCTGAAATCCAGGGTATTCCAGTGACTTTTGCTCCTGAGATGCTTAGGTCTTTTTAAAGTTTTTATTCTTGGGACTAGAAAGGTGAACAAGGATGGGTTAACTGCTTGTGCCTGTATACATTGAATTGAGGTGGTTTTCTGAATAGATATAAAAATGTGAACATGTGATGTTGCCTCCTTTAGATACTATTTGTTGAATCAGAATAATTAGTTCTAGAAGTAGCAGAATTCATAAATCCTGGTTTCTTTGGATGTGCATCTTATAGTTGCTTGATTTTTTAACAGTTGTATCAAAGCTGCTTTGTCATCTCACTCCTTATTAGACACCAGTAAATGGACTGAGGTTTTCTGGTCAGTTTAGTATGGCTCTTACTAGAGCCTTCCAGTGGTTGGGGAACTGGTAGCATCTCTGTCGCATGTGCGTTCTTTGCTGTTAATCAGTGTTTACTGCAGCCTTGCCCTTAGTGAGCATGCTGATACAGTCACTGTGCCACCCATTCACCTATTTTCCTAAAACATGAAGGAATTCTGTATCTTTGTGATTGCTGTCTCTGTCAAATTTGACTGTAATTGGACTACGGGTTCAGAAATTATTAATGAAAACACACACATCTGCAGCACGTGACTGCTCAAACTCGGTTTCCCATAGGACACCACCAGGATACATAGACCAACAGATGGACAAACAGCGTTTTCTACTCTAAAGTGGCATGCTTTGCACTTGGGCACACTTCCAACTTCAGCCCAGGATTTCATTGTCTTTCCAGGGCTCCACATCCATGCCTTGATCTGTCTGGATAAACTCAGCAGTGTGCTCTGGACTTGAGTTAAAACTCACCCATCCTTTCCCCGCCACTTTGCACACCTGCCTGTCTGCAGTCTCTTTGGTCACAACTTTGCTGCTGCTTCTAGAAGGACTCTTGGGAGTCCTTGGTATCTGCAGTTATCTGCAGTTGTATATCTCCAAGCAGAACAGGCACACCAGGCTCAGTCTGCAGGCAGCCTCCTCACAAAGCTGTCATTATGCCCATGCAGCAGGTATGCTGTCCAAATACCAGGCAAGAATATAAGGAAAGGGAAGGGCATCTTGAATCTATTTGATTGTAATGAGATCCCAGATAATTTTTAAGTGGAAGGTATCTCTTTAGTGCACATGTGAATAAATATTTGCACCCTCAAAATGTGATTACATCCTTCATTCATTTCCTAGTTCAGGTGGAATAGGTGATGCAGCTGGGAGAAGGCATATGTTGAGAGAAGATCTAGTGGCCTCTTTAACAGGTAGATGCCAGGAACTCCTCATCAGCATTTATACAACTCGCCATTCCGGTCTCCTGCTCCTCATAGACATGGATAATAATAGGTATAGCACATATCTCGTGGGGATTCTTATGGAGAGCAATTAAAACTTTGAAGATGTAAATGTTTAACATTGTTTATAGTCCAACTGGAAACAGGAAATGCCAGAAATTACGTAAGCTCTCTAGGTATGAGTAAGCTCCATGCAAGCATCCGCTTCTCTTCTTTGTTAATTTTTTGGCAGTACCTTGCACAATAAGGCTCTGATTCTAAGTGAGAATCAATGGGGACTGCCTGATTATAAATGATATTAAATGATAATCTGAACTGTTGGCATTTGTTGTATATCCATAGTCAGGGCTGTAGTTCCCCCTCTCCTTGGCACTGTCCTCATAGTATGGAAATAGGGAGAGGGACTCTTTCTGTGGACATTACATTTGTTATTTCCTTATTGTATCCTCTAAGGAAAAATAAATATAATCCAGACAAAGCACACATTTTCTGTCAAGGGAGAACATCAAAAGGCAGCAGCAAAATAAGCATTTTGCTGTGGTCCTCACGACAAGGGAAAAGATATGCTGATGGTTGTCTGCTGATGGAGCACTGTCATAGGGAGAGGCACTAACAAGAAATGTGATACAAAAACTGCAGGAATTGGTGAGTGCTTGCCAGGACTGGATGACGTTTGCCTGGGAGTTCCTAAGGACCCAAGGAATAAAATAGCTATGCTGGTGGCAAAAATTATGCTCTTCATTGTTCAGAACAGCTGCTTGGCTGGAGAGTCACCCATGTTATACTACTCTTCTGAGAAAAACTGTTAGAAGGAAATAGTCTGAAGCAAATCATTAGAGATGGAATTACATAGCATTGTGATGTGGACAGTATAATAGGGGTTGAAATAGTCCTGCCTTTATAAATCATGCTTCTGAAGTAAATTTCTTAGGAAAACTAGTGGAGCAGATTCTTGGCTGCTAGGTTCCCAACCAATATAAAACAGCAGAGTCCCCTGACTTCAGTGGTGTAAGGCCGAGCTACATAGCCTAAGGGGGGATGAAACAAACTATTCATGATAAAGAAGTGAAGTTTTCTAAGTAGCTTTTTTGAAGTGCCTTATTAGAAGCTATTAAGAAAGGCTGAAATCCACAGGCTGAGAAAGCTTTGAGAAGGATTAAAAATTGGTTGCTAGTTAGAAAATAAAAGTCCCTTTCTCATTAAAGCAGCAAAACCTGCTGAGAACACAGAATTATTTAAGGTAATCAAGACTAGGGAAGAGTAGGAAAGTTCTAGAAAGGCTAGGTAATAATATAGTATCATATTACTTCCCCTTCCCATCTTTCCCCTTCCTACTGCTGACTGCACACTCCTGCAGTTTCCCCTTGTGGCAGCATAGGCAGCTGCACAGCCTTTATGAACTGACCTGCCTCATTATAAAAAGAGAAAACTACTCCAGCAGCAAACCCCAAATATAAATGGAATGGACAAACTCTGATTAAGGCTAGAAGGAAAGTGACCACAAGCAGCAGTAAAGGCAACCTATACATTACCTCTGGCTGCCAGCTGGCTGCCAGCAGAAATGGGATGGTTCGCAGAAGAAACCTTCTGTGAGGACATCTTATGCTGGTGAGAGCGGAGTGATGTGGAGAATTTTCGAGAGTCATGTCTGCAGATATAGATTATTCCACAAGCTACTTGGCTGAGATCTGCCAACTTGTAACACATAGGTTAAGCTGTGGATGAATACCGGAGGTGCCAATGGCCCTTCTCCCTGCTCCTTTGCTTTGAAAGAGCCAGGATTTCCCTGTTTGTTTGTATGTTCAAACTGCTTCAGAACTGCAGTTAATTAGGTGCTTATGGCTTGTAGTATTAGCAATAATCAGAATGTGCCCACAGCTACCAGCCCCAGCCAGATGGTAGCCCTGTTTATCCATGGCAAGCAGAAACCATCACAGGTACACAGCTCTGACCACACAACTCCCAAATCTCGTGCACAACTGGGGAAAGTCACACTTTTATTTTTAACAAAGCTTTTATAACATACATCTCCTGCAAGTTTGCATGGAGCCCTTGACACTGATTTTTGAATACAAATTACTGAATGGCAAATGGATGTTTGTGTTTGAAGTATGGCTGACCCAGACCTGCTTGTTAATCAGCAGGCAGGCAAGAAACAAATATCGCTGCTGGTCATTTTATTTGTGGGATGGGGATTTTACAAGCACTGAAACAGTAACAGACAGTGCTAAGTCATTCTCCAAAGACAACATTGATAAAAACAGCAAGTGGCACAGGATGAAAGCTCCATCATTTCCTAGGCACTGAAAGATTAGCCAGTAGCCAACAGGGAAGTAGAACATCTTCCTCTGTATTGTTAGCTTTCATTGTGGCTCATGCCCTGAGTCATCCTGTTTAGAACAAAATAATTGACAGACAAAGGAGATGCCTTCTTTTTGGTGTTGTTCCACCCTTTCAGGATCCCAGGTCCTTTCATTATAATGAACATGTTGTTGAAAATCTCAGTTCTCTTACTTTAATTAAGTACTTCCTGACGATAGGAGGCAAACTCATTGGGGTATATTTCACTGAACACAGAATTTTTTGTGTTCTCCTGGAAAATTAAGAGTTGACAATGTTACTAAAGCTGAACAAAAGAAAATGGACTTCATGACTGATTAGAAATTGTTCGAGTTAGAAAAAATCCCACAGTGATAGCTTGGCTTTTTGGTTTCTTTTCTCTTTCTTAGCTTTAGCATTCTGTGTTACTCATACATATAGAACAATGAGCAAAACTCTACTGTCCAGGACCTGAAGCTGAAAAAATTAACAAAAGTAGTCTGATTTCCAGATGCTGAGTATGTACATTTCCCAAGGAGGCTAGTGACAGCTACATGTGATCATCAGCTCTGGAAACCTGTCCTACATTCAGAGTTTTAAAAAAGGACTTTCTATTTACACTATATTTATGTCCTTAAACACACAAATCAGATATGTTCATGCAACTTTCAGTGTCTTTGAATACAGTATTTGGGTGAGTAGCATCTAAACTTAATGGTGCATCCGGCTGAAATCCTTCCCTCTTCCTACTCCTTCCCTCTAATAAAACATTGTCCAAAGTGCTGAATTAGGAACATGAGCCATTTGTGTGAAAATATTTGCTGTTTGAAATGTCTTATGTTTAAAATTTATAATAGTAACAAAAAAAGAACCAGGCACCTAAAGCCCTTTAAAGCCTTTAAAAATTTGGTCAGTCATCTCGTGTAATAACTTATGTACAAGAAAGAGAGAGAAAGCATGGCAGCTGGGTTTGCTCACCCTTTGTTTCCAGCATTTCAGAATTCCAAATTCAATGTGAACCGTATCAGCCACATCCTGGATTAAACAAGAATCCTGTGTACAGGAGATTGGACTAATCTTTTCTTCCAACATTTGCATAGCCCAAGGACAGATGAGTGTCCCTGCAATTGTGGACAGTGTTTCCCATTGAAAGACAGATTGTTGAAGGTATGAAAGTGCATTACTGAGCTGTTAAGTATTTGCTTATTAACACTTGCAGAATATTGCCTGTAGAGGCTTCATTGTAAAGACACGGATTCAACACCAGAGGTGACTAAGGCAGCACCCACATCAAAGTGTAGTGATAACTTAGTCTTCCCCGTTTAGCTGAGGAGATGACAGCCATCTTCTGTCGGGACAGAGTGGGGGGAGAGGAAGTGCTCACAGCAAAAGGCTGTAGGCACAGATCAGTAGCTTCCAACACCGCTTATGACAATACTCTTTCAATATTCTTCATGTGTTTTACTCAAAACATATGTCACAAAGGTAGGCCACTGTGTTGGTCTTGTTTTGAAAACTAGAACAACCAGCCAAAGCCGAGCTTTGGAACATTATCAGCAAAATGGTTGATGCCTTTATTTGTAAAGGTGTGCCTAGTACCAGGTCCAGATTTACATGGGGTTATAGTTATGTTAGCTCTTCTCCATATGAACGTTTGCCAGTGCATTGTGTGTTCTTACCTCACACATGATGGTCATGCTGCGTCACCCCTAGGTACTGATGGCAATTTGTTTAAATTTCATTAGATGAATTAGTGGAAGTCCATAATGGGCTGATAAACACAAAGGTGAGGATACAGTTTCTCCCTAAACCTCAAACCATTGAACAATGCCAGTATATCACTGAAAATATTTCTATATGATTGTCTTATTCTTGTAATTTTTTTCCTAAACCCTTGTCTTTGGCTACTGTCTGAGACAAGATACTGGATCAATGGACATTTGGTCTGATATATCTCATATTTGTAGCTGTACCTAGAAGTTAATATACGACAGAGTCAGATTGTTATTGACATCTTACATCTCTTGTAGTGCTGCAGTTTTCATTATGGTTTCTTTAGACAACATCTTTGAATGCATTGTGCTCTTTTGGCACCTTTCTTGTTCTTCTGCCCTTTCCAGAAAGTTGCAGAGATGGAAGATATAGTCCACTTTCTCTTTGTACCTCAGTAACTATTCTAGGCAAAAGAAAATAATGTTCTGTTTATCGGGTTGTTTATTGGGTTATTTTAATAGCTAGCATTTTTTAGTAATTGTCCTTTGAAAGAGACAGAAGTTCAAGCTTCTCTTTTAGCATCTGTCTCTGTGATGTTACACTTGTACTGTGTTGGGGATATTTGTGGCCAAGTAACACTCTGAACTGGAGCTCTCACCTAGCACTGGCAAAAATAATTACAGCCAAGTAGAAAATGTTAAATAGTTCCAAATCTGGCTTGAGTTCAAGGAAATGTTTTGGCTAGAAAAACAACAGGAAATGTTGTAACTTGTACTTTGCATTTCAGCACTAATTTGATAACTTACCAACATGTCTTTTGGTTTGGGTTGAACCAGAGTGATTATTTCCCTGGCTTTTGGTGTGATCATCAAATAAAAAATTCACCATTTGTTTTCCCTGACTTAGGAGAGATAGGTTCAGTTCCTACCTCTGCCAGTACTTTTCAGTGTGACCTTGAACACTTCCTTCCATATTCAAGCCTCTTTTTATAAAATGAAGACAATGTTTACAGTCTCTTTTATAAAATGCTTTGAGATGCATGGATGAAGAACACTGAAGGAGATCTAGATTATGTGTTGTCATCAAAGGGAGAATAGGATTCATGTGACCGGTAATCAGTTTTCACTCTTACTTTTTTCTGAAGGTATTCCCTACTCTTCTGATGGAGAAGGCCTTAGAGCCTATGAACCAAATACAATTGAAAATCTCAGAAACCGAAACCACTGGTAAAGTGCACATCAATAGCTGCAGTGTTGCTGGGTGTGTCTCTGCTGGTATTGTTAATCACTACTTCGTTAATAATCCTTTTAAAAAGTAAAAATAAATCACAGCGAGATCACAATTATATTTTTTCTTGGTGCTTTGATGCAAATTGATTTGATCTAGAGAGAATAATGTCTTCTTCTTTTCCCAGGGAACCACATTTTCTCATTGAGGTTTCTACAGACTTGAAAGAATCATCGATTTCTAGAGTAACTGAGGTTGAAAGGAAGCTCTGGAGGTCTCTGGTCTCACTGCTTGCTCAAGGCAGGTCAATTACATCAGGTTGCTCGGGATCTTACCCAGTTCAGTTTTGAAGAGTGGAGATCCCCAACAGGCCTCTCTGGGCCTCTGTTCCAGGGACTGACCACCTTCATAGTGAAAAGTTTTTCCTAATACCATATTAGAGTTTCTCAAGTTGCAGCTTGTGCCTGTTTCGTCTCATCCTGTTGCCCTGCACCTTAAAGCAAGGTCTGGCTCTCTAGACTGTCACTTTCATTCGAACGTACTTCACACCCCTTATTGTAGACCAACACATGAGCCGGAGTCCTGGAAGGCAGCCATACATAAGCCATCCTCCCACTTTGTAAATAAGTTATCAGAGAGCTGATAAAGAGCCTTTATACAGCCCAGGCCTTTACTTCAAACCAGTTCTGACATACTCTTTCACCTTCATGTAAATATGCTTTTTTTTAACACTCTTTATAGCCACGGAACTCCAGTCCAAGGCCAGCTTATTCTCCTTAATGCTACAGCTGTAATCCAGAAATCCGCACTGAAGACCCAGTTCCTCCTGTAGGAGCCAAAGTAGATTGGTAGGAGTTATTACTGCAGCGTATGCTGTCAATAGTACAGACCTGGGCAGGTTTCAAACTCAGTCATCATGCCAGTGAGGATCTTCTGGTTTTAGAGCAGTAATTTAAAACTTTTTTCTTTTTTTCTTTTTTTTTTAAAACTTAAAGAGACCCTGACATCCCTGAGTTTTAGGTCACTGGAGATCAAGAGGTTATGCCAGAGAAATACCACTATATGCTTGCCCTCTTTATAGTCTTCCTTAGGTGCCTGCTACTGCCCTCTGGACACTGAGGGAGATGGAACTCTGATCTGATGGGTGCAACCATCCTTACATTCTTCCATTAACACACAGACTTGGAGTCCTTCAAAGTTTTGATTTGAAAATTATGGCACAATGGCAAAACACCAGTTACATTTTACTTACTTGTCACTGGAATAAACCATCTTCTGACTAGACCAATACACTAGGTCATTCCACACAGAGCTAAAGCTAACAGGACTAGGAGAATATATATGTAAAAACCTTGACAGTAACAGCTGTGGTCTGCATCTCAGTATTTACCACCTTGATAAACGTGGAAATACCACACCATAAGAAAAGCTTCTAATAAGAAATGCCCTTTGAGTCTTATTGCTTTCACTTTGCTGCAGCAAACAAGCCCCAGCATGAAACTGGAGACCAAGTTCCCTTTCTCTTTCCCTGCACAGGATTGTGGTGAGACCTGATACTGTCTTATCCAGGATGCAGTTCAAGTGCTCCGAGACTTTCTGCTCTTCCAGCAGATGCTACAGCACAATACATAGCTCAGTCTTGCACTGACTTTATTACAAAAGCATTCGAGGTTACTGCTCAAGTTCAGTACAAAGGTAAGCTTGACGAAGTGTCAAGTCAGTTGATAATGGGAAGAGTTCTTGGCTGTATATCCTGCCTAGCTGCATCCAGCTCCTGGCCTTCAGCTCAAGTGATGTAGAGTTATGTCCACAGTTGCTGGGGTCTCTAGACCAAGGGGGTCACATGCACACTGCATAAGCACTTGGTGTAGCGATGCCCTGTGGGCATAAGGCAGATACTGTTTCCTATGGTGGTCAGCGTTTTTCCAGCCTGGCAGCATAATTTTTTTAGCATGAAATTGAAATGGTATGTTTCCATTTCAACCAAAAAACCACACCAAAACAAAACAGCACAAAAAATCCCAAACCTCCAGAGGATTACATAAACTAATGTTCATTTAATGGAGATGTCAGGGAAGCAGGACAAGGAGTGGACTAGGGAGCTGAGTAATTCAGTGCAGATGTGTACCATCAGAGAGTTATTCCAGATATTTTTATGGAAAGAGGAAACCAGGGAACAGTTACTGGATGAACAGACTTTCCCAGGGGATGATTTATAGATAGTAAAATAATGCAATCACTCACAATAATGTAAAGTTGAAAGCAGGGGTAATCCAGCCACTTGGCAACATGAGACACGTACCAGTCTTCATGTGGCAGAGAACTAGAAGCAACGCACCACACACCATGGAGGATGAAGTAGGCAGGGTTTTCCAGGATTGTTCACAGGCAGGAGAGAATACTGATCACCAACCTCCGATTATGCCATTGTATGTGGAGTTAGGACAGGTTAGCCTATGGACCTCAAGGCAACCTGTGACACACTGAGACACTTCTCGGCTCATCCTTTGTGTGTGGGCCTGGATACCCAGCAGTCCCCACCTGTGCAAAATATTACTATCTGTGGTGCAAGAACTGCACCTAGAATGTGCATTCTGTTCAAGGAGTTGAAGAGGTTGGTCACCTCTTGCTTAAAGGCTTTGTGGGTAGAGGGCACCCAGGTTTTCTCCTTCTTACCAAGTAATCAAAGTAAAATTAACTCAACTTTTTAAATGGCATTTATAGAAATGATTAAACTTACAGGTTTTACCAAAATGACCCTCTCAAGACAGACTCATCCCTATGAAGGCTAAACTTGGATTCAGTTGTAAGAGAGTAAGACGACCCAAATATATTATGACTTGGGGGGGAAGTTTATGTTTTATTTTTTAATTTAGTAGCCACCATTTTCTCATGGATCACTTGCAGAATGATTTATCTTTGACATGTAGACACAAAGTGGATATTGAGCTGATCTTACTGATCACAGTAAAATGAAATCAGGTGATTAAAAAATTGAATGTTTCTGTCATTACATGATTGTGTCTTAATAGAGCTGATCAAATAATTTAGTGGAAGAGTCTGTGGTGAAAAAAAAATTCTCAAGACCAAAAAATTCCTGTCAGAATATATCAGCTTCCGTACTGTATTTAGTTATTAAAAATCTCCAG
Organism: Phoenicopterus ruber ruber; assembly: GCA_009819775.1. Lineage (NCBI taxonomy): Eukaryota > Metazoa > Chordata > Aves > Phoenicopteriformes > Phoenicopteridae > Phoenicopterus > Phoenicopterus ruber. The sequence goes on from CM020246.1 coordinate 54,583,924, forward strand.
TTATTTGTGCATAAATTCTTTATTCTCTCTGGCTAATATTACTTTTATAAAGCTGTGAGTTTACTATTTGCTATAGGTGTATTCATTATCAGTTTTTAATTTAGAGAGATTAAAGCAGTTTGAATATGCAGTACTTCTAAAACTGAAAAAGGGGAATAGTTGATAAGAATTAAATGCAAAGAATGAAGCAATGTTTGTAGTCATCTATGTCAAACAGAAGACAGCTGTTAGACTTTGGCATACATTCAGACTGTATGTTTGCTTTTTAGAGACAGATCAAAATCTCCTTAGATAATGTTAAAGAATGAAGGTCATTATGGGAATATTAATGACTAATAGCCAAAAAGCAAATCTTAAAAGGAAAGATTGTTCCTAACTAAGCTTTGTCTCTATTTGTAACATGTTTTCCTTGTATGCATCCTTTTTGTAAATCAACAGAACCACCTCCAATTGAGAACTTCACATAATACTTCATGCATAATGATTCATGTAGAAGTATTAATACTAAACCACCTATATGGAAGATGCTGAATTTTGTGATGGTTGTGATTTTTTTTGTTTGCTCTTTTTCCTAAAGAAGCTGTAAAAATCTCATCAACCTAGATTGCCGCTTCAGACATTCTGCAGAGCAGTATGCCAAAGCGCCCATGTGTTGAGTGTTTACAGATTTAAAGTTTGGGGTTGAGTATGTGCTAATCCCTCTTCAGCTGTGAGCATGGAATCCTGCGCCAAAATTGCTGTGTACCTTTCCTGGTCTTTATGGTGTCAGTATGGATTTCTAGCCATTTTATTTAAATTATTCAATCATTCAGTAGTTATTGCTCATTATCACGCTGAAGTTTTCTATGTCTGGGCAACCAACGTGGAATCTCTTGCAAGTCACAGAATCACAGAACGGTAGGGGTTGGAAGGGACCTCTGGAGATCATCTAATCCAACCCCCCTGCTAGAGCAGGTTCACCTAGAGTAGATTGCACAGGACTGCGTCCAGGTGGGTTTTGAATATCTCCAGAGAAGGAGACTCCACACCCTCCCTGGGCAGCCTGTGCCAGGGCTCTGTCACCCTCACAGTGAAGAAGTTTTTCCGCATGTTCAGGCGGAACTTCCTGTGTTCCAGTTTGTGCCCGTTGCCCCTTGTGCTGTCACTGGGCACCACTGAAAACAGTTTGGTCCCATCCTCTTGACACCTGCCCTTGAGATATTGATAAGCGTTGATAAGGTCCCCTCCCAGTCTTCTCTTTCTCAGGCTGAACAGCCCCAGCTCCCTCAGCCTTTCCCCAGAGCAGAGATGCTCCAATCCCTTAATCATCTTTGTAGCCCTCCACTGGACTCTCTCCAGTAGTTCCTCATCTTTCTTGAATTGAGGAGCCCAGATTTCAGAGACTGGAGTAGATGTCACATCTCTCTGCAGAATTCTGCATGCTTTTAGAGGTCTGGACTAGCTAGACTAACTAGACATGTTAGTCTAATGCATGTCTGACACATGATACTTCTGCAGATAACCTGGGTCCGAGGGCTTGGGACTCGCTGCAAGTGTCCTGTTTGCTTTAGGGATAGGGTTGGAATAACTCTTACAGGAAGGTCTTCAAACTCTTCCTTTCATGGGGACTGTACCTTCTTTGAAATATAATCAGCACGGGCAGATTACTTTGCCATGCTAAAAACTTGGTTTTATTTTCCAGAGGTGACTGGGAATGCTTCTTCTAATACATCCTGAATGGACAGAGTGGTCTCATGAGTGAGCCCCACCTCACATCTGAGGCAGGTTTTGTAGCCTTGTAGCCTCGTAATGCAGTAGTGCCATTCCTAGTAACACATCACAGGTTTTGTACTGAGTTTGCAGGGCCTCAGGACTGAAGCCTGTCAGGCTTGCTCTGCTGGAAATTTTCTTGACCTGACTGGATTTTTGTTTTTACTTTATTTAGCTGTAACAGCAATTTTTCTAATGACCATGTGGCTGTGTCTAATTTTTTTTCGTTTTCCTTATCATTGTATGGTACAGCCATGGTTTCAGTATTGGTAGCAGTAACAAATAGTCTTTCTGTGCAAAGCAAGATGTAACTTTAACATAGTGATGTAGTGGAGAGGAGTAACAGGCCTGGTATGATAGTAGAGGCCTTGAGAAAGGGGTACAAGGGATGCAGTGTGGAGGGGTGTGGGCATGGAATAATAAGAGCTGAGACATGGGCTGGTTCTGAAGGCCCCAGCCCATCAATAACCAGTTAAAGAAATGCAGAGCTGGAGCTGGGCAAAGCTCTTTATAGGAATAGCAAAGCGAAAAAAAGTACAAGTATTCCACGTACATACAACAAGTAAGTATAGTAAACTCAGATGTAATATGGAGTTGCAGACCAGTGAAGAAAGAGCAAGGTGTGAAAGTATAATAGAAAACATGTATGTGAAAAAAAAGGGAAGAAGAGTAGGAAGGAGAAATCAACATTATATGCCTGGCAAAGGACTTTGGATGCTGATGATTTACTCTACCCCTTCCCCTCCAACTAAGTGGAAACCGTCAACATTAGGACCCAGAGGAGCAGTAGAGAGCAAGTGTAACACCAGAAAAAAGGGCAGAAACTAAGAACTGTGTGTTTAACATTTTAAACTATATTATTATGGAGACTTTTCTCTTTATAGCAACATACTTCTTTTTTTTTTTCTTCTTGTAATAATTAGATCTGGTCTGATAATAATTCTTTTATTAGACTATTAAGATTTCATTTATACGATCCATAAATCCTTATCTTTACATATAAGGTGTATTTACTTTTTTCACATAAGATTTTGAGCATAGCATGGATTAAGCATCCAAGTTTAACAGAACTTACTATATCCTGCCTGGAGTTACCTATTGGTGACCTCAACTATGTGGCAAGGAAAAGCCATGTGGAGAGTCCTTGTGCACAGAACTCCAAAATAAACTTCTTAGATACAGGGAGGAGATCTTTAGTCTATTGCTGGCTGACGAATGCAACTTTGAATTGCTTGGTGTGAAATCAGAGGAGGTAATTTTATATTGGTTCAAAATTGTAGCAGTGTATCCCCTCATATAACTCTACCTGATTTGCCCTATAGCTTTTTTCCTATAAAGCATTATGCAGGAGGACTTCCTGTGACACGTAAGGTACAAATCAGAGTGTAAATATCTATCTGTATGCTTCTTTTTGGCACTGGCTCTACATACCTGAGTTTCCTCAGTTCTCCATTTAGTTGCCAGTACATTCTGAATTCTGTTTTCCAGGTACTACGTGTTTGTGCATGGGTTTTTGAAGCATCATGCAGGGATTTAGTGCTTTGATTTCCATTAAAACTAATGGTTGTTGTGTAGCTAAAACATTGCATGAGAAATACAAAAAAAATGAAAATATGTCTGTCACCCTAAACATTCCATTTATTTTTTTTTTATAAAATGTATTTATACACAGCTAGGAAGAGACTGCCTATCACTGTTTCTTTTATGGGTTACTAGTAATATAGAGAGGCTTTTAGTACTTGTGGTCTACCTTAGTGGCGTCTGTTTCTGTGGAACATCTAAAAAAAAGTTGATGTTTATGCTATTTCTAGTCTGATACTGATCAAAAACAGTAATAAAATCATTTCTACAGAACTTGGGAAACAACTGTCTGTACAATTATATATAGAATCATAGAATCATTTTGGTTGGAAGAGACCTCCAAGATCATCGAGTCCAACTGTTAACCTATCACTACCGAGTCCGCCACTAAACCATGTCCCCAAGCACCACATCTACACGTCTTTTAAATACCTCCAGGGATGGTGACTCCACCACTTCCCTGGGCAGCCTGTTCCAGTGCTTGACAACCCTTTCAGTGAAGAAATGTTTCCGAATATCCAATCTAAACCTCCCCTGGTGCAACTTGAGGCCATTTCCTCTCGTCCTATCGCCTGTTACTTGGGAGAAGAGACCGACACCCACCTCGCTACAACCTCCTTTCAGGCAGTTCTAGAGGGCGATATATTCCTGTGGGACCTAGAGGCCCATTAAATCAAGCCCTCATGGTGCTAGCTGCTGTATAGAATAGTGAGACAGCCCCAGTCCTGCTAAGAGGGGATGAGTTGGATAGCAAAGATACGTGATAGGAAAGATAAGGCACTAAAGTGATATCCACCGAGACTTCGGGTTCTCAAGACATGCAGTTCTGTGCTCTATACGTTGACTTACTCTAGAGAGCCCCCACATTCCTAAATCTCTTCTCCTGAAATACCAGAGCTGAATGAACAGCCAAGGGTAAAGGAGGACTCCAGGAATATATCTTCAAAGTCTAAGGAAAACCAATTTTCAACACATGCACAGCCTTTTCTTCATCACTTCCCAGAAATGTTCTTACAGTTAGATTTTCATAGCGTGAGTACTTGCAAAATCTATGATTCACTTATTTTCCACAACGGAAAATTAAAAGCTTCATCATACAAGTAGTCCAGACTGTTCTCATAGAATATTAGTGGGCCTGCTTACTCCTGATAGACATGGGTAAGCTTACTTCAATGCTCTGTATGTGTACAAAATCAGGACTCTCTTATAATACCATAACCACAAATCTGTACTAGCGAAAATCATGTTTTAGAGTCAGATATAAGATCTGAGACACATGTTCTTGTTGCTTAGTTACAGAAGTCCTCCCATAGAGAACAGAACATGTGACTCCAACAAACATGAAAATACAAATTGAGTATTTGTCAAATTAATCCTTGGCATTCATGCCACCTGCAGTTCAAGTATTCAGCAGATTGCGAATAAAACTTTGGAACATGAAAACGACTTCTGGGGGTTAATGACAGAAAATGTGCAGAAGCTGAGTTCATGAGCCCATTATTTGTTACAGAAGCAACACTGTTAGACTGCAAAAAAGCATCATGAGTTGTTCTCTAGTGCTCCCTCTGGTTGATAGTGGGAACTGTGGCTTCAGGGGAAACACGTTTGTGACTGGAAGACCGAGAATGACTGAAACTTAGATGAAGTGAAGAGCAAAATGTGAAAGTTAATAAAACTTCCTGAAAAGCCTAAGGTGTTACTTTCCCTTGGAAATAAATGATCCCAATGGGAGGTGACATTCAAACCCATTGAGGCAGAACCTGTTCCAACACTAAACTGACCGCACCCACATGTGTCCTTACTGTATGATTAATGAGCCATGACAGACACACATCAGGTCAGTGGTGCTGACACTGGCAGATGGAGATTGTTTTTTAAAAGAACTCTGAATAATGGTATACCTGTGGTAAGTGCTGCAGAAAGGATTACATTTAGCTAAATGCAACTGGACATGAAGAGTGATAGGAATTTGCTTTAGGGGATTGACTCATTTATTCAGGAGAAGGAAATGATCATAATCTATTTTTCTATTTAGTATCCATAGACATTCCAAGACTTACCTGTGTGTAGGGCAAACCTATTTATATGCTTGAGACTTGTGAAATAAGGCAACCACATGATGGGGCAGAAGAGAAGAAAAACACAAATTCATGGGAATTGTTGCTCATGGGAACTCTGGAGTTTATGGTTAAGTGGCTCTTTTTCTGCCCACCTTGATATGCAGCCAGAGGCCCTGGCCCTGTTTTGGCATGCTTCTGTGCTGGCAGCTGTGAAGGATTATGTTGGAGAAAAGAAGGTTATAGTGTGTGCAGGTAATCCCAGAATGCATATATGTGAAACAAAAGTATTAAGGGGCTGCAGCAAAGAAAAGTATTAAGGGGCTCCAGCAAGGGCCAAATCTTCCCCATTATCTTTTCCAGCAGGTTTTTTTGAGGTGGTGTTTGGAATAAGAAGAGACTAATTGCTCATTTCGGCATCAGGGCAGTACAAGAGGCATTTGCACCATTCTCCCTGTTCCAGCCTCCTGATTCCCTACCACTGATTCAATTGCTCATTTAATTTTAAAAACCAGCCGCAATGGCCAGATGTATCAATGCAACTGCAGTAACAAGCCAAAGGGCACCAGGGAGTCCTTCATAACCATGTTGCAACAACATGCCATCACTGCACACCCTTCGTTGACATGCAAAGCTTTGTAACGCTTAACCTTTCACCATTCACCAGCTTTGTGAAAGCACCAGAGGAAGCACTTAGCTGTTTGGACAACTGGGTATTGTCTTTGCAGGGAAGTTTGACGGCACCATTCAAAGCAAGGGGGTTTGGAACCCTGAAGGAGAGCGTTTGGCTGAGGTGAAGGCAAGGATATGGGTCAAGTGACTGTGGGATGCCACATATGAGTCTAGCAGGTATAACCAGTCTCATCCTCTTCTGGAGACAGTGGGCTGGGGCTGTTTGGATTCAATGCCTCTTTCCACTGTGAGTTCAGAGTCTTTGAACTAAAATTTAGCCTCAATCTCAAAATATTTAAAGGACAATGCCTGTGACTGTGGCACTCCTGAACTTCTTGGAGAAAACAGCTTTTAGTTTCTAAAGGAGGATCAGGCAGCTGGCTGCAAGGCGCCCTGAGAGGTACCCTCAGTCTTTGCAATCACTCTACCCAGCAAAGCAACTGAGCGTTCTCTAAACAGTTCTCTCCACAAAGCCTGTTTAGATTTCAAAAGGCTGTCCTTCTGGTTTGTTTGGAAAATCACATAGTGAGAAAAAACCTCTAGAGGAAACAGCTGTTACCTTGATTTGGTAGGTCTCTGACTGCATCAGGGTTGCTATTAGAAAATGTCGTCAGTAAATTCAGGGCTAAAATCTTGCCTGAGGCAAGATCAGGTGAACAGAGATTTAAAAGCCCCTCTGTTTCCACACTGCCTGGTGTGTTGCTACTGCAAAGGAGGCACTTTAAAAGCCCTGGGCTACTAAACTAGTTTTGGATTTCATTGTAGAGGAGAGCCTTTAAGATCCTGACAGCCTTTAGAGGCAAATGAAAACCTACGAGTCCTGTTGGACTGCAAAACTCCTTGAATGGTCCCACCACAATTTGCTGAAAGCACTGTCAAGATGGGCATCATGAGATGACCCTACTAATAATACACTAGGGAGAACGATAGGATACACTCCAGAGTATCTCCATACCCAGGCTGGAGAACCATGCATGCCTCTGGGTGAAAGCGCGGAGTGTTTAGGAGACTGAAGAGGCCCATAAGCTTTTAGTGAGATTCTCTGTAACACTGAAATAGCTTTTAAAATTTGGCCCTTCCATCCCTGGAAAATTCCTTACATTTGCACCTAACAACTAGGTTGTAGTTCCGAAATGATGCCAGCATGTTTCAGAACCCAGCTATCCCTTGCCCCCTCTAGCATATACTACCTTGCAAACCAGATGCCTTTTTTTGGTTGTCTAATGCTGAAAACAGAATTTTGCATTTCCCTATTTCTGTGACTCAAGGCAGGAAGATCTGGTTCTGCCATGTGGCCTCTTCCAGCACTTGTAATAACAAAAGAGTTCTCCATCGGGGTTACTTCAGTTCAGAGTCATTACACAAATGCAGCGTGCTGCTTTATCACCCAGGAAAATGCAGCCACTTCTAGGTTGAAATGGAGGAAGTGTTTTAACAGCAGAGCACAGAGGACACCTGGGAACAGAAGACATCTGAGTTAAAAAAGAGAAATAGCCTAAGTGTGCGTGAGGGTAGCACGTGCCTTGTGCAGCAGTCTGCCAGCAGTGGCTGCAGCCAGAACCAACAGTAGCTCAATGGCAATTCATTTAAAAGCAGCTAGCATTTGGGGGTTTTGCTAAGGAAGGATCAGGAAGGGCTAAGCCAGTTCAAGAAGAACAAGCATTCTCAGTGCAAATGAGAGCTCCCCGTCTTCTGGGAAGAACTTGGAAAGATCAGAGATGTAAAACACGAGGAGCAGCTCCAGCGGAGTGGATACTTGCATGTTAGATCGATGAGGAGAAGCATGAAAGTACAGCTGCTTCTAATGCAGCAGACATGTGAAGGTCAGGGAACTGGAGAATTCTCAGTGTGCAGTGATCCTTAATATAACAGATTTTGTGACTGTCTGACAGGACCTTCTGGTACGAGCTGAAGATAATCTAACAGAGCAGCTGTAATTATGGTACAAATACTTCAGGGAAAAGGTAGAGACTTGCTTCCTTTACTTGTTTCCTGGGTAATGCTAAAGTGAGCAGGCATCTGGGAGAAGCAAAGTCAGGGCAAGAGAGACATTCTTCTTACCATCTCCATTGCCATCCACTTTAGTTTGGTCACTTGCATTCCAGTCTCCTCCCTATCAAGTACCATGGTAGGTGTCCATGCAGCTGTTAAGACTGGGAACATTGTACATTTTAAAAAAAAAGCAGGTGTCTCCAAGAGATATTTAGTCAGTGGGCATCATAAGCCCCTTCTACACTGAACTTACCTGCGATGGGATGATTGTCCCAGCAAGTATGGACTGGGGATAGGCTGAAGAAAATGAAGTGCAGGTGCTCACCAGACTCCACCTATTTATATCAGTCAGGCTCCATCTATTCATAACAAAACAAGAAGATGGCAGTTTTGCAGCTCTCCAGAACGGAACTATCTTTCTTCTTTCATCAGCAGTTCAGTAGGGATGTGTGTTAAATCTGAAAACTAATGATGGTGAGTCTGCTCTGGTGAGCTGACCGGGGTGTGGTTTTGGAATCTGGTTCACATTTTCTGAAACCATAGAAGACAAGGAATCCATGTAAGTTCTGGGATATGACAGATGACCATTAAAAGTGTTGGCCTGCTGAGCCACTGCAAACTTGTCATGACTTTGGAGATAAAGCTCCCTAAATAAAAGGGAGATTGGGTGAGAAAGCGGCAGTAGAGGGGAGGGGTATAGCTTCCCTAAGGTAAGAGTGATGCCTAATTTCATCTGGTAGGTTAAGAGGGAGAAATGTTTGAAGGTGGATGCTACTATTGCAGTATTGTTATATACAAGCACGGTGTGAGATTCTAGCCCCCTCCTCATGTTTGCTGTATGTACAAGAGATACTGATCTGCAAGAACTTAACCCAAGCACATGTAGCAGATGCATGACTCACCCCGTTTTTGCTACAGAATTAGTTCTGTGCCTGTCTTGTGTCAGCCTGTTCTGTGAAACCACTTCCTTAATTTACTTTGTCTAGATGTCATGCTTTAATCACTTGGTGTTGAAACCAATCTGGGGTTACAATAAGTCATTCACCTTATGTTTGAAAGCAGGCTGTGTGCCGCAGAGTAAATTAGAGGCAAATTTTCAGCCTAGCATCCATATGACTTCATCAAGAATAATGTGCTGTGTTGCAGAATACATTTACATTATGTAGGACAGATTTGTTTAACAGCTCAGCACTAAAAACCTCCAGAGAAATGAAATTGCCAGATTTCCCATGCAGCTCAATTCCCACTGAGCAACAGGCAGCTGCACAGTTGGGGGGATATGAAAAGAGCTGCACCCCTTCTCCTCCACTTCCCCTCTCTTCTCATGATGCAGTGAGCACAGCTCAACAGGGATGAGGATCTGGGCCTTAAGTGTAGCACTTTTAAGCTGCCAGATAAGAACTGAGGCCTGAATTTCATTTCCATTAGGTATTCTCTTGCACACTTACTTACTCTCCTTTCTGACACTTTTCTAAATATTCTTCTGTGACTGCCTGGCTTAGTTGTCAACGTGAAGGACAGGCATGTGGGTGTAGGTCATTCTTATATTCCAGGGGCCTTCCAAGCGCCAAAACTTGGCAAGAGGCTTTTGTGCAAATAAAGTCCTGTGGTACGACAGACTTGCAAGCACTGTGAAAGAGCAGGTTGGGAGAGGAAGAAAAGCTCTCAGGGGTGCTCAGGCAGTCTGTGACCCTGTATACCTGGGAGGCCTGATTAGCTGGATGCTGCAAAAGGCTGCTTGCAGGAAAAGTTGACTGTTGGGAGGGAAGAGGCAAGAAGGGCTGTTTCCTGAGCAGTGGCAGAGCGGTGGAAGATTTCTTAGGTTCTGAGGCCTCAGACGCACAGCTTTGGACTGAAGGCATTGGGAGCATGTGAAGCGGCGTGAGGCAGTATCAGGGCCTGCCGAAGGCAACTGCACTACATGGTTTGATGTGTTAAATGGAGCAGATGATCTTTGCCTATGTGGCTAGAAAGCAGGAAAAACTAGTGGCCTGTGAGGCACATGGTATTGCAACAACGGTGTGCAGCCCACGACGGGCCTCGTAAAAGCACATAAAATAATGCTTAGTGAATCCAGTGTTTTCAAGAGTTTACCCTGAGGTACCGGAGTGAGCAGGCTTCAAGTCTAACTTACAGATCAAGACTTCTCTCCTGAAGAACAGAGCTATTGAAGCTCAAAATTGTTGCAAATGATCCTGTGGCTGTCTCAACTTCAGTCCTATTTGAAAAGGCCCAACATTAGCTGGTATGTCTGAAAACAATGGCCTGCAGGTTCTTTAGGTTGGACTGGATGGGGTAGCTAGGGGTGCGTGCACTCAAAAGGAAAGCTGGTTTTTAAAGGATTCAGGTGGCTGAGTGCAGATATTTCCCTGTTGTCCTCTTTCAAGCACAAAGAGCAGGCAGAAAGAAGGGCAATGTGTAATCCTTGAAAAAGAGATTATTTCTCCAAGTATATTGCTTGCATCAGCCCCTCATGGCAGTCAGGAAGATGCGAGCCAACTCCGTTTTGCCCCTGTCTGAATACTTGTTGAAAGCCTCTAACAGTGACAGAACTCATAGCAGGAAGAAGTTTGTCAGAAGGCAAAACCAGCAGCACGACACCTGCAGCACAGTAGCTGCAGTCAGGCATGATCCATCTTAAGGTCATGGAAACAAAGCTGTGCTTAAACTGAACTTACTTAATGGAGGGTCTGATTTTAATGGGAGAAGCCAGGTCAGGCTTTTGCTGTGTAACATGGATAACAGGTCCTAAACAGTAAAGTTGGGGTACAACTTCACTGGTATCCAACTGGTAAACTTCAATTCCTAATACTTGAGGTTTTCAGCAGTAATTTGGGCCAGCTCAACTCCTCGCTTACTGACTTTGGTGAAAATTTTACCATGGATTCAGGGAGCAAAGCAAGGTGAACACTTGCAGAAGTGGCTGCCCACCTTTTGTGCAAACCCAACACTGAATCAGTGCCCTGAAATGAAATGGTAAAATGTCTGGCATTTACCACTGCGGACTGAATTTAACATCAGCTGCTCCAGTGTTAGGAAAATGGATTGCAAACACTTTAAGCTAGAACTTATTTTCAAATTGTACTGTGAGGTATCCAGCATTTCTGAGGGTGCTGTAAAACAGAAATAGTATGCTTTTAGGAATGCTATTGTCCAACCACCTGGACAAACATGAAGGGTTTTGAAATAATACATTCCTCCCCGCACACTTTGAAGGTTCATACCAACTTTATCTTTCCTCCTCTATTGAAATATACTTGTAGCCTCTCTGCTGTCCTCTGGGGCAGTTGTGTGCTGTTTCAGCATGTTCAGGTTGTAGGAGAGCCATGTGTTTTGTGAGGTTAAATACATTTATCTTCCTTAGGACTGGGCCACACAGTAGCTGGAACAGTTGTTTCTGGGATGAGGCATCTGCAGAGAAGACTAGTAGATCTAGGAAAAAGAAAAGCCACGTGTATGGTGAGTCTTCATTAAAGAAGAAACAAGGTGATGTCTGTCTCGGAGAAATGTGGACAGTCTCTCTACGCTTCAAACAGAAAATGGAAGAAATTCACATAGATGTAATTGAAACATAGGTTTAGAAACCTACAGTATTGAGCAATGACATCATTTTTTCTCCACGATGTTACTGTCATCACACCTACTGCAGTTTAAGACAAGATAGTTAAATCAGGCAATGTCCTCACATTCAGTCAAAAGTGTGTTTTGAGATGAAATCTGCCCAACAATCTCTTACACCTTGTGTTTGCAGAAGGCGGATGTGGTGATCGGGGATAAACCCACCAAGGTTTTCACTCATGTAGCTTTATGTACAGCTGTAAAGCACCTGCAGAGTTCCTGGCACTGTAGTTTTGTTTGGTTATAATAATCACTATTCCCTCTCTCTGGATATACTCAAAGCTCAAAAACCATTAAACACCAGTGCTCTTTGTGCACTGTAAACTGTAGTACAATGTGAAGCTTGCAAGAGCTGCAATGAATTATTCAGTTTATAGGAATTAAATTCCAGAGGAGGGAGAGGAGATGAACACAGACTGTGAGATGCCACAAGCCTCTCTCTGTCACAGCATCTGTGCTGTGCCATTCTTGACATTAACCAACCTCCTCCTGCGTGACAAAACAAAGGCCCCCTGCAGCGCCGTGTGAGGGAAAAAAGCAAAAAAAGCTGGAGATTTCTCAGCTTCCCTGTGGGACTTCACGTTCCTTGCACGGCTGTTTACAGAGCAGGCAGCTTCCCAGCCAGGGCGCTGGCTCCCACCAGTCACCCCTCCGCCGCCTGGCCCTCGCACCGCTCTCCCCGCCGTGGTTCGTCCCTAACCACCGTCCTCCGGGAAGCTGCTTAGGACTCTGAACTCCAGCACCTAAGATGCTGATCATATATATATAATCATATACACACACGCACATATATATAAGACATACATATGTATATAAGAGCTGATGACTCTCTCTCACGTGCTGGAAACAGTAATAGAAGGGCAGAGCCTGTCTGGGTTAGTACCAGCATGAATTACCCAAACTCCTTAAAAGAGATCGTACACAGATAAAAAGTGAAACCATTTGTGTTCTTGTCTCTGACACCTTAGAGATGAAGAATCCGTTAAAATACAGATATATTTGTTACAACGGCTAAATACAGTCTCACCATTAGTAATAAAGGTCTACAAAGATTAACTCCTAAATGAACGGAAGCAGCAGCGTGTGGCAACCCCGGTGCCTGGTGATCCGGAAGGCTGGGGCCTGCGGTTTGTTCACGTCGGTAACACACGCAATTTAAGCACGACTGATGTCTGTGAGGTACGTGGCAGCGCTAAACACTCCTGGAGTGTGTGTCAACTGTGGAGCTCCCGGGTGGGCTCTCTGGGCAGCGAGTCAGCAGCAGTACAGCAGCCGCTGCCCGCTGCGGGGCTCCGCGGCGCGCCCCCCCCCAGCCGGCAGCACCATCAGCCGGGGGGGCGGCTGGGGCAGCACGCGGAGCGGGGACACGGGGGGGGGGCCAGGCGCGGGACCCCGGCGCCCCCCGGCCCCCGCTCGCCTCCCACGCACATGCACGTACCAACCACTTTCCCGTGGACGAGGCATTTCGGGAGGGTGTGGGGGGATCGGCAGAGGGGGGGCAGTGGCTCCTTTGTGCTGCGTTACTGGCCCCCCCCGGCCCGTCCTCGTCCCACCCCCGGTCTGTGCCTGTATCTGCCTGTGCCCTCGCGAGGCCCAGCGCCCCTGCCAGACCCCCCCGCCCCCCCGCGTTTCCTGCCCCCCGGGCCGGGCACCCCCCCCGCCGCGGGGCAGGCAGGGAGGGCGCGGGGGGAGGCAGCAGCGCTTCCCGCGCATGCGCACGGCGCCGCCGCGTTTCCTGAGGGCGCTGACACCGAGTTACTTTTCACCTACTTCGCCGCAGCGCGTCCCGGCGGGGTAACTGTCGGTCAAGCGGCGGCGCTCAGCGCGCCTGCGCGGGGCCCCCTTCCCGAGACCCGCGCTCTGCCGTGGGGCTGGCGGCGCGGCCGGGCTGCCCTGCTCCCGCAGGCGGGCCTGCCCGGGCATCCCTCTGCAAGAGAGCCCCCCCACCCCCCGCTCTTCGAGCACGGACCCCCCAAGCCTGCCTGCTCCCGGAGTTCTCCCCCCCCCCCCCAATGCATCCCCCCTCCGCCCCGGAGCGCGGCTGGGAGCTCAGCCTTTCCCCGGGGAAGGGGGCGCAGGGCGACAGGGAAGCGGCGCAGGTGGCAGTGTCACTTAGCAGGGGCGCATACGCTCGCCTGCACCAAAAGTCGGTGCGTGCTATATTTGTAAGTTCGGCTCCCCGTCCCGTCCCGTCCCCTCCCCCCACCGCTTATTTTGCAGCCGAAAGGTTATGCGCTTGCCGGGCTTACACTGTAGATACCCCAGTGCTTGCTCATCTTAAACGCTGGCAAGGAGCGAGCGTGTTTTCGCTTGGAACGCGGCGTGGCTGCGCGCGGGGTTACTGTCGGTCGCTGCCGGAGGGCGGGCACGTGTCGCGGCGACCGCTGTCCGCGCCCGGGCAGGGAAGGGGGGCTGGGAGCCGCCGGTCCCTCCAGCCGGGCTCCGGGTTGTCCTGTAACCGGCGCTGGCCGACGGGTACGGGCAGCCCGTGCGGCCCCGCAGTCGCCTCGCGGAGCGGTTTTTTTTGGGCCTGTCGCGTGAATGAGTTTCCTGTTGCACGCAGAGCTTGCACCAGTGCTGCGTGGGTTTTAGCGTGAAAGGATTACTTCCAGGGAGAATTTTGATTTTGGATCAAGCATGAAAGTGCTCAAAAGAGACTTACGAAACCTCTAGACCGACACCAAACCATTCTTTCTGAGCTGGCGGTACATGACAGAGAAAAGAGTAAAAAAAAAAAAAAAAAAGATTTTCTGAAGTCTTTTCTGGGAGGAAACGTAAATGCTCGTTCACTCTGGAGGAGCTGGGTATCTCTACAGTGTTAAAACCACAGTGGTGAGGCACGCATAGCAATTTTTAAAAGAGCTAAAATGAGTCTGTTTTAGATGTGTTTACTGAGTGAGACCAGACGTGAATCCTGCAGCTGGCTTGAGTCTTGCACTTGGAGGGGCTAAATACATATTTTTCGTGGGTACAATTTACCCCCTCTCAATTTGGCCTCTTGTATTTATTCCATAAGTTTACCCTGTGGTCGTTAGCCAGGAAAATCAGGTGAGGAGTTTGTCCTTCTGTGCTGTATGTATCTACAGCACCCGCTGTTCCTGCGTTTCAAGGACGTTGCTGTAAACGATGGTGAGGATGACCCTAGCTGGCCTGTGAACTGAAGACTTGGATTATCCTTGGGTTTTTTTAGCTCAGTTTCAGGAATGTTTGCAGATCTTCCTGACACTGTAATCACTTTTTTCTTTTTAGCTGTCTTAACAGCAGGATAGGCTCTCAAAGCGCAACGCAGCAGTCCTCCCTTGGTCTAGGAGAGACCAAAATTGAAGGAAATTTAATGCTGCAAGAATTTGTAACATGATACATGTTCCTGTTTTTTGTATACGACTCCATAAAAGCAACTTAAGTACAGTTTAACTGTCATTAAATAGCTACAAAAGAGATGAACGATTTTTTTTGTTCTTTCACAAGCTGCAGATTGCTCCTACTTAGCTACTTAAGCTGTAGT
The DNA here is from genome assembly GCA_009819775.1 of Phoenicopterus ruber ruber. Lineage (NCBI taxonomy): Eukaryota > Metazoa > Chordata > Aves > Phoenicopteriformes > Phoenicopteridae > Phoenicopterus > Phoenicopterus ruber. The sequence goes on from CM020246.1 coordinate 54,599,098, forward strand.
GTACACTCACATGAACTAAACGATACTGCACAGCAATGTAAAATTAAGCAGTAAAGAATTTAGGTAGAATGTTTCTTTACTCTTAGAAGCAGCTTCGTGATTTGCTATAGAGTTAAATGCTTCCATTGTTTTCCCTCCCCCTTGTGTTTTTTGGTGATTTTCACTGGAGTCCCACCCATTGTCCCCTTGCAGACTTTCTTCTCTCCACTTCTAAAGCACTGATTGATTTCTCTCTCTCTTAGTACTCTGTTGTTACCGGGTTGCTGAGTAAACTTGTTTACTGGTCATCCCTATGCTGTACAAAAGCACAAATAAATTGAGGGAAATATTTAGATTTGCTATGGGAAATGGGGGGGGGGGGGGGGGGGGGAAGGGCTGGGGTGGTAGGAAACTAACCATTTAGTCACTTTTACAGCCTTTGAAGTTATTTTCCCCTCCCCCCCGGTTGCATTGCCCACACCTGTTGATGTAGATTTTCCACCTGCATTTGTTATCTTTCACTTCAGGGATATTTAAGGGAAACCGCACAATTGCTGTTTGTTGAGTACTGAACTGTCTGGGGGCCCATTATACGTACCAGTGAATCTTCTGACTTCCTTGTGAATACAGAGTTACCGAAGCTGTAATTTTTGTTTCTCTAGTGGGATAATGAGAACATCTTATTTACATTTGTTCACACAATTTCATCGTCTCCTGAATTTTGTAGTAGCTGCGGACTTGCATATATACCAGTGAAGAAACAGTTTTTATACTTTAAAGGTAAAAGAAGTGTCGGCATGCCTGGGAGGATCGAATTATGATCTAAAAAGGGTCTAGATAAAACAACCTTTTGAAGAGTTGCGTACCAGAGCTAGAGTTGCAGTCCCTTCCAAAAGACCCCGCCCGCCATGGGTTGTCTTCTGGCTCTGTTCTTGTGAGTGCTTGCGCTTTCTGTGCTTCCTTTCCCTTCTTCCTTGTCATCTGTCCTTACCCTACAGGCCTTTGTCCCTCCTTGTGTCACTTCGACGGTGACTCAGGGTTGCAGCCAGAAATCTCAGGCTGCAGCAGCGGAAAATGTTGTGCTACAGGCAGGAGCGTCTCTCCTCATCTGTCTCACAGCGATTGTGTTTGAAAAGCGGGTAGACACATACACAGCATTTTCAAGCAGCATTCCTGTCCTGCTGTATTTTAAGATCGTTTTACTCTAATCTGGACAGTTTAAACTGTAAAGGAGCTGTTCTTGAAAAGGGTATTTTCTACCCAAGAATAGAAAGCTCGTGCTTCTACGGTGTTTCTAACAAGACTAGACATGTCTCCCCAGCTTGGAAACTAAGCCAGTTGAGCTAGAATTTTATTGTAAACTGGATTGTCTTTAAAAATAACACCGATTTCCAATTTGTTTTCCTTGGAAGTGTAAGTGGAGCCTTGTTTAATGGGCTATTCGTTATCTGGCCTACAAAGGCAGGAGCTCCAATTGTACCTCATGTTGGGACACCCTCAGAAGTCCTGTACAGTAAAGACAGCAGTTAGGATCTTTAAGTGTTCGTTTTCAGCTTCCCTTTTAGAATTAGGAACTAGAATGACACTCTTTTATCTCAAATGTGGGAGGTTTTTGGTCAGATGTTTTTTCCCCATTAGCAGGAATATCATTAGCCTCTGTAGGCCTAGGTTGAGACTTCAGTCATGTAACTGGGATTTCATAAATAGATTTCTGAAATGATTTAATGAAATCATATGTGTGATAAATAAGGCTGGGTATGGAACTAAAGGGACTTATTTTTTTATAAGAGATTTACAGTCTGCAAATATAGTGCTCCAGATACATGAAAGATGTTTATATACTGCAACAACTGTCCTCGTATTTGGTGTTTACACCGTACCTGATTACTGGCTGGAAGTCTTGTGCATTACTGCAGTACAAACCATAAAATGAGTTATGGGAATTATCATGTGTAATAAATTATAATGATAATAAATGCTTTTGCATCAGTTTGGAGGTAAAATCATAAAACAAAATATCATGAAGAATGCAAAGTCAAAAAGAGGGTAAGTGGAAGTTAATTGTTGTACCATAAGCTTTCCTGTCCGAGAAAAATTGAGTTCTTGGTTTCTTTGTTTTCAAATGGATGTCCAACATATGATTAAAGTAAGTGGTGAATATTTCTCTGTATGTGCGAGAAATCTGGGTATTTTTCTCAGCTGAGCTCCCTTTAAATTCTCTTCAAATGCTCAGACTGTGTCCCACAGTGTACACACAGGTGCTGAAGGCTGAGAGACTGACAAGCATACATGCACTTGCATTTGATTGCAAGAGTAGAGTTTTCACACAATGTCTCTTTTGGTCGTGCCTAGCTACGGTTGGGGGTTTGTCAGCACAGTGATTGGCACTGTTCAGGTCTGAAATAACAGTGAACTGTGGAAGCTTGGCTGTGAAAATGTTCTACCTTTTTAATAATTCTTCTGTTAATACTGTGCGGCTTTTCTTTCTCATGCCAAAATGGTAACACACACTGATGAGCACAATGAACAAGCTAAATTCTCTGGCACTAACTGTTCCTTACAGCTTACAGATCTACCCTGTGTCTAAACAGCCTTGTGCTCTGAACAAAAGCCTTCCTATTGGAGAAGTAACTCCCTTTGACTTCAAGAACTGCGCTGAACTCAATAATCTCTTCCTGTTCTATGGCTGAGGAATTGAAAGGTTTAATACTGAAAGAAAACAAACAAAAGAAATCTCTGCAGTGTGGCAATTTAAAAACACATAGTTCAGTATTGAAACAAATGTGGAGCCCAGCCCTCTACCTAGGGAAGCAAGCACGTTCATTTTTATTACAGTAAGAGCAGGATTATTGCTTTACATCATATGCTGGTTATTTAATTTTCCCTTCAGAGCCTGTAGCATGCTCTGGGCACTATGTAAATAACAATTCTTTCTGTGTAAAAGAAGCGGTGTTCTCTTTTTATATGTAATTACCTGTTAGCAAGAACTTCAAGCTTCTGCCTGGGTCTGAGACCTGGCTTTACAACCCCAGCTGGTTGAAGAGACTAATTAGTACACAGACAACAAATGCAGCTACCTAGGAGTTAGAAACACTTGGGATATGCCTGGGAATTTTCTTTCCTATAAAGATAATATTGTCTTGATAATTCTTCTGATTGCCATTAAAAAATACAAATTGGACATTTTAGTGTTGAACTGAGTAAGACTCTAAGTCATATGGCTGAATTCCTGTTCTTTGAATTCATCCCGGAGCCTGCAATACAATATAGACTGAATTGAACAGTCTCAAGCCATCCCTTTGTTTCCCTGATTTCAGTCATTTTGGCACTGGTGTGAAGTCGTCACAGCTTGTCATATCTTACCAGGGGTTGTATTAGTTCAGCTATTCCTAAAGGAAATACTGGATATGTAAAATGGAGGTAGAATGCCATGCCACAGAAACACCACTTGAATTTTTAAGATTTGTGGGTTTAATATATCTTTCTCGTTTTTCTATTCAGTTGTTGTTGGGGGGGGGGGGGGGGGGGGGCAGGGGTGTGTGTGTACACATTGTTCCTGCCTTTACGTTATCTCATTATACAGCATATGAATCCTAAGTGTGGTGCTTGATGTAGTTCAGATGCAGGATGTGGATCTTGGCTAGGAGGACTGGTTTATGTGCTAATGTCTGTGCTGTTAAAAGAAGGGTGCAGTATATACATTTTTTCCAGACCTGATATTGGCAACAACAAAGATATGAACCCCAATGCAAATGGATGCAAGAAGTCTGGGTTTGGCTGCTGAACTGCACACACTTGTGATCCTATTTAATCAACAATGTAGAGATGCTCTAATCATGAGTAATTTTTGGCATTCTTGACTTATTACCTAAGCGGTTCTCTGAATTGGCCTCTGACATGATAATAAGAGTTACAGTAAAGTACACAAGCAGCCTTCACAATTGTGTCCCCCTCGGGGTCACCTGGAGCTATGGAGAATACAAGGCAAAATCCTTGTCCTGAAGAGAAGAAAAAGGGGAAGGGTTCTTTTGGTGCCAGTAAAACATGCCTCACCTGAACATGCCTGAAGGAGGAAACTGATGCTTTTTCTGTGATTCCTGCTTATAAAGAAGAATATTAACTTCTGTCTGGGGATATGGGTAATATTGGTTGCAAAGGTTATCTGTCAGGATGATTCTTCACTGCCAGAAGGTTTTATTTCTGTTTTAACAGTAGCCGTACACACTTTGAAAGAGAAGTTCTGTCCAGTTTTAGGCCATAGGGGCATCTTGAATCAAGTGATGTCCAAACCTTTGGTGGCAGTTATGGTTTGCATTTTACGGCTCAACATTTTTTGTTTCATACGTACACCAAACAAAAGCAATTAACTTGCTTTGCTTTGCATGTCTCTGCCCATCCTGGGAAGCATTCAACTCACTTCTGCTCAGGCACTGTCAGAGTAACAACAAAAAAGGCTGTTAACCAAAAAATCCCACCCAAGCACATCAGGATCCAAAACATCTTCAACTTTGCCTCGGATGGTGGAGCCTCTGCTGCGCTCTAGGTACTGTAGTGCCTCAGCGCATGAAATCCCTGTGAGAAGGAGATAAGGACCTACAGCTCCAAACTCCAACTACATCTCCTCCACCTTCAAAAACAGTGGCCTTGCCCAAGGCTTAAAAGGGCATGTGCAGATTAAGTAAAAGGGACATACGTCCTTTCATTTCTTCTCATAAGTTATTTGGAAGTTTTTCTTCACATTATTTTTAAATCTCCTTTGTTTAGCCTGGGCTAAAGTGCTTTTTGTCTGGAGTAAGTGTGTAGGGGAGTGAGCGTCTTTGTAAAGCAGAGACCTATCATCTTCTTTTACACGGTGTTGAGGGATCTGCACTATGCATGGAGCTAAACCTGTACATAGCTTTCCTGGCAGAAGAAATCAGATGTTGTTCATAATAATTTATACCAGACAGTTTCTTCTGTCTTCTTGCATCTAAATGCACGTGAAGATCCCAGAATCACAAGGGCTCAACATCAGACTCTTTTAAGAATTTGTTCTAGTCATAGTCTAGTGTTGGGAAGAGAGTTCAAGCTGTATCTTGTATTGCTTACAGATCACTTAGAAAGGCAGCCTTGTGTGCAATGTGTTTATGAAATCTGAGTTTACATACTTTGAAGCTGTCAGGCAATTGTTCTCATGATTCCAGACTTCTACTTTAAGAAGTAATAATTGAGGCCCATATATATATATAAATAGGATTCATTTAATTAGAACTGGTTTTTATCTGTTTCAAGTTGACTGTCTGAGCAGCTTAGCTAGGAATGGAACTAGACTCTTCACTTGTGATGGGTATGCCATGACTAAACAAGTGATGCCAAAGTTTATGCTAATTTAACATGTCCATGGTCTTGTATTGTGTGTGTTTCTCTGGGTAAGAATGAAAACTTCTCTCTAACTGATAAAACTGGAAGAGGGATATTTTCAGACTATGCTGCTTTGTCTCGAAATGATCACCTTTCCATTGAGTATAGGTCTTGCTCTGTGGTGTTGTTTCAGGAAGGTTTAACTGCCTTCCTTAGTCAGTGTTAAGTTAGAAAGGATGGGACGAGAAGTAGTGAAGAAAGAGTGGTATGTCAAATTGGACAGAGAAGGGAAGACCTGATGTGTAGAACAGCTAAGCTGAAAATAGAAGAGCCAGACCAGTAAAAAGAGGTTGGTTGACCAAGAACTCTTGAGGTGAGTTTTAGGAAAGAGAAGGATAAAAGGCCAGAGGATTTTGCAGCACAGCACAGAAGAGCAAATGAAACATCAGGAAAGCTTCATTTTCCTTTTGAAATTGTAATGGTTCTGTTAACAGCTGTCTGACTAACAGGAGAGCCCACCTCATATGTGCACATGTGTCTGATATACGGAGAGCCTTTGCCCAGGCTGCTTAGGAATTTTAACCTTCCAGCAGTTAACCTACCATCTGTTTGACAAGCTACAGAGGCATATCAAGAATGGATTACTATGGGTAATAACCGTAACTTTGCAGGAAAGCTATGGTTTTCTTCTAGCTTTTTTCGTCACTGGTTCGTAGTGCATATTTCAGTATATTCAGCATATTTGTCTTCACTGGGTCTCACGAGGCTGATCTGCACTGTGCTGGATAGTATTCAGGGAATCATTCCTGGGCCAATATTCACTCAAAGCTCGACCAAATGGTAGTTTACTTCATGCACACTGAATGTGTCCGCAGAAGAAGAATAGTACTCAGCTGTAACTTCACTTTCTTCCTTACTAAGCAGTAGGTTCCTTGTGTAGACAAGCTCTAAGTCAGTTTGTGTTCAAACTAGCAATATAATGGTCTATGGAGATGGAGGAATGCCTTCCAGTAATTAGACGTATTTGCAGCATGTCCCAGCAATTCAGCAATTTGCTGACTTGAAAAAGCAAACTCCCCATGTGCATGAGCCAGGCTTTCACACTGGTCTGCAAGGGTGTAATGTAACTGGGAGCACTGGATGCTCCCTGGTTTATCCTGTCACGGAGTCCAGCTCCGTGGGATGCTGTTAACTAGCAAGGGATGTTTGTACAGGCCGGGGATAGGGAGAAATAAAGGAAGTCTTTTTTATAGGGAAGAAGGTAGGAGAAAAGTACAAGAGAGGATGAGGTCTGAATTGGCATAGACACTAAATGACATTAGTTATTCCGTGGAGATAATTCTCTCTGTCCAGCATGGAAGCTTGTTGATACTTGCTTTTGTACTACATTTTTTCTCAGGATAAATATGGATTAGATAGTTTAGAAACCAGTCTTATCAAAGAGAAAAGAGATAAAACAGAGTGCTCCAAGTAGATTGTCACCCATGTATAATTTGCATAGTTGCATTAACACCAACAGATGGGGATTCATCCATTTATTTAAAGCTCATTAAACGTGAGTAATTAATTAAGCTTGTGAGAATTTGAAAAGCACAAACTTTGCTATGAGCGACTCTGTTTTAACCATCTCCAGTGTTGTCTTGCGGTTAGCCGTAGGTGTGCAGGATTTGGATGTCATTTGTATGTGGCAGAAGGAAGCTTTTCACATAGATTGGTTTGACAAAAGAGTTTTAAAAGGTTTGTCCTTTAATATGTGCACGTGCGGCCTGTATGCCTCTCTCTAATGCAGCTCCATATAAATCACCAGTATTGTTGTAGCTGATGAAACTATAGTCTCTGACTAGCAGAAAATACTGCCATCTTGATCCATGAATATATGAAAGCCTAAAATGAAGTTTACCAGCAGTTCACCAACTGGACTTGAACTGATTTTGTAGGAAAGATAAGGGCTGATTTTGTCCTGGCCGTGACTGGGGACTCTCCTTTATTTTGTGTTTATATGGAGCTGAGCACAACTCAGCTTTGGCTGTAGCTGGTCTCCACTGATAGAAAATAATCACTCCTCTGATCCAGAGCAGCAGGGAGGAACTTGACTCAAAGGTGAGTGACAGTGATTTGTGGAAGTGTCAGAAGTGGGGTCATATTGTGCATTGCTTCGCAGCCCCTCTCTCTTATACCATTATCTGAATGTACTGTTGCATTCAGTCTCTACTTCATGGCCATACACGGCTCCAAGTCAGTTGGTGCACCTTAAAGAAAGGAGAAGGGCCTGCCATCTGCTCTGTACTGCTGCTGCCAAAACTCCACAGAATACTAACAGCAAGACAAAGCTTAGCTGCCGGCAGTCTCCATCTAGGAAGCGCCAGGGAGTGCAAGTGAAAAGATGCAAATACAAAAACGGACCGTCTGCAAATCAGCCCCAAGAACAAAAAGCTGGAAGAGCCAGGGTTTTGAGATTCTCAGGAAAGTACGGGTAAAATAAAGGTAGGCAAGATTTGCATACAGTTGTGATAACTCACTGTATGTAAGGGAACATGTAGTTAAGTGCAAAATATATTAGTGTTGATATTGGAAGACACAGGTCATAACTAGAGTTTAATTGCCATTTTTCATAAAATCAGCCTTGCTTTTTCTTTGATTATCTTCACCAGAGTTTTCCTCAGCAACTGATTGAGGCTTGCAGGCGCACACATTCTCAAATCTTAGATACATGCCATAAAACTGTTCAGTAAGGATGATGTTCTCTAAAATTGCAATATAAGTGGCAAAGGGGTGTGTTCAACTTCTATCACTTGCTAACACCAAGCAGATAAATTCCATACATGAAACAATTTTTTATGCGTGGCAGGTAAACTATCAAACAGCGAGAGCATCTATGAACAGCAGTGGGTCATTCAAGTCTCTAGGGTCAGTTCCAGTTGGTAGCGGAGCCAATAACTCCTGGACTGCTGGAAAATTTTGAAACCTGGAATGCAGAGGCTTGCAAAAAGCTCTGGTAGCAGTGACAGTACTGGCAGTAGATTTACATTGACATTCCCAAGGTGGCTGATACTGTGTGAAAGGAGGAGGTGCCTCAAAACTCCTGACTGCTGGTCCTCCTCTAAGCAGTTACAACATAGTGAGATTTTTTTACTGTGTGTTTTGATACCTCTCTGGCTCCCCTGCGGCAGTGTGTGCAGCTGAGCATGTTTGTGACACAGCAGTATGCAGATGTATTTTCTAGTTGTGCTCTGTTCCTTTGTAGGGAGAGTAATGTGTAAAAACAGGGTGGGAAGATCCCTCAAGAAGTAATTATCTCCACCATGTTTTTCCAAAGTAGGATCAACTAAGCTTAAACTTCTCCTGACAGAATAGCTGGCTCAGTTTCCCCCGAGTACTGGGTGAAAAACTGCCATGGGTTGACACAGTGAGGGAATTAAAAATATATCAATGTAAAGATAATAGTGTAAATCAAGATGGATTCCTCCTTCTTGCCGTCATTCAGTGGTAGGTTGAAGTCAAGTTTTTCAGAGTGGCAATATGTAAGAAGGGTTATATTCCAGCTGTAGCCTTCAGGGACACACCTGCACTGGGGAAAGAGCTGCTAAGCTGCTGAATGCATAGAGGATGCTCAGTTCTTCTGGAAAAATGACCCAAAGAAACCTCTGAAAGAAAGAACATTTCTTTTTTTCTCTGGAAGGGGTTTGTTCTTGTGTAGGCAGGATCGGAATGCATCCACCAATCACTGCTGTTTCTATTTGTCTACATGCAACAAGCTAATAAAGAACAAACTGATAAAACCATTGATAATTATTCTCTGAAAGCTCTGATTTGTGGTTCCTACAAAACTGAAAAGTTTGTTCTTCTCAAGGGCATTTCCTGTTTGTTTGCTCTCTTACACTTTTTTTCTAGTTCTTCCTAGCTTTTCTTGTTTGTTTTTGTTGTTTGTTTGGGTTTTTTTAACTTCCATTGAAGGGGTGGCAGCAAGGACAACGGAAAGAAAGAACAAAGAAGGTGGAGTCCTTTTATACTTGAGTTTCAGATAAGAAATTTTTTTTTTTATTCTGTAGACAGCAGATATTTTGCTAGGAAGGCCATCTCCCATATTTAAAGGCTAAGTCTGTGGATGGAAAAGCTTCAGTGAATTTCCCAGCTAGCTCCACAGCCTTGGTTCCGTCTGTGCAGCCTGAGATTTCCCAGCCGTACTACCCTACAGCTGACATGGCTGCATACGATCTCGTATGCAGGAATCTGTTCAGGGCACCAGATTAGCTTATTTACGCAATGTTATGTACTTACATGTTTAAACTGTAATTGCAGAGGGAGGCATTTTGCATAAGCTTTCTGTTATCAGAGATTTATTTATCATGAATACTGGAGCACGTATAAACAGATCATTAATATTACCTTTAAACAGTACCCTAATCATTGTGCGCAATGTTTAGAAGTAGAAGACGAAAACAAGTAAGACATTGTGGCTCCAGAGCTGTCACTCCAGAGTGTCCCAAAGAAATTCTAGCGATTGTTGGCGGCTTCGAAGGTACTCATCTGTGAGATATTGACTTGATCATTAATTGAAAATGAAAACAACCTAGGAAAATTAAACCTGAATGCCCAAACTCAGAAATTTCCAAAGCGGTCTTGGAGAGCAAGAGTGAAATTCTGAACCTAGTGCTTTGAGCGGATTCTTTGAAGTAGCAGAAATAGGGACAAACACTTCCCATTTAATTGAGGACTAAAATCACTGGGCAGCTTTTAAAATCCAGCCTTAATTTACTTTTCAGAGTCAGTGAACTGCTTTACCTTGATGCAGTGAAGGGACTGCAGAACATGCAGACAGACTGCACAGAGAGAAACACACAAAGCCTGAGCAGTAGCAGGTTGAATCTGAAGAAGACTGAACTTCTTCTGTGGATGAAATTTGTGGATTATAAACATCTATTGTAAACAAGATCCCTTCTGTATGTTAACAGGCATCCATGTAGTCTCTCATCTTTTTAATGACACATGGGCCTGGTTCGGCATGAAATATACCCTGTGAAGAAACTCTGGATCTGAAGTTCGGCTACTGAAGTAACACCCAGTTAATCAGCCCAGTGTGTGTTTAGAGGGAATACAATCCTGCAGGAATGGATGAGACCCAAAGCCCATCTAATTAATCTCTTAAACTGATCATAACCAGATGTGTTACAAAATGGCATGTGAACACTGAAGCAATATTAACTCCTAACTCTCTGTGACTAGCACAACATGTGATATATGAACTACTAAAAGCACTAATGGAAAAAAATATTTTTACAGAAATGAGATTGTATAGGTTCCCTATATAGTTTTCTTGATCATAGCTTTTTACGAGGTAACACTGTTTCTGGCACCTGGATTGCAAGAATTTGTCAAGGTTATATTTCATTGATTTTAATAAAGAAAATAGAATATGCCAAAACTTAAAATGCATGTTCATCTTATGGCTAACCATGGGAGAGCTTTGTATGATAGCGTAGGAATTAAACTTGTCTTACATCTATCTGTATGGTCTGCGTTCCCTCCTCTTAGTGTTACATACCCATCAGTTTTCTCATGCCTTCCATTTCTTTATATAGCTCTTTTGGAAACTAATATTTTTGGGCTGGTTGATAGGAATAATTTTCACTGCAGATTTCTTTCTGGTAGCCCATACATCACCAAAGAGGAACCCCAGAAATCTCGGTTGAAAAACTTGTCCCTGATCATAACTTCCTTTAGAAAAATATGAAAGTCAACACTGATGAGCAGCTTAGGAAGGAAGCTTGGACAGATACAGCAATTGTAACAAAATTCTTTCCTGAATGCGCCATAAGAAAGTGGGCAAGTTTTTACAGCTATCAAGAAAAACAACACAAACAGATATCTCATTGCTGTGTAATTCTGATGGGGCTAATGCTGAAGACATTGCTTTTCTCAAGGAAAAGAAAATATTTTATTGGCTGCGAAGGAAAGGCCTGATCTAGTGGATCCTGACTGGGGGAAAATAATGACTGGAGCGTTTTGTTTCTTTTAAGATAGTAGAGTCAGTAAAGCTAGCTAATTCCTGTACAATTATGTGCGATACTCTGAGGCCTAAGAAATGGAGGAACAGCTAATAGGAGAAATAAGAGGCCCCAGAATTACTAGTTTTCATGGAAGATCTGGCTAGCATGATCAGGAGCAAGTGCAGCAGGTTAGAATGTGTAAAGACTTGAGGACAGAGAAATGGAGGCTGATTGTCTTGTCCTTCTCCAAAAGTACAGTGCGTCCAAAATGTTGCATTGTTCTTGCTACAGGGGCAGGTGGGAATATGCTGAAGCAGAAGCATCCAAGTCAGAAGGAGGTCCTCCGAGCGGAATAGAAACAGAAAGAACCTCTTCCACAGGAGAGGAAGGATCTGGATCCTGAGGTCAGTGAGTTTTGATACTGGGCCATAAAGAGACAGCATTTCACACTTGGGCATGCCACGTGGGGATGAAGAGGAAAACTGGCCAAGAGCGATAAGAAAGGACGTAGCTTAGGTACTGGAGCCTCTGTGGAAATGTACAATAGATTGTGAGTCCATTGAATCACCAGGAAGGTTGTTGATATCCTGACCAGTGGCTGCACAGCCTCTGGCACCAACACTGGAGGCAAGTTAAAGGCAGCATTTGCAGCAACGGGACTAGTCTCTCCAACTACCTGATGAGATCACACAGTAATGGATGGGAGGGATGGAGGGACACCAGGGAAGGTTAAACTCGACTATGTCCTCTTGCTGCACACGCTGCAAGAGAGATAATTAACAGGCATAGGGAGATACCGGTTCTTCAGATTAAGACAAAATGAGCAGAAGCAGGAACTGGCCCATCTTGGAGCCAAGAAAGGGACTGTGTCTGCAGAGCAAGCTGGCTATGCCCTAGATCCAGCCCTGGATGCCTCTAAGTAGCTAAAGAATGTAGAGTTCATTGATAAAAGAGCTGGAAACATTCAGAAAGCAAAGCCATTTCAACAGGGCAAAATGTAACAGCTGGCAGAACTCAAAAGCTGCCTGGTTTTTTTTTATGTAAAAGCACAGTGCAAAGCAAACCCCAAAGTGAACAACCTAGTGAGAGGAAAACAAGTTAGGCTCTACAGAGCAGACTGCAGCGTCTGTAAGTGTGGAAGTCGGCTGGCAATTTTGAGCAGCTCTGGAAAGATTTGGGTTTGAATAGGGATCCTTCATTCTGCATTATGAGTTTGTCTCGATGTCTGGGGCAACTCAAGACGTGAAGAGACACCTTTAAAGCTCACTTGCAGAAGGTGCTTCTCCAGCTGTATATAGAGACCAAAAGCAAAACCTGGTCTCAGTCCTATCTCTGGAAAAAGTCACTTCTGGAAAAGGAGGTGTAAAAGAGGTGTTTCTTGCCTCCTTGGAAAGCAAGTCCTTGTAGGATGGCATGGACATGCAAAAGCTCAGTAATGGGGAGTACTCATGAGCTCACTAGTGGCCAGGCAAGGGAAGAGGGGAGGAAACAGTTCGGACAAGAAGAAGGAAAAAGTGTGACTCTTTCTTTAGGGCACTGTAGTTCATGGCAGACAAGAGGCCTGTATCCTCCCTTCTCATAGACGTGGAGATGCTGTCAGGAGAAGGACCGAGGCACTCTTCCAGCTCCACGCTGGAGGTTTGAGGGGTACAGAGTGAGCTGGAGGGAGCTGCTGTGAGACTGAAGAGCCTAAAAGCACACCTTTGCTTGGCTGGGAGGCGAAGGGGCTCAGTGACCTGTGTCTGGCAGTGAAGCTAGGTAAATAAAACCTTCCAGGGACTGAGGATGGCTTGCTCTGAGTGTAACTCTTGTTAAGATCGGAGGCCAGGGACAGCATACTTTCCTCCATGGCCTCTGGTCATACTGGTGCTGAAGCAGGCTGTACAGTTACGGAGTAGTCCCCTCCCCGCTTTCCTTCTGGTTCACAGGCTGATTTTGAACACTTGACGGTGCATTTCCTTCCCTTCTGGAGTGTCATTATCTAGTGAAGGAAAAACATCACTTCCGAAAACTGATCCCCTTGCCACTAGGGTTTGCACTGAATGCTGTTGTCTACAGCAACTGTGAGCGAAAGAAGATTTGTTGATCAGGGACTGACTTTATCTACAGTTAAAATTTAGAGAGGGCACTGCCAGTGTATGCAGTCAAATTCCCAAGTGCACATCTTCACTGACTTAATGGAGCTACTCAAATACGTGTTATCTATGTAAAAGGCTGAATTTTTTGTAGTAACGAGCCCAGTGTAAGAGTCCTTATTCAGGCAAAAGTTGCATTGGGTTTCATGAGGACTGAGTAAGGATCTTAAACAGTCAAATTTTGATCTGTCTTAAATAATTGTTTAAGAAACTAGAGTGGTGCAACTGATGTGAAACGGCATTTGACTGGCCACAAGGAAATTTTGGGAATTGACCGTTTTAACTTACATCTCAAGGGCTAAGTTGGTGACGTTTACATCCTGGTTGGTCCATTTTACACCATTGAAGATTTGTCCATCAGTACCAAAACTGAGGTTAGATAAAACCACATTGCATCCTTTTATTTGGCTTTCTTTGCATTTGATCGGGTTCTATGTCTACTAGGCTTCACTTCTGTTTTGTGATGAATTTTTGCTTCCTTGTTTCGTGCACTGGGGATGTTACTAGCATGAACATTTATCATGGGGGATGAAGTGCAGTATTTTTAAAGCATGGGCTTTGTTCACATTGAACTTTTACATTCTGCGTAGCTATCCATCCAACCGCATTGCTCACATAGAAACCCTGACTTGTGCAGGCCAGTCTGTCCCTATAAAAGTTGTCTGGCAATGCACATGCAATGCGCACTGAAATATTTTTGCAGGAGTCCTGGTTTGGGCTAATTTTTAAAAGATGGGCAATTGCACAGAGGAAGGTTGAAACATTAACACAAAAATACATTCATGCTGCATGCCATTATAAAGTATACCTCTGGGGAATCTGAGAAAGGAAGAAACTTAATATAAAATTAAAATTGCTACCTTACATAAGCTTCCAGTATTTTAGTTGGCGACTCTACATATTTTCTTTGCTCTTCAAACTATAGGTTAGATCCATGGTTGGGAAAATCAGCTTATTTCTGGCAAAGTCAAAGAATTTTTACCACCTAAGTATTTGGCTGCATGTATATTTTACATCCAAAATGTAGTAATTTTGTTAACAGTGAGCTTTACAGCACCTTGTTGTATATAGATAACTGCAGATGTAATTTTGCTTATATTTAATGTTAAGTGTTTGTGAGAAATTACAAGGCTATGCTTGTGGCAATGGGCTCTCTTCTTAAAATAGCAGCAGTCATTTGGCAACTAACCCTCACGAGAGATGGCTTTTAAATCACTTTTCTTAAACACAAGGTATGTTACATTAAGAAACGTTACCCGTAACTGCTTAAATCATGGCTTGCTCATGTCTGAACTTCAATGTATTTATATTTTATTTAAAGGATTTAGGAGCATCTTATTAATGACTGCAGCCAGTTTGAAGCCTATATTTCTGTTGAAAATGGAGAGGATGAGAGCACGCTCTTTTGTCCCCAGCAGGCACTGGGACAGGCCTGCAATGTTCTTTGATCGGAGGGCAGTAACTTCCCAGATTCAGTTCTTCACATGGCACAGGTTAGCCCTTCAGAGCTTCCCCACTGCAGGGCACAGTGGAGAACACAGGGGTATTTAGGCCTTAGCAAGTGCTTCTGTTTCTCTCCAGGTGGAACAACTAAACAGCAACTACCTGTTACCTGTTTTTCTGTAAATAGAAGGTGGGAAGAAAAATGAGTGAGGCAGGTTGCAGTAAACAGCATGATGCAGTCACTTGCACTCACTGGGCTGTAAACCAGGCTGGAGTGACTAACTCCCATGTTAGGAAATATAAATGGAAGCTAGGGTGCTCAGTGAGAGCTTATGTTGCTATAAAATAATAACAATGCAATTATTTCTTACTAAAAAGTTAGGAAGCTCCTTCCAGGAAGACCTTATGAAAGCTGTCACCATCCTCTGACTCAGATACTGCAAACCAAGGGAGAATAAAACAAGACAGACCAGATGCTTGAAATGCAGATAAACCTTCAGTGTGTACCCCGAGATACAGTAGTGAGGAATCTTGAAGCTATGGTTGTGCTACAAAACTGTCAAGTAATAGAAAAGAGGTGAGCAAAGCTCTTCTTTGAAAAGTAATTTTCTGAATAGAACTATTACTAATCTGCTGTCTTTCCTACTTCCTGAACTTAGTCCAAACTAGGTCATCTAGGCCTAAAAAGAGCTTGGATTTCCAGATGAAATATCTAAACAGCTGACTGCAAAAGGATCTGTCTTAGACCTCTTCAGTTTATACGAAGGCATTTCTGGATGTGCTTGACTAAGCCCACAGTCTTCTCTAGTATCCTGACGTGAGGAGCCATCAATCTTGCAGACTCAACAATGGTGTGTTTTGCCTTGTAGAAGTTACAAGTACAAAGGAACAACTTCCTTCTCAGCAAGAACACAGTGTGTTTTCCTATTTTCAGTTCCACCCCTTCATTCCACTCCATAATGTCTTTTCCATGAACAGCAATTTACATGTCCTCTGACATCTCAGTAACTGGCGTAGCTACAGTCCCTTTGCCGCTCTGTAGCTCTTCCCTTGCACCTAGCCTTGGACCCTAGTGTGGGCTGCTTGTTCATACTTGCAAAAGGACATTGTAGTGAGGGAATAGGTTGAAGGGGAAGACTAGCCTTTGGGAAGGAAGAAAGGATCAGGTTTAATCTGAAAGTGCATGTGATGGGAACTGTGCATTGGGCATAACTGGCAGGCTTTTAGTAGCAGGGGGCTGCAAAGGAGGAGGCCATGAACTCCTCTGTGCTAGTCACAGCTGCTTTCAGCTAGCTTTGAAAGAGATGAAAACATCCCACTGTATGCCAAAACGTCAACTAATGAGAGCAGCACATGGCATCTCTGCTCAAACATATTTAAGAAAGCGCTGCAGCCTCTAGGGCAGGAGACGCTGGAGGAGACGTGAGGAGATCTGTGAGGAGATGGAGGAGGAGGAAGTGGAGGAGACACATGGAAGGGAGAGGCACAATCTTGGAAGGAGGCATTCCATGCCAGTGCAGGGACTCCTTGGAGGGAACTGTGGCCCATGGAGGACCCATGCCAGAGCAGGGGCATCCCTGGAGGGACCGTGGCCCATGGAGGACCCACTGTGAAGCAGAGGAACAGTAAGAGGCAAAGAGCAGTGGAGGAAAATGAGTAAGAAGCAAGGCATAGCAGAAAGAAACCATTACGCGCGGACCCCAACTTTCCACATTGCCTGGTGCCTCACAGAAGGAATTTGGAGGGACTGAGCATAGCACCTATTGAAAGCAAGGGATGTTGAGAGTAAGAAGGGGGAAGGAGAGGTGCTTAACTGGAGCTGAGCTTGGGGAGGGAGGAGAACAGGTCCTTCCCTAAGTGTTTAATTTTATGTCTTCTTTTTTTCCCCCGCAGTATCTGAATCAGTAGTTGAAATTTTGTGTTAATTGCCAATAAATTAGTTTAAGCAGAACTCCCTGACTGAGACTGATTTGCCTGCAAAAACCTGTCACATCTTCCCCAGGACACAAAAACCAACATAATGTCTGCTGTGGATGTAAGACTTGGGAGGTACAAATGTCTCTGAGAAATCTATAGGAGCCACATGTGCTCATCCAGTCTGATGACTCGAGCCGCCCAAATATAAGTACAGTCAGTGTTATTCTTAGAAACTATTCCCAGCGTGGCTATTGACTTTGTGTCTGTACAGCCTAGCCACCGGATCTAACCATGCCCCCTTCCCTTGTCATCCTTCTTGTACCATTTGTCAGCGCTTGCCTTCTAGTGACCTGGCGCCACTGTCACGCAACCAGGAGAATGCAAAAGTGGAAAAGTGCTGTCCAGTGGTTCACAAAGATTCCCCACCATCCTACAGGTATTTTAACAGAGCAAACTAAATTAAGTGCTCCATTTGCTTCTCAAGAACAGCTGTATATTAGCTATTTTATTGGAAAATGTTGTCCAAATGCTTTAACAGTTGGCACAGATACCAATTTCCAGATTTAAAAAAATCTAGCCTTCTGATGATATTGAAAAAACCTACGCTTTCCTTAGAGGAACCTGATTTAAGGAGACACCAGTAGCAGGACAATTTTCAGCTCTTTGGTATTGACGTAGCATTTCCGCTGACGTGAGGTCGCTAATTCTTTTGAAGACCCTATCTAGTATACCCCACGCTCTTTCAAACTCTTTACTATGTGGGATGAACCATAACACTGTGCTGATAGTAAACTAAATGTACTCTTTCTCACTGTGTTCTGAGTAAACATGCTGAAATCATTTATTTTAGAATTTAAAATTATGATTCAGTAAATGTTTGGACATGTGTGAAGATGGAAAGCTGTAGAATATGGTGAAAAACACACAGCTGCATTTGTACATTAAAGACCCAATTTTTATTTCAGTTTTACAACCAGTTGAAGGTACAAACGGAGTGAATTCATTTAAGTCAGTGAAGTTACATAGCAGCTACACTGGGGAAACTGAGATCAGAACCAGGAGCTTTTTCATTTTGTCCAGCCCTGAGCCCCTCTGTGAGATGGTGACTGAGGGAAGGAGCTTGGGTCACTGCCGAAATGAACATGTCAGCTTTTATTCAGTGTAGAAGGGTCTGCATTATTAATTTGAGTATTTACTGCTATCTGTGAGACTCCGGTACATCGTATTATTTCAGATTACAACCACTCCGAACTCTCTGGGATTTGCTTTCAGGTATTTGTATTTCTATGCCACTTGAAGAAATACAATGGTGGTAGGCTCAGCATTGAAATACAAGTCAGGAGACTTGAAGATACAGTTCCCTCAGTAACCATGTATCATCCAGATTGCTCATAATAAGGCAAAGCATTAACAGCATGAATGATAACATCAACCACTTCACTGCTGAAGAGCAATGGCAGTGCATTATGTCTGTAGAGGGAACCATAATTTAGAGTTGCCTGCCTTTTGTGCTTTACTTGTTTTTGTTCAAGGAGCATTTTATGCATTGAAAATGCACTGCTACACTGTCACAGATTGCACTGTGGTGTTTTTAAGTGCTCCTGCCCTCTAACAAGCAAAAAATTCAGAAGCGGTTGCGTGATGGGTGATATTTCTAGGGAAGGAACGCATTTGGGAGGACAAGGACACCCTCAGCTTTCTGAGAATTTAGTAATTGCTAAGGTCAATAACACAGACCATTTCTCAGGTAGCTAAAACACGCCATCATTTATGGATTTTGTGTTTGGAGCAAGTCAAGTTGGGCACGGTGAACCTTTAAAAATAAATAGAGATTTTTTTTTTTTTTTTTAAAAAGTTTGTAAATGGTTGTCAGTTTCTCCACGAACTGACACAACTGAATTCATCCTTCTTTATGGGTACGTATCAAAGTGTTAGCTTTCACAGTTCCTTGCCTTTTCCTTACCGTAAGTGACATGGAGGACAAATGGTGGCCCTGTTGAAGTTGGTTATTATTGCTTGACTCCTGCCAGGCCAGCGCTCTTGGCACGCTCTGTAGCGGCACAGCTGAGGATGTATCTCTGCCCGACTCCTACCAGCTCAGCTCTGAAGACGCGGGGAGCGGAGCCCGCATGGAGCTGAGGTCGGTGGGAGTACAGTGAGCTCGCATGTAACTCGGTGCCCGAGTTTCTGCTCTCTCTGCCCACGGTCCTCAGGAAGGGCCGGCGTGGGGGCAGGCGTGGGAGCCAGACGCGAGGGGCTGGGGTGCTTCTCACGCACCTGGGAGCGCGGAGTTTCGCAAAAAGCAAGGCAGCTAGGCCACGCTAGCCGTGTCCCGCCGCGGGGGGGCCGGGGCGGACATACACAGCCCCGCAGTTTGTTTTTGGCTGCAATGTGCACGCCCACATGCAAATCGCCGCGTCCCCGCCCCCCCCCCCCCCAACAGCAGCCGCTGCGGAGGGAAAAGGAAAAAAGAAAAGGAGGGGAAGAGAAAAGGCGAGAGGAAAAGGAAGAAGGGAAAGAGAAAAAAGACAAGACAAGAAGGAGAGAGGACAGCAGAGGAAAGGGGAAGGGGAGAAGCGGGCTCCCGGGCGGGCCCCGGCGGGGGAAGGGGCGGGCGCCCCGGCCGCGGGCAGCTCCGCGCCTATAAGAGGCGCTGCGGGTGGGGGCGCCCGGCAGCGGGAGCGGGGCCGGCGCCGGGGCCGGAGCGGAGCGGGCAGCGCAGCGGAGCAAAGGCGACGGCTCGGCTCGGCTTCGGTTCCCCGCGGGACCGACGGCGGCTGCCGGCCGGGGAGGTAGGCGGCGGCGGCGGGGAGGACGCGCCGCGGGCAGCTGTCGGGGGAGGCTTCCCCGCTTGTCCCCGCTCCGCCCGGAGCAGGCGGCATAAAGCGAGAGGAAAAAAGCAAATAAGTGTTTGTTTTGTTTTTGTTTTCCGGCGTGGTGCCGCTCGCTGTGCCCAGCGTGTCAGGAGCGTGGCTCGGAGGATGGCTCACGGGGCAGCGGGGATCGGGAAGGGGCTCATAGTGGGTTTTTTTTGTGTGTGTGCGCTTTTTTTTTTAATAATTATTTTATTTTAGCTTATCCTGAGCGAGGCGACTCTGACTTGGCAGCGCTCGCGTAGGGTGGCTCACCTTACCGCCGCCTCTTCCAGCCCTGGTGGGTGCTAGAAGATAACGGGAGGGATTTCATCCCCTTCGCTCCTGCGTGAATCCTAGGAAGTCGTGGGGGGAGAGGGGAGGGGAGGGGAGGGCCTTGGGATCAGGGGGAGCGTAAAAATAAAAGATCGATCCGGCCGCTTTTGTGATGGGCAGGAGGTTCAGTTGCATGCAACAAATCTTGTTTCTGCGTGCCAGGCTGTTGTTAAGTCTGGACTGCTACATTACAACCGATCATCAGCCTGTTAAAAAATACTGCTGCTTAGTTCTGGAGGCGCACGGCCGCCCAGATGCTTAAAATGTATCACGAAAGATACTCCAATTCTTAATTAAAAGTTCATATTAAACAGTATTTTTGCCTGTTTTAAACATAAACCAGGAATGCCCGCCCCCACCCCCCACTTCCCCCAGCTGTTGGCCTTGGAGATTTTAAGGTTGTACAAATAACTTACTTGGAGGATCAAAGTTGATCTTTAGTGTGTTGGAATAGACCTTACTGAAGCTGGAGGGATGTAAATATGCGCTTACATACTTGTAAACATGTGCCAAATTGAAGCCTAAAGATGATTTGGACTTTTTTGAAAATTATTGATACAGATTAACACATTAAAATTCATTTTGGAGGTGCTTTTGAAAATGAGTTGGTGCTTGTACTGCAGAGAACAGCCATGTCTTGGGGATGTTCCATTAACAACAGATGTCCAAGCTTGCTGTCCAGAGGGTTTTGTAATGGAGCAGTCTCACTCAGTTTTGAAAGGGGGTCATGGTAGTAAACATTCTGTGGAAATGCTTTTTGTGCTTGGCCCTTGTGGCACAGCTTGCCTCCCTGAGAAGTGGGAATGGCAGCGCGTGCTGAGACTTTCCCGTAACACAGATCAGCGTGTGATTTGGTGATGCCCCTGTAGGCTATTAAGCTAAATGGGTACTGCCTGGGACTTTGCAGTGTGTTACTGATGTAACAGGTACAGATGCTGTTGAGGGGTCTTCACAATTCACTGTGCAAATTTGAATTTTAATTTATGTACGAGTGGTGTGATACAGTCCGTGTCTGGTATGGTCTGGACAAGTAAGGGCAGGAGTCTGATGCCTTTACACATGATATGGAGCACCTTGTTTCTCATGTAATCATAATTTGGTAGGGCTGATTATGGTAAGAATTAGAAGTCAACTCTTAACAAAGTGCGGATAAAAGTTTGATAGCGTGGAACACCAGACCTGTATGGTAGAACTTAAGTTGAACTTTTTAAGTTAGGAATGCCTAGCTTTAAAAAATAATAAAAATTGATGCTTTTTTATTCTTGCTGTAGGTGTTCTGAACAGATACTTGTGCTGGCCTCTGGGCTGCAAGAGCTCACAATTGCTATCATCTGGGGTTAGAGTATAATAATCAAGCAGCTAGCCCCAACCATTCACAATAACTTTCCCCTGATAAGTTGCTGCTGAAGTACACTTAGCCATATATTTATGTGAAACAAACACCTCGGGTGCAGCTATATGTAAGATTTTGGTGTTTGCAGGAGTCATGGTAATCTCTTTGATATCAATTCCAAACTTGCTCTGACTACATAGCAGTGCAAGCCGGCATGTTGAAAGTTTCTTCATGGTCTCTTCACCCAGCGAGACTGAGGCGTGTTTATAAATCATTTTGCCACAGGCAGCTGCTGGCAAACCTTTTTTGTAATGCTAAATTTGTTTTCAAAAACAAGCGTAGCTCAATGTTATTGGTGCCAGACCAAGTCTCTGCTCACACCAAATTCAACATCTACCATCACAATGTAGGTAAGAATGGCTCCTGGTGAAATGCTGAACTACAGAAGATGAAATGCCATGAGTTTAAAAAAAGGCCAGTAAAATTATTTTGGCCTTTGTTCCAGGAGTAGGCTTTTCTCTAGCATTCCTTAGGCTGAACTTCCCCCCGGCTGTGTGAGGGTAAAAGTCTGCTGGGATTCAGGAATAAGCCTCAGTGACTTGAGGAAAGTAGCAGTGGACCTTCTATGCAGATTCTGGGCTGGGGCATTCTCATGCATTAATCAAGTGTAACATACACAATTCAGAAAGCAAGTCTTCCCTTGCCTTCATCTCTGCAAGCCTGTTGTCTCACCAGTGAGTTCACCTCCAGAGTTAGACCCACAAAGGCAGAGCAGGAGGAGGATCGGTACTGAACTCATCTGTCTGTGGCCAGACATGATCAGCTCTGCTAGTGTTTATCACATGCATTGCACCATGCAGGCACAATGTTTTTTAGGGTGTGGTTTCTTCAGGACTTTAATTCAGAGTAATTGAAGGTTGCTGGTGAGCTAGTAATGGACCTGCTTCATTTTCCCCCGGCTGCCTGTTCTCTTTTCTCTCCCTGTCTGTTTCATCCTCTGTACTGGCACTGGAGTTCACCAACCCAGGGTGAGTAATTCAGAAGAAGCTCTCTTCTTTTTGCTTGGTGATTATTTTTCTTTTTTCCCCCAGCATCCTGTGTTCAGTCTTCTCATGGCTTTGTGATCACTGGTGCCAGCACAGAGATGATGACAGGAGTGGAGCAGAAACGGAACCAGACTACCACTCTGTTTAAGTAACCTCGGAGCAAGCACCCTTGGTGTTTATATAGGTCTCCTAGGCTGGGCAACACATCAAATCCTGAAATAAGTCCAGAGGCCATGGCTGACCAAACACCAGCGTGTTTCTATTAGGCTGGTTATTCTTGATGACTCCTGCTGTGAGAGGGGGTAGAGTCAGGACCTGCTGTTTAGTAAAACATATTTTATACATGTGACATATTTTGCTTGTGTGTCTGAGGCAGCTAGGGACTCTACCCTTTTTCTCCAGGTCAGACATGGTAGAAATTCGCGTTCTCTGAGATTGTCTCATATTTATGCCAACTAGGATTTGAATCCTGAATGCTTGAAAGTTTTCTGTGTAGTCAACAAGCATGTACATCTGCAGTTACTGATATTAAGAGTATAGATTAAAAATACCATGGTAAGACTCTGCTTGTAGTGTTCAGAAGGTGATCACCACAAAAAAAGTTAAAATATTTCATATTCTGTAGCTACATGTCTTGTATTTCTATTGGTCGTACAAAAGTCATACAGAGCAACTCAGAAGAATTACCATGATTTGAATTACTGACTGGAGTACCCTGTTCTGTATTTTTTTTCAGTCTGTTTCTTTAAAATAGGTGGCAGCAAAACTAGCCCTGACTTTTTTAGCATTTGTTATTGGGGGGGGGGAAGCATGTGAGCTTGCTTCAAGGACCAAGAGTGAGACAGAGTAGGATGGAAAACTGTTGATGCAGCTTTCCTGACACAACAGGCTAACACTGTAGGAAAAATGGGAGCATTCAGATCTTTATTCATTGGGTTATTAGTGAAAAAGCTTGATTATAGATATTAAGAATGCACATCAGTTTGAATGGCATAAATACCCACATACAAGCTGACCTTTTCCCCCTTCTGTTGCTTTTCTGGAGGAGTGTTGCTTAGCAGAACTCTAGCTAATACAGTGAGATCGGTTTGCATTTTGCTAACTTTGTTAGGGAATAATTGGTATTAGACTGAAAAAGGAGAGCAAAGAGCCTTTCCAAGACTGTTCTGGTTTGGGCTAGATAGCAAGGTCACTCTCCGGGGAAAAAACAAACAAAGTCAGGGCCTCTGACCATGCAGTTCAGAGATCGTTCTGGAGGTCTGGTTTCCTTTTTAGCAAATAGCAGGCAGGGCTGTGTGGAAGATAGAGGTGGCCAAAACCTGTTACCACCCTACTTGCTTGGCTCCCTGAAACCATCTGCAGTTTTACTAGCCCATTTCCCAGTGAATGGTTGTTACTGGGAGCAGGCAAGCAAACCATGCAACTAACAGTCATTAGCATTATTGGTTGTTAGCTTAGTAAAAGGCAAAATTAAGCCATGTGAAAGGTCTCAGAGCAGCAGCGGTGGTGGTGGTGGTGTAGGTGACAAGAGCAGGACTAGGGACTAGGAGAACCTGGTTTCCAGCATCTGTGTCCATTTTGTGATGACTTGGCCCCATTTCCTCTTACCTGCTTTCACCATTGTTGTAACAATGACATGACAGAAGTCTGTAC
This sequence comes from Phoenicopterus ruber ruber, assembly GCA_009819775.1. Lineage (NCBI taxonomy): Eukaryota > Metazoa > Chordata > Aves > Phoenicopteriformes > Phoenicopteridae > Phoenicopterus > Phoenicopterus ruber. The sequence goes on from CM020246.1 coordinate 54,623,119, forward strand.
TGTTCAGGGTAGAAGTGAAAGTGTGGGGTTTTTCTCACCTGCAGCAGGTAACACATCTTTTTAAAGACTATAGGCTGTGTTGCTAGTGTCAGCAGCCTGGGTTTAAGTCCCAGGTTTTCAGATGTAGCATCTGCTTCTCCAGGTGGATTTTTGTGCCTTCAAAAGAAACAAGCAAATTATCATACATGTTCTTTTGTCTGAGAGCTGTATTCATGGGGAATATACTGATATTCTAGGGATCTATTGACGGCTTTTTTCCCCTCTTCCCCATATTGTAATTATGCTCCCATAACAAGAGTTTGGCTATGGCTGCTGATAAAAGCAGAGTTAGGACCAAATTTGAATGGATTAAAAAAAACCCCAAACTCTCCTCATCCAAACAATAAAGCAGCACCAAGCTTTTCTGAGTGCAGATGCCCGGACACTTCGTTCTGGTAGCAGTACAGGAGTCCAAGTTCAAAATCTACTCCTCCCCTAAATGAAGTGTTCCTATTTAATAAACTAAATTGATCTCGCATTTGTATTTGTGTTCTACCAATGGGCAATGTGCTTTTTATCCAATTTCTTTGTTTTAAAGTATTTTAGGTATTTTAATTATTTTTTTACCCTGTTAAATCAGAGTAGCAATGCTTTTTGCTTTGCTTCCCAGCTCTCTCAAACCTATATTTAAATATTCATCCTAAAGTAATCAATAGGAGTTTTTCTACTGTCTTTGGAGAGATCTGGACCCTCTTCCTTCTAGCAAACTGATACCATCACCTGTACACAATCTGTTTTCAAATTGTTTCAGGTCTTATTTTTCCCAGGTTGTTTTTTTGTTCTCCTGATTGCCATGTCTTCCAGAGCTTCATTCCCAGTTCTTGTGACATGCTTTGAATATTCCACACCACTACATCTATTTTCCCAATTGTGTTTATATATTAAATCAAACATAATTACAGTCAACTGGGTTGTCTGTGGGGAGTATGCTTTGACTCCAGTGGAACTTTATCAGCACCATTAGGGACATCCTAAGCTCAACAAAAAAGTATGTTTTGATCCTGTATCCATTAAAAACTTGCAAAACTTTTGTTTACATTTCTCTCTTCCAAGTTATCGCTTTTTCTTGTGGGATTTCATGCCACTTCTATGCTTACCTGAAGTGTTTTCTGTTCTGAGTCGTTTGGTTGAAATTGAATAGACCACAGCTCTTCACCTCTGTGCTTGGTCCCTTGAAACTATTGGAGCAAACTAATGGAGCTGTGTCCTGAATCCCTCTGCGTCATGAGATGTAGCTTAGGACATGAACAAATTCTGTCATCCTTCTCTCTTAGATCTGTCTTGCTTGATGTTAAAATAGGCATACGGTAGCCTGCGTTGCATGTCTGGTGGCTGTCACGCTGACCCCAAGGACTGAAGCTTCAGCAGCAGGGGTATGGGTTGCACAGCTGGAGCTAAAGAATATAAAGTGTGTGGAACAACTGTTTCCTCTGTGGGTCAGGCAAAATGGGGAAGATTGGCACGTGCCTTCTGGCAGTGCTCCCGGCTAGCTGCCCTGTGCCACACCTGCCGCAGCAGGCACGCGGGCTTCCTTCTTATCATGTGTGCCCATTATTTTCATATTCTTCTATGAATGACTTTAGAGATAAGTGGTTATTGAACTCTTGTCGGTTGCCAAGATTGATCAGAAATTCATTCCTCTTCATAGCTGACACTCACTGCTTTCAAAAGTACTTGGACATCTGTTTATCACTTTAGTGAATTACTAGCTTCCAAATCTGTACAGTAAGATGGTAGCCATGTGGGAGCCGAGGTCTTGTTGTGGCCCTGTCTGTTGTAGGCTTTAAAGGATCAAACTCTGCTCAAGCTGACAATGGCTGCTAAATACTGCCTTTGCCAGTGTATTGCTTTTTTTTGACAATGTCATTTCCTTTCATTGTGCTAGAGGCTTTTTCTTGGCTGATGTTTTTCTGCATAATTCAGGGATGTTTTGTTTCATCTGCTGTTACTTATGCCTACGCCACAGATCTCAGTGCAGTTGTGTAGATATCAAGCTTAACAGACAGCTTATTCTTTATGGCAGTGAATCTCAAAGGCACCACTGGGATGTTTTCTACGTTATAAGCCATGTTCTGTTCTGTTACTGAACACACGCGCAGGTTCATGGCATGATGGTCCCAAATGGCAAAGATGAACAGGAAAATAACAGTAAAGTTTCTTTTGATGTTACAGGGCAGGCATACACCTCAAACTGCAGTTTAATCTAGTACTGGGCACTGTCTGTGTCCTTGTCTTCTCCCAAGATGAAGAGCAAGTTACAAAAACAAGATGTAGGAGAAGACACTTCTTTCCAAAAAAATTCCTTATGAACGTGATGGCAAAGCTGCAAGGCTTGGTAACTTTGCTCAATAGAAGGTACAAGCATGCCAGTGATGCTCCAGCTGCTCTGCAGTAGGATCATGGAGCACCTATCAGCGTTACACTTTGTTAAACCAGATCTGTGGCTGCTTTGTCTGAAGTGGTTCAATGACCAGGATGTGCTGTGGAAGGGGTGGTCATCAAAAGTGTTTCTGTCCTGACACCCTCTGAGCTTGTGGATTTCTTTTTCCTAAAAGTTGATGAGGTTGGCTTTCTTGGGGGACCCCTGTCTTCCTTCTGCCCCTCGAGTTTGCTGCCAAGCAGAAAAGTACCTTTTGCAATGCGAAATGCTTCACCCTTTTTCCTAGTTGCAAAGATAACGTCCTTAAACGGGATGCGTCATCAGCTGGAAAAAGTGACTGAGACTGTGTAACACAGCTTTTTGCAGACTGTGTACTGACGATACTATAGTTGCTCAGAGATCAAAGCTTAATGGCATGAATTGAGCTCAAATGTCGCAATTATTATTTTAGCAGGATGTTCTATTATTTCTAGATTCCACTAGAGAAGAGCTCATTCTTTGAGAGCCAAAAAAAAAAAAAAAATCTGCTAATATGGACTATGGATTTTTGGACATTGGCCGTGATAAAGCAAATCAGCTTTTGTGTTTGTTTTTGCCAAAGAATGGACTAGATTTTGGCTTTTTTTTTTTGTATGGGGAAAGTAGGGGACGTTCAGTGTAATGTTGAAAGTTGAAATGCTTCACGTATTTCACAACCTTCCAGTGGAAGCTGTTTTTTTTTGTAAAATAGATGACTGCATTTTATCTTGAGTGTTATACTTGACATTTAAGCAATTCCTCTTGCCTAAGTGCATGCCACAGTCTCTTGCACGTGCTTTTCTTTGGTTTAGTCCAGCTGTGGTACATGCAAGCTTGACATCTTCCACTGCATTGGAGCTGTGCTTGTTTTCACCAACAGGCGTTTTGAGCATGCTGGAAGTAATGAGAACCAGTTGTTGTGGTCATTCTGGTAAGCAGACGTTGCTCCCCTGTGACCTGGGACAGGTTTTCAAAACAGCTTGGCATGTTGTGTCACAAGGGAAGCTTATAAACCACCAGCCATTTCTGAAAATACAGCTTTGTGTAAATGTCTAAGGAAGCACTGAGGACTTTGGAAAACATAGTCCAATTTATGTTACGGAGTACTTTGTAAGCTAGTACTTGACTCTTTGGGAAACTATCTCCTATGGTTTATTTCTGATTGGTAGGGATGGGCCCACCTGTGGCCCAGAAATACATCTCAGGAGTTCGGCTTTGACAGAAGAGGGAAGACGGATACTCTGAAGAGTTTAGGTCCAGGGACTTCGGTACTCATTATGTTAATTCTGGGCCGGGTCTTTCCAAATGATCATCTGCTCAGCTGTTCATAGTGGAGCATTCAGAAAGGCTCAGCATATAATATCCTGACTTTTGAAAAATCTATTTGCTCAGTGCTAGTGCCAAAGCGAACTAGCTTTAGAAACCCCTTACTGTTTTGCCTAAATAGTTGGGAAGCCAGATTTCTGCCCCTAACGTGACATTATATTAGTTCCAACTCTTGCCAGAGCAAGATCCAGGCTCCCTTCTCTGTGTAGTACCTAGTGTAGCAAGCAGAACCTAGTATTGGGCTTGGGTTATGTCACTAGTTGTTTTAATAGCAGCAGTTAAAGCAGGTTGTGAATAGGTATTTTATTTCAGCCTTTGCTAAAAGGAGGAGTCCTTTTCCACTGGTTATCTCCAATCTGCTATGAGGTTGAGCCCCCTTAGATAACAAAGGGAAGTAATTTATTCAGTGTTTTGTAGCTGTGTGCATGCTGCCTTAAGGATCCTGTGGATGAGTGAGATGCTATGCGTCTTGGTTTTGTCTGGACCAGAGGTGGCAGGTCGCTAGAGGGATTCCATGAGACTGTTTCATCAGCTTCCTGATGTTTTGGCACTATCCTTTAATATTAGTTTTACAGAATTTGACATGCTCCTCAAGAAGAGAAAATGAGTTAAACTGGTTGTGGATTATCATGAAGTTGGATCTTAAAAGTGTCTGTCATAAAAGTCATTGTTATTTAGATGGATGGCCGTGTTGAAAGCAATGTACTAGTTGCTTTCGGTATTAGTAAGCACTGGAGAACAAGTCCAGAACCTGTTTACTACCTAACCTAAGGCCAGGTAGTCAGTGTGTGTAAAGTGGTGTAAACTAGTAGAGGATCTTGCCAAGAATTGCCACCCAAATATTGTTGTTTGTGGTCCTAATTAAATTCTTGTCTGCTGACCCAGAAGCTCTCCAATCACGTTGTTAGCAACCAGGAGTTGGTGTAAACCCTGTGATGTGACCTGGGTGATTTTGAAGAGGAAAGCGCTTCTCACTGAGTGACTTTTTAGATGGAATGGGACACTTGGTGTCTGATATTCATTTGGCAAATGGGAGAGAAATGTCCTCTATGGAGAGGTTATGAAAGACCTGCTTTTAGTGTCTGTGTGGCTCCACTGATAATGATCCTGTGTCCCAGGCAGCAGGCTGTAGGTTCAAAGCTCACACCTCCACTGCTGATCCTGCATTGCTTGTGATTGCTACAGAGTCTAGCAGTGCTTACACCAGGAGACAGACGTGTGGGATCTGGTGATTATATTCTCATCTCTGCTTTTGCTTTGCTTGTGGCCTCAGGTGAGTTGCTTGAACTCTCTGTGTTGCTAACGCTTTCCAGGCACCTCCTTGTAATTTAGTTCAGGCTCTTCGGATTAAAAGATTACTTTAAAAGAGCAATACTGTTATTCCTATAAAATTAGCATTGTTTGGGTGGCAGTTTCCCCTTTTTCCTAGAGCTCCAGTGGATATAAGAAGTTTTTTGACTTCTTGAAAGTTTTAGAGATGGGAATGTCACATTCGCTCCTATGGGTTTTGCAAGTTTTGTGAGTTGTTTTAATCACAGAATAGACATTACTTCTGATTCTTTATGTGCTGGCTGTTTCTTCTGCGGATATTATCTCCAATTAGATCTTTAGCAGCAGGATAAAAAATTGTTTGCATTTGTCCACAGCTGCTCTTTATCTAGCCTAATCTCAATAGAATTGGGATTAATGCTGTTTTTCCTCCTCCTTTAGTCTAATTTGAAGTTGCATAGATGCAAAGTGCTTTTCGTTTTCTCGGAATTGTGGAAGTTATGGTGAAGGTGTCCTCCAAATACGCGTGCCTTGAGAGCTTCTTACGGCCTTCCACAGTCGTAGGTTGTACAAAGTGGATGTAGCTGTGTAAGAGTAAGTCTATTGGTTGTAGCTACTATGCTGGAAGAAGTGAAATCCTGGTGCTCTGCAGAGAAGTGGCCAAGACGCTAGACCTTGATTTGGGACATTTGGGGTTAATTCTGGACTCTTGGCTTAATCTGCACCTCTGTTACCCAAATGCCCATCCAGGCCATAAGTTCTCTGATGGTTTGTTTTGTTTGAGTGAAAAATGTCAGTTCATGAGCACTTCTGTCCTGCCTTGGTGTTCACAGCCCTCATGGGGACTTGCTCTCAACTGATGGCATATGGAACGCTGGGGGACTTTGGCCTTGGATGTGGGCTTTGCAGAGTTGACATGGCTCATGATATTGCTTGCTCCGCAAAATGCAGCCTGATGCTGCCTAAAGGAAATGAAATGTTAACACGTTTCTCAGCGTTCCCAAAGAGGACTATGTTTCTGCTGAAATCTGGTGTTTGTGCTTTAGTTGCCCCTCTCCTTCCAAAGTGAGTCTTGTTTGACTTGATACGTATGTAGGCAAAAGCTACTGGAATTAAGCAGATGTATGACTTTTTGTCTGAGGCAGAAAGTGTAAAGTGCTATACCATGTCTCATGGGAGAGAAACAGCACTGGCTCTAGTAGCCCAAACCTGTGCTGTGTCCAGCAAATAATGCTTTTTTCTCCCCTCATAAAGGCATCGTCTCTAGATTGGTGCTCTCCATGGCTGCTTGGTCTGTGGAGAGTCACCAGTGATGGTAGTTTTTGTGATGTGGAAAATCTGACCGAGAGAACAGGACAGAAGTTGCTAATGGATTTCATGGAGGCCACTGAACCTTCATCAACTAGTAAATGCTTTTAGTTCTGCTGACCAGGACTGGGTTTAAGTTATTGCTGGAGACATAAAGGGTCTATAGCCTCTTTCCAGAGTCTTGAAATGTTCCCGTCTCATAAGGTTTGATAAGTTTGCGTTGTTCCCTGTCTAAATAGTGATTTCTTCTCTAGGGGAAAGGTTTTTTTTTGCCCCCAAAAGAAAGCAAACAGCTGCATTGTTTGCAGAAATCTGCTTTTGAAGGCTGTTTTATGTTTACTTAGTACAGACACCAGGCATGGGGGTGGGGAATTGATTCTCTGCCACTGGAGCTTTTTTCCTCTTTAAATCTACAGCTGTAAAAATACATTGCTTTGTATTTAAGATGGATTGGATCTGGAGACTCTTGGCATACCAGCTAATGGACTCTTCAACAGCCATTCTGCTTCCAAGCAGTGGGTAGCACTGATCTAGAAAGAAAAGGTTGGTCAAAGTATGTGTTTCACTGTCAGCATTTTCAGAGGTTGCCCTGTAGCCTAACTTTCTCTTAAAAGTAATTTTCTGAATTGCACGCTGAGATGGAATTGCAGCCCTGTAGGTCTGGAGGCTGTGCAGGATTTCTGCAGCGGGGGGAGATGTCATGTGCAGGGAGTCTTCTGCAAAGGGAGACCACGGGACAAGCGTGTGGACCCTGTGCTTTATTTGTGCTGGTGGGTGTTGTGGCTGGATGAGTAGAGGAGGTCCTGACCCGGCGTTAGAACTTTGCTGAGAGCAAAGGCCGCATCAGAAGGTACGTGCAGATTGCTCTGCGCCTCCTGCCCTTCCTCTGATGTCCACTGATTTTGCAGGCTAAACAAGCTCTTTTGTAATTGTAAGGGTAAGCTTTTCCCTAGGAAGAGACTGGGGGCAGCTCTATCAGAAGATCTGAGGAAGTATTCAAATGTCTTTTACTTGATCCCTCCTGTGTGTATTTTGTCAGGAATTGGGAAAACTTGAGATACCTGACAAATTGCATGTTAAGTGTGCATAAGTGAGTGGCATGTTGGTAGAGCACGCAGGGACCTCCGTATACTGGATCCCCACCACTTATTTGCTGGCTAAGTACAAAATGGCTTCTTAATCCTTACTTTTTCTTGGCTGGCCGGTTAACTGAATGCTTGTTGCTGTATCTACGTGTTGCATAGGGCATATGCCTGGATTCAGAACGTGGATTCCAAACGTGCATTGCTTGTTTCAATTATCAGACAGCCCTTTCTGATGATATCTGTTTGTTTATGGTGAAGTGGCAGTTTGAGTTTGCACCTGAGTTACTAGACAGCTGCCAGATGTACTGCCAAGTTGTAGGCAATTTGAGTCTCCCCTGTTGTGCTCCATGTAGTCTAAGATTTGCAGTTGTGTTGTATATGTTGGTGAAGAGGTGGAGAAATGCTGAAGCAGAGCTAGACAAAAATAGATTTCTGGGTGATGAAGAGAGGTAAGCCTGATGCCTCTAGGCTTACAATTGCTGTATATTGGTATCTGCCTCTACTGAAAAACTTGCCGTGTTCACACAATGAAAAGATTGGATGTGAAAATCAGATGTCTTACACAAAGACCTCTCCACAACCAAGTTGCACTATTTGTTGCAGTTGAGAGAATTCTTCCTGCTTTCACCAAGTACTTCATAAAAGCAAGAGATTGCACTTTAAAGGGATGGGTTCAGTATTGGCAGGTGTAAATCCCCAGTCTCTTCAGCAGAGCTGTGGTACTTTGTATCACAGAAAACTTATGCTATGGCGATGAATTCACACAGCTTTTCTTATTCTAGACAGATAGTATTGCTGCCTTAGACACTTCTGGGTAAGTGTCAGGAGCGATCACTGAGACCTACTGTTGGCTCAAAATTTTACTTAGGTGAGACACAAAAGCCTGAATTGGAAACTAGCGGGCATTTGTGTGTTTTGGCACTGCAGTGCTAAATGGCAAGTTGGGTTTCCCAGCTATGTTGAACTTATCAAACTAGTCTGAAGTGGAGATACAGATGGACTTCAGCTCCGGCTGAGCTGGAAGAGTTGGGTCTGTAAGCTTTCTGCATCTCTGGCTTACAATTCTTGCCTATTGTCAGCTGGAAAAATATCTGAAAGGGTGCTAACCCATATTCCTCTGAGATTCTTAGTTTGCAGAGCATTTTCTGATGCATTAGTAATTCGAGTGAACCTAGTTAACTTGTATCAGCAGTGAACCAAATATGTCAGCCTCTATGGATCAAAATCAGAGACAGCTCTAGGCATCAACAAACCTGTATTACCCAGTCTGTAACAGATACTGGGGCAGAGTATGCCTTTGAAGCTGTCACCCTAGCATGGCTGGAAGAAGAACTGGGCATGCTTCAGGTTCAGGTTTCGTGCTTATGGTGATTAGTCAGTCCAATGTCAGGCCCTGTCCCCTAGTTTAATGTAGGGACTTAGCTGGTAGTGCTTACATCTGGGCCAGGTTTTCCAGTCTTCGGGCGCAGTCCTTAGAAATCAGTATTTTTGCTTATTTTGAAACTTGTTTCTAGGCAAACTGGCCTTATTTGAAGGCCAGAACATTTGCTTCGTTCCCAGTAAAATTTTAGCTGAACTCCAGAGAGCTGGAGTCCAAGCAGATGGCCACAGCTGAGTCTTCCTGGCTGCACAGGCCTCTGCTGATCAACAGAGATGTGCTAAATGATCAAATATGTGTCCTTATCTCACTACAGTTTGCTAGTGCAATGTGAACCCTACAACCCCTATAAAGGAATGTTTCTGTGTTCTGGATCCTGCGGACTGACGGCAATTGCGAGGGACCAATGTCTGGATTTTCACTGATGTGGGTTAAACCAGCTACCCCATGACTAGCTCAAACATCCCACAGACTGCTTCAAATTTTACTCTGCCTCTGTGCAGGGTATTAAGGCACAGGAGCTGGGTGTATTTCCATTGATGAGAACGCTAAAGGTCTCTTTGGCTGTCCCTAGGATCATTCCTGCACTCTTCCTGTGGCACTCTCTACTCGTGGATTTTGGTATTTAGCTGTACTTGCTGGAAAGTATTTGAAAGTAGTTTGTTGCAGAGAGTTGACAGTGTTGTAGAGGGGAGAATATGGAGTGGGTACTCTGACCACCCTTCTGAAGATAAGATCTGTTGCATAACTGCCAGTGGTTGTAGAAGGTTGTGCAGTCTGTTCCTGTCCTCTACGTCTGTATGCTGAATTTGTCCAGTGGCTGCAGGATTGGACTCTGGCAGAAAGGCTTACGTTGCGCGGCATGCTGGAGAGCACAGCAAAGCAAATGGAGGTCTCTGACCCCCGGGCCACCAGCCTTGCAGGAAAAATGCTCGAAAAGAGCAATTCTCCTAGTGTTCTGTGGAAGATTTTTGCACCAAGTTAGCGGTCACGGAGTGCTGGTCGCTACGTGAGTAACAATCCAGGTTGCTCAGTAGGGCGAGTAAAAGCGTTGCTGCCAAATCCCCTGAATCCTGAGCAGAAATGGGTCAGTGGAGGGGGGTACAAAGGAGGGGTGATAGTATTCCCTACTTAGTTTCATCTCTGGGTTACATGTTAATTGCAGCTTTAAATGTGTAATACTGACATGCAGAGGAGGTGCTGCAGAGCTGCCCATATCCAAGCCTGTAAGCAGAGGTGTGCTTTGGGTCCATGAGCATGCATGCACAGTCCTCAGCAGCCAGGGATTGTCCTCTGAGATTGTCCACAAAGGGCAGGCTTTTTCGCTACTGTGGAGGTGCTATTAGCCTGTCAAGTGCCTCGCTCTGAGTGTGTCTGGGAATTCACTGTCTACCAGCCAGATGTGCATGCAGCTGGAATGTGTTACTGTTAGGGTGCTCCAACCAGCAGGAAGCACTGGGCAGGGGCAGGAAGGCTGTCCTGTCAGATCAGCTGGGCACCCCTCTGTGAAGGAGCATCTGTAGAGGTCATGTCAGTGAATTACAGCAGTACCTAGCAGAAGTTAATGAGCCCGTGCTGACCGTACACTCAGCTGCCTGCGTGCTGACACGAGGTTCAATTTGTAGGGTTTTGTATGCATCTGTTATGGTTCTTTGCTTCCCTGCACTGGCATTAAGAAGCACTGTTGTCCTGTTGTGATACTACAGTGTAATTATCTGTAGAACTCAGCATAATGGGTTTAATTATTTTTGTTAGTCATGTTAGGGAATTTTTTTTTTGTAACACAGACCTATATTATTAGAGACAAATTTTTAATCTGCAAGTCATTGTAATAATGGAATTTACTTTTGGATGAGACTTAAAGGCTACAAGTGTTCATTAACTCAAAGCTTACATCCAGAATTGCCATTTATCATCTAGTCTTACTCCACTGTAGGACTCGTCAGAGTGTTTCCTGAGGAAGTTGCATGTTCCTAGCACGCTTACGGATTTTGGGAACCTTTTCAATGCAGTTTGCAATCAGGCATGCAACTCTGAATCATAGGGCTAGGATACTGGTATGTGGGACACTAGAATCAAAAGCATGTGTGTTCCCAGTGTAACAGATGTTGGAGGGAATGGTTCTCTCACTGTGTGTTTGGATCAGCTGCTAGCTGTCCTGTTAACACTGAGCCTGTCAGCAGAGTGTATTCAACTACATAAATCAGAATTAATTTGATGCGGATTAACTAAATTCCTGTGTGGATGCTTACTCAGAATGAAACTACTCTTGATCTGAAGTCGCCTTAAACTCAAAAGTAAATTAAGCTATGCCAAATTAATTCTGGAAAAAAGGTTCAGTGAAGTTTAACTAATATACTATAAGCTCACCTTTCCATTTGATTGAGTCTTCCTGGAAGTCTGTGTGTATGCAAGCCTATACCATGCTATTATTAGTAGCCACCAAAGAGATTAATGTGTTTTTTAACCTTTTATGCTTTCTCATACTCTCGCAAGGTGCATACTGAATGCATCCAGTTCACAACAGTGTTGGAGACCAGGTGGTTGCAAGACCTGAATGCTGACTCAACAGCAATTTTCCATTTGCTTTATCCAAATATGAGTGGCTACAGGGTCATTCTCAGTCACTTACCTTCAAGGAAATAGACATTTCTCCCTTGCCTGTTAAGTGCATAGCATTTTCTCCTACAAGTGGTGGTGTTGACTGGACTTCAAAACAAAGGCTTTCCTAATTTGGCAGCAGGCTTTTCACCATTATAAAAGTAAATATGGACAGAAGCTTTAAAAAAAAATGTTGAATTGTATGGTTCAGTCTCATTCAGAGGGGTCTCTAAATCAGTTTTCAAAGCCTATGATTTTTTTCCTCGTTCCAAGCTGTTCTTGCTCTTGGAATTTTTGGGCAGGAAGGAAGAAAATTGTTGTCCTGTGGGTATTGCATTCTTTTGTGCCTCAGAGCTCTGAGGTAATAGGCAGTGAATCTAAATCTGAGCTTACTGAGACCCATGAGACTTGGCTGGATTGCGTGGGGTAAGAAGGCAGCAGTGGGGAGTGCCATGGAGGGCTGCACGGTTACATGGGGTCACAGAGTGTAGCCTCTGCCTTTCCCTGTCTTGTTGCCTTTTCTGTTCTGACTGACACAGCTTTTCGCTTTCAACTCTTTTTTTTTTTTTTTTTTTTCCTTTTCTCCCCTCTTCCCCCCAGTTAATGCCCAGCCACAACATCTCTGCTGTGTACTGCCACTGCTGCTGCACAAAGCAAGCCCCTAGGCTTTGCTGAAGGAAGATGGCTTTCTGGACGCAGCTGGGATTGCTGCTATGGAAGAACTTCACCTACAGAAGAAGACAGACTGTAAGTATTAACCAAAGTTTTTTTTTGAGGTCTAAGTTGTAGCCTTGTAGCTTACTCTTCAAGCAAAACATGGAAACATCCTGTATCTTAATGTTTCACCTCTAGTGGTCCCTGGCAGAGCAACTGGTCTGCCTTTGGAGAGACTCAGTTCAAATTGAAGAGAGTTGTGGGCAGACAGAAACCAGAGGGCCTGAAGGCGCTCAAGACTTCTGTCCTGAATCCTAGCGTGAGAGAGTGTCGGAGTACTGAAACACTCATGTCAGGCCAGGCAGAGAGAGGGTGTATGACTGCTGCGTGCAGCAAGGAAGATGTAAAATGAAAACCTGTGCTATGACCTGCTCTGCTCTGCAGGTGGGGCATTGCCAGACTGCAGGGATGTGCACTTCAGTCCAAAAGCTTTTGAATGCTGCAAGCTGCAACAACAGCAACAAAATTCTGCCATTTCCTAGTGGCAGAAGTGGTGGAGCCAATAGCAGGCATCTGCAATCTTTTCAATCAGGGAGGGAAACCCAAGCCTGGTGTGTAACTTTACAACAAGAGGTATAGTTTAAGTGACAGGCATGAGACATGTTCTTACATCGGCATGGAGACAAATCCAGGCAAGTGATGTTTTTCTACCAAGGTGCTTTCTGATTAGTTTAAGTGCTAGCCTCACCATCTGTTAGCAGTGTGGGAATATACCTGTTCAGATAGATAATATGCAATGAGAGTTTTTCTTTGTGGTGACAAAGGCACAGGAGCATGAATCCAGTATGGTGTTCTTAAAATTCTTCTGCCTTTACAGTTATGAGACCTCACAGGATGCTGTAACTCCTGCAGACAGCTAAAAGCCAGAGAAAATGTGCTATTTCCCCTCCAGGGATTTAGGGGATAACTGTGTTGGACAAGGGCATGTCCTGTACACCAGGCCTATAGGGAGGATCTGTCCTGCTAGGTCTGACCTTGAGGAGATAGGAGTAGGGAGTGTGAAGGCAACGTGAGTTACTGAGGTGGTGAGTGGAAAGTGGTTTCTCTGATAAGCTTTCTGACCCCTGCAAATGTCAGGGTGCTTGCCAGCTGGTTGGAGATGGGTTGTTTTAGAAACTTGGAGTCACAAGGGAGGAGAAGCTATCATATTCACCACTGGAGATGGAGACAGTCTCTGAAGTCTTTGCTCAGGCGTCTGAGGCTTGTTTTCATAGGACTTGTGTCCAGTCAAATTCAGAGCTGGAATTAGTCCATTCTTAAATAAAACCAGAGAAAAGGGGCTCATGGCATCTTTGACTTCTCCTGTATACCTCTGTGACTATGCAGCTGCCAGTGATGGCAGGAATTTCTGTGATGTGCATGTTTTTGTCCTTGCCCTAGGAGCCTTGATCTCCCAGGACAGGACTGCCCAGCTTAGAGGCTGTGGGCTGTGTCAGCTGCAAGAAGTGAGGCTGCTCTCTGGATGTATGGGCCAGCATCCTGACCTTGTGAACAGCCTCATAATTTAGAAGAATGTTGCAATGGGGCTAGAGAAGGTAGTCTCAAAACTGGCTACAGCTCCTAAAAAGATAGGCTATTTTCAGCTATTGCCCATGTAACCTAGGCTCTGAGAGTTGAAAGGTCTCTTCCTGCATTGCTGCTAGAGATCCTACTCTTGACCTCTCCCAGACTGCCTTCAGCAACTAGGGGAACTCTAGGACATTGATGGATCCTCTGGAGCAGTGGTTAAACCAGGAGGAGACTTCAAAGGAACTGAGTTTTACACTAAGGATGATGGCTTTTTTGTCAGGGTCTTCTGAAAATAATGCATCAGGTTTGAAGGTTACTTGAGGAGGTCTGAGTCTAGCATGCATGTCCTGTCAAGGTAGCTGTAGGCTCGCTTACTGGGCAGCAGAGGTGCATTCGAATCCTTTGGCAGTGCCACAAAAATGCGGTAGGCTAAGCGTGTGCCAACGAAAAAGACCTTCCTGCTTGTAGTCTTTTCATGGTCTTGGATCTGCTCAGCTCATGGTACCTTCTGGCAGCTTCTATATCGGTTTCGCATCAAGTAGCCCAAAGGGCATGAAATTGCTCATAGTCTCTGTTCCACACTGATGATAATAGAGAATTCACAATGAAGGCCTGAGACATCACTTGTTTTTGTGTCGTTCCTATATCTGCGGGGTTTTTCTCATTAACAGTTCCCGTTTGGGTTTTACCTGAAGATGTCAGGAGGGGAAGGGCTATTAACAGAAAATGGCAGAAAAGTAGCAAAACATCTCTTCTCACCATGCTGTTACCATGGCTGCACAGTCATTCATCTATTTGTTTCACTGTTAGGAGACTAGTGTCCTTGAGCTGGGTGTGCTGGTGATGGCTCTCTCACATCTGTACGTACGGAAGATGTAGCGCAGAAATAGTTTGATCCTTACCCTTCTTCCCACAAGAAGTGTGGACTAGCCTTTGCTTTCCACCGAACCCTCTCCTTGGCTGCTGTGAGTTTGGTCTGCATTGCGAAAGCTGGGTTCAAAGCTCAGCCTGACGTGTGCAATTCAAGCGTTACTTTGTACTGGATAACTTCCAACAGCACCAGAGTGGGGGGAAGGAGTTTACAGGGTGAGAGGAGGAAGGAAAAATCATGTTCAGGGGTCACTGTGTAAAAACATTTCTCTCCCTGCTGTCTTGCAAATGAGGAGACACCTCAAACTCGCATGGAGAGACTGGTCAGCTGCTGGTAGCTCCTTGCAGTGAGATGGGGTGATAGTTTTGTTAGTTCTTGCTCAACAGATTTCCTGTTGACACAGTGTAGATATCAATATTTAATGATATCCTGCATCATCAGCCAATTGGTATAAATTGGGCATGCTTTGGGGACTAGCCTTAGTAAAATTAGGAGCAGTCTGTTCTTGGCCAAGTGCTGCCTCTGAATTCACCTGCCATGTGCAAATGGGATGTTCCTCCTTCAACTCCAGATGGAGCAGGGGTGGCAGAGGGGTTGGAGGTTTGAAGATTCATTTCACTATTTACCAGGCTGGTCTAGTAGTTGCAGCACAAAAGTGGGTGAGGAGACTTGATTTTTCAGTATTTACTTAGTATGAACCTGAGTGAGAAATGTCCCTTTTAGTATCTCTTTGTCCTCCTCTGCAAAGGCCACGGTGGATGAAAAGCTCTGTCACAGGAATGTCAGGAAGCAGTAGGGGAAGGAACCTACTGACTTTTAGGAGCAAAAGGAAGAGAATTCAGTTTTTGTTGAACAGCACAAGAGGCTGGCTAGAGAGTCCAAACTCTCTATTGAAATGCTACTGACACGTTGAGTTTGACCCTGTGCAAGCCTCTGGTGCAGCAGTTGCTAGCTGTCTTTCACTAAATAGCATTTCAATGGCTGCCACGATGGAGCAGTCTTCAGCTGTAAAGGTGCAACTTGGTCAGCCCAAGCTGCATCCCTCCTTTCTCTCTCCTCCCTGAGCCTGTCAATCTGCAAAGTTAGACATGTTGTGTGTGCAGAGGCATATAGTGCTGTGCATGCACCCCATGTGGTTACCTTTGTGATTGTGTAAATAACCATAAACAGGCATGCAAAAGAGGAGCTATGTGTGCAGGTAGCCAGTCTTCCCCTTCAACAACAGGGCCATTTGGGCACTACTGTCCACGCCAGTGTGGTGTGGCTGGGGCTGATATTTCTCCGAGCAAGTCAGCCCTTGATCTCAAGGGCAGCATTTTCTTGTTGGTTCTGTAGCAGTTACAGGGCTGTGCGAGGCTATCTGGCCACCTTGGTCACCCTGAGAAGCCTCCACAAGCTCAACTGACATAGCTTTTCCCCAAACAGCGTAGTGGCAGTTGATCAGGGTGCATGCTCCTTGCCTACAGCCAGGGTGGCAGAGGGCTGTGATGTGTGCCAGAGCATGGCTATTGATGCTGGCGGAGGGAATGGCTTGCCCTGGTATCACACCCACCTTTCTGTCAAGAGGAGGAAAAGTCCTGCTACGCCATCCTGGCAGCAGCTGTGAGGGGATCCTGAAATGGGAAGGAGTAGACAAGTTGTCAATGTTCCAGCTCTGAGCATCTCTGACCTCTGGGAGCCAGACCACTGTTTATTGCAGAAAGAAGCAGGCTGTCACTACTAATGGCTGTGTGTGTGCTGCCACTACATTGTTTATTGTAAAAGCAGAGAGCAAAGATACTGAGGCATCTTCCTGGCATCTTTGTTAGCGTGGTCTCAGTGGAGTTTCTTATCCAGTAATCATGCAGTATGTGCATGAAAATAACGGGTGGGAAACAATATCCCAAACTCTTCCTGCAGGGCCTGGCACTGTTACCAGGAGTGCCTGGGAGACTCTGATGCTCAATTTCCATGTCTTTTGGATAGGATTGCCATTTGGTTGGATGTCAGACATTAAGGGTATCTGTGAAGAGCCATCCTAGATGGTTTCCTCTGGATCAAGTGGAATTTGTTTAATGCACTGTTTTTACAGTGTGAGATTATTTTGAGGTACAGTAGTCACCTAGAAGTCTCACCTCAAAGTTTGCATAGAGTGCCTTCTGCTGAGTGTCAAGAGCCTAATTTTAGCTGTTAATGGTGTAACATGGGAAAACACGTTTGTGTGTGGGAATTCTCTCTCCCACTGGGGTGCAGATCTTATCCTGTCTGACTTGTAATAAGAATGATGTAGACATCTTATTAAAAAGATGGGTTTTTCCAGGAAAGAAGGGGAAAAGATTTCTATTTACTTGACTGAGAAAACACTCTGGTTTCCCTCTCCTAAAGGAGGAAAAACATATGAAGTAGCAGCATAAAAAGCTTTCAGTTTTTCCTTGTCTCATGGCTTACCTAAAATGCATATTTAAGCAGCCTTTCTGGAGTGGGAAAGGAGGAGCGTGGCCAGTGAAGCTCAAGCCTGGGAAACCTCAGGTGCGTCTCAGAAGCTCTAGGCTGAAGCGTTGCTTTGTCCACGTGCTTCTGGGACACAGCACATCTCGGTGAATTCTTCTGTGCTTTAATTCCCTGTCTAAGAAATGGTCTGCATTTAATAGCAGGCCTTTCTTATATTCTTGTCTTACCCCTCTAAGTAACTGAGTTCTTTGTATCTTCAGCTGACACTCACTGCCTATCTGTAGGTACCCTGGACCAGTGGGTGCCTACCTTTGGGAACAAATGTACATTAGAACAAAACAATGACTAGGTATGAGCTTAGTCTTAGTAGCTCTGCTTTCCTGATGCCAATATAATTCTGCAGCACTGAAATTGAAAGATTTGGCATCGCTATGCACCTGTGCAATTTCCATGCCTGATGTGTTAGGACAGAAGCTCAATGGTTTACTGTGAGAATGGGATGCAAGTACTTCCCACTACCTCTAAAATATGAGGCCAAAAATTCAGCTCACTGCTGGGAAGATTCATTGGGAGGTTTCTTTCAGTCAGGGGACAAAAAGAACTATAAAAAGAAGCCAAAAATAGCCCTTAAGTACATCCAGTTTAGTCCCATAACTGGCACCTATCAATGAGAAAAGCTTGTAATTCTTTGCAGATCGTGCTCTGAAGCTGGGGGAGCAAACTTGGTCCTGGAATGCATAGGCAAAGTGAAGTGAGGCAGTGCTTGCAAAACTGTCCTGGCTTACAAGTGGATTGTCCTAGAACCTCTATTCTGTCCTGTATTTTGAATATGATGTCTTAATACTTTGTCTTTGTTTCCAGTTCCAGCTGCTGATCGAAGTTGCCTGGCCTCTGTTTATCTTCTTCATCCTGATCTCTGTAAGACTTTCATATCCGCCCTACGAGCAGCATGAATGTAAGTACCGAACATAGCAGCTGCACCCAGAATGGTGGTTGTTTCATGGTTAGAAGGCAATAATGCAGTTGGCAAGAGGCAAAGAGCAGGGGTAGTGGTTGCATACTTCAGTCAGAAATCTTCAGGGAAGTTTTAATGACCCCTTTCCTTCCTCCTTGGGGACTGTAGTGTGTTCCAACATGTTAATGTTGCTCCAGGACTGTACATTACTGCTGTTTTTCTTACTGTTTCTCATTTTTTTTGCGTTTATTACATATTAGCCAAGAATTTGCTGTAGAACTGTGACAAGTCTGCAAAACCCACACAGAACCCAAGTCTTATTTCTCATCGTTGATTTGTATGTGACTTAGCATAAAAAGAAAGCAGTGTTCAGATCTGTAAGAAAGCAATCTCATTTTTCAAGCAGTAATGTGGGTTAATGTATCACATTAAAGAGCACAAGAGCAATTCCATTCCTTCTAACCATTAGACTGTCAGCTCTGTATTCAATAGATTCAGCAGCCATACATTTGTGGGGAAAAGCTATTCTACTTTACATCCTAAATGGGCATATTTCTGCTTTTCTTTCAAAGGAAGCTTATTTTTGCTCTGCAAATGACAATCTTTAGGCCTCTGTGTTGGTTGCCATTTCATTTAGGAAGCAGGACTTGTTTATTAGCAATGTGCTTTGTCTTATTGTGATTGGTGACAGCCTCATACTGCAATTAGCTGACTGTGGAAGACCTCTGTGTTTGTCTTTCCTTTGCCTGATTTACTGCAAGGTAAGGTTTAAGGGTCAGCACAACATGATTCTGGAGGGCATGTGTTTCATTCTTAAAATGGATAAAGAACTAGCTCTTAACAGCACTTACCCTGTGGTTCTTTGCAGTGACTAGGGCATTTTATGCTGCTTGCTAGGCTTTTAAGCTAGCAAGGGTCCTTTCAAAGCTGAAGTGTTAATGTTTGCAGTTTCCCATTACACTTTGGACGCTGCTGGTCCTGTGTACGGCCTAACTCGCTTTCTATAGTGCTTAGCAGGGTAATTGAAGCTTTCCTAAGTTAAATCTCATACTTCGCTGCATGACATTTGAATTGCCTTTTCTGACTGAATGTTACAGTGGCATTAGGGGAGATACCTGTAATATGGATGTGAAGCTGAAGAGAAGCAATAAGCAATCTACTCAGCTGGAATAAATAACTAGCAGCCTCAGTGGTAATTCAGTTCAGCTCTGGCAGTGCTGTATATAAACTCAAACCTAGCAAAAGTTGCCTTTTTGTAGAGCTGTTTAGTTTGGGCTTGTTGGTCATTAGCTTCATGGTAAATCCTTTGCTGTAGCACTCTGGTGTCACAAGCAAAGTTTTGAGTCTTTCACCTGCAGCCCTTTTTCCTTCCTGTTTATGTTGACTGATGTTGTTTTGTCTGCCTTCTCCTGATGTTGTCATCACGAATTGTAGAGTGTAGGGCATCTGGTAACTTTTTAATTCACTTTTTATGGTTAGCTCCTCTCCATCTTTCTAAAAGCTTCTGAGAACAGGCAACTAAATTATTTCATTTACGTCTGGATTGGTTTCATTGAACATTCACTCATATGCTGACAGATAGGGATGTGTTGTATAGTGGAACATTTTTTGCTGAACTGTGAGCAGAGATAGGAAGAAAGAAACCTTGTTCATGGTGAACTCTGTGGCAACTCTGTGGATGCCTTGAGGGAAACAGGATTGTTATCTGCAGTGGCAGTGCTGTATGCTGTTATGAAATCACTTGCAGGTAATGCCTGATGATAGCAGTAACAGAGCTGCATGCAAGTGCTTTGTGGCCTCCAGATAGCCTATGTACTTTAACGGTATAGTCTTTTTCAACAAACAGATAAGATTTTTCAGTTCTCTCTTCCTGTTTGAGGAGAAGAAGAACCAAGGATTGGGCTGTTTTTGTGATCAGACTTTCTGGTCAGGATTTTTTATTTCTAGCAGCTTGGCCTAGTGTGAGGAACCTTTTTCTGAAAACACGGGGGGAGAATTTTGCTGGCTCTTAAGCGATAGTTACACGGCTTTCACCAGACCAGCCAGAGAGGACATCTTAGATTGCTATTGAGCAAGATTACTGACTTGTGTCTTGTGGAGTTAGACTTTTCTGTTCCTGTGACCTTTTAAGTTATTCAAAATGCACTTCATTTGGGGAAAAAAAAAATCTGACCAAAAGTTACTTTAATCTCTACTGAAAAGCTAGATGTTTTCAGCAATGCCATTGAACACTGTTACACTGTGTTTTCTGTATAACTCATCTGACTTAAAACTGCCAGATTCCTTCTTTACTCTTCCAAGAAACTGCTGTTACATGCATCGCTGTATGTAAAAAGTTACCATGAGTTCTTGTGTGTCCTACCTCTTTTCATACTGCTTTTAATAGTTTGAGTTCTTAGCCATGTAAAATAAAAGGCATGGAGGGGAGAGGTGATTTTCTGGGAAATTTGATGAAAAGAATCTGAAAGTCTTAGCATTTTTCCTCTTCTCCTCACCCCCCAAGCCCCTCAGCCAAGAAGAACAAAAAAGCAAAATGAAACAAAAGCCAGAGAGCTCAGGTAAATAGCTTTTCTATTTTAAACAGAGAACTGGGAACAAACAGTCCCTTGGGTACTGGAAACAATGAACCTTCGGTTCCTTCACCTTTTTCCTGGACAGAGTCCTTGGCTTTCTCCAGGGAGGGCTGATAAGCTCCCCATCTTCCTTCAGCCACCTACATTAACCAGCCTTGCTGTAATTCAGCAGCTTTGACCTCCCTTCCTCCTGGGGCTTTGGTACTTCCGTTGTGGCTGTGGAGGTAGGGAGCCAGCCCCTTGTATGATTGCAGGCACGCTGCGAGGATGAGGTAGGCACTAGAGGGAGGAATGTGCATCTCATGGTCAAAGCCGTGAGTAGCTGCTTTGAGTGGCCGTGAGAGATACGGAGGAAGGGGCATAACCTTCCTCCGCACTCCCCTCCCCATTGTGGTGGTGAGGAAGTG
The DNA here is from genome assembly GCA_009819775.1 of Phoenicopterus ruber ruber. NCBI lineage: Eukaryota > Metazoa > Chordata > Aves > Phoenicopteriformes > Phoenicopteridae > Phoenicopterus > Phoenicopterus ruber. The sequence goes on from CM020246.1 coordinate 54,643,982, forward strand.
GGTGAGTTTGCAGAAAGCAGCCTGATGGCTTGTCTAAGGTGCAGGATTATACAAGGAAAGCCTTTCTTCCCCCATTGTTGGAGGGTAGGGGATTCACAAGTGCCTGAGTGGCGTACTGGCGGAGATCTGCCATGAGTAGTTAGTAACTGTTTTAACTCTTGACCAGAATGCAGAACATGAACAGGACATAAACTATGGTCTATGACTTAAGTAGGTCTTTAGTAGCAGGAATTAGACTTCAGCAAAAGGCTATGAAATATGGCAGGCAGGTGCCTAACTGTTTTAGGAACTCTAAATTTTTAAGACTGTCTGGTAATCAAGCCAATGTGGGACAGCAATGACATACTTATATCGTGGAAACCAATGTAGGCACCTGCCCCACAATTGCTGACCCTTTGCTTGGTGTTTACAGTGTGTGTAATTGAGGTGAGCAGATTTTGAAAACCAGAAGGACTGAAAAGAAATATTATGGGTCCACAGAACCCAGACCCTGACTGGAACAGTCTGTGTGGCCTCAAGCTGAATCCTTGTGTTAGTTAAGCATGCAAATCCAGAGAAGCACAGCTGGTTAGGAAGCATGTGTGTGTATGTGCTCACCGCTGCCAGGCTTTGGAGTTGCCTACTGTTGGGCATTCCTCAGCAAGAAGTACTGCGTCCCTGTCAGCATGGCCAAAAACAATGCTGCAAAGATGAGAGTAGCAAAGACCTTCTCCTACAGCTTAAGAAGGTGTGGTTTTCCAGTGGAGGAGGACAGAGCTGTGTGGGGAACTTAACATGAGTTCAGTCCTTCTTAGTGTTGGCTGTTCTGTTCGCTCATAAGCAATTTGGGGCAGTAACCAGCACAGGATTAGCATTGCCCTTCAAATGCAATGCTGCGTAGTAGTGGCTTGTATCCTGTGTTTCTGTCTCCTAACTCTTGTGTTCCTGTTCTAGGTCACTTCCCAAACAAAGCTATGCCTTCAGCAGGAACCTTGCCATGGATACAGGGGATCATCTGCAACGCCAACAACCCTTGTTTCCGCTACCCAACGCCTGGGGAATCCCCTGGTGTTGTTGGAAACTTCAATGCCTCCATGTGAGTCTGCCTGCTTTTTCCTCGTCTCTGTTCTTGGGGGAACATGTGGAAAAGGGATATTTGGAAGTCGCCAGCTAGTTGTGTAACCCTACACTATCGAGGGTTTCTCTGTTTCTGCTGCCACTGAAGTACCAAGCTCTCCAGCTACCAAGTTGAGAGGGGCTAGCAGAGAGCTGGTAGGTGTGCAGTATCCCTGAGTTAAAGCAGTCGAAGCTCTTGGTGAATGAAAAGCTCTGCCTGGGGGAGGACTGAGTCCATTCTCTTATTGGTTGCTCAGAATTTGGCCCATAAAAAGGCAAGGCATAAGGTCTTTTTTCAGAGAGCTTCTTTCCCTGGTTATTGAACCTCTGAGAAGGACAGTGTAGAGTGAGAGGCAGTTGAAGAGCAGTTCTGGGGGATACTCCCTGACACTTGTCACTTATTACTAGCTAATGTGTTGCAGAAAGCTCAATTTATGGCCAGCCTTCTTATACCCTGCCCTGCTTGCTGCATTCATACTGTCAGGCCAGTTAGGCTTAATGCAGAGTAAAGTGCGTCTGCAACCTGGAGAAGCATTTGAAAGGAGCAAGGACATACTTAAATTATTGTGCCTCTAAGAGGAAGCAGTTTACAGGCAGCAGCAGGCCCTCTCCATCCCGGTCTTAAATGCTTTCAAATGCATGGAGGTTCCCAATGTAACTTTGTTTGACCTTGCATTAGCAGCCATCTTTTATTAGGCTCCTTGAATTGTCCGAGGGTGGTCACTGAAGAAAGGGCTTATTGTACTGGAGAGGACAGTGGCATCACTGAAAGGGACTGAAGTTCGGAATTGGGATGTAAAACTGTATCTGTGGATGCTGGCTCACAGAGCTGATGACTGCTGGTTGTTTTTGTGTTTTCCCGTCACCAGTGTTTCCCGCCTGTTCTCAGATGCCAAGAGGTTACTCTTGTACAGCCAACAGGACACAAGCATAAAGGATGTCCAGAAGGTCCTGGGAAAACTGCGCAAGTTGGGAAACTTCTCTGGCTCAGGTAACGGCATGGCAGAAAGAGCCACTTACATCTGGCATTTCTGGTCCGGTTAATTCTGCATGTGTGTAAACTTCTGAAATGTACCATAATGGGAACGTGTGTGGTTATAACTTACAGCTCATCAAACCCTTTCCAATCATACAGAAGTACCTTAAGCCTCTCCTGTGTTAGAGCTTTCTGTGCTCTTTAGCTTCTTCAGTGGAAGAGAAAAAGGATGGTCTGTAATGCCAAGAATAGCAGCTGTTTTGGATGTGAAATTACAATCCTCAGCCCACTGAAGTCAGTTAAAATGCTGAGTTTCTCGAAGGAGTCCAAGTAGTGTGTCTTTTTGGAAAACACTAGTTATTTTGCTATTTTCTCTGTGAAGCAGTGAATGCAATATAGCTACAATTTAGTGCTCTACCCCCTGAGCTCCAGAGGGAAGTGTGCTGGAAGAATGCAGATGAGGAAAAGCTGATGTTGGCCTCCAGTTTACAAACTCAAAGTTGATTATTATCTGACAATGAAGTCTCCTTTTCCCTTCTTGTTGTGTGGAGTTTTTTTGTTTGTTTCTGTATGACTGTTTGGTGTAGGATACTTCATTCTCTGCTATTGTCTGGCAGGATTTTGAATGGCAGGGCTGTCCAAAAGAAAATGTTTGAGGGCTTGCACAGCCCCATTTGCCATGAAAAGTGAGAATCCTTCCATTTTTAGCTTGCACAAGAAGGTCTGGTGTGACTTCCTGTCCTGTGCAGATGAATAATTGCCTAGTGTGAGATCACACGGGAAGATCGGAGCAGAGCTGGGACATGAAACAGCTCTGCCCAGTCTTGGGAAATGTGGCAGGTCTCTTGCTATTGCCAGGTCTCTCTGACATGGCAACTTGTTAGAGTTTTTTGGGGTACTCTTCTCTGAAAGATTATTTCTCTTGGCTGCTGTGTTAGTGCTGCACGTGTCTATTGGAAGTGACAGAAAGTGATGGTTTAGAAAGAAATACAGCAGGGAAATAGAGCAGGGAACACAGCCATTGAGTGTCTTCACCTACAGCCTCTATCCGGGCATGTGGAGCTCTTTGAATGTAGGTGATATTTTAGTGTTTTGTGAAAGTTGTCCCTGGTTTTACAGTTGTGGTTCTTCCTAGCTCTCTTAATTTGAGCGTGGCTCAGGCAGGCTCCAGGAAGAAAAATATCTGACCTGGTGTGATGTGAATAGTTTCATGTCTGATGTGTCCTGAGCACATTTTTAAAGCAGAGATAGTGTTTTTACATCCTTTCCTGTGTTGCTCAGTACCTTGCAGGTCACTTTGAAATAGTTGTTAGTGACAGGTTGGCAGATGTGTGATGGCTGTATGTACAGACACGAACTGTGCAAGGGATTTGTCTTGGATATATAACCCTTCTCTTTCCCCTTCAGGGCTGTGTAGAATCCTGATGTGATCAGATCTGTAGGTGATACTGTGGTCTACTGGCTCTTTGAGCATTAGTTGATACTTTTACTTATCTATAAGGGACACTTTTCCTTGCTGGGCTCAATATCCGTACTGCCAGGCTCCCCTCTTTTTACTCTGAGAACTGGTAAGTGGCATCATCATGCTTTTACCTAAATCTGCAGCAGTTTCAAGGGGGAGAGGAGGCAGAGTGAACCCTTTGCGCAGAGATGGGCACATAATGAATGCAGCCAAAATGAGCTAAGATGACTATTTCCCAAGGAGAGGTTTAATACTGTTTTTCATGGACCTCTTCAGACCCTTGGTTTGCCTTGGTGGTCTTGTGAGAACAAACTCTCTGTCAGAGTGATGAATGTTGTTGTTACTGGATTTTACACTTTGTGCCCGCAGTAGTATCTACCAGTGAACTCTTCCAAAGAGAGTAGATACTGGTGGTTTTGTATTGAAAAATGCAGTGAACATCAGACATGGACATTTACAAGAAAACTGTCAAAGCTGTAAGCTGAAGCTCTCATTGCTGGGAAGGTTTGAGGGGGAGGAGTGATTCCAAGAAGCATTTCGCATATTGTAGAAGTTGAAAGTCAGAAGGCTCATGTTTCTCTATACTATAAAGACTAGCGGACTGACTGCAAGAATAAGCCTCAGACCAGTCATCAAAGATCGTATTTCCATAATAAAATATTTCAAATGTGTAATAAAAAAAATCAAGCCTCTCCGTCATTAGAATGACAGACTGCCCATTGTTGGTAAGGCTTATAGGGAACAAAGCCTTTTTGTCCTTCTCATGATATGCTTATTTACAAAGCCTCCAACTTGGGGGTCCCTGCTGCCCACTCCTTGGCTGCCTGATTCATTCTCTGTCAGCATGCATAAAACAGCATCCTCTAATCTTAGAAGTACTTGTGTATTTATGCTTAGCAGTGCTTAGATTCCTGTGCGAGGAAGGGATCTACAGGTCAACCCTTCAGCTGCTGTTGACAATGAGGTGTAAGAGATGCTTAAATCCTTTCTCTGGGGCGTTTCCTCCAGTGACTCTGGGAACCTAAGACAACAGTAGGAGCAGATGTCAGATGCAAGCACACCTCCAAACCTGAAAGCACTGCCTTTATACGTGTATTTCCCCAATTAGCAGGAAGGCTAATTACCTGACGAGCTAATAATTGAAAACATTTGTAATGCCTCCCCAGTTCCAGCTCTGGCCTGGACCTGAAGCTGTGTGAGTCGGTGGTGCAGACAGATGCAGCTTTGCAGCTCATGTTTCCCCAGTGGGAGGGACGGTATGCTCGCTACTGTGTGATGTGAGCTCTGCTGGAGTCTCCGCAGCTCCCTCATCCTCTCTCATGCTGGTGTGATGTCCTGCTTCCGCACACGCTTCCCACTGCTGCCTGATGGCTTTGAAACAGGCTTCAGGAGGTGATCTTCCATTACTAGCATACAAATTGAAGCTGTGGTATAGATTTTGCTCTAATTCTAGTCATGCAGAGCAGACACGTCTGTATTTGGCTTCAGATGTTTGAATCTGCTTAGAGAGCAATTGTCAAAGTTCTTTCACTTCAAGCTTCTTTAGAACAACCCTCAAACTAACGTTCAAGGTGTGACTGTTAGTGTTGTCTGATCTGAAATCAGGCATGTGCTGAACCCTGGGGGAGGGAGACTTGCTTAAGATGGCAGAGTGCTTACACAGGTGCCTGCAAGTCAGTGTCTTGATTAAGGACAAGGTGTAGGACAATAAGATTTTGTTCAGGCAGTGCTGTGTGCTCATGCCAACAGGCTTTGTATCTCAGTCAGTTCTTGATGAGATGGGAGGTAATCCCTCATAATAGGGCTGTTTGTCCAGGTGTTTGAGGAGTGGCTCCTGAGCTCCAGAAGAGCTCTCTGGCAGAGAGAGGGGAAGGTGTTATAGATAGGGAACAGCCCACCCTTGCTTCACGTAGCACCTTTTCTGGCCAGGATGAAGTACTAACTGGTGGTATGAGGGAGTTCAGCACAGGCACCTGTCAAGCTGTATGGATGCTGTGCTGTTCTAGGGCCACTTTCAGCAAGCCCTGAGCAGGGAAATCTATGTGCAGGCATGCACATACCTTCACGTAATCAATTTTGCAGGCGGGTGCCAGGTGCCCTCTCCTTCGCAGCACTTGTTACATCTCTGTCCAGCAGTGTCACCAAGGTCTTCAACACTCATGATAAGGCAGAGTGCAAACCAGAACAGAGAGTCAAAGACCTTGGTGACGGCACTTCCAAGAGCATGACATGGCTGCTGGGATTGCCACCTGCAGTAGGTTTGGTTTATTGCTTGCAGGCACTGGATTTGCAACTGGCCTCAATGCCATTTTAGCAGAGGATAAAGGGTTTGCAAGAAATAAGCTTTCCTCCTGTTTTGAAAGGCGGAGATACAGCTTGCTGTTGGCTCTGAGGCACACTCTTTATTTCTTCCTTCTCTCTACAGGGTTCCCAAATACTTTGTTCTGCAGTACTGTGGGGTAATAAATCAACAGGTAAAATTAAAGCCACCTTCTTTGGTTGTTGCTAACAGTTGCACATATAAGCCAGTCTCACTGGTATTTATTTCATTGCTCTTAGTTTTCAGTGATCCCAAAGGGCATGTTTCTGTTTTTCTTGAAACCAACCCAACTAAACAAAAATGGAGCAACGAAATAGGCAGAGGGAAACAAACATCGCCTAAGAAATTGCATCAGATTTCGGGCTATTATGCCACGTGCCCTGCCTTTCCCAGTTGTCAGCTGGATTAGTATCGCTCGTGGTGTAGGAGAAACATCAGCTGGGTGGCATCCTCTGCTGATGTTGCACCCTGCTGCAGACAGATGTTGGGACTGAAGGAGTTTGCAGCCTGTCTGGTAGGTGCCAATAGTGCTACTTTTATTTAACAGGTAAAGGATGATGGAGGGCTTGGGCTGAGGAGCAGCCTTGGGAGAAGCTTTCTGGTGGCATGTGTCCTGCTGCATGATTATCAGGTGCTCAGGGAAACAGGATGTTGTACATTATCTGCTAGATGACATTAAGGTGATAGCTAACTCCCTCAGTGTCTTCTCCCTGACAAAAATGACCCCACACCCTCAAGCTAAACATTCAAATTGATTCTTATACCTACCTACCTCTCCCTAATTAAGCTGGTTTCCTCCCTGACTTACCATGGGAAGGATCCTAGCAAAAACCAGCCAGGCTAGAATGAGGACCAACAAACCATATGTCCAGGTGGCCTTCACCTCCGGAAACACCTGCAGACACCAACTGCGGCAGGGTGGCATTCCTGCCATTGCATGGTTGCACATAAATGTACAACTGGACTTTCTGATACCGTGCTCCGTAGTGACACCCAGGTCCTTGCCTTTCCTTTAAGCCGGGGAAAATGTTGCCAAAAACACTGCCCTGTGGCATCAGTAGAGAGATAGATCTTGACTCGCAGGGGTGGGTAGGAAGGCTGCTTTACCTGTGTGTTTTCAGTACGGGTTACTTTGCTTTAGCACTCAGCAGAACTCCCCAGGGCGTTGCTGGCTGCTGCCGCCTCCCAGCCCAAAGCATCCAGGCAGGAAGGGGAGCCCGGGACTGCGTGGGAACCGGTGTGATTTCTGCTTTGGTCAGATGTAATCTGTTGGGATGGAGCAAGTGGAACAAGCTGCCAATACTGGGTACGTGGTTCGCACAAAGGGTTTTGTAGTGTGCCATGTTGATCGGGCAGTTAGGAGATTCAGGTACACATGGCAGTTTTCCCACGTTTACCTAATTATTCTTTTCTTCAAATCACTGGGTCGCTGAGCAGGCAGAGACTTGAATGTCCATAGATACTTTTTTTTTTTTTTTTTGGTAATTGAATGGAAGTTGTGCAGGCAACTGCAGATCTTCTGGAAAAACCTTTCCAGAACATTCTTGGAAGGGCACTTTAAGTCCCTTACTACAAGTAGTGGACAAAGTCTCCATGTGAATCCAATGGGTCTGTTATTTTTTCTGTCCTAACTGAAACTGGGAGGCTGACAGTCAAGAGATAGGCAAAGGTAGAGAAGACTTCTTATGGCAGTGTGGGTCCCAAGTTATGTGTTGGGCAGTTAGCTATGCAGCTTTTAATAGTGAGGTGGCATGATATTTGCTGAATTACACATTTGCACAGTTACCACTTTCAATAGTCTGCTTCTGCTGTCCTTAATATTTTGAAGCCAAAGATGAGATTAAAGTAATAAAATGATGTTGATAGAGGTTTATGCACAAAGGTCTGCTACAGCATTAAATCTCTTACCAGGAGACTCATACTTGTTTCCCATGAGGCTGTCCATGAACTTTGAGGTTTCTTTGTCTGTAATAGCATTGTTATTACATGACTTTGCTTAGAGGTTGAGATGGGTAAACAGATACAGTGTAATGTGCGTCGCTGCCTTCTGATTCTGCAGAACTGGGCTTTGGTGCCTGGTTTTGGTCTGAACTTCCCTTCTGCTGAGATGCTTTTGAAGTGAGAGGTTTAGAATTATGCCAGCTTGTATTCTAGGTAGGTGTGTATGGATGTGGGAGGGAAAGACTGAAATCGCTTTGAAAGAGGAGTTGAAAAAAATCCGTGCAGTGTTATGTTAAATCTGGCCTTGCTGTAGTGTCTGCGCTGTACTAGGTGGCAGGAGCTTGAGAAAAACATTTGAGAATCTTGTCACAGAAGACTGTATGAACCCAGTTAAAAACACCTGAGGAAGATCACAAGCATGTCAGCATTGGTCTTCTATCAGTGAAGGGCTGCACTGGCAATTTCTTTACTTTAAGACCAGCTAACCTGATGGTGCCAGCTAATGGTTTGACTGCATGCAGGGAAGCCAACAGTGCCCATATCTACAATTAAGCAACACAGCTATTCCAACAGATACCAAATCACTGTACCTTAAAGGCACTGTCTTTATCTTGCTGTTAACTTGTCTAGATAAAGACACAATGATAAAGAAAACAAGAATTGCTTACTGTGCTTGTCACAGTGTAAGTAATACTGGCGTGTGCTGCAGAAGCAGGACAGTATTAAAAAGTTCTGGGTGCTTTCTTTGGTCTCCTAAAACTCTTCAGCCTGGTCTGTCAACGCTGACTGACTTTGAACCAGTGAATAAAATGGAGAGTGTTAAGTAAACAACTACACCTTTCACACTCTCGTATTACCTGCCTCTTTTTGTATGCAACCTTATCAGTACAACTTTGCTAATACCAGCATTATGTTGCCGAAAACTTAGGCTCAGTGTTAACTTCAATTTGCATTTATTTTCTGTGTTTTCCACTCTGATATGATTCTGGATTTGTTCTCAGTGACTTTAATTTCAGTATCTCAATAAATTGCCTGATTTGTGGAAGATTGCATTTGGTTTATTTAAACTACAGTCTGAGGTTGCTTGAGAGAGCAGGATAGAGACTTTCATGTTGAGCTTGGTGTTAGTAGTACCCTAGGAAATGGGTACCACTGTCATCTGGTGAAAAGTTTGGCTTTATTGGAGGATTTCCATGGGGCTGAGCTCTCACGAGAGTGCGATTATGAAATTGCCACAGTTGGAAGAAGCCCCATCCACTTCTGTGTCCAACTTGGTACTGAGGCTGGAGTGCCTAATTTGGATCGGACCTCCTGTATCTCTCAAGCTAATATTCAGCTTTGGAGCCTCCTCTAGTAATAATACATTTCATCTTCTGTGTGCATGACGAACACCCATTACCTAATTTTTACAGCATTCCTGTGAGCTAAATAAATAAACAGCTGCCGAGGAACTGGAACCCTCATTCTGAAACACAGTAGGATGTGACAGTTCTCAGTGTAGTCAGGATGCAATAAAAGGTGATGGGTTTGAAATATTGTTGGTGTTGAATCAAAGTTCATTTTTAACCAGGCAAGAGGATAGAGCACTGCTTGACAGAATTTTCTGAAAATTTCTGAAAGTTCAATTTTTGTAGGCAGCCTTTCTCATGGGAAACATGCTGTTCTATTTAAATATTTTTGGTCATAAAATAAGTGAGTGTTAATGCCAGGATCCTGGCTAAAATCAAACAACATATTCTACCACCTGTTGCTAAATTTCTGTGTAGCTTCAACAAACTGCAATATTCTTCACTTCCAACCCTAGGGTTTTTTTTGGTGTTGCTGTGCTTTATCAAGTAGTGGTTGTGTCTTGTTTGAGATGCATTTTTAGTTCAGGTTACAAGTTTTATGCTTGTATCATACTTTGCGCATGTTTTGTTTCCAAAATTCTGGAAAAATCTTTTGAAATTAAATGCAAAAGCTGCAGAATAAAAAAAAATACATATTTTTATGTATTAACTAAGCATTGATAATTAACTGAGTTTGTTAAAACTATGTATTGCTTATGCCTGTGTGGCATGAAATCCTCAGCTGATGAAAAATTGGTGTAGCTCTGAAAATTTAGTGGAATGTAGCTCATCTGTTAGCTGAAGATCTTGCCCTAGCTTTTTTTTTTATGCTGACCTGGCAGCGCTAAGCTATAAGTGGAGGAGATTCAGGCTGATCTGTGACACACACCCTCTGTAAACAGCCAAAGTTTCCTTCCCCTTCTAATTTAGTTTTAGTTTTAAGGATGGTGCAATAAAAGACCTTTTAAGGGGGTTTTAAATAAAGACCCTTTCCTGTGGGTTGTGGGGTTTTGCCTCTAAAAAGATAGGTTTAGAAGAACAGAAAGGTTCAGGAAGGAGGAAAAAAACCCACCTGAGTTAGTCCTTAGATACATTTTTGGTTGACACTGGCAGAAGGTTTGCGTGACTACAGACAGCATCAACTATTACATCTCAGGAGGTCCTTCCCTTGTAGTTTTCCATCTATTTTAGCAAGTACAGCTGAAACATAACTGGACCATATCTGAGGCTGACTGAGCATACATGTATGCCAAAAGAGGATTTGCTGATGGGACAAAGACAGCTTACTGCAAAGATAGCAGTATCTCAAGTCCGAGTGCTTGTTCTGACTTGTGCCAACCAGCTGCTTAGGAAAGCAGCAGCTGTTGTCTACCCAACAAAATGCTACTTCAGAACAGTAGGAAAAGTGCTTTGCCACTTGGAACAAGATGGGGACATGAAAGTGCGTTGTCTCAACAACTTTCCTCATAGCAAAGGCACAACTGTGTGACGAGATGGTCAGCAGCCATCGGATATGCTTGCTCACCTGTTATTACCCTGCTCTGTTCACGTACTTGACAACTGCCCAGCAGGTGGGGAAAAGTGTGCTGTAAAGCCAGAAAACAGAAATCAAGACAATGGAGTAGCCCTTTAAGACCACAAGTGTCTTCACCTACCTCGTCCCGTTCCTTCCTTTTCATGTTATCTCGTGCTGTTACCTGAAGAAAGTGCAAAGAATTTTACCAGTGCATCCATATAAATAATGCAGAAGACCTCTCCATCAGTACACATATTTTCTTCAGGTTAACTGTGCTGCTTTGGGACTCTGGTACACAGGACCAGGTTCCTAAAGCAACAAGAGGCACTGCTCTTTTCTGTGTCTACTAATAATGTTCCTGTCCTCTGTGTAAAACACAGTGGACACAGATATTGGTGCAAGTACTCCAAGGTGTATTTTCAGCCAGCAAGTTATGTCAGTGCTGAAGGGAAGGAGCGGTTAGTATATTGACTTTCCAGAAGAACACCAACCTGAAGGATGAGCTCCTCAGACTGCTGAGGCAGGGTCTGTTGGGAGCATCGCAATGTGAACAGCAGTATAGTGTCGCACTTAGGATACAAGAGACAGGATCTCTAGCCAAGACTTTATGTGAATTTGGGCAATCCATATCTACTAAGCATCTGCTTTTCAGTGTTTCTCAAAGATTGAGAAAGTTCTTTAACTATTTTGAAGTGCTGTTGCTCAACAGTCTGATTTATACTAGTGGAGGGTCTGAACGGTTGCAAAGGTTGCCCTAAACTAGGCAGAGAAAACATAATATCTTGTTTTGGTGCTGAAGCTTGATTTCCACCCACTCCCCCCCACCTCCCTTCCCTTGGACTTGAGTCTCAAAAGCAAAACCAAACTACTGTCCATAAGGATAACTTTACAATGACCAACTAAATTGAAACATAGGGAGAAATCATGGGAAGTTGAAATAATTTAGATGTAGGTAAGTTTTCAGCATAAGTAGGCAGTGTTTGTGCTTAAACTAATTGACTTATCCTTGTTAATCTTCAGTGTTTTTTTGCTACCTCTTCGACTGGTATGACGCTTTGTTCTGGTGGTGGCTCCTGCTGTTGTGTGCTAGATGAGGGGCATTAGGACTTGGCGCTAGATCCAGAAGTGACAGGTCTTTATGAATGCAGGGGAAGCAAGAGTCACTATGATCTGCTGACTGCAGACTTGCTATTGTGTTGAACTTTAAAAGTAGTCAGATGCGAGTCAGGTTCCCCGAATCTGTGTTGAGTTAGAGGAAGGGAGCTGTGGCAGGGTGAGTCTTCACACGTAAGGGAGGGGTGGCTTTTTCTCTTTCTATGTTAAGGCGAAACAAATATAAATACAGGACAGTCAGGGCACTTTCATCTGGGGCAGCTCTGCCTGCCATTTTGCTTGAGGTACATCATTACCCATGCCAGTTTCGTGGGGGAAGCCTGCCCAAGTGGATAGCTGGTGCTCTGATAAGTTTCAAGTGGCATGATACTGCTGGGGTGGTTCTACCTGCTTGTTTTGGGGCTTAGAAATGGTTCTGATATAGGTGTTTTCTGTTTGCATTTGAACCAGCAGTCTCCCAGATACATGCTTATGTAGCCAGCTCATGAAAACCCTTCTGCTGTTAGTAATGGTCATTTGATTAAAATGTCCAGTCCTGCTTTTTCCTGTGACTTGAATTTCCACTGAACTTAAGGTCACTTGCTCAAGTACAAGGAATTCGGGACAGGGTCCTTCTTGGTCACAGCTCATACTTTCAACTTCTGCTTAGCTCTATGCTTTTCAATAGCATAATGTCATTCCTTGTATGCTCACACCAGTGTTTGCCATTAGATCAGTGGTATGTGGCTGGATGTGACCATGGCGTTTGATTTCCAGTCTGTCAATTGACTTTTTTTTTAAAATGTATTTTACTGTGTCTGAGTCAATGTTTTGAAACATCTAAAATCTGCCTATTGTCTAGGGCATAATGTTCTTAGTGCAGTCAAAATCCAATCTTAACAGTAACCCCTTACTTTCTGCCTCTTTAGAAGCACTTCTCTTTCTCTGAGCTGGATTAGACCTTCTCCATAGCCTGTACCAGCCCTAAATGTGTTCTGTATACCACTCCTGAAAATAATTTTGTTGCAATAAAGAAGTATTGTATCTGGTCAGGTCTGAGGTCTGTCATCTCTGTGGCTGACAAGCCAATTCAAAGGCTGAGAAATTTGAATTAGAATTTTCAGCCAGTTATAACTGCCATCCAATTTGGAGCTCTGCTCAGGATTTGCTGCTTAAAGCAACACAGTGAAGATACTTAGGATGTTTCCTTTAAGCCTGCTTCATTTTTTGCAGTTAGAAGCCTAAATAATTTTTTTCTATTTTTTCACTGGCAAGCTGCATTTCACAGTTGTCTGTGCTGATAACAGAATTTGGCTTGCAGCGGGGGAAGACGTGAGAATCTCTCTTCTGCGGTGTTACAGAGGGCCTAGGGAGGTGGTTGGGTGTGTCCCCTCGTAGACAGAAGCTCTGCCAGCTGTGTTTGCTGGCAGGACTGCTGGTGGCCAGCCTGTGGCTTTTGCTTCTGTGCCTTGTGTCTTTGCTTTCTGATGCAGAGGCTTTCTATTGTCGTGTGTGTCATAAGGGGGGGGGGGGGCTGATGGCATTTGGGACTTAAAGTACTGCCCAAAGAGAGGTATGAGCCTTGTGTTTGCTGCTGACTTTCCACGCAGTTTGGAGGTGGGATCTCAGCTGGCTTACATGGGCTCTGCATCCTTGAAGCCAACGTAGCCCCCCAGCAAAGGCTAACCAAGGACTGGTCTCCTGTGCATGCACCAGTACATGATGTCAGCTGTGCTTTCTGTCAGAGTGATTGTACTGGCCACTATTTTTAGAGCTCTTCTAAGCAAAAATGGTGATGTGTAGAGGAATGGAGATGGTCCCGGTGTCTGCAGTCCCAAGATGAGAGGGAAGGCCTGGGCCTGTCGCACAATGTTTCCCTTTCTCCCAGGATAAATTCTGGCTGCTGGAGGTGGACAGCAAGCTGCCTCCTCTCTACTCACATCACTATTTGGCATGGAAAACATATGAAGACGATGGGCTCTGGTTAAGTGGGTGCTCGCAGCACCGTTGCATGTCTGATGGACACAGAGCAGAGAGCTGTAGCCTACCATGAAAACAGGTCAAGCCGTGGCTGCAGAAGGAACAGCACTTCGACTGTGAGCAAATTAGGTTTGTATTTTCACACTAGGCAATCCTGCACAACAGGCCTGCTGAGCTGCTTGACTTCTTGTCAGCAAATCAGGGTACGGCTGTCCAACTTGTTCAGATTTAGCTCCTGCCAGCATCGACAGGGGTACAAGCAGCTTTGAGAGCAATTCCCACCACACAGGGGGAAGAGTGCCTTATAGGGAAAGGAAAATTAAAACATAGGAATTGCTTTAAAAAAAACCCCAAAACTTTAAAAATGTTATTTTATCATGCTTTGTGGACGTGTTGTCCAAAGTTAGGAATATAATGAGGGCAGATGAAAATTGGCTGCTTTGTCAGGCCCAGCGCTGACCCATCTGAAAGGTTTGCTTTTCACACTGCAGATCAGGGTCATTGGCTCAGTAGGGTACAGTGCTGTAACAGGCTTCAACATGATCTTAAAGGTCTCTTCCAGCCTAAATGATTCTATGATTAGAAGATTGCTGTTTCCTCTGGATGATCGTCGATTCACAAGTCATTCAGGCTTTGGTTCCACTGTTGAACTTGTTTGAAAGCCTATTTTTATGGGAAGCAGCTTTAGACACCTTTTGTCTATAAATCAGTGATGGGTAATGAGTGTGAAAATCAGTTGGGGTTTTCAAGTGCACTTGTCATGTATTCCTGAGGAATACTTCCCAGATACTTCATTGAAAGATGAATACAAAATTCCAGTGTATGAGGTAATTCTGTGGCAGCACTTGGTTTGCTGCCCTTTCCTCTCACCATGTGAAGGTTTGCTAAAAGCTAAGGTAGGTTTCTAGCCAGAGTCCTTGTAGTGGTCCCATGTGCTACCAGTAAATGCTTTTAGCTGCTGGAGCTCCAGCTTTTGGTCTCGGCTGCAGCCCCTGTGCTTGTGTCTTACAAAACGCCTGTTGCTGGGAGTGTGACCAGCGAACAAGCAGTGCCCTGGGTGAAGCAGGCCTGTGTGACCGGGGAGCCTCGTGACCTTGTCCGCCGGTCGTGCCCGGGCGCTGTGGAACGGTGTTGCACAGGCTTGACAGCCAGCTGTGCAATCGGGCTGGCATGGGTGTCCGAGTTATTGCCCTCACATGAGAGTGTTGTGGAGGTGCCACACACCCACCTTCCTTGCTGTAGAAATGCGATTTTACCTGAGTGGGGAACTGGGAGCCGTGAATCTGAACTCTTTGCGCAGGGAGAAGAAAATGCCTTATTTGCTCACTTGCCACTCTTCCTTGTTTTGCTCCTTCTGTTAACTGGCGGAGGCAGGTGCCCCTGACTATATTGTGTTGGGAACCCACTTGTCTTTCTTGCCTCCTTCGGGCACTTGTGGAAACCTGCTAACTCTAAACGACGAAGCTAAAGCTTCTCACGCCTCGTCCTGCCTCACTGTTTCATCTTGCTGTGATGCCTTAATGCTGCTGTCATGAAAATGATTGGGTTGCCCTATGAGCAGTCTCTGTGGTGAGAAATAAAGGGTCATGATTTAACACCAGCTTCTCTGTTGCCTTGATGCTGTGAGGAATACAGGCTTAGCCAAAGGCTAGTAAATCCTCCAACCGCAATGGATATACAGAAAAGAACATAATTGTTTTCTGCCTTGCATGTTCCATCAGTAGGGAGTGAAATCTCCTGAAGATAAATAGTCGTGTTTGGGACACACTGCCCTGCTTTCCTCTTAGCTTCTGAATTAACTTATGGCATAAATCCCCTTCTCCCGCTTTTTTGACCCAGTTCCTTGTAGGGACTGACGGCATGTGAAGCTGGGAAGTAAACAGTAGCTCCAACGGTCACATTGTTTTCACTGAGCTTGTTAGTTTTAAACTGGCTGAAAGTCTGGTTTATTGTAGATTTTGGGCACAAACCCTTTGGGCAAAAACCCCATAAATTGAAGTCAGACCTGGTGAGCTTTGTGCTCTATGGTGGACTGAGATATGTTGAAATACCACTTGCATGCCTTTTATTTTTAGAAGGCAGTGTTCAGGATATGAAAACTGTAGCCACAATTTCCGTGGGGTTTTGTTTTTCTACCCTATTGTTTAATTTTAAAAGACGCTGCATTATGTTTCTGGAGGAAGGTATGAGCCCTCTGTGCTTCCAAGTGAAGCAAGAAAGAATGGGAGAGAAGTTTGAGGAGAATATTCTTGCTCTGTAACCCGTCTCTACAGGCTTTTCTGTCCCACTTGTCTGTGGATCTTCCCAGTATTGCTGGAAGTGGTCACTGCTTACTGTGGGACCGGTCACGGTCATACTTGTAGTAAGATCAGCAAATTAAAACTGGTTCCTGGCTGTGGTTTCTCTTGCTCTTTCCTGCATTGAGCCACCTTTTGAGCTTGTGAAAGTAACTGGGGATGTGTTTCTAGAATGAGGACACTAAAAACCTCTGGTTGTGGAGAACATACGGACCATGGATACTTTCTTCACTGCACAATCAGTGCTTCAGTTCTGATCTGCATGGAACGGAGACCCCACATAGCACTGACTTGCTGTTTTTTATAGTGAACAGTTTTTGTTTTGCTGTTCAATTTAACCAGTAATGTAGCAAATGTGGAGGTTCTGTTTTTCTTTGCTAATTCATGTGGATGTCTTGAGCTTCTTGAGTAGGTTTGGGGTTTTTTCCTATTGTCACAATGATTTGATTCTCAAGCAAGGAATGACCAGCCTAGCTCTGTGCTCAGGCATGAAGGTGCTCAAAAAGGTTGAGCTATCAGGAAAATGTAAATCTTAAAGATTTAAAACAGTGTGTCAGTCCTGTAGGAGATGCTCTGCAATCTGAAAATCATGAGTTTCTGGTTTCCATGCTCAGAATTCAGCCCCCAAGGTCGGTTTGAACTATGGAGAAATGAAAGGACAGCTGTGCCTTTCATGAAGTCAATATCTGTGAAATGCTGCCATGTGTGATTGTCTAATCCTGACCTGTGATGTCAGAGAGGAAGGGTGGTTTTGTGGTCAAGGCACAAGACCTCTAACTCTGGGAGCTCTTGGTTCTGCTGGAGGCTTCCTTACGTGACCATAGGGAGGACCTTCCTCCCTGCCTCACGTAGGAAATGGACTTCTCTTCTCCTGCTTGTTTTATGTGGATGAGGACTGTCTCCTGCTTTGCTGTACAGTGCCCGAGCTGGAGCTAGGCAGAACAAAAGTATTTCAGCCCCGCTGGGCCTGCTGGCATTGGGGGTTATTTGCATGATTTATAAGCAAAACCTCTGTTTACGTTCTCTGCTGTTGCTACTTTGGGGTCAGGACTGAAACTGTAAACGTAACCTACCCCGAGGACAAGTTATCTCAGTATTTCTTCTGCAGACGTTCATCCCGCCACTGAATCGGTGAGATAGTTCACATCAGATCAGACTGTCTTTGAGTGTGGTTGCTCAGTTTGACCTCAAGTTCATCTCCATATTTGTGCCTGGAGCTTGTCTCAGTTACTGAGACCTGAGGTTTCAACCCAGAGGCCGTACCCTGTGGTGATGGTGAGGGGAGCCTGCGGGACTTCAGCTCCCCTGGTTTTCCCTTGAAGATAAAGGGGAGAGGGAAGGAGAGGCTGCACATCCATGTCAGCAAAAGTATGTGGAGAGACTTCTCTCTGATGTGCCGTCTGGACACTGCAGCCGCATTGCTCTGAGCCAGCCAGCTTGCACTAGCTGACCGTACCAATGCTCTTGGTCAGTCTCAAGCGCGAGAGAAGACGCATGAGTAAAATCACATTTGAGTTGATATATTTTGCCTCACGTTTTTTGAGTAACTTGATAGTGTGTCTGAACTTTTACGGCAGGAAAATACTGCAGTAGTAGGCCTCTGGTTGTAAAATGTGTTCTTTCCCTCCAAATGTTTGCATTATTAGGTAAGCTTCATATTAGCCTTCAAAAGACTTGCCTGTTTCTTTTGTTTTCTATTTTTGGAGGAGTTCTTTTAACTAATGCTCTTGTATTTCCTTAGGCCCTAGCGGGCAAGCAATCTTGGAGGAGAATGGCTGTTTTCAAGAGGAAAGCTCTATTAACTCTTGTCTTTTTGAAGTATCCAGGGCAGGAATTTAGACTGATTGCGGTGTTCAGTGCTTTTCTGTGGTTTCATGTGCAAGTCATTATGCATGCCTTCATGATTGAGGGGGATTGCGTAAGACACTGAGCCACAAGTGCTGGAAGTAGGACCAGATGGGGTGGGGGAGAAAATGCATAGTAAGGAAGGCTGGCTATTTGCTTAGGGCACTGCAGTGGGACCATGGTGTTGGGATTTGGTCCCTTGGTCTTGCAGAGCTTCCAAGTGAGGTCTTGGGCAGTCAAGGGTTATGACCAGTGAGCCCGGGTTCATGCCCAGCTGGCTGGAAGCCAAGCATTGTCCCACAAGCAGTTTTGGTAACTTTGCATTCTGTTCCCTTCGTGTTTTCTTCCAAATGGTGATGAAAACTCCTTCAGACATTTGTAGGAGTTGCCTTGGAAGGCAATTTCGATTTTCAGCAAATTCTAGTGCTGAGCAAGTCTGAAAATGCTCGGTATGACAAAAAGGCAGGGAAGAAATGCCCTGTTAATGCTGGGCTGGTTAATTACAGCCGAGGAAGCTGACAGGCTCTTTGTTACTCCCCATCATGATTATGGACAGGCCAGCAGGAATACCGGTGTAGTTCACGTTGCTTTCCTGCAATTACCTATAGAACATGGCCCCAGCCAAGAAAATCCTGCTTCCATATGGTGAAAAACCCCCAAACCAAACCCACAAACAAAAAAGCTTAGGCAAACCCAAAAGCAAAAACAACAATGAGGAAACAGAAAAGTAGGAGAATATTGCTTGGTTACATTTTTTTTAAAAGATGTATGGCCCTTTAAGGGGAGCTTGAAAAATATTTTAAGTGGGGACAGATTAAATGAAAAAGCTTGCAGACATCAGATCTCTGCATGCCAGTGTGCCTTCAGCCAGTTACCCCTTTGTCCATCTGAGTTTCCGAACCGTTGATGATCTCACCAAAAAATAAACAAGCTGCAGAAGTGTTTAGGGAGTTCAGCGCATTTAGGAAGTAACAAAGGAATCAGGGTGGGGGGAATTTTTCCTTCAGTTGCGGTGAAGCAGGGTGCTTTACCCTCTGCTGGAAAGAAAAGGACGTTTTTATGGTATTGCAGGAGCCAGCTCTTTTCCCAGCCTTTCTTCGGGTTGGGAGAGGGGGGGGGATGGTGGTTGATTTTGGTGACGGGGTGCAGCGGGGTGTTTGCACGGCGTTGTCAAAACCGGTGTATTGCTGAGTGGTCCTGCTGGCGGGGAGAGAGGAGGGAGAGGGAGAAACTTTCGTCCCAAAGTAACCTCCGCGTCGCCTCGGCGGAGCGGGGAGGGGGGGGGTGTGATTTACTTTTTCACGTGGAACAAAAAGGCAACGGGGAATTTGTAACTGGATATGTAGACGAGAGAGCAACGACCGTCAGTAACCCCCGCGCGCTTCGTGCTGCGAGAGCCGAGCGCGTGCCTTCCTCCCCTCGCCGGCGGCTCCGCCAGGCGCGGGCCCCGGGAAGCAGAACCGGCACCCGCACCGCCACCCTCCCTGACACCGCCGGTGGCACCCTGAGCGCCCGGCAGGCTTTTTCCTGAGGGTCGGGCTTTCTTGAGGGTATCGCCTGCCGAGCTAAGCAAAAAAACATGAAAAAGGAGGAAAAAAAAAGTTCTGTTACAGCAGTTCCCTATGGGAGGGGGAACGTACAAACTCTTGGGGCTCCCTTGCATTTCTTTCCCTTTAGAGCTTGTTGTTTTCCGCCATTCGCCGTGGGCTGCGGCATCCTCTCTTCCTAGACTAGAAAAAGCAGCGTGACACCTAGCTGGTTGACTTGGCTTAGCCTGGAAATCTTCACCCTGCTAAATCCCATGAGACATGCTATCTCAGATCCTCCTGGCATAGCTGCTTTCCTCATTGCTGCTGATTTAAGCATAGTAAAGATATAATTGTCCTCTTTCTTAAAAAAAAAAAAAAAAACAAAAAAACAAAACCACCAACAAAACCACAAAACAACCCAAACCAGTGTGAGGGTCAGTTGCTTAAGCTCCACATTTGTGAACTTTAATAGTGTACACGGATTATAATTTCCAGATGGTTTCCCTCTGCTATGACGGAGATACAAATTTGTTTTAAAGCCAGGAGCTGAAACACCAGTGGCTTCAGAAGGTGGAGCTTTTGGGAAAGAAAATGGAATTAAAGCATTTGCAGAAATTTTGCTGAGTGGTTAAGATTGCTTCCTAGATCTGCGTATGAATCTGTATCATATCTGTGTGTCTGCATATGTCAGACTTCGAAATTTACGGTAGACTACATCTACTATTAACATAATCAAATACAGGCTAGTAAATCCTTCGGTGGTCCATGCACCAGCTCAGTCCCGTATTTGGTAACAACACAGGGATTAACTGAAGCTGAATCTTTGTGCGAGGCTAATGCTGGAGTAGGTTTCACCCCAGATCAGGGGAGCAGCTTGGTGTGCCTTGCTGCTTCTGTGTATGTATGTGCAAATTGAGCTGAAGTAATGATGTTAAAGGGAGTTGTTTTTAAAGGTTCTTTTTTTTTTTGTTGGAGATCAGGACATCATGGATTGACATCTCTGAAAGCTGCCAAGTTTCAGAGCACTTTGCCAGCAGCTCCTCTTTTCCCTTTGTGCTATGGTTTGTGTAGTTCCCCCTCCCCTATTTGTCAGCTTTGCTTTTCCTGTTCAGAGCTCTCACATGAGTTTCCTTTTGGCTTTGCCCTGACCAGAATGTTGGCTTGTTTTGTCACTTTGCAGACTTGAAACTTCGGGATTTCCTGGTTGACAACGAGACATTCTCAGACTTCCTCCATCATAATGCGTCCATGCCATCAGCTGCAGTAGAGGAGCTACTGGACGCAGAGGTCAACCTCCAGCAGGTAAAGAGCACTTTCAACCACTAGCATCGTGCTTGTCTATTGTTTGTTTAACCATAGTGCCAAGATCCACAGTACAGGATCCCTGTGTGCTAGGTGTCGTACAAACACAGAGGAAAATGTAATCCCTGCTTCTCTCTTCCCTCTTGCCCTCAATTTACTGTCTTATTTGGTTGTAAACTGTAAAAGGACTCCGAGACCCACATGTAAATGTTTTGATCTGCATAAGAAAATAGTTTAGTACCCTTCATGCTAAATCGAATTCCTACTTTCCTGGTTTTTTTTCTTTTTTTTTCTCCCACAAGTAAAACATTAATTAGGTTGCTAGTGCTGTTCGAACTGTTTTACTTTGATTAGAAATGAAAATGGGGTGAATGGGGTGGCTGTTTGGTCACTCAACATGGTCTGGAACAGGGTTTCTGTGTGTTGCTCTGCCTTAGATTCCTGTGCAGTGGAAGGAGGCATGCTTTTCGGTTTGTGGCCAACTCTTCGAGACAGACGGTAAACTTGTACATTATGTAGTACAAGAGAGTCCTGATCTCAAATGAAACTCCTAAGTTCTCTCATGATTGCGTTCATAAACATAGGCAGCAGTGACAGTGGGCTGGAGCCCCTGTCTTGAGATGGCTGTCTGCGATTGTCAAACTCAGACCATGCTTTTTGCTAGGCTGGATGAATTAGTTCACCGGCATCCTTTCTAATGCAGAAGTCAGAACTGGTTGCTTCAGACTTCAAAGGAAGACCTGTGGTTCTCTTAAGGCAGTGCAAAAGGAGAAGGAAATCCATTCTGCTTCCCAACTCCAGATCAGATCTTTTCTTTGGAGTTGGTTAATAGTCCGTTCAGACTTGGTTTTTGTGTGGTTACAGATGCTGTCCCCCTTTGCACACATTGTCTCGTTCTTCAGTGAATTCTATCAAGCCATCTGTTCTAGTGCAGTTTGATAATTAATCCTACAAGTTCAGGATATGCTCTACTAAAAAAAGTAAAGTGGAAAAAAAATTCTTACCCATTTTAGGCTACAAGTTGTTTTACTTGAAACTGTTTTGCCTGAAAGTAATGCTAGACTAAAACAGAATCGTGCTACGGATGGTTCTATGAGGATAACCAGAAGGCTTCAGCAGCAACAACATAGTCATTCTTCCTAAGCTGATGGAAAGGCAGAAAGATTTTCAGAGAGGCAAAAAAGCTAGCTCTAACCTTACATCGTGTGACTGTGATGTTATATCAGTTGTATATGACAAAGCCAGTGGAAGGAGAAGAAGAGCTTAGCTTTTGTATCTACATAATGTATCTGAGGGGTGGTGAAGGGGTAATCAATCAGCTAGTTCTTGCTTAAATGCTTTAAGCTTTGTTGTTGTTTGCAAATTCTTGCGCTGATTCTGCCAGGACACTAGGAGTGATATTGTTTAGTCTTAACAGCGATTTGTGCTCTGGGATGGCAGGAAGAGCTAATCTAAGCAACAGGGCAGTAAGATACAGGAGAAGGCGGTGGCCCACCAAATCTTCTTCTGAGCGCTTTCCTAATACAGATAATAACTGAGAGGCAGAGCTCTCTCTTCCAGCAGGATGACTTCATCTGGCTCACAAAATGGACCCCTTTGATTTTGCTGGAGATCTGAGGTGGAGATAGGACCTCACTACAGAGCTACGTAGTGACTGCAGCATTAATGGGCAATAGTTGTTTGGTCTTTGGCTGTATGAGTGGGTCACAGCTTCATTCACAAGGTGATACAGAAGGGCCTATTCAGAGTATGCACACCTCTCACAACAAATACAGCCTTCTTCTGCAGTCTGTTTGTATCCTGTGGTTGTTCAACAAACCCAGAAGTTATGATTTGCAAGCAAGGGAAGGAACTGAGATCACCAAGGAGATGGGACTGGTGTTCACTGGTGTTACTGTAGTGACAGTATTCCAACATGCCAAACAGGGTTGTGTATCCAGCATACTGAATACAGTGCAAATACATAAAAATGGCCAAAGCCTTGTCTTGATAGGCATGTTGCTTCCTGGGGCAGAGTGGCTCAACCTTGTGTTTCTCCGATAGCGGCAGATGTGCTCAGAAGGGTGTGGGGTTTGGAAGGAGCCTGGATCAGAAGTGGGCAGGCAGCTATCTAATCAAGTCTAGTATGCTGCCGTTGTCTGGGCAAGGCCAGACAGCTGTAACGTGGTTTGGATGGCAGGAGTAGGTCCTATCCCTGCGAAAAGCTGCAGGGGCACAGTGAGGTCCTGGGCCAGGGCTGCAGCGTGATGCGTTGAATGGCAGTGAGGAGTAAATAGTAATGGCCAGGGCGTACGCTGCCTGGAACAAATCTCCCCGTCTCATACAGCAGGGCAGTCCCAGGAGAGAATGACGTGGCCTGTGAGCACAAAACAGTCACCTGTGACTGCTCTCAGACATGAGCCTGGCATTTTGAGAGTCCTTAGGGGACTTAACCTGTCATTTAGAATATGTTTGCCTGTTGAAGACACCATGGCTTCAGATGACTTGAAATGGTTGCAGAGAATTGGCTTGGTGTGACTGGGTGTTTTAGTTTGGGGGGTAGGCAGGGCCTTTGTTCTAGGGTCACGTGCTGTGAACGTCACTGTGTTTGGAAAGAGTGGCTTTTTTCCAAAAGAGCTTAAAATCAGAGTGAAAAGGTGGACAGACACAGGCGATGGTGGCAGGATTGTTCGTCTTCACTTTTTTGAGTGAGCACCAAGGCACTGGGAGACACTGATTTTCTGTACATCCACCCAGGGAAGCTGCTTTAGACTGACCCTAGGTCTCCTGAGTGTCATTCCAGTGTCACAGGAATATCCCCTCTTCAGCATGGCTATGATGGTGGGAGGATCTCTGCTGGCAAAAAAACCCGCACCCAAACTTTTTCAAAAGGCTAGTCTTTTTGATGTGAGAGCTATCCCATTTATGCAGCTGAGTGTACAGCATGGAAACATCCTATTTTTGGCATATGGATTCAGACTGAAGTTAAAGGTTTGCTCCAGTGTTGCATTATGAATCTCTTCCCTCTCCTATCAGTTCTATCTGCTTGTTTTCTGAACATAGTGCGCTTTTTCCCCCTGGATTGTTGATGCCCTTTTGGTTTTGAAAGACAAGAAAATTTTCAGACTTACCAGCGTGATTCAGGAACTGTTAACTCTTCTGGGATGCAGATCAGTCCTCTGTAGTTGTTGCTGGAAGTTGGGCAATGCACACTGGGTATTACAAAAGAACAGAAAGAAGAAATGAAGTGTAAAGCTGTTGTTCACTGTGCGTTTACAATAAAATTGTTCCCTCCATCTAGCCCCAAGGCAGACAAAAAATTCTTTCCAACGGAAGACTCTGGATTTTTGCTTGTGTTTGTCACCTTTATGAAGTGTGCACCTGTTTGACATGTACCTGTTTGTTGTTCAGCAAACCTAAATCCTGTAACTGACCTTACTAAAAGAAACTGGGCCATCAGGTCTGAAAGGGACTGGTGATAATTCAGAGAGATTTTATGCATTTCTTTCATGATTAAGGTGATTGCTTGTGGACTAGCAAACATCACTGACAAGCAAAACATCACCTTAAGTAAAATATGCCTGTGACAGAAGACTCTAGGATCTTATGTCTTGTTTGTTGCAGCCAATAAGATAATTTTTTTTCATTGATACATTATCTGCCCCAAAGCACTGTGAAATGTTTCTCTCCAGCAGTTAGTAAAGAGATACTTCAGAGCTAAGGGAGAAGGTGATCCTGATCCAGAACAGCACAGAAAATGTGTCTGGCAGATACATCTAAGGACTTTGGGACATAGGTCTTTTGCCCTTCACATACATTTGCCAGACTTGTCTGGTCACAAGCCTTGTTTTGTCTCTGTGGCTCAGTTCCCAGAAGACTGAATATTAGGCAATGCCTGTACCCTTGGTTGGATGAAATGGCTGCTGTGGAGGACAGGATCACTGCTGCTCTGTGCGTGTTTGTGGAGAAGTGGAGAGAGACCTGCCTCCCCAAGGACTTCTGCCCCATGTACTCAGCAGGGAAACGCATTTTTCTTGGAATTGAGTTGCGCGTGAGTCAGGGCTGCGCAACCTGTAGAGAAGAATGCCCTATTACCTCTATCTGGAAATGTTATGAATGGTTAGTTTTGCCTAGGTGATAACCAATTTTATGCTATGAATCTTACACAAAGGGAGACTTACATGCATTCCTCACTTTTCCAGGTCATGGTGTCTGGTTACCGAATGCGACTGCGAGATCTCTGCAATAGCTCAACACTGTCTGAATTTCTTACAATCCAAAATCAGACGGTGGCCATCGACTCTGAGGCTTTCATTTGTACCTTGCCAAAGGAAAAGCTCCATGCAGCCGAGCAAGCCTTCCATGCTAACCTGAATCCTTTGAAGCCCCTTCAGGTGAGTCCACTGGTCCCACCTGTGAGAGGCTATCATTGACACAGTGACATTTTCTAGGGCTTTCAATCTAGGAACTCATCCCTGCATTTCCAGAGTGAACTGTTTATTGCCAGTAAGAAAGAAAAAAGATGGTCTTTATCACTGGAGCATGAACAACATTGCTTCTTCTCATCATTCTTACCCTTCCTGTTGCAGCGTGGTACTTGCGGAGCGTAAATGTGTGTGGTCCGCAGTTCAGTTTGTCAAGAGGAAAATATTTATGCTGCGTAGTAACAAAAACAGGCTCTTGGTTGTCCCTGCGTTTTGGTCAGATGTTGTGTCTTGGCTGGAATTAGCCTAGATGTTAGACTGGCCTGTGCTGAGTGCTAAAACCGTCACCCTCTGCCCTTAGCCTGAGGCCACTGAGTGCAGAAGTTTCTGGCCAATGACAAGCCACAACCTTTGAGCGGGTTTAATTCATACAATAAGAGTCAAGTTTTAAAGCCCCATTTCAAAGATTGACCAACTGAATGGATTTTGGAGCAAGAATTCATTGAACTTCACGAAAATACATTATTTGGGGGGTGACTGGAGACTGGAGCAGACTTAGCTGTTTATCTTGGAAACACCAGTGATGCTTTGTTATAGGTCCACAATATCTGGTAAAATACAAAAGTTTGAGGAAGTTAGTGCTGGAAACATCAGTAGAGAGAAGAAGGGACCAGAGAACCCACGCTGTTACCCACTAAAACAAACACTCTATTGTCTGCTGTGGAAAAAATAAACACTTCGGCTGTGTGAGTTTCCAGATTTGATGAGCCTTTCAGGACCGAAAGTCATGTACCACTTGCTTGGCTTTGTCCCCAGTCAAAGAGGGTCATTATCAAGTACTGGAATTGTATTACTCTTCTGCGCAGTACATAGTGGTCAGTTGCTTCTCTCCACAGCTCATCTTCTGTTTTCCACGTGTCCCCCATCTGCATTTTTTCTTTCCTGCTGGAAGAGCAAGATAATCATAAGTGTTAAGAGATGAGGTAACAGTACCAAAATTGTCCTCATAACAAAGATGAGCTGTTTGAAAAGGAATGGCTGTAGGCAGTTTCTTAGTGTTCAGTTAGACGTATATGCATACATTTACTTTAAATCATTCAGAGATGCTAGAATTTTGGAGACTGAAGGAGATGAAAATAGCCAGCTATAGTACAACTCAGTATTGGTCTTCTGGGCCCTCTGGAGACTCGGTCTTGCTGTTCTCATTTATGGAAACCTCTACAACTTACACTCAGTGCCTGCTTTTGTCAGCTGTGTTGTTACATCCATATTGTTTGTTGGTGAAAGCAAGCAGTCATAAGCCACTCTGTGCCACTTGGTAACAGCAAAGTAGATTGAGACATTATGTGCAATTTTGGGGGACTTCTGAGAAGCTGGCTCATGATCTTGGCTTCAGAGGGAAAAAAAAAACCTCGAGTCCAGAAGCCAGCAGTTCTAAACCTGCTGTGTATTGTACACTGTTTTGTAAAGGTTTTCTCTGGAAAATGTCATAGGCTACCCTCTAGTTAAGCTGCTGTAATGCATCGGTGAGTGAAATAAAAACCAACTGGCTTCAATGTGGCCAGGCAAAATGAATAAATTAACTCTAGGATCACAACCAACACATTTGAAACTTAGTGTCTTTAAAGGCTAAAAAGTGCCTTGACCTGCAGTAACATCTTTGAACAAAGAGGGAACGTTCTGTTCATGAACAAAGGAGGCTTTTGACATAGCTTATCATTAGAGGCACTGTGGGTCAAGTCTTGGACACGCACACTGGAGCTAGCATGCACCGTGTCTACTACAGAGCCTGTAAACCAGTGCCAACAATTTGCCCAGAGATTGATTTATTTTTTTTTTTTTTTTGCTTAATCCCCTTGATGTACTTCACAGCATGGCATTTCAGTAAGTAAAAGTAAGGGCCAAATCAAATGCAGGTACAACAGCAATTCAGAGGCAGGTTTTTGCTCATGTAATGGGACCTGGGCTCCACTAGTTGCAGCATCCTGTGATTTATGGAGAGGCAGCATCTTAATATGATTATGTCAATACAATTGGGGTGAAAAGCACTTGCGACTGTGTGCAAGAATTGTGTAAATTCAACACCAAGGGCTTGAATAGTAAAATGAGAGGTTTTGCCACTTAAGTATCTGGGCACTAGAGTGGCTATAGCTTCTTGGACTATCTTAATCCAGAAGCATGCACCTGCTTGTTCCTGCCGCTGTGCATTCCTGTTTGTTGTTCCTCTGCAAGACAATGCAGTAAATTACATCATGGAATTGATCCGGATTAAAAGTGACTGACCTGATTTGTGTGCTTACACAAACATTTGTGCTGAAACATGAAGGGGAGGGTGCAAGATTGAGAACCCAGTGGTCAGGGTGTGTGTGTGTGGGCTGAGACCCTGATGTCAACACCTGCTTCTGCCAGCTTGAAGTGTGTGTGCATTTGCAGCCTTAGGGAAACTATAAGTGTTCTAGGCAACTCACAACAAAACAGTAATTATTAGCAAATTATGGACAGAGCACAGTTTTAAAAAGGAAATTAAAGTATGTGCATGGTGAAATGCATGAGCTTTAAATGTCACAGCACTGTTAAGGAAGCTTTTTTTAAAAAAGAAAGGCAAAAATTAAACACTTTTCTTTACATACCTGCTCATCTGTTCTATCCAGAACAGCATTGCCTAAAGTGCAATAGTACAGTTAAGACAAAGAAGAACTTCTAATTAAAATTTTCCACTAGAATTTCTAGCTCTGCCACTGATCCTGCTCTGTAGGATGAGAAAGCACAGCCAAGCACATAGAGGCATGGTGGGGAGGTTAAAGTGTGTCTCCTTATTCCTTCTTATGTAAGAACCTATTTGGGGCATGCTGTTTAGATTGAAACCCAGCAGAATATCTGGGAGTGATCACAGGGTGCCAAGGCAGAGGATCAGCTTTCCTTCTTGACTGAGTATTCACTCCACTAGAAGCAACAAGTGTTTCAAAAAGTCAAATTCCCTTTTCCAGGACCCACATCTTAATCTTCATCCATTCTCTGAAGCCTTTTGGCCCAGAATAAGTACTACGGGGCATAGGACATCTCGTACAAACCCCTTGTGGACACATCTCTTCTTGAGGTTTGCCTTGCGCTGGTGTAGTCAGTGAGACTGTGAGGCAGGAGAAGCTGATCTGAGAACAGCAGCAAAACAATACCTCTAATTGCATGCAAACAAATTTCCTTTTTAGCTTTCTCCCTGTGCTAGGCCAGCAGCTGTGCCGTGGAAAGACTACACAGTTTGGGAAAGGTTACGGGCACCCTTGGTTAGCAAGAGCAATGGCAGTAAGTCAGAGGTGTCCACTGGACTGGTGTTGTGATGGGTGGAGACTGTCTTATGTCATAAAAATACCTGTCTATGGGACAGCTTTCCCTCTGCAATCTCCCCAGTTTTGAAAATGATTTGGGGGGAAGGTTAAATGACAAAGATGGTTCAAATTGGTCCTGTGGGATTTCATCTCTGCAGTGCTGCCTAAGAAGGGCTTTGCCACACTAATTTCCAGTAGTGTGGGTCTGTAATAAGCCATAAATATGTTGTGGCCTGTGTACTATAGTGGTCCTTGAAGGAGTGTGGGTGAGCACATGAAAATCCAATTGTTTTTTCTCCCTTCGTAATATGAGTGGTATTTTGTCATATGGTTAGCATGACCTAAGCATTGAATAATAAATGCATTCCAGCTGAAAAATGGCTTTAGAAAAGGTCTCTTAATATAAATACATGCTGCAACTGAACTTGTGGCTTTCCTTGCTCTTTTGAGAATGTTTTTAGTCAAGTACAATGATATCATGCTCTTAAGCAGCTGTACTTTGGGACTTCCACTCCCAGGAAACAAAAGCAGAAGCTTAAAGCACGTGATTTTTATGCAAAGATCAGTGTAAAGTTTCTGCTAAGATCCGTGTAAAGTTCTAATAACTATTTCAAAGCAAACATGGCAGAGTGGTCTCATTAAGCAGAAGCAGTTAGCTGTATGATGCAGACAGTGGCTGAAATGTGTTATGACCTCCTAATACTTCAAACACATGCATTCTCCTGCATGTTAAAGAAACAGAGTTGTCCATTCCTTCTAGCAGGAACTGACAGGTGGATTTATTCAAGGCTTGTCTTGACTGTGCAGTCAACTCAAGTCACCTCAAGTATTTGTCTCTATTTCGATTCTTGTAGCATGCACATACAAGCACACAGAGTCCACTCAGTGCAATCTGTACCTCAAGAGTATTATGATGTTGACTGCCCCAAAAGACAAGTCTAGATGAAGGCATGACTTGGCAGCCACTAACACAGTAATTGTATAGAGCAGTTCTGTTCAAAACCTACTAGAACTTTGTCTTTCCCAGTGTGCCTAGAAAGGACAGGTGATGTTTTTGCTGCATTTCACCAGAAAATGAGTCATTTCTCCCCCCCAAGAGGTAATGCAAACACCTACTAAAGACACTCTCACAGTGGGACCAGTCTTACTGGAGTTGCCGTGAATCTAGAGGGCTCTTAAGAATATAATGAACTACTTTACTTAATGAGCCACTGCAAAGAGTTATTTTCCAGGGAAACTCATGACGTGCTCATCTGTACAAAGACGACTGGCCACTTGTGACTGATTTTTGTCATTGTCTCTGGAGATATGACTTTGGAGAGGTTCCCTGAGTGGGCTTCAGGGTGCAAAGGGTGGTGGTAAAGAAAGGAAAAGTCCCTCCATAGCAATGGCATCATTGCAAGTTCTGGTAAGAAATGAACTTGGAGTGCTGTGAATTTGTTAAGGAAGAAGGGTCAGAGTGGTGGGGTGTGAAAGGATAGGTGGGTTCTCCTCACATGTCAGAGTAAGGTTTGCAAGCTCTTTGAATCACTTTAGTCTGACCCAGTATGCACGTCTTAAGTCCTGTTCAGCTCAGTGTCCCGAGTGCTAGTCCAGCGGTGGCCCATAATGGAGGCATGTGAAAGAATGCAGGCATGGGGCAAGTATAGTAACATTTCCTCAATGTAATGTCCTGTTCTTCAGTAGCTTGCAACTCAGACTTTCTCAGCTACTACTGGGATCTTGGGTGTTTAATAGCACTTGGTAAGCTTTTTTTTTTTTTTCTTTAATGAATTCTTCTAAGCCTTTCGCAAACCCACATTAACTTTCGGTACCTTTAGCATTGCATAGTACCTACAGAATTTCTCCATTTTGACTAAGTTGTGTGTGCAGTAGCTCCTTTGGTTTGTTTGAAACTGATCTTTTCGCTGGAAGCTCTCTAGTCCGGTATGCTGAGGCGCATTGAGCAATCGTTCCTTGTTCCCATTCTCCATCCCACTTGTAATTCTACAGACCTCTGTCATAACCTCTATTTGTCATTACAGGTCCCATTGGAAGAACTGTGGTCTATTGTTCTTCCTCCAGAAGCCGTTCTTATCTTGAATCATACTTGTGGCCTTTTTCTGTCCTTGTGTTCCTTTAGAGATGGAGGAACTCAAATTGCACGTAGTACTTGAGAACCGGGATTGCACCATGGATTTATATTGATGTTGATCTGTCTTATCGCTGTAATTCTAAGATCTCCCTTTCTGAGTGGCAGTAGCTAGTTCAGAGCCACCAAAGTGTATCTTAAGGTAGAACTGTCTTCTCACTATGTACTTCTTGCAGCACTGAATTTCGTCTGGCACTTTGTAACAGTGTGTCAGCATGAGGCCTTTCACTAATCCTTTGCAATTGGCTTTTGACTTCTCACTGTTCTGAACCAATTAGTATCACCAGAAAACTCTTCCTCATCCACCTTGTCCCTGAATCACCTCTGAATACAGTGAACAACACAAATCTTTGTAGAGCTTGATGAGGTATATGGAGCTCAACAAGCACGTCTACTGTTATGCATGAACCTAGGACTTTCTACCTCGTCTTGTCGCTGAAGTGGTAGTGCAGTTATGTAGCTTACATTCAGCAAATATTAATTTCTTTAAATATGTCTTGAAGGTCTTAGCCTGTGGGGAGTTTGAATTGCTTTTCTTTTAGCTGTAATCATGTATTTTGATTTATCTGAACCTTAAGGACTGTGTTTAGTAGAAATCTATAGATGTTATAGAGATCCTCCCTGAATTTGCAACTGGCTTTGGAGCAGGCACCAACTATGCACTCAGAAAAGATAGCTGGATCTTAAACGCCCCAGCAGATCAGTGGAACAGTGCCCATTTGCACCAGCTGGCACTGACCAGGTCTTATCACCCTTCAGCAAATCAGCTAGAACATGTGAAAGCCTCCAGACTTTGCTTCCAGAAATTACCCCAGGAAAGATGTGAAAATGAAAAGGTTCAGCCCAAAAGATGTGTGCTAAGATAAAGGGCCTTGGCTGTTCCCTTATGTGTCACAATGCTGTAACTTTGGAATGCTTTCAAGTGCTGCAACGTGTAGCTGCTAACATGAAATCTTAGGAAATTATGTTAATCTTCATGCCCTTGAAAGAAGGATTGTGTCCAAATGTTTCCCATACAAGATAATCCAGATATGTGAACAGAAGGGAAAAAGAACCCCACAAACCAAAACCCAGGCTTACCAGTTACATGTAGAGCAACTGAAAACAAGGAGTTGTCTTCAGTATGACTCCCTGCTAAAGCAAATAGTTTCCTGAAAGCTGTGCCTTCTGCTTCTGTAAACCTGTCAGTCTTTCTCTTGTGAGGCTGGTGAGTGTCAGCTGTTTCATGGAAGCTGGCTGTTTTAAAATACACCCTTGGTTTAGATGATAAATGTTGAGGCCTGATGCGTGGACTTGAGTGATGAAGATGATGTACACTGCAACAGGAGTTCTCCGTATCTGAACTGGTATCTGTGGAGTCCTACTTGTGTCTACCAGCTGGTCTTTTCCTCCCTTGTGTAGACTTTGCATCCCCTTGTTCGCACTGTCTTGCAGGATTTCATGTCTGTCCACATGCTGTCCTGTAGGCTGTGCTTGTTTTGTGACCTGGAATGCAAGCCATCCTTTGCACTGTTAAGTGTACGTGCATGCATTTAGTATTTTATTGGGATGGTTCTGGTTATGGCATCTGCATACCTAACCTGTGAGGAGAAAGGGGTGTCCCCATTGCATTGTGGGGCGCTGAAGCCCAGGGTATTTTAAACTCAAGGTTGCACAGAAAGCCAGCTCTGTCTTCCCCATCAAGCACTTTGCCATGTAAACAGTCCTTACTACTCTTCTTTACAAGAACGTTTACAAGAGTTTAATTTCTTTGTTTGTGCCTTGCAGTGACTTCTAGTTTCTTTTTCTCTCTTCCTGCAGAGACAAATTTCTTTCAATTCCTCCTTGCGGGATCTGTCAGAAACTGTGGAAGCTTTGAGAGAGAGCCTTGGGAAACTTCTTAAAGAGGTAAGGAGCACGTTCGTGTCAGGAGAACACATCACTGTGGTTGCTGTCTTAGCCTGCGGTCGGGTGCAAGAAGCACAAGTCTCCTTGGTGCAACTCAAAGTCAAATCCCTGGCTTGTTTTGAAACTCCCCCCGCCACCCTACAGCTGTTCTCCCTGTGTCAGCAGAGGCAGCACGAACTTTGCAACCCCTTGGCACTTCAAGTTACAAACCCCGTAGGAGTTTATCAGATATGTGGCTAAAGATTGGGTCCTCATGGGAGGAGCAGGAATTAAGACGTTTTCTGTGGGGTTTGCCTTTCTCAGCAATGGCACAACTGTTGGGCTTGCAATACATCTGCTGCCTAGCAGTGCCTTGCAAACTGCACGTGGAGGTTTGCCTCCTTTCTAGTTTTTTCACTCGGTTGCCAACCATGTCAGGGTTATTACTTGGTTCTATCTACTGGTCTTTGGGTGTGGCATGTGGAAGAGATGTTGTGGCTGTTCTAATCTAAATTAGTAGCTATAGGCTACTGTTTGCTCTTTGTCTGACTAGCTTATTGGGACAGAGACTGCCTTCCGGTGTTTGTGGGGCACTCAGTGCAATGGCATCACAACACTGGCTGAGAAGGACTCTGGCAAAACATAAATAGAGATTTGCAGAGGCAAAAAGACGTTCTAGAGACTGCAAGTATTGGTTTTTGCAGGTGAAATAATGGATTAAGAAAAAAGCCCTGAATGCTTAGCGTGAGTCAGAAGTCCAAAACTGGGGTGTTTTTTTCGAGCCAGAAACTTATCTTCGTTTCTTTCTGGCTGGCTCTGACTTTGAAGCGCTGCTACTAGGCAAAAACACTCTCTCCCTGAAGCAGAAATCACAACCATCTAAACTAAACAATGCTGCCGCCTCCTCCTCCCCTTCGCCCGTCTTCCGTCTTTGCACCAGAGCAAGAGCTGGGAGCCGTGAACGGCAGTAACCTCGGAGAGCTCGCACAAGAGCGGGTCACTTCAGGTTAGCGTGCGCTCCACTCCCACGGAGGGGCGGCTGCCGGGAGCCAGCGCCATGCCAGCCAACAATTCCTGGCACGCGTCCCTCCCCGAGTCCCACAACCTGCCGCCGGGTCCCATTTACAGTGAAATTAAGACGATTCCAGGATCAGCTTCAGTTAAGACCGTGGCAGAGCTCTTGCTGCTAGCGGGGAGGCTGCCCTTCAGAGTTTCATTACAGCTGTTTCCCGTTACGTCACTTAAGCTTGCCTTTTTTTCTTGTCTGGGATAAAAATAATTGAAACCATGTGATATTCAGTTTGCTGATGTGGCCGAAAACGTCCCAGGGTAATGTGCCTTTTACTTGGCAGCTGTTTTGGGTAGGACTACCTTTTATTCTACCCTATTGCTGTGCAAACAAAGGCAGCTTTTTCCTCTGCGTGCAGCGTGAGCTGCTCCAGATGGCTTGACCGAAAGTTACTTCTTATTGTCTGGCAGGCTGATTTCTGTGTGAAAAGGAGGGACTTGCTCCCTTGTTTCGAAGGGCAACAGCTTGAGGGGGTGGAGAGAACTATTGTTTGTGCCATGTCTAGGAGCCTTTCTAGCAAGGAATTTTAATTAGAGAATGGTCTGAACAAAATATTTGTCTCTGAGTATGGGGATTGATTGGATCTGTGTCCCTGAGCTCTTTAAATCAACCTAGGAGGGCAGCTTAAACACCAAGAGCAAGGGCAACTATTAAGAAACACTTAAAGACCCAGGTCTGCTGTCTGAGAGAAGAAATAGCTCAGTAACCCTTCACACATGAGATGCTTGCTTCCAGGGGTGTGAACAGAGCAGCTCTGCATGTCAATTGTAAAGTTGCTGGTGCCAGAGATGAAACAAAGCTCCTTGCTCAAACTGTTTTAAAATTGTGTGTAAAAATGTATTTACTAATTTTATCCCTCTGCAAGATGGTTAACACTTCATGCGTGCATAGGAATTAGCTGCACTTCCTATTTGTGTACCTTTGCTCACGTTAGGGAGTTTATGGTACTTTAGCTAAAGCAGTTGACTTTTTGCTGAGGAAAAATCAGCTATTTTACCTGAGGTACCAAAAACTGTCCAAGGGGTCCCTTTGAATTGGACACTTAAACTGTCACACCTGAAATGCAGCCTTGGCCTTTTGTGTGAGGAATTGTCAAATCC
Source organism: Phoenicopterus ruber ruber (assembly GCA_009819775.1). NCBI lineage: Eukaryota > Metazoa > Chordata > Aves > Phoenicopteriformes > Phoenicopteridae > Phoenicopterus > Phoenicopterus ruber. Next base: position 54,678,557 of record CM020246.1, read on the forward strand.
AAAAATCCACATGAGCATATGTAACCAACAAAAGCTGTCATGTGTCATTTTTTTCATTCATGTCCCGTGATGCTAGTGTCCTGTCAGTCGCCCTGAACCTGTGGAGCCAGATTGAGTGGCACCAGGGTGCAGACAAAGGCAGCAGTGAGTAGTGAGGAAATGAAAGTACACTGGAAGCAGTCTCGCTGGACACACGTACTGAATCCCCAGGCTTTAGCTGTTCTCACAGCTGTCTTCCATCATATCAATGTGTCATGTGTTTTCAGGCAGCTAAAAATAGAGGCTCCTTGTGTATGTGACACATAGTAGCTGTTGTTTAGCATCAAGAATTTTTGTCCAGATGTTGGCACATCTAAAGCATGCACAGTGCTACAGAGGAACACAAAGGGTCAGGTTTGCCTCCCAGTGTAATGCCAGAGACTCTGGGTGTGCTTTCCGTGGGTGAATTTGGATTGAATTGTTCCAGCACACTGTCACTTTCTGCATTGTTGCTGGCTGGCTTTGCCAGCTGTCCTAGACTTTGATTATCTACATTTTATTTAAACAAAGGTGACAAGACCAATACATAGTGAGCAAAACTGGCAGATGGCCTTTGACTCTGTTACTGTCTCTGAAAACAGGGCAGTTGGGCCACAGCATCTAAAGTTGTTCCTGAGATGCAGCTGATGAGGAGTTACAAATAGGTGTCTCAGCAGCTCTACTTGCCCTTATTAGTGCGTGTTGCTGTTCTGGGCAGCACAGCAAGAACGTCCAAGTTAATGTCACCTGATACTTCAGTAGCAGTCAAGAAATCAGATCAAATGCTAGGAAAGATTTTAAAAAGGGATAGAGAACCAGCTGTAACATGTTATCATGACACTATATAAAACTGTGGATTGCCCTCTTGTTCAATATGGAATACAGGTCTAGGCCCTTCCTCTCCAAAAAGGAGGAGCAGAACTGGAAAAAGTTCAGAGAAGGGCAATTAGGGCATTTAGAAGTGGAATGACTTTCACAAAAGGAACAAGGGATTAGACTGGGACTTGTCAGCTTGGAAAGAGATGAGTTGAGGATATGACAGAGGTCTATAGAGTTGAGTGGCCCAGAAAAACGAGATAGGGATTGAACGTTCACTGTCTCTTCCAGTGCAAAAAACATGGCACCAAATGGAGCTAACCATAGGCAAGTTAAGGAGAGAGGAGAGGAGGTTCTTTCCAGTGATGTGTTGGATGTTAAAAACTTGTGGATGTTCAGAACTCTAGTAGTTTACTATGGAAGAAATTCATTGAGGGTTAGGAAATAGAAGTTCCCTGAGCTGAAAATAAATGGAAGCTGGAAGGTTACGTGGGGTAAGTATGCTATATTCTTGCCCTTGCCTTATTTTTTCCTAATATCCACTTATCGTCACCATCACAGAGGTTACTGAGAAAAACCGATGTCTAGTCTGTATGGACGCACCTCTGCTGATGTTCTTACATCTCCAGACAGGGAGTCTGAGAGCAATGCTGAGGTGTAGCGTGAAACCAGTGCTCATGGAAGTGCATTGCTTTTTCCATTGTGGTGAGCTTGGCCATGCCTCTGAGTACAGTGACATTAATGCAGTGAGTGTCTCAGGTTGGGTGCCTGGTGCTTGTGTTCATGACACGTTGCAGGTGGATGCTTATGCCAGACAAATGAGTCTGGAGGTACCAATTGTCCCGGCTAGTTGTGCATTGTCACCTCGAGCCTGGTGTCAGGCTGGCTGGGCAGGAGAAGGCTCCTTGCTGTGGCTGGCTGCACGCACATGCTGTGAGCAGGCTCCAGGCTGCAGCTGGGCTTGTTTTCAAGGGCTTTCTGGAAATGCTGTTGACAGTGGGGCAGGGAGGTGCTGGGGCAGGGACAAGTGATACCGATCTAGGAGGTCAAACTGGCTGCCTGGTGTAAATCAGTGGAGGCTTGCTGACCTTGGTGGAATTGTGCCAGGTGACACTGCTGGGGCCTGCAGCTCATCCAGCCTGTGTCCCATGAGCTGCAATCCCGTTGTGTTGTTCCTTACTCCCTCTTCTGACTCAATGCACCCCACCCCACTCGGCATGAGGGGGCTCCCCTGGAACGTGAGCCGTTGTGCAACCGGGAGGAGAAGTGGCTTCCACGTGAGAGAGCAGGGAGGGCAGGAACCACCCACAGCACTGGAGAAGAAAACTTAAGAGTAAAGAGCTTGGCAAGGGCATGTTCCTTGTGCATGCACAGAAGAGACTTCCCCCTACGGTCTCCCACTGTGGCGGGGGCAAATGTGCTTTCCCTGGTCTTTACTGTTGATGTTCCATTCAAGGGGATTCTCATCTGTTCAAAAACAGATGTGCGGTTGAAGGAGAGTGGCAAGATCATCTTCTTTTGCTAATCCTGTTCCTATCCCTGCTTCCACTTCTCCCACTGCCCCCTCCAGTTGCTGAGCATGAAGAGCTGGAGCGACATGAGGCAAGAGGTGATGTTCCTGACCAACGTGAATGCCTCAAACTCCTCTACGCAGATCTACCAGGCTGTGTCGCGCATTGTGTGTGGCCACCCTGAAGGTGGAGGGCTCAAAATTAAATCCCTCAACTGGTATGAGGATAACAATTACAAAGCGCTGTTTGGAGGCAACAGCACTGAAGATGATGTAACTAACTTCTATGATAACTCCACAAGTAAGTGTAACCGTGGCATGGCCTAAGGTCCCATCTACTTCATGGTTGTCATCACTAGTGTTTCCCAAACTTCCACAGATGAAAGCAGGTGGTCCTGAGGGACAGCATACCTTCTGCTGTTTCAGAAAGGCATGCACATGCCACCTCCTTCACATGCCCTTAAGGCCAGTGAGGATAGCAACATGCAAGGGATTCTCAATGGCCTTGTGTAGAGTCCACGGAAGGCTGTGTGGTGGACCTCCTTCAGGGAGAGAGGGAGCAGTCATGTGCAGCCTTTGGAAATCTGACCTTTTCTGGACAAATTTTGCTTGTGCCATGCAGCAGGGTTGTGGCACCGGTGCAGAACTAGCAGTGTGGCTCTTAATGCTGGAGGCTGCCTGAGTGCTCCATGTTTGCTAGGCAGACCACGGAGGCTTAGACTGACAGGGGCTTTTTATGGAGCTTTGCAGTAGAGGATGTTGTTTGTTGTCTGACATGCTGTGCTTTCAGCTGTGACTGTCCTTAAAGCCCACACAAGTGGGACATATGCCTTCTGCAGTTGTCACGATGCTGTTCATCCACTGACTCTTGAGCTCTCCTCCTCAGCACCCTACTGCAATGAGCTGATGAAGAACCTGGAATCCAGCCCGCTTTCCAGGATTATCTGGAGGGCTTTAAAACCCTTGCTGATTGGGAAGATCTTGTACACTCCAGACACACCAGCCATAAGGAAGGTCATGACTGAGGTAACTCTAGCCTATCCTCTGATACGTAGAATGAGGTATGTCCTCTGACTGCAGCTTAGCTGCTCTGTGTTAAATTGGGCCCAAGCACAAGCCTAGAAAGGATTGCCTGCAAAGCACAGCCTCCCTAGTCTCTCACCTCACCACAAGCTTTGCATCTCTGATGTGGGATATGGGAGTGGGGAAGACCTTGATCAAGCCTTCAGATGTTCTTCCTGTCCTCCACTGCAGGCTGGTCAGTGGATCCTTAATCATTTCCGATTGTGGTTTACCTAATGTGCTCTCTAATTTCCCAAGCTCCCTCAGCAAGACTCTTCTAGCACATAAGGAGGGGCTGCCTCTGTGTGCCCTTCATCTCCAAGGCAGAGTCATTCTCCACCAAGCCTTGAAAGGCAGTGCTCAGCCACATGCATCCAGACTGCCTGTTGTTGTTTTCCATCCAAGTGCACCTGATTTTCCCTACTCTGGTCCTTGCAGAAGCTGAGCTGCTGTTTGAATATAAGCAACACCCAGTATTTCGCTTGACAGGTCAATGCACCCTCTCAGTTGGCAGTGGATCTCTGCCAGCTTCTGGAAATAACCTTCCTCTGCTCTTTGCCGACAGGTGAACAGGACGTTCCAGGAGCTGGGTGTGTTTCGTGACCTCGGGGGGATGTGGGAGGAGATAAGCCCGAAGATCTGGACGTTTATGGAAAGTAGTCAGGAAATGGATCTCATTCGGGTCAGTATGCTGTCCTTCCCAGACCCATCACTGCTGTCTTCTGCAATAAGTGATGAAATATTTATTTTAGATGATGCTTCAGTGCTGAGCTGGGCAGATAAATAGTATGGATGGGACCCCTTCTTGAAACGTGATTCTTGTAAAAACTTAATTTGGAGTTGCATGGTACACTTAATTTAATAATACTTGGATGCTCACAGGAGAAGAGCAAACATCACCCTGTGGCTGATCACTTCATAACATGCCATGCATACTAGACCATGAAGAAAGGGCTGGGAGTCTTGTTGGGATTTGACATGCTTTCTGCTAGCCTGTTGGCTCCCTGGAGCATTGTGCCAGGTGTTAGACCTGCATTACTGGGACGTTATCTGCTTAAGTGGCTTAGTTCACTATTGCTTCCCTCAGGTGCAACTCTGAGGGGTGGATCTTTGCACCTTGTGCTGATGTCTTTGGAAGCACAGTGATGTAAAACTGGGATAGCACAACAGAGAAACAGTTATAGAGTAGCTTTTCCTGCTCTCTCTGCAAGGCAGCTGGTTGGATGCCATAGTGCAGCTGTTATACAGAGACCTCCCCAGGTCTTTTAAGCCTTGAAGTTCATTCCTTGTTTACCCCAATGTAATGCTGTGCTGAATAGTCTCTGACCTGCCCTGTTGCACTTTCCCATCACCATGACATAGTAGAGGGTGAGAGACATCATTTTCATCACTCCTGTGCCTCTGTTGGCTTTATGAAAGTTAATTCTGTACATGTTGGCATCAGGGACATGAGAATCGGGGCCACCAACTGTGAATTGAACAGTTTGCTGTAGAGAGTGCAGAGAGAAAGTCAAGGTTTGGATATTGGTTTGCAGTTGTGTCCTTTGAAAAGTGAATGTTGCTACTTCCCCCCCCCCCCAATGAGCCCTGGGCTTTTCTGGTTTTGTATTTTATGCTTCTTGTTAACCTTGCTGGCTCTGGTATTTAATTCTTGATGTTCCCAGCAGTCTGGTCTCCTCTTCTGTATTGGCATAGTAACAGGGGTTCATTTGTTGTCATCAGTTGCAGTTCACACGAGCAGGAGTACTTCACTGTCAACGCCTGGGCAGCGCCCGGGCAGCATCCCATTCAGTTTAGAGGTGCAGCACAGATCGCTTGTACATGAATAGGCTGAAACGCAGAGTTGCCTGTTTGTGGCTGCTTTCAAGGGGGAGGTCGGTCCTTTGCTGTTTGTTAGCCACTGAGACTGCCATGCTACTGGGTGACTGATAATTACCTCCCAACTTTCTCAGCTGTGCAATCTGTTTGGCATATTGATTACTGCTGAAGGAGAGGAAAGTGCTTTGCTTGCTCATCTCTGGCAGTTCCAGCTTGATGCTAATGCTGCTGCAAACTTCAGGGAGGACAACATGTGCCCCTTGGGTTAAGGAGCTTAATGCTGCCGCTGAACTTGACGAGGCTGAGCCCCTTCCCTGCAGGCGTGGTGCTCTTCCAGCTGGGGAGGGTGGCGCAAGCCAACCTTGGGAGACCAAATGTGAAGAGAGCGCAGCGCAGCCGATCCCTGTTTGCTCAGATTTCCCTTTCGCATGTTTTCCTTTTGCCAGCTTGGCCTGTTCTGTTTTCCCAGTTCACGATGCTGTTTTTGTAACTGTGTGACCCATTACTTTCTGGTTTTCTGGTAACAGCAGAGCATGGGGAAGCTCCTCACCTCTCCACTTCATTCTTTGTTCTGGCAGAAGATCCATTTCCTGTTTTTATGGGTTAGGATTTTTACAGTTTTCTCTCTTATGCAGGGTTTTTTTCTCTCCTCTACTTCAGTTCAACTATGTCCTTTACAATTAATGCTCCCCTCCTGCCTGCCCTTATGTTGTCTGCCCAGAGAACTGGTTTCTGCTTCAGTGCCAGGTGCTTCTACCTGGACTGCACTTGTGTGGGGCATTGTGCGTACATACACGTACTGGGGCAACAGCCTGTCCTCAGAAAGCTAGCAGTTAAACCAGGTGAAGAAAGCACTGTCCCAGATAGGAAAACAGAGAGGCTGGACATCATGGCTGTACAGGGCTGCTTCAGCCAGCCCTGATGGCACAATAGCAGAATATGTAAGAAAACCACCTGGCCTCTGGTGCTGGTGTTTCTGCTTGGCGCTGACAATTCAGCCTCCAGCCATGCCACAGCCCCTCTCCATCCCAGCCGGGAGTAGAGGTTTGTTCAGGAGAGATGAACGGAGCTTGGCAACCACCATTAGCCGAATATGTTTCTCCTGAACACACCTATTCCTCTTCCCCGTTTTGCTGGTGCAAGACCTGGTTTGCATGTGCGGGGTGCAGAGCTGTGCGTGGCTCTCTGCTGCCCTCTCCTTGGGAAAGGGATGGCAGGACATGGAGGCAGCCAGCCAGCCTGGAAAGCACACCCAGCGGTGTAGCTATACCGGAGGAGGCACATCCTTTGCAATGGGAGGGTAAGAGGAAGGACCCCACCGTGCTGATGATCTCAGTATGGCAGAGGGCCCCTCCCTGCACCTTTTAAAAAGGCATTTTCCCTGGTAGTACTTGTTTTCATGCTGAGAGAGGAAATCTAACATTAATGCTCAACAATTTTATTTCTCTTTGAAAACAAAATATCCACAGACACTGCTGAAAGGCAAAGCTCTCTGGGACCTGCACTTGCCAGCTTCCAACTGGACGGTGGAGGACATTGCCCGTTTCCTGTCAAACCATCCGGAGGACTTTGAGACAGCAAATGGCTCGGTGTATACCTGGATGGACGCCTTCAATGAGACAGACCGGGCTATCCAGACCATCTCGCGCTTCATGGAGGTGAGATCCTGCTAGGGTGAGCAAGGAGCTGGGGGAAGGCAGCAGCCTGGTCTCCACTCGCGCGGTGGGGCATTCCTGGAAAGGGAAGATAGGTGTTCCTCAATCCATTTTCTGTAAACGACCAGGCTTTAGTAGGGATGAGTACACAGCGTGTTAGAAAATACCATTTATTCAGGTGCCTAAATATAGATGCAGGAACCTAACTGTAGGCCTTGTTCTGGAAGCTCTCACTTTGCCCATTGCGTGTGGTTTCCTACCCTGTTGTTACTGGGCGACTGAGAGCTGCTGCTTGCTTCGGCAGTGTAACGGCTCATATTTCCATCTGGGGTTTTAGCTGGGGACTGCAGTGAAGCTAGCAGCTGCTTTAAGCTGAGGAAGACAGTGAATAATGACATCTGTTCTACTTCTTACTTGGTCATCTTGGCAGATGGGTGCAAACAGGAACAGGCCTTGGCCTGTCAGGGGCCTGGTCCAAAGCCTTTGGGTCTCTCCACTGATTTTTAGAGGCTTTGAATCAGACCTAGTTTATTGGTAACAGAGAAAATAAGACTGACTATGGAAATTGATGTGTGGATGGGATCCTATAGCTAGTATTCCAATGCTACCTAACCATCTTGTCCAGAAAATACCTTTGCTGGGGTATTTCTCAGTGATACATGTTTGACTGGCAGATGACCATCAAGCAGGAAAAAATGACATCTCTATTAACTTACTGGACTACCATGAGCCATTGCAAAGCAGTCTAGCGCTGTGGCCTTTTCTTGGGCATGGCATTATCATTGCAGAGTTCTCCTTTTTTCTCTGTCCCTAACATAAAGTATGTTCTGGTTTGGTAACTTATCCCATAAACTCTTCCAAATATGTCCCTGTCTAGTGTGTCAACTTGGACAAACTGGAGCCTGTGGCCACAGAAGTCCGGCTTATAAACAAGTCCTTGGAGCTTCTGGATGAAAGGAGGTTCTGGGCTGGCATAGTCTTCACTGAAATAGCTCCTAACAGCGTAGAGCTCCCTCAACATGTGAAATACAAGATACGCATGGACATTGATAATGTGGAAAGGACCAACAAGATCAAGGACGGGTGAGTCCTGATATGCTGCTTTATGAACAATTTCTTACGGGGGATGTGGTGATAAGGATTTCTAACGGAAAGGTCTTGTTCCCTCGGTGCAGGTACTGGGATCCTGGTCCCCGTGCTGACCCCTTTGAGGACATGCGCTATGTTTGGGGAGGCTTTGCCTACCTGCAGGATGTGGTGGAACAGGCCATCATCAGGGTGCAGACAGGCACGGAGAAGAAGACAGGAGTTTATGTGCAGCAGATGCCCTATCCGTGTTACGTTGATGACATGTATGTATGCAGGCTGCTTTGAAAGCTCCCAGGAGGATTGTAGCTTGGGAGGCATGGGCTTTTGCTGCTCCTCAGGCATGGTTTATGTCCTTACTGTCAGTGGGGGAGAAACCTCTTTAGCATGGAGGATTTAGAATGTGTAACGACTTGCAGAGTCCTTCCCAGGAGAAGGACTGTCTGTACAGGACTTTCACATACAGAGTGCATTCCTGAGATGTGCCCATATCCCCAAACCCAATACAGGCAAAAATAGCACTGGGAAAAAAGCAGAGACCTAGGCACGGAAAGAGGACAGTTGAGAGCGGTCCCTAGCAAAGGCAGGTGTTTGTACCTTTTCTCCCACTGAGTGATAGTTGCAACCCCAGCTCCCACTCCGGGCTGGTGATGTGCTCTAGACCCATCAGCCCCACCTCATGGTGAAACACTGATCCTGTGTCATGCTCTGCACATGGGCTGCTTTGTGCAGTGAAGCCTTAGCTGTCACCATGCTCTGCTAGCCCGTGAGTGGCATCTGAAATTGCACTGATGTTTCTCACTCTGTTCTCCTGTCTCCATTCCTTCCTTCTCAGATTTCTGCGTGTTATGAGCCGCTCCATGCCTCTCTTCATGACTCTAGCCTGGATCTACTCAGTGGCTGTGATAATTAAGGGCATTGTGTATGAGAAGGAAGCCCGGCTGAAGGAGACGATGAGGATTATGGGACTTGACAACGGCATCCTTTGGCTAAGCTGGTTCATTAGCAGCCTCATCCCTCTCCTGATGAGTGCAGGCCTACTGGTGTTGATCCTTAAGGTAAGTTGACTGGTTTGGTCTGTGGCGGCAGAATCTAGAGCCTGCTAAGCAGTGGTCTGCACTGGCACACTGGGGAGGAGTTAGTGAGCGTGGGTTGACCTGCAACTTTTTGGGAACAGGGTTTTGGAACAAAACAGGGCTGAATGGCTGAAAACAGCAGGAAGGGCTGTAGTAGATTCAGTGCTCTTGAAAAGGTGCCTCTGGTACTGCCCCACTTCTGGGAAGGTGGTTGTGCAAATTGCAGCAAGCTCAGCCTCCCCTGAGCAGCAGCTCTGCAGACCTGCTTGTACTAGAGGCACCTTGGAGAGTCCTTTCAAAGCCTAATGCACCTGTTGTTCTCCTGCCAGATGGGGAATCTGCTGCCTTACAGCGACCCTAGTGTGGTGTTTGTTTTCCTCTCGATCTTCGGTGTTGTGACCATCCTCCAGTGCTTCCTCATCAGCACTGTGTTCTCCAGGGCCAACCTGGCAGCTGCCTGTGGGGGCATTGTCTATTTCACACTGTACCTGCCATATGTGCTGTGTGTTGCCTGGCAGGACTACGTCAGCTTCTCACTCAAGATCTTTGCGGTGAGTCTTGAGGAAATTGTCTCGGGTACTGGGCCTCCACCAGTATGGCACTCAGCAGCTCTCTAGCTGGACACTGATAACAAGGGGGGAGGTGTCAATGGGAGGATAATTTTCCAGTCTAAGAGGCTATCAGGGCTGGGCTTGGTGAAGAGGTTCACTGAGCCTGCTAGGAGCTGCTGGGAGGGTTTTATTGGCTTTGGTAATAGAAGTAATTCAGCCAGACTAAGCTGCCTTGACCTCTGTATAGTGTGATACTGTACCACCAGATACGCAGGCTGAAGGAACCAGTTGCCTTTCCTCTGCACAGCACTGTCTGGAGAGGATGGCTGTTAGTGATCTCTTCCCTCACATAAATGTCTAAAGAGCAAGGGAAAGAAAACAGGGGAACAAATAATTCTCGGTGGTGGTCCAGCAGAGACTTCAGGCCTTGCTTGCTTGCTGGAACCAAGACTCAGTCTGCCACTCTCTCTCTGAAAATACAGTCATGCTCCTTGAACCTTTGACTTTTCCTATAAGGCTTCTGGACCATGTCCCTTTGCCTTGTGCTAGAGCTGAGCTGCCCAGTTGGAGAGTAGTTCTGAAAAACTGAATGCATGTTCATGCCTCCCATTTGCAGAGCCTGCTGTCTCCGGTAGCCTTTGGCTTTGGTTGTGAGTACTTTGCACTGTTTGAGGAGCAGGGAGTTGGTGTTCAGTGGGACAACTTCTTTGAGAGCCCATTGGAAGAAGATGGCTTTAGCATCACCACATCTGCTGCCATGATGTTGTTCGACACCTTCCTATATGGAGTCATGACCTGGTACATTGAGTCTGTCTTCCCAGGTGAGGTCTGCTTCTGAGGGGAGATCATGTCTTCGCACTTTCAAATGGATCCTTTCACCCTACTCATTTGTCAAAGTGCAAATTGGGCCCATTTTTAAGCAGAGCTGCAGAAAGGTCATGGAGGAAAATCACAGACCAGCATCACAGTAAGGTTGTTGCTGCTAATGGCAGTGACTGTTGCCCAGCAGAGAGTCTGTGCCCCATTGGTGGTATTGGCTGAGCTAGCCCCAGAAGCTTTGCTGCACTTCAGCTGTTCCCTTCTCTGAACTGCTAAGTCCACAGACCCTGCTTCAGGGGAGGAGTTGAGAGTATCAGCACCACATGTGGCTGCTTAGCACCTTCCAGTACAGGGCTTTTAACACGAAAGTGAAGTTTGGGGAAAGAGATATCTCTTACCCCCAAAGTCTGGAGGTGTCTTCATCAAGAAAGATCTCTTAGTCTTGCCTAGTGTAGAGGCTTACTCAGGGTGGAGTATTTCCCTTCTTGTCCTGAAAGCTAGTATGAGAAAAGGGACAGATGCAGTCAGGCTCATGTAATGCTTTTCTCTTTAGGTCAGTATGGGATTCCCAGGCCCTGGTACTTTCCTTTCACAAAGTCCTACTGGTTTGGTGAGGAACCACAGGACAGGCAGCACCCTCATCCTGAGCAGAAGGGACCTTCGGAAGGTAAGTGCTGGACCCAGAGCCTTTCTGCAGTGAAGTGGTATGGTCTGCCTTTTTGAAAGGAGAGTCCAAGGACAGCAGGACTGGCATAGCTAAGATGAAATTGGTCATCCCTTTGTTATCGCAGTTTGGGTATGCTGATCGGGTGGATGTATCCAGATAAATCCAAGGTACTTTGCCCACTTGATTGCGTGTGGGTACTCCAGCCTCATGGAGTTGAGAATTCCTCCCATTTGTGCTGCCCCTGGTGACACTGGAGATCTCCGACTCCCAGATGAGCCCAGTAGAGAGAAAAGAGCTAAAGGACAACTTCCGTGGAAGGTTCCTGTCCCTGAAGAAATGTGGTCAGGTCTTCACGTAGCTCATTTCTCCTTCGATCTCCACAGTCTTGGGGGAATGTGATGTTTGTTAGAACTCCCACACAGTTGCTATTAGAACCCATCATATCTGTCTCTACTTTGCTCTGTTTTCTTCCAGTCTGCAAGGAGGAAGAGCCTATGCATCTGAGCCTTGGTGTTTCCATCCAGAACCTGGTCAAGGTTTATCGTGATGGCAAGAAAGTTGCTGTAGATGGTCTCACACTGAACTTCTATGAAGGACAAATCACCTCCTTTCTGGGACACAATGGAGCAGGGAAAACCACTACCATGTAAGAACAAAATAATGCTTTAAGACAGTGGGAGAAGTGACTCTGAATACCGCGATTCCTATCAATATGGTAGAGGTAGCTGTACAACTGCAGTGTGCAAGCTGGTGCAGACTAGGGTGCTCCACTGATTTCAGTGGAGCTCTGCTGATTTACCCTAGTTGTGCAGCTGCCTCAGAAGATGCACAGATACAGGGGACTGAAACTGGAGGTAATTCAGGTTGAAGCTGTGCTGAATGAATCTGCTGGTAGCATTTTTTAGTAGTGCCATTTGTAATTCTGACTTACCAGTGTAAGGAAATGAGGTGGGACTGAAAGGACAAGAAGTTTTTAGAGGAACAAATATTTCCTTCAAGCAGAGTCATGTGGGTGTGCTTTGATCACTGTTAAAACCATTGGAGCTGATATTTTTTTTTTTTTTTAATCCATTAGCGAGATGTTTCTCAGACTACTTTCCTGAAGTGGGAGTTCCCCAGGGCTTCCATGCACTCTTCATTCATCCATCCTGGCATGTGCAGCAGCCATTTCCTAGTGTTGGAACCTGCTTATCTGTTGTGTTTGTCCTTCAGGTCCATCTTGACTGGCTTGTTCCCCCCAACGTCGGGTACAGCCTTCATACTGGGCAAAGATATCCGCTCTGAGCTCAGCACCATCAGGCAGAACTTGGGTGTCTGTCCGCAACACAACGTGCTGTTTGACCTGTGAGTAGCATCTGTGAGATGCAGGGCTGGTGTTATCCAACAGACATTTGGCTTCTTCAGGGAGACAGTAGTGTGCTTTCAGCAAGGACAGTCCTATCTTTGTGTGCGTGATGTGAAACAGCAGGGTGGTATGAGATTGGTGAGAGAACGTTCTGTTTATTAGCACGTTCCTATGTGCCTGTGAATTATCAGCAAGAGCCTAGACTTTCATCTTTTGCCTCTCTTGAAAGAAATCTACTCCATTAAACTTAACTAGGCCAAATGTTTCCCCAGTGCCTAGTGATTTGGGATGTTTGGGGTACTCTGTCAAGCACCCTTAAAGGAGGATTATTTACATCGGTGCTGAATAGCCACATCCTGAAATCGGGCACAAGCTGAGCAGACCCAGTCTGTAACTCCTTCCTGAAACCTTGGCCTTAGTAGATGTTTTCCTGAGCAAACAAACATGCCTGCTGTAATGCTAATGCAAGGGATGAATCCCAGCATGGTGCTCTCAGCTGTGCCCTGAGCCTGCTCCTGTTCCCTAGGCTGACTGTGGAGGAGCACATCTGGTTCTACGCTCGGCTCAAAGGGCTGCCCGAAAAGAAGGTGAAAGAGGAGATGGAGCAGATGGCAATGGATGTCGGTTTGCCTCACAAACTGAAAGCTAGGACAAGCAAACTCTCTGGTAGGTTCAGCTGCTTTTACATTTCTCAGCTGCTTCCTCAGCCCCAGAAAAACTCTCTTGGGTTTCACAGAGGCTGCATCACAGACCTTGGTTGGATCCTCTAATTAAATATAGGCTAGCACACAATTAAGTACTTAAGGAAATTGGTTATTTATTAAGTACCTAATCAGTATATCTTAGTAAACTTAGCAATCTTACACTATCTTATGCTATCTAATGGCCATAAGAAATCACTCACTTTCTCTGAGTATTTTGTACTTGTTTCCATCACGACATAGTCCAGCTACATGTGATATGTGTTCTCCAAATGCTTACTAATATGTTTGAGTTTTATGGGTTTGGGTGGGAGTGGCTCAGACCATAATCTCCAAGTCCCTTGCTATTTGTGAACTGTATGTGCATTTCTTATGCTGACTTTTGCTTCTTCAGTTGGCATCCTGGAGTGTCCTTTCCCTTTGTTCAGGAACAGCAGGATTCCTATATCACTCTGTACCAGATAGTTGAGGGACCAAGAATCCTTTGTCTCTGACTCAACTATCAGCACAGACTGCACTTTTGACTTTGGGAATGCAGAGAAGATGGCCACAGGTTGGCTTTAGTATTGAAGAGTGTAATGTAATTCCTCACTGGTGTCTCTTGGGGACCTATTTCTGCAGCTCAAGCTCTGGAGACCTGTGCTCCAGATCCTTGAATATGGTTAGACCTCCAAGCTGGTGATTTGCTACTGCCAATGTTGAGATAGTATGATTCACTTATGGAAGGGCTTGCAAGGTGTGGTTTCCTGCAGTAGGCGGAGAATTGGACTCCACTGAGGGAAGACCATCCAGATGAATTATCCCCTGTCCTGAAGGTGATGGGACCTTGAAAGCCTGAAACAGTAGCAGTGCTTGGTCTTCTCAGTATGCTTTTCTCTTGGAAATGCTACTTTCTCTTGGAGAGCTCATTATCCACTGTGCTGCAGCTATTGCTGTTCCCCTCATCTCTGCATCAGCCTGAACACCTCTTTCCTCTTGTGCCTGTCAGGTGGCATGCAGAGGAAACTCTCAGTTGCCTTAGCCTTTGTTGGTGGCTCCAAGGTTGTCATTCTGGATGAACCTACAGCTGGGGTGGATCCTTATTCTCGCAGAGGGATATGGGAATTGCTCCTGAAGTATCGGCAAGGTACGTGGTCTTTTTCTCTACTCCTAATGAATGTGTCATGGAAAGCAAAAGAAAATCAGTCTGATTCACAACTGTTTCCAAAATATCACTGTGTCTTTGCAAATCTGTTGTTGCCTACACTGAGGAAGGAACAAAGAGCGTGCAGGACAACAATGTTCTGATCTCTCATCTGTCCTTCTTTCTCATCCTATTTATGTCAGAGTTCATGAACAAAGTTCCTCACTGGGTTATGAGGGCAGTTAAAGTCAGAAAATCACCCTTGGTGTGCAGCAGTGTCCTGTTCTGCTCTGTGCAGCCAGCCCTGCTGACGTGAAATTAACCTGCCTTTGCTGAGCACAACAAGGGCCTGCAGAGAGTGGGGAGAATAAACCTGTGACAGCAGCTGTGAACCTTTTCCATGCTGCTAGCCTCTTTCAAAGGAGCCTGGATTTGTGGGATCAACCTCCCATCCAGCTTCATGGCGAGATCCAGATTGTTGTGGCCTTTGGTTTGGGAACACGGGTATGGTTGACTTACCAGCAGCGTCTTCCCTTGCTTTCTTCCAGGCCGCACTATCATTCTCTCCACGCACCACATGGATGAGGCAGACATTCTGGGGGACCGGATTGCCATCATTTCTCATGGCAAGCTCTGCTGTGTTGGCTCTTCTCTCTTCCTGAAGAATCAGCTGGGAACAGGCTATTATTTGACCTTGGTCAAGAAGGATGTGGATTCCTCTCTGAGCTCCTGCCGAAACAGCAGCAGCACAGTGTCCTATCTGAAAAAGGTACAGCTGATCCTTCCTGCTCATATTCATTCTTCCTTCGTGAAATCTTAGGCTTATGGGAAACAGCAGCTAAGATTTTTACATGGTAGAAGGTCTCAGAGAAATCTCTTATTCTTTAAAAGAAGCGTTACTTGCTTTTATAGGTATTACGCCATATCATGTCTGGTTAAACTGTTGCATGGGAGGTACATCTCCATTATAGTTTCTTTCGATGCCGGTGGTCCAAAGCTGATTGGAGACACACAGAACAGATGAAGTGCACACTTTTGTAACACTCATTTCTATAACTGTGACCTCTTACCGCTTGTATTTCAGCCCTTTGCAGTGGTATGTCACCATTACTTTGACTCCTCTGTGGAGTATCCAGCGTGTTGCAGCATCTGGTCAGAGTTACCTAGAGTGTAGCATCTGGTGGGCCCCTTTGTGATTAAACAGCAGGAAACAATGGTGTCTTCTCTTTTGTAACCAGGATGACAGTGTCTCCCAGAGCAGTTCTGATGCTGGCCTTGGCAGTGACCATGAAAGTGACACACTGACAATAGGTGAGGCTTGGAAAAGAATGTAAGATTCAGTCCCAGTGCTGACATTGCTCTATCTTTGACCTTGGACAACTGCCTTAACCTTGTGCCCCTGTGTAGCTACAGTCTTGGGACAATTATTAAATTCACAGAGATGGTATTTTTAAATCCATAAATATTGGAACATTTTTCTTTAGTGAGCCATTTTGGGTTCAAGCTGTCCTGAGATTTAATAAACAAAGATTATATAGTTGCTAGGCCTGTTAGCAATATGTAACGTTTGCTGGTGAACTGTAGATCAATGACGTGCAGAGTTGCCAATAGCATGTAAAAGCTCTCCCATATTCTGCAAGTAAAAAGAGCCAGGCTTGGGTCCAGGCTTTCATCCAAGCTTGTGTTAAATGTAAAAAGAAACCAGACTTTCCATGGAAATGAACTGCTTTCCATAGATGTTCCATTTTCCCTCCTTTCCTTCCGTCAAGGTTTTTCAGACTGAGCTCTTCTTTCCACATAATAAGCAGTAACAAGATGAACACTGTCTTTTCCTTTTGGTTCTTCTAGATGTCTCTGCAATTTCAAATCTCATTACAAAACATGTCCCTGAGGCCAGGCTGGTGGAGGACATCGGCCATGAATTAACCTATGTCTTGCCGTACAAGGCTGCTAAAGAAGGAGCTTTCGTGGAGCTGTTCCATGAAATTGATGACCGTCTCTCTGATCTTGGCATTTCCAGCTACGGCATCTCTGAAACCACCCTGGAAGAGGTGAGTGAGCTGAAGATTCTCTTTTGACTTAAACTAGGCAAAATGAATCACGGCAGAAATAAGAACAAGATGGAGTCTTGTCTCTTCCTGTAAACATTTATTGTGGAACAGGCAGCTTTGCGTTCCTCTCCAAAATGGATTGTCTTCTGACCTGTGTAAGTGTGCTTATAGAAGCGTGCGTTAAAAACTGATATGTAGTACAGGCAAGCATAGACAGGTCCTTTGTACTCAGTTGCACTTTGCTGAGATGTCAGGTGAAGGCTGGCCCCCAATTTGGCTTCTAATGACTGTGTAAACACCTTTGAGATATTTTTAGAGATGCTTTGTGCTGCACTTAACTGAAAACATACATTTCAGTACTGGAGACCATACTTTACAGAAACCACTTAGGCGTACGCCCTTGTCGGGGAAATTTTTAGGGTTTGTTCCTTGTGTCTGTGTTCCAGCTGACAAGTCTCCTTTTATCACAGCACTGTCATGCACTTTATCTCCTGTTTATGTGAAATGTCTTTTTTTTTTTTTTTTTTTTTTAAATAATGACAAGGGAAACTGCAACAGTGGTGTTGTCACTTACTGAGGTTGCCCTCTAGGTCCTCCTGCAGCTGTGAAGTCCTTGGCTGCTGTCTGCAATGTGAAAATGTTGTTTTCTGGTTCAGGAGAGTCCATGGGACAAGCTCCACAAAGGTGCCTATTCAAACATGAACAGGAGTGTGAGCACTGTCAGACTAGGAGGAAGACAGGGTTCCCCAAATTTAGTAACTAGGTCTTTCTTTATCTGAGACATAGGAAAGAGCTTGTGTTTGAGATGCACTGAGAACTGACCTTGGAAAAGGGGAACAGCTGCTAAGTGGTTACAGGCTGGCTGATACGTGGTTACAGGCTGGCTCCTAGAAGCTGGAGAGAAGCTGCAAAGTCCATGTCCCCATCATGCAGGGGACAAACCCTGTATCATCTATTCTCGTGCTGCATCTGTCAGTCTTGTGCTCTCTCATGGCATCTCCTGAAGCAGTCCCTGCAATATCACTCCCCTTCTAATCTTCACTGATGTTGCTTTTCAGATCTTCCTGAAGGTGGCTGATGATAGTGGTGTGGATGCAGAAACCTCAGGTGGGTGTAGTTGTCTCCTACAGTGTTGAAGGGGCCTTCAGGGGGAGGTACCCTTTCATACGGTATTTGTGCTGTTTAAGCACAAGGCTGACCAAGCCTAGGTATTTCAGGAGTGAAATCTCAGTGCAGAGTTTAGCTCCCGGGGGAAGAAAGGGTCTAGTGGGCATCTCAATGAGGAGCATTCCTAGTCTCACCAGCCTTGGGCAGGTGGAATGCCCAGCTATACAGTGACACGTGCCAAGGTGTGATGGGCCCTGTTTCAGACTAAACTTCAACTCTGCTGTGCTAATGTTTTTAATGACCTAAAATAGCTGTTCTTAGTATACGTAATGTGTGCTTTTATGTACTGTTAACTTCCATTGACTCAGTGGTAGCGTGTTTATTTCGTAATAGTGGAGAGTTTCTCGTGTTTGAGTGTATTGTGAATTACTTGACTGACACTATTGTCTACTCTGAGGAACAGGAAAAACTCTTGACAGGGTCACACCACAGTAGGGACTAAATGACTTTTTCTTTCTGAGAGCAGTTCACTGCACTAAGTGCTTGTGCCAGCATTTCCTGATAGACTAGAGCTAGCAAATTGCACTTGGAGTCATATGCATATTAAGTTAGAATTTTCTTACAGTGAGAGCAGCCTGCTGTTTCCATGGTTAAATGGAAAAAAAAAAGTGTCCAGTGCACTGGAAGAAGCTTCTAGGACAACACAAAAAACCACAAATGGTGCATAAAACATGTGACCCTTGCAGAGTGACAGTCTTGGCTTTAATTTTACCTGCACTGGAGTCACTCCAGATCAGCTGTTCAGTTTGCAAGTGGAAGACATGTAAAATGAAAATTAAATTGTTTTAGTTTTTCTGGGGCTAATTGGAGATTAACTGAAGCAGTTCAGCTAATTATAACTGCATTATTTTCAGATGGGACATTGCCAGCCAGAAGGAACAGGCGCGTGTTTGGAGACAGACAGAGCTGCCTTCGTCCGTTTACAGAAGATGATGCATTTGATCCTAATGATTCAGACATAGATCCAGGTATTGCTGGGGCTCAAGCCTGTTTTCTTCTTGTGGATGCTCTTTCATATTATAGATACTGCAGATCACAAGGCTGAGACTGCCAAAGGAGTGGTGGTTTATTTGCCTTTCGGAGCAGTGGGCAGTGCAGTATCCACAGCCTGCTCAATCCTCCCATCAAGGCTCAGAGAGATAAGGGTGAAAATGCATTCATGTGAATTTCTGTTGCTATCTCTGCTCACCACTCTCTCTTTTTTTGATGAGTGGAAGTAGCTGCTCCAGCCATCACCCTGTGTCTCCAGCACAGAAGTGCCCAGAGAACGTCTCTGTGAGGTTTTGAATGAGGGTCATTTCTTCTTGCTAGCAGAATCCAGAGAGACAGACCTTCTCAGTGGCATGGATGGGAAAGGCTCCTACCAGATGAAGGGCTGGAAGCTCAGTCAGCAGCAGTTCATGGCGCTGTTGTGGAAGAGGCTGCTTATTGCCAAGAGAAGTCGGAAGGGCTTCTTTGCTCAGGTGAGAGCACCCAGCATGTGCAGGGTCCCTCAGCAGGGACAGCTCTGGACCATGCATTGTATTCAGAGTTTGAAGGTGGGCAGAAAACCTCAAGGGAATAGAGATAACCAAAACTGGTCTTCACTGCACATTTGAGCAAAAGGGGGCCTGTGCAAGTGAAAGGAGTTACATGATAACCAAGTGGTTACAGTATTCTTGCACAGCAAGAATGCAACTGAGGTTCAAAACCAAATTTGGCCTTGAGAGCAGCATTTGGAGGCTGAATCCTCTGCATGCCAAGTGAGTGCTCTGATGGAATGTCAGGATAGGTCTTGTATTGGTGTCTAGCAATGCCTTGGTGTAAACAGCAAAGACCTTCCTAGGAAACTCTGAAAAAGTTTCAATCCGTGAAGTGACTCACATGTAGCTCCTGATGCCTCTGGGAGCATTTGCTTTAAAAAGGACTTGCTTTTTCCTTACAATTTCAGATTGTGCTGCCAGCTGTCTTTGTGTGTATTGCTCTCATGTTCAGCCTGATCGTTCCTCCCTTTGGGAAGTATCCCAGCCTGGAATTGCAGCCCTGGATGTATGATGAGCAGTACACTTTTATTAGGTATGTTTCTTGTGGCCTAGAAATGATGCTAAATCCTACAATTCTGTTCTTCTCTGCAAACATGAGTTACGGAGTTCATTACCAGGTTGTTTAAATTTGTTTTCTGTGCTTAGCTCAGAAGCACATTTTAATAGAGTCCTGGTATTTTCTTTTTGGACCTTTAAATGCCGACTCAAACTACTGGCAAGGCCATATCCATTTCTGAATGGTGCTATGACTCTAGTAATACTATGCATAAAGATCATGAGTGTGTGTGCTCCTAGGCCAAGCATTCTTCAAAGGGAAATCTCCACCCATATCCTTTTCCTGAGCTCTTTCACTGTGCTCTCAGCCTTGCTCTGCTGCTGCTTTTGCTGTGTGCCTGTTATCCCACTGACCTGATAGTGTTTCTCTGCTGTACCCATAGCAATGATGCTCCAGAAGATGCAGGCACTCAGAGACTTTTGGACGCCCTTCTCAATAAACCTGGTTTTGGGACACGTTGTATGCAGGGACACTCTATCCCGTAAGTAGAACTCCGGGCTGGGAAGAGAAAGCCCAGCTTCTGGTCACCCAGCAGATTTAACTGGCTTTAGGGAATGATAGTCATGCATGGCCAGAGCAGGATTTAAGCCAAAAGAGTTGCAATTACATCCAATTTTTCTGCTCAGGACCTTTTAGAAAGTTACCAGCCCTCAGCATGGTGAGGGAGTGAGGTTTGAGTGCAAGTCCTTACTGACAGAGATGGAAAGGAGACAGCAGTGTCTCCCTCAAATTACTGTTTGGTCCTGAACATGGAAAAGGATCTAGTCATGTTGCTGCATGTTGTTGACTGTAGCTATTCCCATTCCAC
The DNA here is from genome assembly GCA_009819775.1 of Phoenicopterus ruber ruber. Classification (NCBI taxonomy): domain Eukaryota; kingdom Metazoa; phylum Chordata; class Aves; order Phoenicopteriformes; family Phoenicopteridae; genus Phoenicopterus; species Phoenicopterus ruber. Next base: position 54,698,909 of record CM020246.1, read on the forward strand.
AATCCTCTCCTTCTCCCTGCACTAGAAACCTAGGTTAGCACCCCCACAAACACCAGCAGAAAGAGTGGAGAGCCAGGTAGCATTGGTGTTTCCTAGCTCTGCCACTGACTTACTGCATGGCCCTGGGCAAATCACTGAAGATCCAGGCCATGAGTGCAGAAGGGGTATATAGAGTGTGGGGTGGTGTGTCTCTAGCCTGGAAGAACTACAGCTCACGTTTGCAGGACGATGGAGAGAGGGGCAAAGGGCCCTATGTGCTGGCCAGCAGTGGAAAGTAAGCTGTATCCTGCAAAACAGACACAGGAGCTGGGTTACTCCACCCATGGGACACAGGGAAGAGGCTGCCCACTGATGCTGCCTTGGGGAAGAGCAGTATTCTGGTGCCCCAAAGGCAGAAATGTCATCCGAGAAATGACTGACTGCTGTGATCTTAGAATCACAGAATATCTCCAGTTGGAAAAGACCCATAAGGACCATCGAGTCCAACTCCCTGCTCCTTGCAGGACTACTTGAAACCATATGACTAAGAACATCGTCCAGATGCTCCTTGAACTCTGGACGCTGTGTGTGCTGGGACTGACTGAAATAAAGCACTTGTGCTGCGGAGTGAATGAGAAAAGGGGAGTGTCTGGCGCTACTCAGTGTTGGCCAACCTCAGTCTCTTTGGCACTGGGATCTATTAGAAGCTACAGAGCCTGGTCTGTTTCTCTGAGCTGTTTGTCTCAGTGAGGTCAGGCTCCTTTCAAAAACAGCCTGCCTCTTCTGGGGGCTGTGGTGTCTGTTATTTAAACGGTTTGTAAGCAAAGGCCATCATAGTTGTTTTAAAAACTGCGTTTGTCTTGCCTCTTTCCTGACACAGAGACACTCCTTGCACCATGGGGCAGAGGGAATGGACCACCGCTTCAGTCCCAGACTCAGTCCGGGACATCTTCCTGAAAGGCAACTGGAGCATGGAGAACCCTTCCCCATCTTGCGAGTGCAGTAATGAGAAGATCAAGAAGATGCTGCCTGTGTGCCCCCCTGGTGCAGGGGGGCTGCCACCCCCACAGGTAGGAGGGAGGTCAGCAGTACTGGGATGGGGGATGCTCCTGGAGAGCAGAATGCCTGGGTGTGATTCTTGCGTGCAGCACTGCACACAGTTTGCTTGACTCTGCATCTGCGTTTTCTGATGGGCATTTTTCTGTGTTTTCCCTTGTGACGACAGCGTGAGCAAGACACTGCTGACATCCTCCAGAATCTGACAGGCCGCAATATATCGGATTACCTAGTGAAGACCTATGCGCAGATCATTGGGAAAAGGTAGCTGTTGAACACGCCCTCTCCCTTCCCTCCCCACCAAATGCTGCTTGCTGTATGGGGGGATGCTGCACAGATCAGGCAAATAGGCCTGAGCCACCCAAACTCTTCAGCAGTGGGCCAGACCCACTCAGCTCCTTAGGCTGTCCTGATCCACACTCAAGTGGTGGTTCTGCTTTATTAGTGATGCTGTGGCAGCTCTGAGGGGGATGTCCTGAGCCTTGTAGGCAGAGTATGGGGAAAGTCTGGGCACCAACCCTAGGGATTACACCAAAGAGGAGTGGTGGGACATATGCCAGATGTGAGAGGCTATTGCACTCCTTTTCCCTGGCCATGTGCCTGCAGCACTGGCAGGTCTGTTTCTCCCCTTATTCCACATATTATACGTTGGCTTTTTTTTCTGTCTCTACAGCTTAAAGAATAAGATCTGGGTGAATGAGTTCAGGTGAGTTACTGCCTTTTCTCTGTCTTGTATGTGTCCACTAACCCTTGAGCACTGTATTAAGCAGGACAGACCCACCCCGCTTTGCAGTTTGTTTTATATGACTCTTAACTGCCAAATGTTGAGGGAGCATGTTTAAGGATAAACTGGGACAACCCCAGAGCACATCACTGCAAAGCATGCCTGCCTTATGCAGAGAGCAGTGTTGCCTTGAAAAGACTTGCAGGACCAGCCTACTGATACTCCATCCTGGGAGGTGCTATTCTTCCAAACAAGGGGAAGCAGGGAGATATCCTGTTTTGTCTGCACTGGCAGCAGAGGGTAGCTGCATTCATTAAACTGAACAGCACACTGAGCAGTCATAAGATGGCTATTTAACCCCAGAAACAAGGAGCAGGAGACATCATGGCTAAGCAGCAGTGTAGGAAGATCAAAGTCATCCCTTCATGTAAGAGTGGAGATGCTTGCCTTGGATGTAGTGCAGGAAGAGGAGACATCTGGGGAGGGCGGAGGAGTGGCATTTTCTGGAGGTCAGTGAGTAGTCAGGTCTTAGCATCACTTTCTATCTGAACTTTCAGGTATGGCGGCTTTTCCTTGGGAGCCAGCAGTTCCCTCATGCTTCCTCCAAGCCATGAAGTCACTGATGCCATTAAACAAGTCAAGAAGATCTTGGAGCTAGCACAGGTGAGCAGCTGTCCCCCATAAACCTGAGATGCACTAATGTCAGAGTCCTGTTACTTGGGAGATGACTTGGAAGCCATAAAATGAGCAGCATGTGTATGTTAGCTGTGTCTAGTGGCTTCTCCCCATTGCCTCTGAGCAGAGGTCTTGAGCAGCAGAAGGCTTGGGGACACGCTTAGCTGAGGCTTACGCAGCCCACACTGCTGATGTGGGTTCTGCCCAACACCAGTTCCAAGCCAGTGGGGATTACAGACACCTCTGAGTGTTTTGTGGCAGGACAGGGCGGGCTGTCTCAGGGAATTAACAAGTGGTTGCCATCTCCTTCAAAACCTCAGCTGATCCATCCTGTGCTGAGTATGCTTTGCCTCAGAAGAGAACTTGGGCCACAGCTTTCTTCTGAGACTGCCTGTTGCCTGCAATGTCTCTGAAGGTTGCCTGCAGCCCTGGTTAATGCTTATTGCTGGGAAAAAAGCAGGCCTAAGGCTGACCTCTCGTACCAGTGGGACTGCAGAAGGAAAGGGGGGGAGGAAAGCTGCAGTTTCTCAGCCTTCTTACCACCTCAGACTTCGCAGATACAAGTTGCAGAATGGAAAGAAAACTGTCAGAGCTGTGAAAAATCTAGTGTGACCCCCACTAGACTCCAGGACATGAATAAAGGTACTCTGAGGGGAAGTAACTGTCTCTTTGCTTCTTGCAGGGGAGTTCTGGAGATCGGTTTCTCAACAGCTTGTCAAGTTTCATGAAAGGCCTGGATACCAAGAACAATGTGAAGGTAAGTTAGCCAATCCTCACTGCTGTGCCTGCTATTTGAAGTTCTGGTAGCCTGGAGTTATTTTAGTTAGCAAAGTCTCAGTGGCTTGCCTTGGACAACTGTGTAGACCAGAGCGCTCTCTATTTGCTAGTAGAGCAAATGCAGCTTGTATTCTTGAGTAGGTTTCCACAAAATCTTTCTCCCTTGGAATCTAGGCCTATGGCCCAGGACTTCAGTGCTGTATCAGTACTAGCTTCCAGCAGCCTCTTGTGGTTATTGATCAAACTGTATGTTCTGTCCCTGAGCAAACTAGCTGGAAGCATGTGGAAAGAAATTATATGCCCTCAATAGAGGAAGGGATGTTCTGCAGGCCTCAGGAGCCTGTTGGGTAGCTGATGTACCTGGTGCCTTTCTGGTGCTGATGTGGTCTCTTGCAGGTGTGGTTCAACAACAAGGGCTGGCATGCAATCGCCTCCTTCCTGAATGTGATCAACAATGCCATCCTTCGGGCTAACCTGCAGCAGGGCAAAAACCCTAGTGCTTACGGGATCACTGCCTTCAATCACCCACTCAACCTCACCAAGCAACAGCTCTCTGAAGTGGCCCTGTAAGTCCTGATGTGAACATGGATGGGTTTGGGCTCATCAGCTGCTGATTACTGGAAACAAGCAACATGGGAAGTGTTAGCTTCAGTGGTGGACACTCAGTGGCCTGTGGCATTTAGGCTCGTAACGTGCTGGCCTTATTTTCTGTGGTCTGGGCAGGTTGCAACATGTGCTATTGAGCACTTGCTGTTGAACAGCACTGCTGTGCAAGCTTTCTATGTCTCTGAGTCCCTGGAAGCTGCAGTTTCTAAGAACCAGTGTAATCTTCAGACTTTCTGCTGCTTAGGAAATTCCTCTTGGCCATATCCAGAAAGGCGGCTTCCCATGAATACGGTGATTCTTTTGTCCCAAGGTGCCACCATTTGACTAGGAACCATTGATAGATCCTGTTCAGTTTTGCCCACTGTCTCAACCTGAGAGGCACACAGTAATGCACAGGGCTTACTCCACTGAGGCATAGGCTAGTCCACTACTACCACAACCAGAGCCAGGACTCATAAGCTGTCTGCAGACACATCCTTCAAATCTTAGAGCAGTGGCAGATGACAGTCAGATACCTCTGAACTTTAAAAAAACAACAAAAAGAGACAAACCCCCAACCACCCCAAGAAATGCATTAAGTGGGAAATAAAGTGGTGATGATAAGGAAGGCAGAAAGCAGTCTCTTATCCTGAAGTTACCAACTAATCTCCAGGTTGTGGTGCTGTCCTTGAGATGCCAACAGGTTGTGTATGTTCCCTTTGTTACATGGCTGTAGAAAAACTCTGCTGTTAAGACAGCCTGATGTGGTTGTCCTTTACCCTGCAAAACAAGGAGAGCAGGAAAAACGGTTTCTACACTGCCCTGCATGAGCAGCCTCATTTCATCTCAAAGGAGCCAGAACCAGCATATAAACACTTCGCTTTCTTCTTTTTTTGTCCAGGATGACCACCTCTGTGGATGTCCTAGTCTCCATCTGTGTGATCTTTGCCATGTCCTTTGTTCCTGCCAGCTTTGTGGTCTTCCTTATCCAGGAACGTGTCAGCAAGGCTAAACACTTGCAGTTCATCAGTGGTGTGAAGCCTGTGATCTACTGGCTGGCCAACTTTGTCTGGGATATGGTAAGGGCTTCGTGACTGTGCTAAACTGTCATCCATTCTGTGTTTGCAGGGTGTCCATTGCACTGAAGTGCAAAGTGCGGTTGGGGCCAGTGGACACCACATTAATTCAGTGAATAACAACTGTGTCTATGACTTCTGTGTTTAGTCTCTTGGGGCAGTGGTTCACTTCAGTGGGAGGAGGAACACTGAATAGAGAATGAGATGGCAACCATAACCTCAATCATCAGCATTTATTATGTCACTTTAAAATACCTCCCCAAAATGTTTGCTTGTATAGCCCCTTGTTCTGCTCTGTTCAAAGCAGTTTTTTTCAACGTGTGGTGTCCAGAACCTGTGAGAGTCTGTAGACTAGTTCTAGAGGGACCAAGAAATGTAAATTCATCTGTACTACATTGTAGTTCATACATGTGACACTCCTAAGAGTCTCCCATTGGAAATAGCTTTGGGAACACTGAAGAATGTTGAAAACCATTGGTTCAGAGCAGAAAGACAACTTTCATTTTTTTTGTCACCTGGAAACAAATCTAAAGCCATATTTTTCACCTTCCAGTGCAACTACATTGTTCCAGCCACGCTAGTCATCATCATCTTCATCTGCTTCCAGCAGAAGTCCTATGTATCCTCCTCCAACTTGCCTGTGCTGGCTCTGCTTCTGTTTCTCTATGGGTAAGGGATTTCTCATCGGAAGGATGACTGGGAAGGCTCTTAGACTTGGAAAGTGCTTACCTGATGTTGCTGCCTTTCCTCTTGCCAGGTGGTCCATCACCCCTCTCATGTATCCAGCCTCCTTCGTGTTCAAAATCCCCAGCACAGCGTACGTTGTGCTGACCAGCGTGAACCTCTTCATTGGCATCAATGGTAGTGTGGCCACCTTTGTCCTGGAGCTCTTCACCAACAACGTATGTTTCCTCAGAAGCTCCTCACTGTCTTGTGCTGCTATGATCTAATTTCATGTTGGTGCCACGTAGCCCTTAGCAGCCAGTTCTCCAGAAAGGCTAGCCCCTGGCCTGTACCCATTAGCTACTGCAGCGGTTTAAACAGGTTCTGATGGAAATGGGTTAAAACCTACTTCAGCAATGTTCACAGAATAGTTATGGTGGGAAGGGACCTCCTGTGATTGTCTAGCCCAACCTCTGACCAAGGTCAGCTAGAGCAGGTTGCTCAGGGCCATCAGGTTTTGAACATTTCCAGGGATGGAGACTCCACAGTCTCTCTGGGCAACCTCTTCCACTTTTCAATCACCCTTAGGGTAAAAAAAAAAAAATTTTTTATGTTCAAATGGAACTTCCTGTATGTTCTTCATAAGGGGCAGTTTCTGTCTACTACAGGCCGTTTCAAACACTCAAGCATTCAGTTGCCCTCAGTTTGCCTCCTGTGGTAGATTCCTCTCTAACTGTATTGGGAACTTAAGCACCTCACTTCAGTTTTTCCAAAGCCAGATGCCTACTGGTGAAGGTACTAGTTTCTCTCATGCCTGTATGCAACACAAGATGTCTTAGCAGGCCCTGTTTGACCCACACTGGTGTGAAGTGTTCCTTGTGGGAGAAGGTTGAGGAGATCCTGTGGGACTTAATTGTTGATTGTACCACTGCCTGTGGGCATAAGGATGCAGTCCTTGATGATGGTCCTTTTTGTTACAAGGCCTGTTTTAGCTCAGTAAAAACATGTACATGCTTGAAGATAAGTGCCTGGCAGAACAGGAACCTCTCCTCAGGCTGCTGTCAGTCCAACCCATGGGCTAAACCAACTGGAAGACAACAAAGGAAAAGGATTAGAGCCTCCAATATAGCATAGGGAGGGGCTACCCACAGCCACTGAGAGAACCAGTCTGTGCAAGCACAACTTTCCTGTCTCCTCAACCTGTAGACTTTCTGCACGTTACCATTTATAGACACTGCCTTTTAGACTGTGAGTGTTTGGAGGAATCTCTCCTTTGGTGCAGTTTGCTTGTATTAACAGCATCTTGAGCAACGTAACAACACTGTCCAGAGGAGCCTGGCACTGGCTCTTGGGAGAGCGTTTCTAATCCTTGAATTTTTGTGGAGTTGCAGTGTTGGGGGAAGGAGGGGTCAATCACAATATGGGTCACACTTGGCAGGCGGTGGCTGCTTTCTGCTCAGATGGCTCACTGGCACTTGATTTTGTCTTAACAGAAGCTGAACAACATCAATGACATCCTGAAGTCTGTCTTCCTCATCTTCCCCCACTTCTGCCTGGGGCGAGGACTCATTGACATGGTGAAAAACCAGGCCATGGCTGATGCTCTGGAGAGGTTTGGTAAGTGAAATTGTGTATCACAGGGACAGTGGCCTGAACCAAACATGAAAAGCTTGAGTCTGCTCTGAATGAGCACCCTTTGCTCCTCTGACTTTCCAGGAACTGAAAGTGCACAATTTGCAGCACAGATCTGATCAAAGCTGGCAAGTCTCCACGGCTGTCCTCTTTAGGTTGTTAAGACTGAAGAGGGCCTGGCAGATAGATTCCCAGAGTTTTGAGTTGCTAGGGGCATTAAATAAAAATGCATAAAGCCAACTGTATGGAGAGGATCATTAGGCCAAGTGTAAGGAGTGGCTAAGATTCTGGAAAGCTGGGTATTTTTTTTCTGGGATGCAGATGCCAGGCCTGAGTCATAGCCTTTTTGTGCTTCACTAACCTTTTGGGAAGGTGGGTGAGTTCTTCTTTGGCAGACTGAATTCTCTAGGCCCAAATCCCAACTTTGCTACAGTAAGAAATGTGCATGCAGCCACCACTGGCCCCTTGTGTGGTCTATCCCTTCCCTCCTCCTACTGGCTGCTCTCCAGTTGCCCTGGTGCCCAATTTGGTGAGCTCTGCAGGAAGAAATGCTTGCCTGCTCCCGTTGATCTGGAAAGGTGACTGTGCTCTTCGTCTCATTTTGGCAGGAGAAAATCGTTTTGTGTCCCCTCTGTCGTGGGACCTGGTGGGAAGAAACCTCTTTGCCATGGCAGTAGAGGGCGTGGTCTTCTTCCTCATTACAGTGCTCATCCAGTACAGGTTCTTCATCAAACCCAGGTAGGTTGTCTGCTCCACTTCACCACTGTAGGCCGGTGAAGTTTTCATTGGTGTCCCGCATGAAGTGGGGAGAATATTAACTGTGGAGGCCCTGTCATCTTCTGCTAAGGCTTTATCATGTTGCTCTCTCCAGGCCTGTCTATGCCAAGCTGCCTCCTGTGAATGATGAAGATGAGGATGTAACCAGAGAGAGACAGAGGATAATTAGTGGAGGAGGACAGAGTGACATCTTGGAAATCAAAGAGCTAACCAAGGTAACAGAAAAGTTCTGCATTCCTAAGACTTGTTGGCACAAACCCATACAGTTCACCAGAAGCCTCATTCAGAGGACTTTAGTGGGGTCAAAACCAGAGCATGTTTGGAGTGTTGAACATGTACAGCTCTAATTGAGTTCTCTTTGACACTGTCCTTCTCATTGTTTTTCTTCTGGTTTCAGATTTACAGAATGAAGCGTAAGCCAGCAGTTGATAGGATCTGTGTTGGAATCCCCCCTGGAGAGGTAAGCTTATCTGTCAAGTTCATTGCTTTGCTATAACTGCAGTATTTGAGAGCAATAGACAGCAAAGGGTAGGGCAAGATCAGAAAGAGGTGATGTTCAAATTACGTCAAAGGAAATTGCCTGCAAGTTGAAGCAGTTTCTGATTCTGTCTTTCTCTGCCTTTGAAGAAGACACTGAACTCTCAGTGTCTGGGACCAGAGGCCAAACTCTGGTACCCTTCAAGGTTTGGCACAGGTACGCTGTGGTGGCACCGCATCAAGGTGACACCACAGTTCGTTCATTTTCCCTGACTAAAGATTTATGCTTAAAACGAAAGTCCAGAAGTTTTTTTCTGAAAATGCCCTGAAGACTCCCTCCAGCTGTCCTGAGGGTCAAGTTTGCTCCCTCCCATCTTGTCAGTGCTGAAAATGATGCAGCTGAATCCTGTTCTCAAAAACACTGAGCTCATCTGCTCTCTTGTATCCCCAGTGCTTTGGACTCCTGGGAGTGAATGGTGCTGGCAAGTCATCCACTTTTAAGATGCTAACTGGTGATACAGATGTGACAGGAGGAGAAGCTTTCCTCAAAGGAAACAGGTGAAAGACCATGCATCTTTCCTCTACTTTGTGTCAAAGCAGGTCCTTTGCTGCTTTCTCCTCCAGCTTTCACAGGCTTTGTTCTACTTCCAGCAAGTCTAAATTCTGCCCCCCTTTTCAACTCCTGGCATCTGTTTCAGTCCTTTGCTGAGTCTGGTAAAGTACTTCAGCATCTTAGGAAAATTGATTTAGTCTGGTAGTCACTTCTGAATACCTGCCATCTCACGTTTAAATGTCATATTTAAAAAAAGAAAGGAGGGACGGAGAGAGAGAAAAAAGAATTTGGCCAAGATGGACTTCTAGGATCCTGTATTTTTGTTAGTTCAGTGATTCCAAACCCACTGTTTCACTTTCCTCCTTTTAACACCTAAAATAGCAGCGTGTACTTGTGAAATCCTAACAAAGGATTTTTTCTTTTACAGTATCTTGTCCAACATCCAAGAAGTCCATCAGAACATGGGCTACTGCCCACAGTTTGATGCTGTTAATGAACTGCTGACAGGGCGAGAGCACTTGGAGTTCTTTGCGCTCCTGAGAGGTGTTCCAGAGAAAGAAGTCTGCAAGGTAAATGAAACACCGTAGGACCCACCCAAGTGACCAGCTGTTCCTGCTTGCATGCACCCTCCCTGCAACCCATGCAATGCCATGATGTGAAGCAGCTGAAGACACTGCATTGTGAAATCTGCCCCCCTTTTCTTCCAGGACAAACCAAAGTTACTGTGGTTTTTCAGTGCTGCCTAGAAAAGTGTACTAAACGGAAGGGCAGATGCTTTGGGTCCTGCATTCTCATAGTGGATGTGTTTCTCCACTGAATAACTTCTTTTCTTTAGGAGTTTAAGGGCTGTAGAGCTGCAGATCATGCAGAACCTCACCTGCTGTCAAGAGTTAATTCTTCAAAGTCCCAGGGAGCAAGCACTCTACAGCTTAACAAAAGCCTCACGCTGGCTGTTACATCTTTCCAATTGATCACGCTGCATCATTAAAGTGCTGCTATTTCAGCATTCAGGCAGGGGGTTACACTAACAGTCTTTAGGCAATTGATGACAGCTGCCAGTACCATACAGCACCCTTCTCAGTGCTGTTTCCTTGAGTTAATAGCCGTTTTCACTATATGTGTCTTAGGTGCTGCAGAACAGGAACTGCTGTAGGTAGGAAGATAACATCTGTACCCAGTGCTTTGGATAGGGCCAGATCTGGTGCCTAGGGTACGTCCAGGTAGCTTGAATCCCTCTTTGAGAGTAGTGATGATGGGTGAAAACTGCAAACTCTTTGAAAGGTTGCTGGCGAGTTCCTCTGTGTGATGTTCCCACCAGCCCCATAGAAAAAGGGTCCCAGTTCTGGGTATGATCTGAGTAGTAGCTGAATCTCTTCCCCCAAACACCTTTTAGTCCCCAGGGCAACAATGCCTGCCTAATTGGCACCAGTAGTAACACTCCTGAATGACAAAGCAGATCCTCCCCATCTGTCTGAAGGGCTAAGATGCACCACAGTAGGATTGCTCTGTGTCAGTAGTGACCATGTCTCTGCTGCAAGCCCACCGCAACCGGAAAGCTAGCTGAAGCCAGTGGCTGCTAAGAGCAGTACGCTGGTGGTTAATGTGGCTCAACTGATGTTGAACTCGTGCTCACTGGCCAATAAGCTGCAGCCACATGATTTTCTGGCCTCCCAGGGGCAGGATTGCTTATACCCTGATCTGGAGGTGAACATGGTGTTTCAAAACCCATATCCATGCCACATTACATCCTCACATGAGTGGCCCTTCTCAGAAATGTTTTTAAAGGCAAAGCTTATAAGGAGAATCTTATTGTATAGATGTTGCTGTGCGTGATTCAAGATCGTGGTGTGCTATCTCTTGTAGGTTGGTGAGTGGGCAATTCGGAAACTGGGCCTTGTGAAATATGGAGAAAAATACGCTGGGAATTACAGTGGAGGGAACAGGCGCAAGCTCTCCACAGCCATTGCCCTCATTGGAGGGCCACCTGTGGTGTTCCTGGTGAGTCTGCAACCTTTGCTCATTAACGTTTTCCTTGGAAAATAGAAAAATCAGGTTCAAATGAAGACTAGATATTTCACAGCCAACTAATGTTTAAATACATTATTAGTCACTTAAATGTGAGCAAAGAGCACACAGAAATAAAGATTATCTATTTAAATGTAGGTGCAAACTATAATGTGCCTTTAGCTTCTGTTTCTGAAAAGTCACTGGGGAAGTGGGGCATCTCGAACATGATGCCAAACTGTCAGCTGTGTAGCATCTTCACCACCTTAGTACTGCTGCAAAGATTTCTATGCCTACAAAAAAATAACAGCCTTCCTGCTGGACACAAGCAAATCTTACTGTGCAGGAGATTTAGTCCTGTGTTTTTAATAATTCAATGAAAACTGGAAATAGGTATTTTAGGATTCTTTAGATTAAAATCAAGGACAAACTTTAGGATTACTGAAGTTCATAGTGCAGGAGAAAGTAGTCTAGTGCTCTGTTTAAAGAAGCTAATTGACTTCAACTTGGTTTAGAACTGGGTATTTTAACATGTTATAATTGCAGAATAAGCAGTACTTCTCAGTTCTGAAACAGATGTTTGCTAATTTAAAATTTGGAGCATAAATTATTTTCTCATTTTGGAAAATGAGTCAAACTTGCTTATTTTCAAATTTTCCAGTATGCATAATCAGAATGGGCAGGTCATTTCAGAGATGAGGTATTTGTCGGTCAAATGTAACAGTATAACCTGTTTTTTGTATGTATTTTGCAGGATGAGCCAACAACAGGGATGGATCCTAAAGCACGTCGTTTCTTGTGGAACTGTGCTCTGAGTGTAATCAAAGAGGGGAGATCAGTGGTGCTCACATCTCACAGGCAAGTAGCAGCCCAGTTGTATCATACCCTGGCTTTTGCATCTACCAGGGCTGGATGCTAAACTCTGCTTGACTGCTCTGCCCTTCACTGCTGCTTGTGGTGTTAATGAATTTACTTCTGCCTACAGCATGGAAGAATGTGAAGCCCTGTGCACTCGAATGGCGATAATGGTCAATGGGCGATTCAGGTGTCTGGGCAGCGTCCAGCATCTAAAGAACAGGTAGCTTTTCTTTTCACTTACACCACAGAGTTGTCTGGAAATTTTTAGGGAGATACAGTCAGACTTAATTCCTCGTGCAGCATTCCCATTGCTATTCTGGCTATGGGAAATGCTGCTGGATTTTAAGCTGCACTTGTATTTCAAAGGCACTGATCTCCTGTGCTGGCCCTCTTGTTTACAGATTTGGAGATGGTTACACTATAGTGGTGAGAATCGCAGGGGCAAACCCAGACCTGAAGCCTGTTGAGGAGTTCTTTGGCCATGCCTTCCCTGGAAGTGTCCTGAAAGAAAAGCATCGGAATATGCTGCAGTACCAGCTTCCCTCTTCACCGTCCTCCCTGGCCAGAATATTCAGCATTCTCTCCCAGAACAAAAAGAGACTCCACATAGAAGACTACTCTGTTTCTCAGACCACACTTGACCAAGTAAGTTTTTTAAGTAGCCTGTCTGCCAAAAGCAGCTTCATGCAGAGGTAGGAATAAATCCACGAATTTACTGGACCTATCTTTTTCATTTCAGCAAAGTAGAGTACTGAATCGCAGGACTAGTTCGGGAAGCCCAATGTATAAAATGCCCTGAATTGATGAAAATCCAGGGTGATGTGTGACATGGCCTTTTTTTCTTGTAGGTATTTGTAAATTTTGCTAAGGACCAAAGCGACGATGACCACACTAAGGACCTGTCATTGCACAAAAACCAGACTGTGGTAGACATTGCAATCCTTAATTCCTTCCTGCAAGATGAGAAGGTAAAAGAAAGTTGTGTGTGAGCCAATTTCAGCAAAGAAACGATGAGCAGAATGCAAACTTCCTTTTCCTGGGATAGGATACTCCCAAAGAAGAAGCTAGAGGAAGAGAAACTGGACACTCTACTGATAACCATTCAATGCAATGCAATTCAATGCAATGAAAACAAAATTCCTTTACAGGGGCAGTGCCTCATGGAGTCGTCTTGTACTGTTCTCAAGTGAAAGACTTGAACTTAGCTCATTGCAGTGTAACTCTGAAGCTGTGGTAAAGCACCCACCAGATGCTGTGGGCTTTCAACCATACTGTATCTTGTCCTGTACAGTATGTTTTTACTAGGGTTGCAAAAATAGTTCACTGAGGAATCATGGCCAGTGGTTATTTATAGATATTTTAGACATGCATGTTTTAGTCTTTAAAACATTCATGTCAAGAGTGGGAATTTCCTGGTGCTACATCCATTGCTGGCAATGAATGCACCAAGACAGTCAGTGGCAAGAAAAGTCACCACCAGTGTTGTAGCCTTAGGTTGTGAAAACTTACCTGACCAGCTGCTTTTCCTGGACTGGTGTAGGTCAGTTGGTGACAAATCTGGGGCCACAAAGCAGTACTGTGCAGATGGAATGGCAAGAGACAGACCACCATATCCCTACGTCTCCATCAGTAAGTGGTGATATGCGGAACTGTGAACCCTGCACATGCACAGGATTGTCCCACCAGCATCACAACCAATATCCTACTCTGACTAGGTTTTTGTGTAGCTAAGTACTCTCCTGCTCCTTTGAGGTACTGCAGCAGCTGCATGAACACCTAGTAGGAGGAAGTGGGTGAGAAGCAGACCTAGGGTTTGGACCACAGCAGCAAACTCAGTAGTTGTACAAGCTGCTAATGCCAAGAGCAAATTCTAAATCATGAGATGTCACTCAGTTATGTAATATCTGCTCTTTAACCCCTGCTTTGCACCAGAAAGGTACCCATCATCAGAAGTTATTGCTTAGCACGAGCATGTTGCCATTTCTGGCTTTGCCAGATAAAACTAGAAATGAGATGTAGATTTTTTGTAACAGTATTATTTATGACTTTAAGTAGGTAGCATAATTAGGGATTGAAAGTGCTTTCAGTTGATCTTTGTAGCCACAGTATTTCTTTACATTATGCCTGCAATGCTATGCTCTCATTCTATCGTTTCAGCGATAGCTACATTCATGATCTGACCAGGTTCCAGACTCTAGCAATCAGCCGCTACCTGCAATTCCTGCAAGTTGTTCACCTAAAATTTTCCCGTTTGGAAACTGGTATAACGTTAGATTAATGTGTAAGTTCTGTTGTGCAGTGTAGTTTCAGTCATTAGGTGATCCCTAACTGGAGAATACACCCTTATTGTATGTGTGACAAACTGCTTCAGTTGAAGAACAGGATAGTTCAAAGTAGTAGTGCTACAGTTACATCAGCCAACAATTTTTAAAGTTTTACAAAGCTAGAATAATATTAGAGGAGATATTGTATGGTAAGAACAACCAATTCTTGTTCACATTGTACAACAGTCGAGGGAGAGTATGCTTTCATTAATACACTTATGGGCCCCTCTATCTTGCTTTTACATTCAGAAATAGGTTCAGTAATGTGGTTTGAACCCAAGTGCAGTTCCTGGGCTATGCCTGTATGTCATGCCTCCACCTTAAATACCCGTACAGGTTCTGCACTAGTTCTTGATGCTACTCTGCCATGAATCAGTCATGGACCATTTTCTTCTGTGAATGCCCATAGCAGCCCAACAAACAGTGAAGAGGCTGGCATGAGTCTGAAGAAGGTTGATTACGTATTTCCAGGTATACTTGGTAACGTTGACCGATTCAGCATTTTTAATACACAAACAGTTAAACAGTTAGCACAAGTTCCCAGTCCCTGCTGTGTCCTGCCTTGGGGTAAAGTAAGAGCTTACTACATGCTCTGCTGAAGTGCCTTTTTCATAATATTTTTTTTTTAAATCTGTATAATACATTGCTAAGGGGATTGCGAAAGGAGTGTAATGGGGATTGGTATACCTCACTTAAAACATGCTTTGTTATTACCCTTATGGCATCGTCACCCTATGGGGATGAGTTACAGGGTGATGAATACACCAGACTTCCAGGTGCAGAAAAATTACCAAACAGCTGAGCTACAGCCATGACTTCTCTGTAACAGGCTGCAGGTATGTTACGGTATCATTGAGACAAATAGCATGTATGGAAGGCTTACCACTGCTAAAAATCACTATTACAAATCAGCATTAAGTCACCAAAGTGAAGGGCTTAAGTTTTGCACTGCACCAAACTAGTGCATGTAGAACTAGAACAAGTTCTAGGAGGATTCAGATTTGGTCCTGGAAGGGCTGCAGTTTGCTCTTTGTAACTGCTCATGTGAATGATTAATTTAGCAGGCAACAACAGTTACATCATAATCCTCTTTTCTTAGCCCACTGAAAAGAGAGATTCTTGATTCCTATTGCCCTGGGACTGTCGTGCTTATACAGTCTGCTATCTGTGACAAAATGTTGCAGTAAACATGGATATTAACTGAACTATTCCACAGCTCTGATCTGTCGTGTTTGTACTGAACAGACAGCATAATGCAATTCTCATGAAGATTTGTCATGGAATAAGTTCAGACAGCCACTAATTTACTCTTTTGTGTATGTTGGGGAAGAAATCACTCTAGAGTCACATACGGTATATGAACCACTCTTGATAGTGAAACTGCATTGAGGTGTTAACTTATTTTAAACTTTATTGCTATTGACATGTTGCATCCCTCTTTGTAGTACATTTGTAGTTCAGTAAGGAGTTGTTGTATTTTCCCCATGGTTAAACCACCACTTTGTGCTTATCCTTCGCTCCTGACTTATAGTTGGTCCTTCATTCCAAGCACTTTATGCTGTCTGTAATGGGATCTATTTTTGCACTGGAATATCTGTTAACTTTGCAAAAATCTAGAGAGATTTCACAACTGAAATTTCTAAGTTAAATCCTTAAATGGACATTTTCATTAAAAGCAAAAAAAAAAGTATATATATTTGTATTTGCTAATAACTGTTACGTGAAGTATTAAAAGGCACTCTAATTGCCTTGTGTTAAGTAAAAAATAAAGCTGTTAAGGCACCACTGGTCTTCAAAGTGTCATTTTTGCATGTGTTCTTTTGAGGAGTGCTGTTAGAAGCTCTTGTTTTGCCTGGTTTTGTTTTGTTGTGAATTTTGATGCATAATGTACAAGCAAGTTCCAGTATCTCTGCAAATTACTATGAGGCATGTACATAGTATTTTCAGGTGAGTGAGGTGGCACAAGATTTGAAAAGCAAGTGCTACTTTTAAGCTTCTCAAGTTAGTAACTAAAAAGGTCTCCAGCAAATTCTGAAAAAAGTGATCGATGTAACTGTCAAATCCAGCTGCAGAGCATAACAAACTTATGTGGATGTTTAAATCCCAAGTCAGGTACCTGCCTCTGAATATTTCCATTACAGAGACATGGCAAGTTGCAACTATTGATAATTGTTCCTCCTCTTTGCTAACAATACCCTATACCTGTTTTCACTGACAAAGCAAAATGTTACATTTGAGTATAAAGACTCTGAAATACCCTGAAATACCCTAAATCTAGCTAATCCTGTCCTGGTTTTGGCTGGGATGGAGCTAATTTTCTTTCCAGCAGCTACTATGTTTTGGATTTAGTATGTGAGAATGTTGATAATGCGCTGATATTATTAGTTGTTGCTAAGCAATCAGGGACATTTTGCAGTGTCCCGGGTTTTGCCAATGTTGCAGGTGCAAAAACCTGGGAGGGGTATAGCCAGAATAGTTGATGCAAACTGGCCAAAGACAGTATTCCATACCATAGATGTCATGCCCAGTCTAAGTGGGGGTCAGAGAGTGGGTCAGGTCCTTTTTTTCCCTTTTTCCCTCTTTGTGTTCGTTCGTTTGCCTGTTCGTTCCCTCGCTCCCTCTCTCTGGAACTTGCTGTTCCAGGATAGCTGCTGGGAATATTCCTGTTCCCTGACTGCTGCTCAGCACGGGCTGTATTAGTTGTCGGGTGGTGAGAAATTGTGCATTGTTCATACTATATATTCTATTATCCTTATTATTATTATCATCATTAATATATAATTATCTTTTTTCTTTGCTGTCCTGGTGAACTGTTTTCATCTTAACCCACGAGTTTTCCTTTCTCTCGGATTCTCCTCCCAACCCCACTGGGCAGGGGGGGAGTGAGAGAGCGGCCGCGTGGTATTGGGTTAAACCACGACATCCTTAGCTAATACGAAATTAAAGGAAGATCACTCAAGTTAATACCAGATTGATTTTGAACAGCAGTTTACAAATGAAAGTGGAATAATGGTCTGATTGCTCAAAGGAAAATGTTTTTTAAAATTTTGCCTTCTACTGCCTATGGTCCCACTATCAACCAATTAAGTTCCAGAACCCAACCGAGTCTTGAAGTTATACTCATCAGGAAAATTCATCGAGATAAGAAGCCAAGTAAAATTTCCTGGGTTTTCTGTTTTAATCTAGTGTCCAGCTGGTGCTTTGTGTAATGTGCTTATCAACCTGTTGTCAGAAAACAACAAACTTTGGAATAAAGCACACCTCTAGCATCCTGAGTATTCTTTAATGTCAATGCTGGTGACAAGGAAAGTAGTTTCACTAAAAAAAATAGTTTCACTGTTTTTAGTATCTCTCTCTATTTTTTATTCCAGGAAACAATGAAGCAAGTTAATTTTTGCATCCATGTGAAAAAAAAGGCCTGTTAATTCCTTTGAGTTCACTGCAGTAAGGCAACATTCTGAATCATCTTGGTTTATCAGCCATTTATACCTTAAAAATTTGATTTGTAAAATGTAAGACAGTGGTCTCTGAAGTAGTGCTTGTTCCACCTTGAGAATGCTAAAGGTGGCTCTGTTGGAGGGAGCAGAGGATGAAGACTTCGGTATAGGAGCTGGGATCTGTTACACTCCCTTACTACAGCAGCTGGATCCCATCCACCCACCTTGGACATAAGCATAATTGCCTACAGCTGTTTTTTTAGTGCTTTCCATGAGATCTTCATGCACTTTACATAAGCAATAATCATCATTAGGCAAACTGCAAAAAGATACTTCAGCAGAGAAGGGAAACTGCTCACTGCAGGTCAGTGGTGAACCTGTGGAAAAGCCTCCCGAGTGCTCTGCCAGTGACCTTTAAATTGCAGAAGAGGGTGCTCGGTACCACTGTACACAGAATACAAGTTTGACCTCTCGGGCCGTGTGCCCTCTGCCCTGCTGCTATTCACGCTAGCTTACTGGTGCTAAAGCAACTGTTACCGAGACTCTTGTTGACCAAAATGCAAGACCTGCCAAAGGCTGTACTTGGAAAATGGGGTTTATCATTTCACAGTTTAAAAAGAGTAAGAGCTTGAGCTGTAAACACTAAAACTTCATGCTTTATACAAATTTATTTGGCTTTTAACAGTCTAGCAAAAAGTATTTCAAAGAATGTAAGCACATGTGAATCAGCTGAGTTTTTGACTACACAGTTGAACAAGAAGGGCTAATCAATTTTAGCGCCCTAAACAAATATTAAAATACCTAAGGCAAAGCATTATGTGTGTAATCCACAGTTGGGAGGAACTGTTTACTGAACAGAAAGGAAAGGGCTGAAGTGAACTATAACAAGAGAGTGAATAAACGCTCTTCTTGTGGCAGAGTTCATCAGGACACCTACCTGACCAGCTTCACTCCAGCACCTCCTAGGTGCAATTCCAGCCCCATCAACACTTCACATTATCCAGAATTAACAGAAAGCATCCCAGTGAGAAGTCTGATTAAAGCATAACTGGGTAACAGATATGTGAGGGCCTTTCTTAAGCCAGTATGCAATAGCCAAGATAGGATAATTACAAGAGTCACCAACGTACATTGTGAAAATGATACAAGTGCTGAGCTGTAACATTGGAAAAGAGCACTTAACTTACTAAGTGTGGTAAGTGATCTAGCTATGCAGAAAAGCATTAAGAACTGAGGGGTTAAAATAAAAGATAGGTGAAGTGCTGTTCATGCCATAAATGATACGGCTCAAGTTCTTTTTTCTGGGGATGTAGGAACATCACCATAAACTGCTGTTTAGCAATTGCTATCAGGGTGCAAAATTTTACTGATTTACATTGCTAGTGATCAGCATTTTGCATCCATTTATTGTAAACTGAAGAACAGCTGGCTCATTTCATGAGGGTATGATGATCCATGTGATGGCACTTGCTGACAGCACTTCCATCTTGTCTTTTCTGCCACCAGTTCCATTCTTTAGAAGGAGGTTACTTCAGGGGCGAGCATTGCAGGGGAATCAGGAGCACATTTTGCTGGGACTCCAAGAATCTGACACTGTCCCGCACTGAAATTAAAGGCGTATTTAATTAAGACAGTAATCCAGTGAGAAAGAATACTTTTCTCAGCATGCATGCAGGTAACACTAGTGAGCTCTCTGGATCCATCATCTCTTACCAGCTGCTACCACTCTGGCGTCTTCATGGGCACTGTGCCTTCCTGCTGCCCGGTGATCTGGGCTCTCGTTCCACCAGATCACATGGACTGAGAAAGTACAAATAAAGTCAGCTGAATACTGTTATGCTGCAATACAACATGAACTGTAAGTCCTAGCAGTCTGCCTTCACCTGTTAGATGCCTTGCAGTTAGCAGAAACAATTCTCCAGCCAAGTAAGTGGTGGGATGATCTTTTGCTGAGCCTTTAAAATGTTTGACTCTTTAACTTCCGATCTGAGAGTCTTTTAAGATAGCAGCACCTGGCTTAAGCCTATAACCCAATACACAAAGCTGGGTTCAAGGACTGTTTACAGGACTTTGGTGATCCACACCAACATTTTCATCCAGCTGGCCAATCCTGATCCAGGACAAAGCCTTGCCCCTCTCCCTCCACCCCTTCCCATGCCAGAGTCTGTATCAGAAATTGAGTAGTACCTGTGTTAAGTAATCCATACTCTGTGTGGAAAACACCCACCAGCTTGGTGTAGCCTGTGTTGATGTGAGCGTTGATTGCAGCTCGGAACGCTTCACCCCACAGCGCTGGCCCACCAGGCTTCATCTGGAAAGTGACCCATTCGTATACTCCTGCAAGAAAAGGCAAAGACGACCTCAAGAAAGGAAATACAAATTAATATGCCGGTTCTCAACCAGTGTGTCATGGCCACGACATATTTATTGTGAAACCAGTACTGCAATTCCCCACCATTTGGGCGATGTTTGCATGTTTGTACATGTTTGCAGGATTTGGATTGAACACTGCAAGGTGGCCTTTTCAAAGACTGGCAATGTTTTCTGGCATTGAAGTGGTTTATGACATTATAAACCCCTTTGACTCCTGGCAACTGGTCACAGCAAGATCTGAAGGCATAACCAACAGACCGGGATTAGCTCAGCATCTCTGCTCTGCCAAACAATCTTCCTTGTTTGTAGACAAATGGCATGATTTGCCAAAGGACTCCAGTCCCGCTACAAGACAGTCCTGCTATCCGTCTCCTTTCCGTTCAGGTAGTTGCTCTAGATCACAATTGCTGACACGTTAATAGAAAGCTAGACACTTGCCATATGGCAACGTGTGTCTGGTCTCGTTCTCCAGCAACGGGCTGGAGATATAAACTAAAACGGGAATGAAGTGTTTGAAAAGTCAGCTCTCCAGTTTTAAGAGAAAACTGGACTGCTTTCAAATTCAATTGTAACAGCACAAAATTCAGAACCACGGGGAAATAAAGAACAAAGATTACTGTATGTATGCACATGCTGAGGGCAAAAGCAAGGCCTGTTTAATGTCACTCCACGCAACAAAGTCTGCAAATGTTCATAAATTGGGGAACAATCAATACTGTTAATACCACATTTGCTACAGAGAGAATTAGAATACATAAGGACAGGACCTCTATACCTAATCTATGATTATGCAAGCAAAGCATGCTTGACATGCATGTATCTTTTTATTTTTCTTTAAACTACTATGCGAAAGAAGCAATAACATCAAAGTGAACTGATAAAAGAGAAAAACCTCTGTGAAAGAGAGGTCATTGTCTTTAGTGTCTCCAGGAAATGCCCTCTCACGGACGGATGGACAAAGCAGGTCCGGGATGACTGCTCTGACCACTACTGCAGCGTTGCCATTTTGCACGTTCACTTTGGCAATTCACACACCTCTTTACAACCTTAATGATCACGTATCTAGTCAGTTATTGATGTAAGTTAGTGTAAAATACTTCTTAAAAACTTTGTCCCTCGTCTGTGTTATGTCACCTTTTCAACAGGGGTGTATGTATGTGCACTTGTTACATAAAGGGTTATAAAACCATGTAATACCTGGTTTAAACTTTAAGCCATTTTTTGTTAGTCCATCAGCATCAGTAACTTTAATCAGCAAAAGAGAAGATAAGCTCACCCCCTTCTTTTGGAGGCTTCCCAAGTTGACACCAAGGTACCAGATAAGCAACCTCATTGTGCTGCTTCTCTATCAAGGGGAGAGCTGGGGAGATGAATTTTCCCTGCCAGTCTTTGTCATTGGCTAATGCATGCCGGACTGCTGCTCTGTGGGCAAAATCATCTGCAAGAAAGGAAAAAAAAAAAAAGAAAAAAAAAATATGAAAAAATGCACTTAATGTCACATTAGACTCCATGAAAATGTATCATTACAAGGAGACAAGCTGCACTTAATAAGTTTGAAATTGGTATTTTTAAACAGTGTATTAGCTTGAAGCAGGTGTGGTAAGTTTCCCTTAAATTCTGCAAAAGCCACATTTTCCAGAAAGTTTATTTAAAAAGTTAAAATACATTAAGTGATGTTACTGTTAAGAAAGATTCATATATGGCATCTGCAGGGACTACTGGATGTGGCAACAGTTACCAAGGATAAGGAGATTCAGAGAAAGCACAGTGGATATGGAAATGTAGTGGAAAAGAAAATTCAGAAGGAATATTAGCCTGCCAAGAGAAAATTAAAAAAAACATGAGTTTTGGCTTATATAAAATGACATTAAAATTACAAGTGTAGAAGTAATGTTTGTTTGTTCAGCTACATAAAAAGTTATTAAATGCCCAAAATCTAAAGCCTTTCTTCTTTTTTTTTTTTTTTAATTAAAAAAAAATCCACTGAATTAAGAGTATCTGAATTCCAATTGGTTAGGCTGCAGTGGCATCTTAACCAGTAAGTTTATGCAAACAGCTTTCACTAATACAAGAGATAAATCCAGCATCTGAGAATGGGAAGAACTTAGAGAAGTATCAGTATTTTGGGACTAAGAGAAAAATATAGAAATTATTTTTAACTGCTAAAAAGATGTAACCTGGGGTCTGATGAATCCAGGAGAAAGCATGTTGTACCTTACACATTTAAACATCATTAGGAAACAAATAAAAATTACAGTTTTTTTCCTTAGTTTTGCATTTTAAAAGTTTCTCACAGATTATTAAAAATGGAGTGTGTTGGGTTTTTTTTTTAAAGAAAGAAACAATAGACAAGGCTAAAAAGTTCTGAGAAGCAGGACAATTTATTAACCATAGATGCACATAAACTTGTAATATTCCCGTTGACAGATGGCTGGTCCCTTCACCCCTCCAGGACAAAGGGGGTGACTATTCTAAACAGGTACTGTGAACATGCTGGATTAAGTTAAAAAATATTTACCACGAACAAAGCACTCTGTTGCAGTTCCTCTGTTACACCTGTTTTGAGCAGAGATCTCTGTTTAAGAACAGTTGTAACTTTCTCATCCCACCATGTCAAAATTGTTCTGACAGGCTCTGCAGCGTTCTTTTCAGTAATCAGCATAGGAACAAATTTTTTTGGACACTTTCTTACAGTGAGAGCAACAAATAGAAGCTGGGTAAGCATTCTCCTTGCCTGCTGGCCTAGGAGACAGGGAGCACAGAGAGCGCAGCGCAGTGCGAAGGGATGCTGAGCGTACCATACTTCCAAACATGGACCATCTTATTCATGGCTCCCAGCTCCGCAGACCAGCATCCCACTAGCTCCGAGTGAGCTGTGCGAAGGTGAAAGTACTTGTTGACCATGTCCACAAACTCCTTCATCTTCGACGGCTTAACATCATATGTGCGAATTTCGTAGAAAATGCTATTATTTTGTCTGGGCCCTGTAGCAAGGGATGCAAGTACCTGAGAAAAAAATATTAAGAAAAATAACTAAAACTAATTCTAAAGCCAGAAAACCGTCTTCTGTCTAATTTCTAGACTTATTTTTTTTTTAAAAGTGAGATTCTATAGATGGATTTTTTTACTGGGGGCTGGGAGAGGAGGTACTCCGTGATCTCCACTACAAAAGTATCTCGTGACCTTTTTCTTTGGAAATAGTTCCCATGTGCATTATTTTCTGCAACTCCTGTCGGCAGTGCAACAGACCGTGACGTGGCTTTTATTTGTTGCACTCAATTGTTTAATTATTAGCCCATAACAAAGCAGGGTTTTCCTTTTCTCATATCCCTTTCTCAGTAAGCCAACAGCAGGATGCAAAAAGTCAAAGCTAAACATGTGATTCAAAGGCGAGGCTGCTGAAGCCACCGAAGCAGAGGCAACATCAACACCTGCCTGCGTTGCCCTTACCTGACCAAGTCACACTACTGCAATCTGTTTTCTAATTACAATCTCACATCAGTATTAGCAAATTACATATTTTGGGCAAAAGAAAGAAAAATATACCAACGCTTGGGAAAAGACTGATTCCTTCCAGTACAAGATTGCTCAAGTCTGCATCCTTGCCCTTTGCTGGCTGCTTCCCAAAGGCGGGTCAGGAACAGTTTTTTTCTGTTCATATAACATAAAACCCTTCAGAAGACCCAGAATATGCTTATTTTTGCAACTGCCTCAATAACCTGGAACATCCTACCTGCCTCCAAATAAAACTAGAAAAACAAAGGCCAAACCAAATGTTTGGCCTGAGCCCGTATTTGCACAGAGGTGGCTGCAGGATGGATTTTGGACATGCCTCCTTTCACGAGCATCGGCAGGTATGCGCACCATACAGCTCAAGCCACAAAATACTGGTGGCCAAGACCAGAGGTCTTGTTGCCCAATGACCCTTTGGAGTGTCACGCATCTCGTTTTGGTCACCATGTGCCACAGCTTCTTTTAGCATTCACAGTTTCTAAATCCCCACAGGATCCTGAACTAACAGTAACCCCGCACTTACGGTGAGCAATCGTGACGGCAGTCGGCCATCAGTGACCCACCCAGTGACGAATTTCTGCGGGAAAAGAGGAGCCTATATGTTTTCTGCCACTCAAGCAAATACTGGACCGCTGCTGGATCACCTCTCCCGTTCAAAGAACATGTCACATGGTTCTGGAGAAGAGCCGGGGCCGACGCTCAGCACAAGGCATGCCCCTGCTTGCAAACTGGCCCGTTAAAGAGCGTGTCGCGACAACGACAGCCCCTCCCCTGGCGGGCACCGCCCGGCCCCCGCCCCGGCCCAGACCCCGCCCCGCGCTGGGCCAAACCACGCCCCCGTCGAGCCAAACCACGCCCCCGTCGAGCCAAACCACGTCACGTCGAGCCAAACCACGCCCCCTCGAGCCAAACCACGCCCCAGTCGAGCCAAACCACGCCCCAGTCGAGCCAAACCACGCCCCAGTCGAGCCAAACCCCACCCTCTCGCCGACCCCGCCCCCACGGCTCTCACTAGCAGCCCCGCCCCCTGCCGCCGCCGCCGCCGCCGCCGCCCCCGGCTCGCCCCGCAGCGCTCCGGCCGTTACCTGAGGGCGGGCCCGGGCCCGGGCCAGGCGGGCGGCGGCGGCGGCGGCGAGCGGCCGGCGGAGCGCCCCTGGGGGCAGCATGGCGAGCGGCAGGCCGGGCGGAAGGCAAACGCGGCGGTCCGCGGTCGGTTGTGTGGGAGGGCGGGCGAGCCGCCCTTGGGCGGGGCAGGACGGCAGACTCTCCCTCGTCGGGGCGGCCGTTGGGCCGGGGTTGAGCAACCGTTGGGCGGCCTGCACGTCGCCGGGGCGGCCGTTGGGGCGGCCTCTGCAGCCCGCCCAGCTGCGTGGGTCAGCAGCAAACGGAGCCGCAGCGAGGGGGGTTTAGTTCCTGGTTTTTATTCCGCTGGAGTGGGGTGGAGGGATGGAGGATGAGTGCACGGCTGAGAAGAAATGCTCGTTCAAGTTACCAGGCTTCAGTGCCTGAAATGTGGTACCTCTGTCTCTGCCTGTGTGCCTGAATACAATAAAAAGGTATCCTTATTGCTCAGGGAGACCTAGGACTCTTTGTCCCCAGCAGGTTGCCTCGGGGCAAATCACTCAGTAAACCACGTTCCCCCCAGCATTGGGAGGATCAAACTTCAAATTGTACAGATAGAAATCCTCCACCCGCAGTCTTCCTCCGGAAGAAAGCCCTGTGGCTTTTTGCTGTAGCACTCTTTCGGGTAAATCCAAGCGTTGTGCCAGGGGTGTACAGTGCCAAGCACTGTCACTCCATTACAGCTGTATGCCCAACTGCATAGTTCTTACTAGCACACGGTTACCTAGGGGTGGGATTTTGTGATGACTGAGACTGTATACCTTTGTGGAATTAAATACGGGCCAAAACAAATGTAAAGGTTAAATTCCTATTGGTGTTGGTGCATCCAGTGTTTTACCAGTGGGAGACAAATCAACTCCTAGCAAAGGAGCTGTGGAAGACTACCTAAATAAACAAGGCAGTATCTTTCATGATTCCTCTTAACAGGGGCAGCACATTCCTTCCTCCAGCTCAAGTAATTGATTTTGAGGGCCTCTGCATGGAATTAAGGTGAAGAGAGGAATAATGGATTCGTGCCTATGGAGCTTTCATGCTTTTTCTCACAATTACGGACAATTTTTCTCTTTGTTAAAGACAAGCCCAGGAAGAAAGATTGTCTAAATTAAAATGAGATAGAAAAACTAGTTCTAACAAACACATTAAAAGAGTGGTATGGAAAGAATGAAGCATCTGCACTGCATATATGTTATATGTTCATTTGCAAGTAGTATTCTTGGTTACATTTTTTATATCAGAAGAACTGAGCATGATACATGCTACAGTGTTTTTGCAGTATGGCATGAATAATTCTCATAGTTTCTACAGCAGAAGCACACATGATGTGTGATTACTGATGCAGTTATTGCTGGGTTAAGATTGGTTTAATGTGGTTTTTTTTCACTTATGAACAAATTCTATTTCAGCTGAAGGCAGGGAATGAGATGGCAAACTCCAAAATATTTAAGGTTCTCCTTTGTTTATCTTATTATATGGATGAAGTAATGATGTTGTTCATGGCCATGTTGTGCTGGAATATTCCTTCACATTTTTAAAAGCTTTTATTGTTTGAGCTTTTCCTGTGTTTGCATTCTCATCAGGAATGATCACACAAGCCCCAGCTTGAATTTAGTAGTCATAAAAAGCAGGTTTTGTTCTTGCTAACCTGAATAGTCAAGAAGAAGCTTTGATTTTGTGTTTCTTTTGTGCAGTCAGGAAATAGAAAGGTGAATGTGATTTTCATATTTGAGCAAAACAGTTCAACACAGTGCAGAGCTAAAATGTGTAACTAACTGCACTGGAACTCGGTGAAGGCCTGCAATGATTCTCTGAAACAATTCAGCAAATGATTTTATACAGCAAGTAAATTTGTGAAAATTGCTTATGAGTGCAGCTAAGGAAGCAGCTAAGATAAAATTCGTTCAGAAGGCTGTTCTTTCAGCTCTGCGTTTTTGCCTGGAACTTGAACTCACCATACACCCTGTTATTTTCTCATTCATGTTCTTCTAGAAGTCCAGGGGTATATCCTTCTTTCCACGTGGACGTGGCAGAGCCAGTGGTGAAGCAAGAGGATTGTACCTCCAATTCTTGCCTGCCACTCACAGGTCTGTCTACCAGTACAGAGAATGGTAAACAGGAGCTGTGCATCATAGACATAAATTTCCCAACTCACAGATGGTATTGGACATCTGGGAATGACAGTGTTGATCTGGTAGAAGAAATATTAGTGGATAGTATCTGTTACAAATGCTTCTTGATGGAAAGTTTTGATTTTGGTACTGGATTGATGAATCAAATGAAGTTTTCAATTTATGTAGCTGACTGCCTGAGCTGCCTGAGAGGAAATGGTTTATTAAAAACTTTTTGTTACTGATGGAAGCCAAAGCTCCATGGAGGCAAAACGCAAAAGGCAATTTGTGTGCGTTAAGTGCATTTATGTGTTGTACTCCCTGCATGCAGCATTTTCATCCATTTTCATTTTCCCATGGAACAGGAAACACTTTTAATCTGCTCTATGTGACTTGTGAACGTGGGCAAGCACTGGATAGGATTTTTTTTATTTCCTTTGTACTCTAAGTGGACATGGTGATAATGAAAGAAAGGTAGCCATCTGTACCAAAAGACTTAATGCTTTCAAGAGCAGCTTAAACTTCATTTGTGATGTTTGCTTAAACACAGAGAAAGTGACTCAGGACTTAACTCTTTGGAAAATGAGAAAGCAGAGTACCTGCTCCTTTGCTAGGGAGGACGTTCCCATTTGTGAGTCACAGCTTTCAGTTTCCTATTGCATGAAGGATAAAACAAAGAAATTTCTTTTTATTTCTCCATAAATCCTTCAACTTAAATTCCTTCCTCAGAAAGGCAGTTTTCAAAAGCACAGGAGGGTGTAACTCACCACTCATTTTCAATGGCAGTAGAGTTTCCATGACATAGTGCAATGCGATTGGTGGGCTTGAGAAAGGTGTGCAGCAAGCTTGTTTAGTGCAAGTGTAAAGCACTGGGTTTCCACTGTTACGTTTTCACAAATATGTTGTGCTGAGTGCTGCCCTTCCTCTCTCTAGTTCTGCTGCTGAGTGAGCAAGCAACAAGTGGTTTCCTAGTTTGCACACAAGGCAACATTCCTGAATGTAATGCAGACTCTTGGTATGTTCCCAGTAGGCCAGAACACGTAAATATCCTCTGGTTTCCATTCTCTCAGCTGTTCCATATGAAAATCTAAATAACAGCTCATCAAACTCTATATTTTCTTCCCTGTTTTTCCTAGCCAGTTTGCATTCCTCATCTCATGGAAACAATCTGCATTGTAGATTGTAAATATTTATTGTGTGGCACTGATGAGAATACATACAAGAACCAGTGTCATCTCTGTGTTTACCAGTGGTAAGTGTCACGTTACTGTTCTTCGTACCTGGGGCCTGAGGACACGCTTGAACCAGAGTCATGTTCAGGTGCCCTACCAGGCAGTGAATGAGCATGGAGAAAGTTGGTTTCATGTTTTCACTTTGCTGGAGAAGGCAGTGGGAGAGCAACATAGCGCTTTGTCTCTCTGGGAAGCAGGTCTGTGCTGTCCACTCCGGATCTATCCACTCCACACCTGAATATGTGCTGACGTTTGACACAGCCCCTGACCACACCAGGGTGGAGTCCATCGGCTGTCTTGGCCTGGCTGAGAGACTGCAGCCTTTCAGAGCTGTCCAGCAAGAAGATAAAGGGCAGAGCAGGCACTTACAGCTATCTGGAAGGGAATTAGAGAGCTGCTTCATACTGCTTGATTTTTAAAAACATTTAGGCCTGATGTTTGACGTCATGACACCGTGTGTCATTGTTCATGTCAGCACTATGAGGAGGTAAATTTTACTGTATCAAAACGTTCTCCATTCACCTTGCAAGTAGCTGTAGCACAAACCAGGTAACAGGCCACTACATCTGTTTGAATTAAGTTCAAAAGAAAACATGTAGATGTGTTCCCTGTTCTTTTTTGGAAGACATGTTTCTTAGAAGCTGGGTGAATGGATTTTTCCTTTTTTTTCCCCTGGGAAATCCGTAATGGTTTAATGATTCCAGAAGAAGGGACATGTTAAAGATACCACACACACTGAAATCCTCCAATCATTTTTGTATAGTAAAATGGTTTTATTCCAAACCTCTGCTTTTTTAAAAAGAAATCTTTCCTGTCAACAGGGCATAAATATTATATTTCCAGTATATAAAGACTGTATTAATTGCTTATGCTTATTACTTGGCCACTACAATTATAGTTGGTCCTCTCAGAATATCTGCTTGGGCTTTGTGAATGGTATTTTTAAAATTTGAGAGTGAAGTATTCCTTGCAGTCAATCCCTTTTTACTTGATTAGGCAAAACCCAAATGCTCTGCTTGCATGTTTTCACAGATGGGGTGACATAAGGTAGCTTCTGCCACTGTGGGTATTTCAAGCACAATGCAGCTGAGAACTGGGAGGTCTGTGCTACAAAGAGCATGGAAAGGAGACAACCTGAGTATGCAGATGAAGGTTTACACGAGGAAGACGTAGCTGGGTTGACTTTTCACTTCACAGGTACTAACTTGCTCAATTAACATTTTCCCCGATAAAATTAAGACCTGAAAGGATGCTGATAAAATACCCACATCCTCTTTCCTAAGTTAAAATTCTCTACAGCCTTCTCTTATTTCCTTCTCTTTTCTGTATACAATAAGCTGTCTTCTGGAGCTGCAGAGTGAGACTTTCTCTATGATTTAGCCAAAGTTGCACTTGTGTTCTGAACCCAGGTTTGCTTGCAGAGAAGTCAGTATAAGATGGGAGCTAAGTATTGCTTTAAGGCAGGCTCTAACTTCCCTAGTATGAAAGCAAGTAAAGCCAGGTGGCAGAGATCAATCTTTCAGGGCCACCCTACCATTCTTTGGGCAGGTATTTTCTGGGTCTTCTACTTGGTCTCCTACCCACAGACCTGGACATGTTTAACTTGGAGAAATACAGGATGATTTCAGCTAAGGATGGAACAAAACTGTGCCTCCTAACCTGTCTGAGGACTTATGTGATGGAGGAGACAAGCAAAAGTACCCATTCCATCAGGTTTGTATGAAGGAAGATGGAGTCCAACACAAGACAGCTACCTGGGGAAAGCACCTTCTTACCTTGCAGTCCCATGCCAGGCCCAGCCCAGAGGTGGAGAAAAGACATGGTCCTAGGCAGGCATAAGAGCGGGGTGGAATGCTAATAGGGACTACTTTCCTTTCTTGTGTGATTTCTTTTACCCTCTCCCACCTTGGATCCCAGATGAGTGCAAGCAGGCCACTGTCAGACAAGTGCATCCCCTCATGTTGTCCTGCTGTGCTTGTGCCAGTGGGAAGCCCTGACTGACCAGCTAGCCCCTTTTCCCCGTGCTGCCCTGCTGAGCCTGACCCCTGCGATGCCCAATGTGGAAGGAGAGCATTGCTGGTTTACTGTGGGGCTCATTAACCTGGGTGGAGAACCATCAACGCTAGCACATAGTAAGCATATAATTTCGAGGTATTTTGTTCTTTACCTCTTTATCTGTGACCCAGTGTAATACCAGTAATACTACTTATGACATTGGCCCACACAGCCTGCAGCAAAAGTCCCAATGGCTGTGTTAATGAAAGGAACTCCGTGATGGCTGTGCTTGGCCTCGTTGGGGTTAGAGGCAGCAAGTCTTGTTGCTCTTTTGTGGTGAGCAAGCTCCTCTGTCCTAATTCAGCTCTCAAGTTTGGGATTAAGTCCTGGAGGATTTTTCATCAATGAAAAGCCCAAAATAGTGAGATTTCTAAGCAAGGCTGAGTTATCAACTCCAGTAACTCACCTCTCCTAATTATTGATGCATTGCTTAGATAAACATCTCTTTCTTGTAGAAAAACAGTCTTGTCCCACTTGCCTGGAAAAGTTGTTCCCTCTTCCAGTCTCCGTAAATAAGCTCTTTCAAGGCTTCCTTTGCCTGGAGTTGCATTGAAATGAGTACTGATACTAGGCCTCTGTTTCTGCCTTAGTTGCTCTTCCCTCAAGCCCTAGAAAACTTCCTTGTCTTGGTACTGCAAGATGAGAAGTTTCCCTGTTATACAAAGTCTCTTGCCAAAATTCAGGAGGCACTGCTGCTCTTTAGGGTAATAAGCTGCAGGTCTGTGCTAATCACACAAGGGAAATTTGCAGCGGTACTTGTCAGCTACCTCCGCATCTGTCCGGCATGATGTCATCAGCATCTCTGTCCTTCCAATGTGAGTCCTGGTGCAGTGAGCACAGCTGAAGGCTGGACTACTTCATCTACCTGTGAGTGAGCTATGGTTAACACAGGTTGAACGGGCTGAGCAGGGTATAGCTCAGTTAAATAAACTGATGGGCTAAGAAGATGGAGGCTGGGAGCAGAACAGACAAGTTCTGCCACCATGCTCAAAGCAATCCCTAGAGTGGTACTAGGCAGCCAGAGCTGTGAGATACACCTCAGCACTCCTGCTACCACACAGGAGTGACTGTAATGCCTGAATAAACTGCAGGTAGGCAGATATGAATTGAGTGGACGTGCAATGTGAAGAATGCTTGCAAGTGGGCTTGGCTCACCTAGAGATTGTAATTTACATCAGTGCTCACTGCCTTTTACAAAAAAATACTGGCTGCTTTTTGTTTGCTTACATCTACCCATGTGGGACTCATTCTTTCAATAAAGAGTAAAAACAAGCAACGTTGGTGTCTTTTAATATGCCCACGCTATTTCAGAAAATGCTCTGAAATGGTGCTCTCTGTGATTGTTATTGCAGAGAGATGTCTCTTATAATTTAATGTATTAAAACCAGAACGAACCAAATCCTTCTCTTTTTAAGTTAGGAAGCCTGTAAAACTCTGTACCAAGCTTTGATACAGAGTCTCTTGGCCAGTACGACTAAAGGAAGGTGATTGTGTAGAAAATTCCAGTCGAGGAAAAGTCTTACCAATAAGTGTTTGAGTGAGTCCATGTGGATCTCTCCTGTACTGATGCAAAAATAAAAAGATCAGCCTGAACGAGAAAGCATTCTGATACTTGTAATCATCTTCTAGGGAGGAGGAATACTCCTCCTACTGTAGAGAGAATCCTCCCAGCAGGCTCAGATGGCTTGATACTAGGAAACCCATGTGTCACAGCAATGTTAGGCAGATTGGTTTAATCATTCACTTGGAGGGCTTCAAATATCAATACTTACCCATGGGATTCCTGGTATTCTGAAGTCCTGCACTTTCCCACATTTACTTGGAAGCTACTGATATCCCAGCAGTTTGATGTAGTCAGTCTCGAAGAACTTTGGTTTTTAAAGACACCTGTAGTATTTCAGAACAAAATTTTTAAAATAACTTCTAAGAGAGAACAGCTATTCACATGGAAGTCTGTCATAACAGTGTGCTCTTCCACCAGACTTCACAACATCTGCACAATCTCCAACTTTATAGTACCTTGGTCGTGCTATGCTAAGTTAAGCAAATTATTATTTCTGGACCTGTCTGTCAAGTGAAGGGAGCTGTGAACTGGGATTCAGTTTGCCTAGGACCAGACAGACTGGCAGCAGCAGAACTTGGGTTTGAATCTAGGTATTTCTAGCTCTTGGTCCAAAAAATGTACGGTCTATAAGCCCAGAACTTTTTCTTCACTCTTGGTGACAGGTAGCTGCAGTAATCACTGCTCAGTTCTAATGAGAAAGTAGACGGTTGCATTTTTGCTTTATCCGGCCGGTAGGCCTATCTCAATACAAACAAGTTACACAGGCACCAGAACTTACAAGGAAGGCTGAACAAAAGCCAGGGTTGTTTTAATTTAGAGAAGAGGCGACTCAGGGGTCATATGATCCTTTTCCATGTAATTACAAGAGTGCTTCAGGAGAGAAAGGCGTAATCTGTTCTCTCTGACCACGGTGGATAAGATAAAAGCAGCAGGCTGAAATTACAGGAAAGGAAATTTAGATTAGATGTTTTCCACTTGTTAAGATAGTGAAACATTTGAAAAGATTGCCTGGGAGAAAGTAGGGTATCCAGCCCTGGAAATAATAGGGATGGTTAAAATGGTGTTCATGCATTCACACAGCTGGTATGGGCTAGATTAGCATTTTTAACCTGTGGAATAAGGACCACAGAGTAACAGTCCATGAGACATGCAGGGTCCATGCAGCATGAAAGGGCAATGGGAAAACAATCTAAAGAAAGCCCTCAGTCCACAGCCATCAGGGATGTGGCAGATCTCTGCCCTCCGCTCTGAGGGATTATTTGACATGTTGGGGGCAAAACCAGTAAAAATACCATTTTGTAAAATGGTAACATTTGACCAAATGCTGAGTAATGTACTCATGCATTACCATATCTCCTAATTGCCATCAAGTTCTGAAATGCTACATGGCTTGTAGCATTTTCTTTCTTGATTAAAGAAGGTTGAGATATTTTTGACTACCTGACTTTCTGGGTTCCCCCCAGACATCTTGTCTAAGATAATGTCAATTTCTGAGAGAAAGTAACTCATAGTTATACCTGGAGATTTTTACAGTGTGTTGATAACAAGCAGCTACTGCCGAGAGCCAGTCCTTTGTCACTGAAAGCCACAAGAGCCTTCTACATTTTGAGTGACTACCGAAACAACCAGGGATGCCTCAGGATTAAACATTGCAATGCAGCTCTGCCCCCTATATGGCATGAAGAAGTTCTTGCTAGGATCGACACAGACGCAGGAAAGGGTGGACATCGGTGAATGCCATGCCATAACTTGGTTCAGCTGTTTTCTTCGTAATTCCTTCTCTGTCTGTGACGTTGAGGCAGCAACCTGGGTGTTTACCAAAGAGTTGCCCTTTGGTAACCAGGAGCTCTTCCTTCTGCCAGCAAAGAAAATGAAGGAGTCCTCTAGTTAGAGCTGGCAGAATTTCAAAGGGACCAACTGTGTTGTTGGTGTTGAATCACCAAGAAAACTATGGCCTTGTTTGCCTACTAGCAGGGCACATGAATCACAAGGAACTTCTACCAATGGTAAGAAAAAGTACAATGTTTTTTGAAGTCTCCGTTCCTATGGATTCACTCTTTTTGCCCTACTGCATGCACGCCTATCAGTATTTCCCATCTCCCATTTGTGTCCTGGTGGACCTCTGGCAGGCAAAAAAAGTGCCTAGATGAGTGCACCACTTGCCAATGCTGAGTGCTGCCCAAAGGGATGTACTTCTCCCTGTCTTTCCCTTGGAACAAGCATTCATAAAGTGCTGATTCCATTAACCTCATTTTCCCTGAGACCTCTGTCCTACTTTTGTTTGAAATTAGCTAACTGGTTCAAAAGATGTTACGGGAAGCAGACAGATGAACAAACAGATAACAGGTAGCATAACCCCGTAAGCTCTTGTTTTTCTTAGAAAACCAGGCTAAAACGAGCACTGTTTAATCAAATTGTTGCTGCCTGTGAGTTGGTCAAGTCAGGCACTCAAGAGAAAGCCTGCCCCTCAAAAATCGGGCAGCCAAATCCAGCAGACTCCTTGGGGGGGACACACTGAATATGAAATCCCTGCTGAGGCTGGTCTGATTCAATCCTCATTGATATAATGTTCAGCACTGCTCTCAGTACTACTGTCCTGGTTTCGGCCAGGATGGAGCTAGTTTTCCTTCCAGCATCTACTGTGGTTTGGATTTAGTATGTGAGAAAAGTTGATAAATACACTGATGATGTTGGTTGCTGCTAAAGAGTCAAGGACATTTTACAGTTTCCCAGGTGCTGCTAATGTGCAGGTGCAAAAACTTGGGAGGGGTATACAGCAGGCTGTGGGCACAGGAGATGAAGACACCTTTGTGGCTGAAGGACGGGACTGAGTTCAGAAGGGCTGGGGTTGGTCCCCATCTGTGGTGGTGCCTTCTCTTGGGACTAGAGGGAGAAGCTAAGGTGAAGGGTTGAAGGATATGGCAGGGGGGGAACCGCAGCATCTCAGTACAAAGTATTGCCTTCCAGGACACCTTTATTAGCCTCCTTGTCATGCGATTTGTAGCAGAACATTGGCTTTTAAAAAAACATCACTTGGATTGAACTGGGAACTTTTGGGGTTAGAAGTAATGCTTAGAAAGCATTTTGCACATTTTGCTCTCTCCCACAGGGTAAACAGTAGTTATATTAATAGTTTTGGTTGGTCAGTACTGTACCTTATTTACTGCAATATGCTCTGGTCTTTGAAAGCATTCCACTGTGTTCATCTTCAGGATGGCTTTCATTCTCCAGTCCACTCCAAGGGTATGCATTTTCCCCATAGTTGTCCAGTCTTGTCCCTGCAATATCATTTGAATTACACAGTGTCATCCCCTAGGGATGATTCCAGTTCATGCAGGGAGTTTTTGATTGGTGGCTTGTCTTGCCATCTTTAGAGAAGATCTTGGTGGCTTGAGATCCATTAGTCGTAGACAACAGGTTGTGTGGTGTGCGTACTACCATCTCCCAGACCTTCTATGGGCTCTGATCTATAGGAAATGCCATGCTTGCGGTGGCTGTTAAGACAGATGATGTCGATCTGTTCACTTCCACTACTTTCCTCTGCTAGATCTCCAGCCACACACATTGGCCAAAGTAAATTGCTGGAGTCTATGCCCAACCCCTGCCAATTCTTGTGAAGTATCCCTTGGATCCCAGAGGTCTTCTGGCTCTATTAAATTCAAACATGGCTTTCTAAAGAGAAAAAATAAAGCGTCTTTGGCAATATCTTTTTGCCAGGTTACCTCAGTGCACATAGCACAATGCTTCTTTCCGTGTGTTTGAATGTTTTATATCCAGAAGAGACCCTTGGTGAGGTACCTGCAGATCCTCAGGCTGCATCAAGAAGCCCATAGCCTTGATACAAAGATTGCCTTTGCAATGTTCACGTTGCATTCCAAAAATGCATTCCCTGCAGGAAATGCAAAAAGGATTCCTGTCATACCACCAAATGATATGGCAGATTTGTGTCATCATAAGCCTGCAGTATTTGTTTTCTTTGGAGATCAAAGCCATTATTTAAGCAAGTCTATTACTTAAACAAGTTATTTTAGCAATAATCACATTCGCATTATGGGAAGCTTTCCATTGTTCTCTTGGCTGTTGCTAACCTCCAGTGCAAATCTGTCTGCCTCCCATAGGTGTGTCTAAAGAACTGCCGCATGAGAAGTTCTTTGGAAAAGCTGAACCTTTATATTTTGCCTACAGAAAACAGTGATCTGTTGGTATCAAGGGAGCTGCTAACACATTGACAAATACTGGCTTGCAAAAAGAGGCAAAAATCTCCCATCCAACTCAGGTAATCCCCTCAAACTCAAATCCAAGATGTGAGTCAGATTTATTAATCTGAGGTCGCTGATTGAAAGGTGTTCCCCATTCATGCAGGAGGAAAGAGGGACAAACCTGAGTGCCTCAGCATATCATTCTCTTCTTTTTCCACCCAGTTCCAACAGCTCAAGCTTAGGCAACCTGGGGAAATTCAGGCCCTCCTTGAGGGCTCAGTTCAGCAACGCTCACTCCTGAGGCAGCTCGGCTGGCAGCTATTTTGTGGCCGCTTCAGATGTGGTAAATGCACTGGAGCACATGCTTCAGCACTGTGCTTGACCAGCGTCTAAAAATGTGAATGTGAATCTGAGATATTTGGGTCCCAGTTTTATAAAGCAGTTGTGTGCCTGCCTAATTTCATGTGTGTGACTATCTTCAGTGGGACTGAACCATGTGTTTAGTAGGGACTGAGAGGCACCAAGCTGAAAGACATCTGGTTTATTGCCATGCAAAGAGCAGCCTTTTCATATTGACTGTAACACTCACTTGCATCTGTGGTTTGATCATGTCATTTAACTGCTCTACCTCAGTTGTTTCATCTGAGAAGTCAGATTGCTAGGGTTTGCCTTTTTGACAGGTGATGTAGGAGGATTAATTCATGAGTGTGCACCCTGGACTTCAGAGAAGTCTGTCAGTATGAAAAACTATAATTAAAAATTGTCTGTCCTGCACTTGAAAACACTTGCACAACAGCCTTATCCTGAGCACAGCTGACTGTTTGCCACTACTACTCAAAGCAGTAAAGGTTGAATGTGCTCAGCAGGACCAGAATCAGACTAAAAATTTACTTTTAAGACAGCCATTGGAAATCCAAAGTTTGAGAAGAACCTAAAGCTTTCAGAACCAAGGGAGACTCCAAAGGCCAAAGCAGTCAGTGATAGCTTTCCACTGACTCCAGCAGGCTTTGAACCAAGCTTGTATCTCCCACAACTGTCTCAGATAGTTATCACTTCATCACCATACATACCTCTTCATCTTCTGCTTCTCTCAGAAAACAGGAATCCAGCAAGCTCTTCAAGCCAGGAGACGAGTCTTTCTGACATCAAGGAAAGGGAAGAAAACAGCATGTTGCTTCTGCACCAGCTATCAAAAATCTAGCATCCTAATTTAAAAATATAAATGGAAAAGAATTGTGAAGGATTATTTCAGAAATAGAAAAAGAAGTATTTTTGGATTTGAGGGAGTCAGGAGCAGCACATCTGTTTCACCTGTAGACGCTGGATCCACATGGAGATGGTGAGTGATAGGGAGTGGGAAATGACAGGCAATGCCCACCAACGCCCTTGGTTGTTCAGATAAAAGCCGCTTTGCAGGAGATTGGATGTCCTTGCTAGAGTATTGTATTGTCCATTTCATGCCTTCTGCATTCCTGGTGAGGATTTCCTGGAAGTAAGGGGAAGAAAAGAGATAGATGCTGTATAGCCTGCTAGCCTGGCTTTTAGTGCAGTTATCTAGGGTGCGGAGGAAGATGTATGGAAATGGTGAAAACTAATGCTGAGGGCTATAGCACAGGAGCATGCAGGAGCTGTTTTATCCAGTTGCTGATGGAAAAGTAAGGCTGAGGTAAAGGGTAGGGGGAGCAAAGGTGATAGCAGCAATTCATTTCAGGGAAAAAAATGTAGAAAAAAAAGCTCAAATGGAAAACGATGCTTCTTGGCTACAGCATTCGATCTGCACAGGGTGGGCCTGGCTAGATGTGGCATTTGGCACAACTTCCAGATGGTGAGCAGGAATGAGAGGGGGGTGGGTGGGAACTTCCTACAGCTTTCCTGCTGCTTGAAGTAATGTTGAATGTTGAGTCTGTGTGCCCATCTCACTGACGGAGGGTTGGTCCCTGGCCAGGGGCAGGGTGGGAATGAACAGTTAGCTGGGGAAAGAGCAATAATAAGAAGATAAATGATTGCTGGGGAGGTAGGGAGCATGAGACTGAGCATGTACAGCAGTGGGGCTGGGGCCCTTCCCCGAGAGGGCAGCAGAGGTATATAGCAGGAGGGCAGGGGGATTGAGAGCTCCTGTGTCGGGGTCTGAGTTTGAGTGCTGTAGGAGGCCAGGGCTGTGAGGAGCAGGGGGGGGCTGGTTGTGAGGAAGTGGGGTGATACATGAAAGGGTGGAAGTTTAGAGGATGCATGCTGAGGTTGACATTTGTGGAGGGAAGAGAGACAGAGGAAGAGTTTGAAAGGAGGTCTGGGGTCTTGCTTTGGAGAGGAGCAGGAAACTGTAGGAGATTTACACGAGAAGAGAGGACAGGAGTCTTCCCCTGGTAGCCCATTTTCTACCCACAGCTTCAGTGGGTAATGCCAGGCATACACACCCTGTCACCTGATGCAAAGCTATGCCTCCCTTCTTGCTCTGTCCTCCCAGGCATCTTGGGGCTCTTGCTCCCCTAGGGCTTTCCATCTCTTCAGATGACCCTTGTGTGGCAGGCTGCCCCAGGAAACCAGCACCGTATCCCCCCACACCTGGTGATACAGCCCTCCGCGCTGCAAACCATGGCTGTTACCATGGTGCTGCACCGGGAGAGTGACTGTCTCTGGTGTCACGCTCCGGCTGGACACACGATACCTCCGGCTCGAGTCTTTTTCAGCTTTGGCTCGTGTTCTCTGCTGTGGGAATGAACGGTGTCTCCCTTTGCTTAGAATACCTGCCAAGAGACCTGTCTGCGAGACCTTCCACTTCCGACCAAAGTTGGTATTGATCTCTTCACGTTGGCTGGGCTTGCTCTGTCACAGTGAAATGTGCTTAATTGGCGCCATTTAACCTTCCACCCATCATTTGTGACTGATGCATGGTCACCGCCTGGGGAGAGCTGGGGAGGGATATGGATGTGCCCGGCTGTTTCCAGCTGTTTGTTGTCAACACCCATTGCAGCTTTGTTTAAGCAGAGGAAGCAGATCTTGTTAGTACTTTTCTTCTCAGTGGTATTGATACCCTTTTTGGCTGCAGCATTTCAGGCAGTGGCTGCTGTATGAATGTGCCAGAGTTGCGGGCCATAATAATCTCATTTTGGGGAGGACAGTGGGGTGGTGTGCCTTACATTTGCCTGACTGAAAGCTGCTTGTTGCATGTCAGTGCAGCCATAGTTGTAGCTGCAGCAGTCCTTGTCTGACTCGGGTTTTCCAGACACTGGTAGTGCTGTAAAAAGCTGCTATTTACCCTACCAAAAAAAAGGCCATTGAATAAATGTTCCCTTCCCCTCACCTCTCACTGGCTTGGTATCTGGTGTGCAGTCTCAGTCCAGTCTGAACCATCTGTAGCAGAAGAAAGAAGACACACATGAAAAGGGGTAAACCATACAGGGGAACTTTACAGGAGGATGCCAGTGTGTAAGGAAGCCAAAAACACAAAGCCACAGTATCTTGGCTTGAAATGTATGCTGCCCTTGATCATAGCATACCATACAGTTGCAGTATTTGGCATCTCCTTTTGGAGGTTAAGACCAGAGTGATTTATGTGAGACTGGCTAAGGTTTCCCTAGAAAGGATACCATTCTGTAGAATCACATATGTTATTCAGGAGGGGAAAAGATGACCTGGAGCATTTCTGTTCTGCTCATACACCATGTGCTCCCCTCACCTGTGTGTTTGATTGAGTGCACTTTTGAACACCTCTGCTGATGTTCATGCAAAACACTCTTTCTTCCTGTAGTTGTTAGTCTAGATCGGCTACTTTGCTAATGAATCCATGTGGTCACCATACCCAGGCACAAGGCAGGGACAGCAGAGGAATCACTAAGTCTAGGGCAGATGGGGCTCTGAGAGGAAGGCCCTTAAGAGTATCCACACTTAGGCAGAGGTTTTGCAGGCTTATTTTGAGATGGCCTTTGATTGATTAATCTGATTCAACAAAGCACTGTTGACTTGATGAACATATGGCTGGGTGCTTCAGTCTGAGAGAGGAAGGTCTCTTTCCTTGTATTATTCCTTTGCTTTTCTGCTAGGCACTGTATCCTCTGGGACAGAGCTGAGGAGCTGTGCGTGTCAAATTGACTTGTGGCGCTGGTGATGCTGGTGTGATGCATGCTCTGTGCTAGAAGGCAGTGAAAAAGCCCCTTCCTTCATATCCTCCCAAAGGCCAAATCCCCCCCTTGCCATATGGATGACATTGCAAGTAAACGAACCTGTGATTCTCTCCTTTACCCTTTATGTGGCAAGTTGGGGGAAAGGAAGGAGTCTTGGTGATTTGATCCCTAGAAACCTCCCTCATTAGCACAGATCCAGCCACAGAAAGAACACTGAGCTCCTGGGAACTGGCTAAAATTTGCTTTTCGCTGCCTCCACTGTTGGCGTTCCCATTGCTGGAGCATCCTGGACTCCTAGACCTGGCCTCTTGCTTCCATGTCAGAAGCAGGATGGAGGGCTTTCCCCCCACCCAGAGAGATGTCTGGGTTGCACCCTTAGTGCTGGGGAGCTGCAGGAGCAGTACTCAGTAGGTCTTGGCAGCCCAGGAGTAACTGACTATTTCTCTGTCACTTTTGGAGGTGCTTGGGAAGAACGTGGCCAACCTCAACCTGGCTGGGACCCTTCCTTGGGTTCTTTGCTCTGGAGAGCTTTTAGTAGGGCCCCTAGGTGACACCATGAATGCTGCACGGGGCTGCCACTTTTGGAGGGAGTTGGCAAGGAAAAGATTTAACTTGTCGCTGCTGCGGGCTCATCAGTCCTGCACAAACTCCCAAGAGCTGTGGCTGTTTGTTGGGGAGGGGATGGTGCTCTTGGCTGTCACTGGTAGCCTGCTCAGAAGGTACAGACCCACTGTAGATGGGCTGATTTCAGGACTCTGCAGCCCTTTGCTAAAAAGAAGGCCAAAAAGAAAGATTTGCTAGAGATGGGGAAGGTCAAAGATTAAGATTAAAAGAGAAGGTGACAGCAGAGACCTGGGAGGTAACCATGAACCTGCCAAAGCCAGGACATTCAGCAGGGTTTTCTGAGTCCTTCAGTTTGGCGTGGGCTAATAAGGAGATTTCTAAAGACTCGCCCAGCAGGGGAGGTACCTGTGCTGTGAAGTCCCTCTTTTTTGGAGATAAATATCAAATCGGAGAGCCCCAAAGTCTGATGGGTGGAATAACAAGCCTCTGAGATTTCCTATAAAATGCTCTAATTTTGGCCAGTTACAGGGCTCCCCAGGCAGGGAATGTCAGTCACTTCCTTTCCTCCCAAGGAACATGTCAGATGGAGGAGGGAGTGAAGTGAAATCTCTGGAGACAAGAGATGGAGAATCAGGAAAAATTATGTTTCCTGGAGTCCTGGGCATGCAAAAACTCTAGAGAATTGTCAGTGGGGGAAGGAGCAAGACAAGAGTCAGTTAACCCCTAAAAGGGAAGTTTCCAGGAGCTTTGGATGTGAGGCCAACCCAGCCTGACAGCCTGTGAGGAAAGAGCCACATGAAGAATGATGATACTGGCATGGCTTGCAGCATAGCTCTCCTCACAGCAATGCCAGCTAAGTAGCCCATGTGTGCACTAACCCATTCCCTGCAGTGGCTGTCACCGTGGGCATTACTGTAATGATTTATTAGTGCTATCTGAGTCTTCTTACGAAATAATAGAAAGGTTGCCCTGTTTACACATGCACATTTGTTTCCTAATCTGCACTTTACCGCCAAATCTGCTGTTCCCCTTGTGCTGTTGCAGCTACTTTTCCACCCTTAATTCAGAAAGAAAGAGTTGTGATGGTGACTCTGTTTTTCTGAGTAAAACAAAAAAAAAAGTTTTCCCAGCTGTGTCCAGAAAAATCCAGACACATAGAGGAAAATCCAATAAATGATTAACTCAGTCTTTCCATTTGCGAATAATAGTGTTTCTGGTTGGTGTTTTGTTTTGTTTTTTTTTTTTTTATTGCTAGCCGCCTTCTCCCTTATGGAAAGAGAGAATCTCTATTTGATTTGAAATGCAATGTCCTGAGCCGTTTTCTGGCGAGTACCTGGATGATGGCTTACATGTGGTTTTCTGCCTTTTGAATGAGGAGAAATAAATTGGAAGTGAGTTTCCTGTACTCCTCTCATCTCCCTGTAAGAGGAGAATAATGAGCAAATATAGGCAAAAGATTATAGAGTTTATGCATTGGTTAGTCTTTACAGACCACTGATTGCAATACACTCCTTTTTTTCTTTTTTTTTTTTTTTCTGAGGGAGGGGGGTGGTGAGAGAAGGTATTTTCAGCCATGAATTTTTGACCCAGATGATTAATGTTTGTCTTAGGAAGTGGTGGGAAGAGGCTGGTGCCAGCTGCCTGGAACAGGTACTGACACAGCAACACCGTGATGCTCAATCCATGCATCCACCCAGGTGCTGCCCTGCCGGCGAGGGAAAGCACCTGTGGCCCCACGTTGTGACCAAAGGCAGGTTTGTTCCATGTGGTATGGTCAGAAAAATGGGTTTGGTCTGCTGCCCTGCTCCCACTCTGGTGATCAAGTGTGGGGCTGCTGGATGGGCACACCTCGGCAGCCCCTTGACATGGCATAACTTACCCATTTTCCTGTTTCTTGGCCTCCTGTTTTCCACCCAAGACTCCTTGCAAACAAGAATCTATCATAATTACTTTTTTGCCTTGGGTGCCAGTTTTGCCACATGGCATATCCAGACTTGGTATTTTCAATACTGCTACCTAGGCAATCTCTCAGCTGACAGGATTACCAGAGCACCACGGGCCTTGCAAGGCTCCACTCCCCAGAGTATCCCCAGCAACTGCCTGTGCAGTTTGGCCACTTCTCACACAACTCCCCCTTAACAACCAAGCTGTGAGATCCAGCTGTCCCTCGTGGTGCTTTCACACTGCTATCTGCCGCGGCCGCAGCTTCTGACGTCGCCTGTGGTTTCCCGTGCCCTGTTCGCCCAGCTGAACCTCAGCCCAGCGTCCAGGCCACAGCCAAGGTGCCTGCCCATCACTGCCCTTGGCCGGGGGATTTGCAGCGGCTTAGCCATTGCACCAGGCTGGACATTCCTGTGGAGCTGACTGTTTGCCATCTTCACAGGCGCTGCCTCTGTCTTTTTTTATTCTAGGTTGGGCTGTATCAAAATACATGACGTATGCTCGAACGTAAATTCTTAAGCAATTCAGAGTGCTCTGTAGCTGTGACAAGCCCTCATAACTACTTAGCGAGCCACCAGTTTTTCTGTCAACTTTTGCTGCAATCATTTTTTTGATATAACTAACTGGAAACTTAAATCAAGCCTTTGGAAAAGAAATACAGATTTCCTTCATAAATGCACTAAAACCACTCCATTTCTTTGCTGATTGCCTGTTCACAGTGATGTTTTGGTATTTAATATGGCCCTTGTGCAGAAAATGATGATGGATGGTGTAAGAAATATCGCCTTCCCTTGTGCAAATTTCAGGACGGGTAGTGCCAAACCCCGTCACCCTCCTTTGCAGTGAAGCAAACCAACAGCTAGATGCCAGCGTGGCAGAGGCTTGCAGGATCATCCTCCCCCAGGCTAGCAAACACTCTCCTCTCCCAGTCCCACAGCACAGAGCGTATTCCCGGCAGCCTAAATGTCTGGGTGACTCGGGCCAGATGCCTGGATCGGAGAGAAAAGGTCAAATTCTTCTCAACTCAACACAAATAGCCGCAGCTG
The DNA here is from genome assembly GCA_009819775.1 of Phoenicopterus ruber ruber. NCBI lineage: Eukaryota > Metazoa > Chordata > Aves > Phoenicopteriformes > Phoenicopteridae > Phoenicopterus > Phoenicopterus ruber. Next base: position 54,742,341 of record CM020246.1, read on the forward strand.
CCACCTAGGTGCCCAGGGCTGGGTGATGGGCAGCTGCCTTGCAACGGGCAGCACCAGCCCTCCCCTCAAACCTGGCTTTTGCTCCCAGCTGCCCCCTGGCCCGCAGCGGCATTACCTCAGCCCTACCAGGGAGGAGGGAGGCAGAGCACGTCACCTCCTCAGAGACCCAGGCGCTGGGTGGTTTCTTTTTCCGCTGCATTAGCCAGCTCAGATGTGGCACAGATGGGGAATCTGCAGCCTGTGCCCCCACATTGGCTCCTGGGGCGTCAGAGGTGCCTGAAACAGATGGGACAAAACCCTGCTGGGGCCAAAACGTGCTTGGCATCGCGGCCCTGGCTGGGGGAGAGGGGTGGAGCCCTCCAGCACATCACCCTGCCCTGCCGGGGCACTGCGGTCCGTGGCGTGTCAGCCACAGGCAGATGGGAACGGGGCTGCATCACAGGGACGTGCTGCTCCCGTGGGTGCTGGGCTCAGCACTGGCACATGGGGCAGAGGTGGACGAGGCCGTGCCTGTGGGCCTGTGCAGAGACCTCTTTGGGACCCGTGCCAGCCATTTCTGGGATGGAAAGCCAGGTTTTTGTCTGACTTCCCAGAGGACAGAAATGACTGGATTGGAGGGCTGCTGAGTATGGAGGAGGCAGATCCTGTGCTGCTCCTGGGATGCGTGGGTAAGCTCAGCTTGTGGTGCTGGGGAGCCGGCGGGAGGCTTGGGATGGGAAGAGAGGAAGTTGTAGGGGAAGAGCGGGATGCCTTCTGAGACACAGGGTACACCAGGCCTGAGGCACCCAGGTGACAGAGGCAGTGCAGTCTCCTGCAGGGTGGCATGGGTGGAAAGCAGGGGCAGCACTGCTTGGGTAACTATGGAGCTGGAGGTTGCAAGAAAGAGAGGGTTCGGGTCGGGACGAGCAGCGTGAGCTCTGCATGCCACAGCCCTATGGGAGGAGCACAGGGGAATGCTGCTGGATGGAGCCTCCAGATGAGCTGGAAGAGCCCAGGGATGGTGCTGCCACCCCTGTCTTGCTGCCAAACAGGGAAAGCTCCAGGCCAGGGTGCATCATGCTTTATGCCTGGACCTACGTTTATCCTGCCAGAAATGGATTTTTTTCTTTTTTTCTTTTTTTTTTTTTGGTGCTAGAGAACTAAAAGGCCGAGGTTGCCCTGTGCTGGCAGGGAGCATGGCTCTGGTGGTGAGTAGGGAGGCCAAGTTGGGGTTGTTCAGCCTGGAGAAGAGAAGGCTCCGCGGAGACCTTCTAGCAGCCTTCCAGTCCCTAAAGGAGGCCTACAAGAAAGCTGGAGAGGGACTTTTTACAAGGGCGTGTAGTGATAGGACAAGGGGTAATGGCTTTAAACTGAAAGAGGGTAGATTTAGATTAGACGGAAGAAATTATTTACTGTGAGGGTGGTAAGGCACTGGAAGAGGTTGCCCAGGGAAGCTGTGGATGCTCCATCCCTGGAAGTGTTCAAGGCCAGGTTGGATGAGGCTTTGAGGAACCTGGTCTAGTGGAAGGTGTCCCTGCCCATGGCAGGGGGGGTGGAACTAGATGATCTTTAAGGTCCCTTCAAACCCAAACTGTTCTGTGATTCTCTGATTCTATGGGGAAGAAGGCAGGGCTATGCTTTCTCCTCGGCCGGAGAGATGCTGCTGTATTTGGGTGTGGTACCCTTATGTCAGTGACTTCATGGTGATGTACTTCCACCACCAGGACTGTCCAAAGCCTTTCATAACAGCAAAGCATCTGGAACAACGTTACCTTCCACCTAACATGAAGCTTTGTTTTCCAGTGCAGGGGAAGGAACAAACATAAAGCGTTTAGCGACTCCTGGTCCTTGCTCCAGATTGCTGTAGAAAGCCTATCCTCAGTTTTGGTGGGTTAAAAAAAAAATAAGGCTTTCAACGGGTACTGAACAAAATGCAAATACGCTGAAACTACAGAAACTAACATCCTTCTTCCTCCAGTCTGTCAGCTACTTGTGTGGCTAACTCCTGTAACAGGGCCCATGAGATTTGGGGGTATTTTCTAAAGCGCAGCTTCCAATGGGGAAGCCCTGCTTTCATTAAAAAGGACAACTTGCAGAGTTCCTGGTTAGAGAAATCCTAACAATGTGACTGCGTGCTCAGAAACCTGACGATGCAAGAGAACTTCCAGTGAACTGTGAAAAAAATAAAAATGAAAGATCAGTTTCGAATGTTCAGACGGGGTTACTCCGAAGACATCTGTGCTCTGTTGCTTTTTGAAGTCGGGCTGCGACGGAAAGCCCCAGGGCTGGAAAAGGCTTTTGGGTTTTGGTTGTTGTTGTTGTTGTTGTTTTTTTTTTTTTCCCCAGCAACTGCGAGCTGCACGGACGGGATTTAGGCGCAGAGCACGGCATGTCCTGGCCGCCGCGGGCTCTGGACGCGTCCCTCCCAGCGCCACCGCTGCGGGCACGCCGTCTGCGCTGTGTTTTTCGCTCTGTTGCTTTGCTAATCCTGAAATAATTCTTTTTTTTTTTTTTAAATCTTTTTGAGGAGCACGTGGTGTACTCCGTTCCCCTCCCCTTCATCGCGCCCCCCCCGTCTCCCCTTCCCGCCCCCCGGGCCGAGCCCCGCCCCGCCCCGCCGGGCCCGGCCCGGCCCCGCCGCTCCCGCTCCCGCGCCCGCGCCCGCCGCGCCCACCGTGCTGGGGCCGCCCGCCGCCGCGCTGCCCGGCTCCGCCGCCGGCGCTGCGGGCCGGCAGGGCGCCACGGCCCGGCCCGGCCCGGCGCCGCACGGCGCGGCACGGCTCGGCTCGGCTCGGCTCGGCCTCGCGGGAGGGCGGCTGCGATCCGCCGCGGCCGGCGATGGGAGATGGAAGGAGCCGGCGGTGCGGTAAGGGGCGGCGGGTGCGGGGGGCGCGCTCGGCCGGGGGCACTCTTCTCCTTTCATTTACTTTTGCCTTTTTTTCCTTTCTTTTTCTTTTTCCTTCTCCCTTTTTCTCCCCCCCCCCCCCCCTTTATTTTTCTTTTTCCTTATTTCCATGTCCTTTTTGTTTCCCTTTTTCTTTTCCCTTTTCCCTCTTCTCTTTTCCCTTTTTCTTTTCCCTTTTCCTTTTTTTTCCCCCCGTTTTTCTCTTTTATTTCTTCCTTTTTCTTTTTGTCTTTTTTTTTCCCTTTTCCTTTTTTTCTCCTTCCTTTTTTTCTCCTTCTTTTCACACTTCCCTACGGGAAAAAAGCTCAGCGCTCTCTTCTGCGCTCATTACTGCTAGATCCACAGAGACACCAACTGCACCAGGGAGGCTGCACTGGGACCCCCACCCCAGAGCTGGGACCCCCAACCTGCATCCTGTACGGTTGGTTTTGCTTCTGTCTCCATGTAACTTGCCTGTGCAACAAATAAGCACTGTTGCTGCACTGACAAGCTTTTCTTAATCCTACCAAATTCTTGAATTAAATGAGATGTGAACAAGCCAGTGTCTTTGGCTGAGTAGTAGCATTGTGGTTTCTGGGGAGGAGTGGGGTTGAGATGAATTCACCGAAGGTGTGAAGTTTTAGAACATTAAATGTACACAGGGACGCTCCTGTGCAATTGTGGTGTTACCTTCATCCTTGCTACCGGGGACTGGAGCTACGCTTCTCAATGGGAACATAAAAAGAGTTGTAACGAGCTTGAACTTCACACAAACTCGCTGAAGATGCTAACTTCCCATATAGACGCAGTATTTCCGTGCCATAAACAACAATTACCTGGCTCCCACAGGGTGCCAGTTAGTACATTGTCAGGCAGAGCACATCTATGTGTTATTGAAGTGATTTGGGTGTGTAATAGGCAACTGCAATTACTACTGCTTTTGCAGCCTCAGTCACGCTTTAATTCTGTCTGTGCGTAGGGCCATTAAAACAGAGAGAGAAAGTCAAATGCAGTCTTTCTAATGAAACTGGTGGTTGCACTCCCAGTGTTTGAAGCAATTGTAATAGGCTGCTGAGAATTATCCAAGCCCTTCTGGTTTAGCTAGTAGAAAGAAACCTCTTTATACTCCAAATGCTTTTTCATCAGTCATATCCCTACTTGATGTGTTTCAGCAGATGTTACCAGTTTAACACCAGCCGTGAATCTGCCCTAGCTCTGTTGATTTACACAGAGAGTTTGGCTATAGAGACGCTGCTTTGGGGGTATGCCTTTGGTGGGAGAGAAGGTGTGGCTAAACCACATAGGAGTCCCTGTGCAAATGCTCCCCTTCAGTTACAGTCTTAGTTCATTGCACAAAAGAGTAGAAGAAAATCCTTTGCGGTAGTCATTATGTTAAAAACAATTCCAAGAAACTTCTTGATACATAAAGAAAATTCTTGCACAACTTACCTGCGTGAAAGGGATCCTCTTGCGCTGTTGGTGCTTGAGCAGATTATCTGATTTACTATTGTCATTTCTATGCCATCAAGTTGAGAAGGAAAAGAGCAGTGAGGCTCCTAATGAACATGCTCGTGGTTTTTTTTCAGCAAGAATTTCTTCACTGTTATCAAGCTGCATAGCTGAAAGACTTCGATGTTGTTCAGAGTATTTCCCCTCGATGCCTCCCCACTAAAATGGTCCTTTCTATTCTTGCCCATCGTAGCAGGAAAGTTTGTCATTTGGTTTTGCAGCTTTGATTTAAGAGATGGTTTGGGGTTTGACTCCTGTGGGATGAAGAGGCAGGCTGTCTGTGGGAGTACCGTGGACCAGTGCCACGGAGCATCTCTGCAGACAAGGGGTTGTCTCCATGGGCGTGCTCTGAGGCAAGTGCTGGGCGCTTCAGCGTTGGGGCTGGAGGTCGGGGCGGCACAAGTCACACCCCCACACGGCCGTCGGTGCAGAGGAAGGATGCTTTGGCTGTGGCTGATAAACTGTCCTTGTGCATGTAGCAGAGTTGATTGCTTGAAACAATCTCTGCTCCATGGAGAGATGGGCTGGCAGACCTGGGAGCTGGGGTGATTTTTTCTGAGGTGTTGCATGTGTTTCTTTTTGGAGTTCCTCTGTGTAGTTGCAAGGGTCCTGAGAGAGAGCAAGAGCCAGGGGTACTGCTGGCTGCTGGTTTAAAGATAATTTAGAGGTAGCACAATGTAGTGGCTTAGGGAAGGAAGCCCAAGGAAGGGCAGGAGGGGGTAGCGTCTGGAGAGTAAGATTAGGCAGGTCCCCAGGGTACCAGAGAGCCATCTGCCAAGCTGCTGTGCTCCAGCTGAGGCTGGGCAAACCTGTGAAGCGCTGCCAACCTCAAAGGTCGGGGCAGTCAGCCACCAGCCAGAGTATCCCGCTCCCCAGGATCCCCGGGGTGTGGCAGCTGGTAGAGTTGGTTGGTGTGAGGTTTGCGGGCTCGGCCAGAAGAGGTGGGAGCAGCGTCCCTGGGCTCAGTGACATGTGCCACCCATTCTCCTTGAAGGGACGTTTTCTTGCAGACAGTTCCCGATGAAAAGCTGGCTTCTGGCAGAGCAGGGGTTTCAGGGTCTGGGTCTCCCACCCAGACCCGCTCTGTGGCCTCAGGGGTTCGTTGCATCCCGGTGGGTTGTAAAACTGTGTGTGGGTCCTTCCCTTTGGAAGTTTGTCTGAGAGGGGGTATGTGTGATAGAGCGCTTCTCTGGATCGTCACCATGCGGAGAAGTGGAGCTGCAGATGGACAAATTTAGGTCTTAAGTAATTTGTGTCTTAAACATCTGAATGTCTTTCTGAAGGGATTCCTGTCCTCTGGCACTTACAGTAACAGAGGCTGTTTCCAGTTCTTTTCCTGTTTGCACTGAGATGAGGTGGGGGGTGGATAGAAATTGTATGCTTCCGTGGGATGAAAAAGCTATTTGAGACCAGCTCTAAGTGTCTGCCCGACACTTTCAGTCTGGCCATAAGTGTCCTGTTCCTCTCAGGAATGGCACTGTTTGAAGTATGCTTCTGCAGTATGTTTCCAGGTGCTTTTCTGAGCACAGCCCCTCCTTGTTCTGAGATGCCTCTTGCTGTTGTGCCAGCTCCTGTCGGAGACCACAGGCTCCTGGGAGGCTAATGCATCCGAGCATTTATTCTCTGTGTTACAGAGATGAGCAAGGCGGGTTGTGGATGGGACTTAAAAGCAGGGTGGGGTAAGAGCTAGCCCTCTGGGTGCGGGCTAGGTTGCTACAGGGTTGAATCAGGAGTCAGAGGAGCTCAGGTATTATGTAGCCCTTGAAGCTTGAATTGCTCCTGAATTGACTGTACTTCCTGGATGCTGTAAGCAAACCAACCTGCTGGGGCACCGGATCAAGCTGTTCGTCAGGCATCGAGCTGTCCGTCAGAGCGGGAGCTCTGCATTTCCACCTCCACCGAGCGCCTCAGCCACCAGCTCTGGCTGCGGGAAGCGCGTGGCATTTGCCATGCCTTGCTTTGCTAACTGTACAAAAGACTTTCAGTGCCGCGACTGCTGGGCTAAGCCTAAGGAGACAGGCTGGAGCTGGCTTTTGAAGATAGGCTGCCACAGCAGAAGCACACTGGTCACTGTCATGCTTGCCGAGGGCTTCACGTCACAGCCACAGCAATTTTTTTGACATCTGGTGAAAGGACTGAACAAGAGGGCATCATCTTGAGTCTGTGATACAGTAGTGTGGGATCAGTAAGAAAACAACCCAAACGGTACAGATTATACAACACAAGCCTCCCTTTTTGCAGAAGCGATGAATGGGGCTTGCTTTCTTTTCTTAGCGTGAAATGGCACAGTGGAAGAGGTGGCTTATCTCCAAAGTGTACTCATTATTTTTTACAAGAGTTTTCAAACAGGAAGTGTCATTGGGGTAACAACCGCATCTCCCAGTCTGAACAAATGCCAAGTGAGATGGCAAGACGCACTTAAGCCTGGGATATGGCTGCATTTCAGCGTTAACGGAAGAACCATTACCAGGAAAGCCCTTTTCTCAAAAGAAAACAAATTCTAGTACCAGTGAGTTCTGGTTTTCATCAGCTTTCTTGTCTGTGGACTCGCTGTGGCCTAATGAGGAAGAAAGAGGTATTAACTTCTTCACCAGTGGGACACTAGTGCCAGCTGGCCCACGTTGTGCAGCTTGTGGGGGATATATCACCTGTGGCGTCTTCTGCCTTCCTGCCATGGCTGAAATTGCCTGGTGGCTCCTGACCCTTCGTGGGGCCACAGCTGCCCAAGGATGCTGGTGCTGGCACTCCTTAACTCGCACTTTCTTAGCAAGCAAACAGTCTGCTCTTGCAACAACATCTTTTCAGTCCCCCAGTGCTTGCACAGCAGCAGGCTTACGTGAAATTTGTTGGTGTGACTTCTAGCTTCTGCCTCAATTATGCCAGGGAGAAGATGGCTCGGATCAAACTTCAGTCAAATTTCTCGTCTGAAAAACTTCTGTTAAATCTAGTTAAGACTCAGAAAGAACAATTTAGGTGAAAGCTGTAAAACTGATTTAAATACATGGTATGAAATAATCATGCAAGGTCAATGAGCTATATCTAAGTTAGAGGGAGATATATACCCCTTTTTGCATGCTCTGTTGCTGTGTGGTAGCTCTACAGTTTGCCCTTGCCACAGAGGAAATGCAGGTTTTTACACCTTTGCAAATGTAAATTCTTCCAGTTGCTCTTGTGTAGAGTGGTTTGGGTTTTGAGCATGGGGTTTATTTTTGGGTTTTTTACTGTTCACTGAAATTGAGGTGCAAAGAATATTTTAATCACTTCAGGATACTATCTTAAACCATGTTTGTAATACTGATTTGAAAAAGGAAGATGAGTTCTCCCAATATCCCGTCCTTCTTTACTTCCGTCCATAAAACCAGCACTTATTTAGCCGGACATAAAGAATGTACAGCACATGGGAAAGGATGCGCCCTGCAAGTTCTCAAGGCTCAGCAGATGTTGGCTTGGGTTTTGGAAAGAATTTAGTTGCTTAAAGATACAGAGGTAACTTCTGGTAGGCTCATGAGGCACTTAGGTATATACAAATTTTAGCTTCCATGGAGTTGAAATCCATGTGGGGCAGACCTGTAGCCTGTCTAAACATCATTCTGCCATCTGAGGTACCTAGAGATGATGGAAGCGCACTACCTGCTGAAAAGAAGCAGTCTGTCAGTTTGCTAAATATACTCGGAACAGACTGAACAAAAAAAGTAAATGCAAGATGTCTAGTACATGCGCCACTGAATTCTCCAAATAAAAGATGCTATCTTTGTGCAATTTTTCTTAAGTCAGGCCCCCATCCCAATGCTGTTTGACGTAACTCAGGAAGAATACTTGCACCGTGGCTTTATTAAAATATTTGGATCCTTTTCACCATCTTTACGTTTCATATCTAAGAACATGGTGGTCCGTGCAGTGAGCTAAAGCCTACCTCTCAATGGGCTTACCTTGATTCTTGCACATACCTTAGAAATAATGCATAGACAGCCAGCGGTCCACACAGTACACATCAAAAATCACTGACTTGGCAAATAGAAAATGCTGAGTGACCTTTAACGGTAAATTGTAATCATACAGACTTTGAATTAATATGCTGTTCACATTCACACAGTTACAGCTCAGACAGTGTCAGCCTTTGCATAATAAAAAGCATTTAATTAAGTGTAACAGCTGACTGCTTCCTAACAACTTCAACCAAGCAACAAAGTAAACATTTCTTTAAGGGGAGAAAAACTCAAGTGCAGGTGTAAAACAAGACGATCAGACTGAAAACAAATTTTACCTGCAACTGCTTGTACTGCTGCTAAGGCATCCCTTTTTTGTTACTGTTCCCATGCCTTTTTCTAAGCAGCAACTCTTTTGCTCTGTTTCTGAATTGAGCCTCTCATCAGACACTGAACTTTTGTGAAGTCTGCCTTTGAGCGGGGAGAGCAGCTCCGATGGTATCTGCGCCCTTTCAGTTTTGCTGTCTCCAGCCTGACCGCGTCCCGGGAGGCTGCTCCTGGTAAACACATCCTGCAGCGCTGGGAGCGGCAGGGGAAGCCTGCAGTGCCCCAGTGCCTTTTGGTGAATCCCTGGGGTGAAGGTGTGGGGCACGTTGCGGTGAGAACTGAGGAGTGGAGCTGGCTGGACGGTACCGAGCCTGAGGTCTGCCCGGTCCAGCGCCATGCCAAAGCCTGGTGAGCAGGTAAGAGTGGCCGGCTGCACCGGTTTGGAGCCAAAGTCAGTTTAGCCCAGGAGCATGTATGTGGTCGTGGATGTCAGCAGATGCCTGGGAAGAGTTCAGCCTGAAGCTTCATGAGAAGGATGTGATTTCTACATATGTTGTGGATTTGTGTCCCTTGAGCTTGTTCACCCTCCTTTTCAACTCCTGTGGGATTTTGGTTTCCATGACATTGCTTTGCAGGGAGGTCTGTGGTCTTGACTACAAACTGTGCAAGGAACCATCTCCTGTTTGGTGTGATGCTGACTCGTAATGCCTTCTTTTGATGCCCTCTGGCTGTTGTATTAAAAGAGGTGGTGAATCACCAATTGCCCTTTGCCTTTTTCAGACCCCTCCTGACTGCATGCATCTCTGCCACGTGTCTCTCAGCTGCCTCTTTCCTTCAGCTGAAAAGTCCTAGCTGACTTGGTTATCCCTTCCTATAATCCAAACTTCTCTGCTGGACAAAGGCTATAGGCAACGCCCTCACACAAGCTCTTTCCTTCCTCCTCCACCTTGTCTCTCTACACATCTCCCTGCAACTCCTGATAGTTAGGAATTAGTTTAAAACCCAAGCTGAGATTTCTTCTCTTCCAAAACCTTTGCTAGCATTAAGTGTTGGCAGCTCCAGCTGAGATTTAGCCATGCAAAACTCCTGTTCTGTTGAGTCTTAATCTATTTTACTAATGCTTTAATTTAAGAATTCCAAACACGTATATTAGCATGTGGGGGTGGAGGTGTGAGGAAAACACAAACATGGTGTGTGAGGTGGAAGTAAAAACTACAAACCTTGCTAGCGGTCTTTTTGTGAGCACCAGCCCTCTCTCTGCTCTCTCTGTGCTGTCGGTGCACTAGCCTTTCACCAGCTAGTAAGTTTATTTTAACTCCAGCTTTCTGCATTTCATCCTGTTACTCAGGAAAGTGACTTAAGAAAAGCCCAACAGAAATAGTCTTTTCAGAACAATTAGTACGACCTGTCAAAAGCAGTGAGGCTTGCTAAGCTCACGCCCACACGGGAATAGTAACAGTGCTTAAATACAAGGGCTGGCCACTAGTTGTACCAGGCTGTTGGGGGGGTTGTCCGTCCGTGACGGCAGAGGCAGAGCTCTCAATGCATGACTCCGTGAAGACTTGACCATGGTGTTGCAGCTTGACTCACATGGTTCTTTTGCTCTGCTGGGAACTTGCTGGAGAAGGTTGTAAATCTATGGAAATCTATCCATCATTCCTGCCTTTCTTTTATTTATTTATTTTTTTTTCCCGAAGCTAGCTCCATTACCAGTTACTGTATTTCTGTCAGTCTCTGGGGAAACTCCCGGGGTGCAGAAGACAAGATGAAGGTAGATGTTTAAACTCCTCCTGACAGCATAGACTCACTGTACCAGGGTATATGATAGGCTGCTGAGAGGTATTTGGCTTTTTTGCTGCTAGAGATGTTGGTGAAGCGATGAGAATGGAACAAGTACGGCCTGGGATTGGAAATGGTCCAGGTGTGGCTGTGAAGTCCTTCATAGTTGGCTGTGCTTTACAGGCATCCTGCAGGGACTTTTTCCTGCTTCCTTGCAGTTGCGCCGATGGCTCCCTTGCGGCCGCTGCGGCATCTCCCCACTAGCCTCTGTGAAACCGCCGGAAAGCGCCGTGCCACTGGTGCAGGGGCTCGCACCCAGCAGCTGCGCGGCCGAGAGGGAAGGCGGTTGGCTCTGGGAAAAGGAGCTGGGCACATGCAAAAGTGTGCCAAACTGGGGCTCTCCTGAGGCTGCCTCGTGGTACGGCTTAGCTACGGAGACCCCTACCCCACCTAGCCAGTTGCCTCCAGGTTTTCCAGTAAGCCTAGAACAATTGAAGTAACATTTCTTTCTGGGGGTAGAGTGGCTGGGTTTTATTAAGAAAGGTTGCAGAGGTCCCCCTGAGGATGCTTTGACCTCTCTGTCCCGGCTCATAGCCCTTCGTGAAAGGTTCTTAGACCCCTTCCTGCTGATGTTTTCCTTTAGCATGGCTGGTCTCCTGCTGTCCAGCATTTTGGCTGATTCTTGCTCCCCAAAGGCTCAAGCTTGGGCATCCATCCCATTCTGCTTTTTCCCAAGCACCATTTTCCCAGGTCTCCTGTGGGAGTCAGTCTGTCTAACAGCATCTGTCCTCTCAGGGGGTCTGAGAAACTTCAGACTGACATTTGCCAGTTAATTATCTGCTCCTTTGAACACTTCCTTCTTATTAGATGGTTTCAAAGAAAACACATGACCTTAAGTGTGAATGCTTCAGGATGCATGGGCTCATGCTGGCTCTTTGTGCTCAGACTGACCCATTCCTTGTCCCAGCAGCCATGGACAATGTCATCTCCTTCCACTGAGACACACAGAGATGGAGCTCAGCCCTCCTGTCGGCTCAGCTGCAAATGGTGGTGAGAGAACAAGACTTTGATATTCCTCAATTAATGCTCTCTGGGATGTAGGTATTTTTTTTTAAAAGAAAAAAAGCCCCAAGAAGAAAAAAGTCTGTCCCAAAAAAGGCCCCAACCAGAACCTCAGTTATATTCAAAAGAGGATGCTTCGGTGCTTTCCTTCCATGGAGAAAGGAGAAGCGTTTTCTTCAGGCTTGGATGACTCACCATGCCTATCTAAAAACCACTGGGATTTTTGTGGGGCAGTTTGCGGGGAGCTCATGACTGGAATAGAAATCAAATTCATCGGAAGAGAGACATGATGCTATGATTGTGCTTCAGGAAAAGCAGCAGCCAGCTCTCATCAGGGGCCTGCCTAAAGCCACCTCTCAGGGGTGAATTGTGGCAACGGTTTCTCCTTGCAGCTACTGACCCTCTGCTCCAGTTTGCATGCTGATTGAAATCAGCAGAGTGGAGCAGAGGCAGCGTGCGTGCTTCATGCCGGCCTGACTTACCTGTCCTTGGCAGCTCCCACTGGAGGAGCAGGATCCCTGAGGTCTTAGCATCCTACTGCTGTTCAGTTCAGTGCTGAGACACGGGTTCAGCAGCTTCGCTTCCCATGCTAGCCTGAAACCACCACGAGCACCGTGGGCACATCCTAAACAATCTCTGCTCCCTCAGCAAGGGATGAAAGCCCAGTGAGGTGGGACCTCTGTTGACCCATGCCAGCACCTTGCGCAAGGTCAACAGAAGTTGGTCCAGTGTGTTGACAGGAGGATTGAGGGGTGAGGACTGCCATGTCCAAGCTAACGCAGCCTCACGAATGTCATACAAAATTCACCCCAGAGGCAAATGCAGCCTCCCCAGCTCCTGACCAAGAACCATGACCCAGAGAAGTAGGCTTGAGCAAACATGTTCAAACAGGCAGAAAGTGCTGCAAGAGTGGTGAACAAATGGGCAGGAACTCGCTGCCACTCTGCCCAGAGCGTAATCAGACTGCAAAACAGTGTGTATGTGGCTCAGGAGAAATGTATGTACAGCTGGGCTGATTTAAGGGGACTGATGGTCTGAGTGAGCATCACCCTCTCCGGCAGTGACAAACACCAGATGCATCAAAGGTGGTGGTGCCAGCCCTCTGAGGGAAACAATTATGAAAGGAGCTGACCCGGATGCAGATTTCTTTGCTCTTGAGCTGAGGGAGAAGGCTTAGGCAGGAGTTTTATATCCTTTCCAATCTTGCTTGTATTTAATCCTTGCTAATGCAGCTTGGAAAGCGCCGTGAAAGTTTGTCCAGCCCTTCTCTTGGCTCCCACTTTCAGGGCATGATGACTTCTGCAAGGTTTCAATGAGTGGCAGATTGAAAGAAGAAAAGGAGAGCACATGTTCTCTCTCCATTTTCTAGGTTGTTTTTTTTTTTCCCCTGGGTTTTCTTCTGTCTCTACGGAAGGACAACAGTAAAGCAGTAGTCTTAAAAGCCAGCTCTGACCTCAGAGCATCTTCTTTTTCTCCCCCTGGCTTTCTCTTTTTAATATCTCTTGTTTGGATGAAATATCGTAAACTTATCCTTAAGCCTGGATCTGGAGGCTCTGAACTGCTTTACCTTTACACAGCCTTATAGTGCTCTGACAACCTAAATAGATGTTAGGTTCAGCTGTTCCCATCCACAAGCCAGTATCTGAAATTCCCATCAACGGTGCTGAGCACTTCTGAGAATCAAGTTCTCCCTTTCAGACTCCAAGATAAAGGTCTTGCAGTCTCCACGTAGGCACCTAACTCTGATAAATGCTGCCCTGTACACTGAAAAACCATTAATTTCTGCCTGTTATGGGATGATACAGGGGGTGCTGTGAACTGGACTCTTCTTCATTGCTGTACAGTAAGGTACAGGCAAATATAGACCCTTGGAAAACGTGTTTGCTGGCAGGGAAGCTCAGTGCCGCAGATGTCTGTGAAGTCTCGAAGAGCAGGGCTGAGGAATGGAGATGCTGCGTCCCAGAGGTGTGTAGATCAGAAATTCCTGACTGCTCAGGAACTGGACTGCTCTGTCCGGTTTATTTTCCATTTCATTCATCTGTGAGTAGGATTTGGCACCAGGTAGTTGTTTAGCCGTCCCATCCCTTTGCATCCATCTGGGTAGGCTGAATTCTTGTCTGGCTCCGTAAGCTACTCCTGTCCAGGCTATAGCAGACTGAGAGCCTCCTCCTGTGAGCTCTGGGCCCAGCTGTTCCTTTTCTAGCCCTTCCTGCCACCCTTCCTGCGAATGAATGCAGCCCTGTAAAAGCAGGGGAGACACGGAGGCTTCTTCCAAGCTCGTTTCATCATGCTTGTGATAGTCATCTTTGTGCTAGAAAGCACTTCATCCGTTTCATCGCATTTTTCCCAAAGCATTTGGTAGGCTAGTGTTAGCAGGTCCATCGAAGCACCCATTGGAGCCTTAGTGATGAATAGTTGGACCAGTGAATGGTAAATAAATATATCCAAGACCCCGGTGTAAGATCTACTGCCCACTTACTAGAGGTGGGTTGGACTAAATCCTGCAGAACTGGCACAATGCAGAAAGGTGGGAGAAGAAATGGGGGTAAAAGGCCAGGAAAACCTGGAGCAAAACAGTTCTAGGGCATGGGGCAAGATAGTTATTTGTCAATATGCTCTTGGAAGAAAATGTAATTGTTGGAGAGCTGACCTTGGAGGAATGAATGTATGCATTTGTGATTCCATCCATCTCTGATCAGAGAGCCTTGACCATGTGTTCCTGTGAATTATATGTCTCCTGTACTTTGAATTTCTGTTTGTAGCTGATGCTTACCCGAAAGTATTTGGTGGAAGTGCACAGAAGTTATTATTGTCCTGGGGGGCAGAATGTTCCATCTGGCTTCTTTTTTTTAAAGAGTATTTTTATAAGCTAACGCCTTTGCCAGTGTGAACCATGCAATGACTTGCTGTGCCGTAACAACTGGCTGCCTCAAACTACCTCAAATAGGGTAGGAATATAAAGGTCACCGAAAAATTTATAGAGTTAATGATTTATTTCATCTGTCACTTCAGACAGAATTACAGGCTCCGTCTTGCCCAGCTGGGAAGAAACTTAATGCTGACTGCAGACAGCTTTTGCACTACAGTTTATTGCTGGTGTGTGCTTTATCTTGGAGATTTGATTTGTCTCCACCTGTTCAGAAAACTAATTTTAAACTTAGTCCTGCAGCCTTTCTCTCCTCTGAGAAACTGGACCTTTACTGTGTCAAACTGCCCCTTATGAGTAGGAAGCAGTGGGAAGGTGCTGGTGGCACCAGACCTGGGAGGCACTGGGATGCTCTATCCGTCCGCCCATCCGTGCCCCTCAGGTGCTCCCCTGCTAGCCAGGGAGACCACCCTGTGCCCCCTCCCCACCTCCTGGCCACGGAAGCAGATTTGACTTGTGTGGTACGGTCATAAAACCAGGTTAGGCTATTGTCCTGATCCAGACGGCTGTGGTCAGGCGTGGGCTGCCTGACAGAGACGCTCAGACAGCACTCGCCACACGTTTGCATACCTTATTGTCCTTTTCCCATTTTTGATCATCCTTGTTGAAGCCCTTGCTCCTCCCTTTCTCCGCTCCAGTCTCCTGCCAAAGAAACAGCCTGCCTTATGTATGGTTTTCCCATGGGTCCCAGTTTTGCGACATCTGTACTCAAATTTGCTATTTCTGATACTATTCCTTAGGCATTTTTAACCCTAGGTACTACTGAGATGGCTGCCCAGAGCTGCTAGCCGTGCAGCGGGTAAGCTGGGTAAAGATGTGAGTGATTGGGTGCTCTGACATCCCTGCTTAATACTGAAAAGCTTGGATTCGAAGACAGAGAGGTGAGCTCTTCAAAAGCACTCTGAGTTGCCCCATGTCTGCTCTGGTTGATCTTGGTGGTGACAGAGTTAAATGAACACTTTGAAAATCGTACCTGACAGCCCACCTGAAGGGATTTCATATTCCTGCTGCTGTTTTTTCACTAAAAGGTAGATAAGCTGTGTTTATTTTGACTCTACAGGCAGAAGCACTTGTGTGGGATAATGATGTATCGGCTCATGCCCAGACTGTTGCCAAGGCCAAGTATGAATTTTTATTTGGCTTGGAAGAAGAGAAGCCTTCAGAAATGGGTAAGTGCTATTTATTACTATTGTGTCTCAAAAAAAAAAAAAAATTTCTTAAGCCACTCAGGAAAGTTTTGCAGAAGCTGCTCCCTAATGACCCCTCGAGGGCTCACTCACTGCGCCACGCTGCCCTTCGCCGGACCACGCTGCAAGTACCAGACCAAAGAAGCCTGCTGGTTTGGCCCCAGAAAATGACAGCGGTTCCCTGTCTTACGCCCCTACCTTTCTCTTTGGCTCACCTGGGCCAGCTCGATGTGACAGCGGGGACTCGTGTGTCGGAGGGAGTCCCAGCACTTCTCTGCAGCGGAGTCATCTCAGCCACGCGTTCTGCAATCGCACGTGCTGAAACACGGCCATCTCTGCCTGGAGGTCCTTCCAGGAATGCCCTTCGTAGTGTGTGTGCTGCTCTTCCTACGGCTAGAGGTAGATAAGATTTTAATTTAGATACTTTTCCCGAACTGCTCCATCCTCTGTAGTTAGTAATTCAAGGAATCCAGGTGCAGTATCTCATGTTATGCCTAAGGATCAGTCTTGTTTCTGTTCTTTTCTTGTAAATACAGGGCGTTTCTACCTTTTTGCAGCCCAAGCTTAGAAGAAAAGAAATGTAGTTACTATACCTATTTCTCTTACCTTGTTGTAATTATCCACAATCCCTGCCCTCTTTGCAAAAGTATTTCCTCAGGCTGTTCTGTTTGCACCTTGATCCTTTCTAATTGCAAGTGTTCTGGAATGTCACTTTTAATTAAAGAAGACTCCCTTCTTGCCAGAGAAGGGCAGCACTTTGTACAGAAACAGATCGTGTAGGCTCCTCTGCTTCAGTAAGGAAAGGAAAAGAAAAAAAAAAGAAAGAAAAAAAGCGCAGAACTGAAGTCTGGAAAGTGAGTAAACAGCTTCTCCCTGCATTTTCTAAAGTTTGGTCTTCCACTTGGGAAATCCTGATTGCAGAGTGGAGGGGAAAAAACCAAAAGAACCAAAATGTCCTCATTTAGGAATTTTAAAAACTTTACGAATTGCTACAAAATGTTTATGGGATTATTACATGAATCATGATGACCTCATTTCTTGTTTGGAGAGACACAGTGTGAGAGCACTGTCAGCAGGCATTAGTACATTTCCGGAGATTGGCATTAAATAAAGTATGCCGTGTCTAATAAATCCAAGTGAATCTATTGTTATTACTAACCAAAACGATTATCAAATGTGATGGATATTCTGAGTTGACTGAGTACTGAGCCCTAAAATAAAGGGCCGCAAAGAATAAGCCAGATATATTGGTTTATGTGTGTACTTTTCTGTATTTTTCCCGTGCTGCTTGCCTTGTTTCTGAATCTCCTTCTGTTCCTTTATTAATCAGAAACTACCATTAGGGGCTAACAATTAGTGAAATGGGATTGACTTCAAGGGAGAGTTTCCAAATAGTTAACGGTGGTTAAGGTATAACATTTGTGAATTGTACCCAAAAACTGGGTGATGTAGTGCCTACCCGCGCTGGCTTCATGCTGTCACAGACAAATGCATCCGCCTCCTCCTCCTCCTCCTCCTCCTCCTCCAGGAAGATGTTTGACCGCAATGGATAAATGAGAGTGGTGCTGCCCCTTCTACTTTTTTTCTTCCAGAGAGCAGGTTTTAACTGCTTTTGAACTGGAGATGAATGAGGACAGGGCGACTGAGGGCACAGTAGTACAAACCTAGGGCTCTGTGCCCCAAATCGTGGCTTCCTTTGATTTGACATATGTCGAATATGTCATGACGTATGTTTTTGGGGGAAGCAGCTATGCCTGAAAGTCTCTCTGTCCTTCTCTGTGTTAGATGGGGAGGGAAAAAACACCACCAAAAATCCAAACAAACCTGCTACTTTCTAAAGTTGCCTTTAAAAGAAAGAAGACATGCTTTTTGTGGGTCGAAGTATGAAAGATTTCAAGCAAATGAGTGATGGGGACAGGGCTGGGAGAAGAACTAGTTCAAGAGAACAGCTTGTCACCATGGGCAGTAAAGCTGAACTTCATCTAACCCAAAGCAGTTCACCCGTGCCTTGGCTGGCCTCAGAAACCGAGAACGTAACACGTAAGCTGCTGAACGGCTTAATTACTTCTGCCTCCCAGTTTATCCTTTCCCTTTCGCCCACAACCATATTACTGAAGCCCTGCTGGATGCTGTTAGGGTATAAATTTTTTAATTGGGTTCTAAAATACTTGCATCCGACAAGCTAATTCACAAAGAAGGAAGAATAAGAAGGGGCGACTGTAGCAAACACTTCTGCTTGCCTAGATGGGAGACGGCAGACTTTGTTAATAAGCTGCCGTGCTGATTTTTACCTTCCAGATTGAAGCTTGTGGTCATTTTCACAGGTGAGAGGAGGGAAGAAAAAAGTTAGATGCCTGTAGAAGAGGTGTTTCATCGATGATATTCAAATGCTAATAAAGCTGCTACATTAAAAACAATTCCTCCTCATTTCTCTCATTTGCTGCCCTCAGTCTGGTTTTATGTGGGATATTTGTGATCCCTGACATACTCATGTGCTCTCGTCTTTACTGCATGATGCCTCTTGTTTGGCTCCTCTCTTGTCTGGTGCCCATCCCCCTGCCCTGGATGCATCACATGGAGCAGAAGCAGGTCCAGACCCCCGGGACCCTCATCGCTTCGCAGGAGGGCTCGGGGCCACACGTCTCCCTGCAGACTCCTGCTCGTGGGGCTGCTCCTCGCTGCCGTGGGGGTGGGGAAGGTGGACCACGCGCAGCCACGTGGCCCTGCGCCGCCTGGCCGCCTTCCTCGGCAAAACCCCAGACTTCTGCCTTCCAGCAAAAGAAAATGTTTTTTAAAAACTGAATTTGGCTGGGTTGGACAAGACGTCTTCTCAGCCTTGTTGACATAAAGGGCGCTTGTTGTATATGGAAACATACCCTCCTCTGGAACTGGCTGTAGAAACAGTGATCTCTATTGAGCAGCCTAATCCTTAGGCTTGGGCACACTACAGAGTACTGATTTTTATGACTTTACAGTTAATACATTTAAATACCAAGAAGAAAAAAAAGTCCCAACAACATGACTTAGTCCTAAAAAGTGCTTCCTTGGGGAAAAAAGAGGGGGATGCTACAGAATAATTGCTTAAGTAAATGTGAAAGCCAAGTACCCCATAATTCCTGTTATATGAGAAAACAAATCCAATACAGTTGTCAGGAAGAAAATAGCTTCTTAAGACTCATGAACAGTCTTTTCTGTGATGCTTCTAGGAGGAGAAAGCTTTCGCCCCTCCTGTGTAAGACAGGGCTTAATCTCATCCTTCACAAAAAAGCCCTGTACAAATAGTCCGCGGGTTGCTATGCAAATCTGGTCTTTCCCAACAGCTGTTGGAAGAAGCTTGTTTTTGAATTCCTGGTGAAACAGCTTTTTGGAAAGCCTGTCACTTGCTGTTTTGTGTACAGTGAGGTGTCATGAGGCGACTGAGCTCATTTAACAGCTTGCTTCTGCCAAAAGAGATGGTCCCAGCCACACGCTGCCGCAGATTGTCTCATGCTAGTTCTTGTGCTCATCTGTTTTCTTAGCAAGCTCAAGCCAGCAAAAACTGAGTAACAAAAAACCCCAAAACAACGCCAAAAAAGAAATTCTAAAAAAATGGTTTACTTTCTCCTGGCAACGTGTGCTGAATCACCTCTGCAAGGGGTCAAAACAGTGCCAGAGCTGACACATGAAAGAAAACAAAATGCATACTTTAACCCATGGAACATATCCATTCCTGAACCAGAATCATGGAAATGATTGCTTTTGCTGTAGAATTTCTTCAGGTTGTTTCAGGAGTGAAGGAAGCACACAATGGCTGCTATTTTTGTACAAGCAAAGCCTTTTCGTGGTCCTATGGTGCTGATTTAAACAGCCTTAAGAAAATTACCCCAGTAACTTTCTCTAAAATGAGTATCACTGACTTACTTACTAGGTTGTCCTTTGCTCTTCTGCCTCGCTTGCTTTCTCTGTGTCACTTCAAGTCATGTGCGTCCAGCTTGGCTGCATCCTCCTTGCATTGCATGGATGTGGCACCTTCCTGATTCTCACTCCATAAACTGCCCTTAGACTGCAGTCACTCACACGTTGCATCGTTCTCACGCTAGCCTAGATTGCTGGCTGTAGTGTTGCCCAGTGCATCAACCGCATCACTTTCCATTTTGATGCACCATCCTTTGTCATGTCGTCATCTCTCGCTCTTTCCATCTCCAGGCAATCCTGGAAGTCCAGGCTCCCTGGTCTGGTATCTTCCTCTGCAGCTCTGCTTTTCTGGGAAGGTGCAAACCTGCATTTTCTGAGGGTTGAAGGACTGCCTGATTTTCACATTCATGTTGTTAAAATTCCATCATCCTTTTGTGTGTACTTGTCAGCTTTTTTGTTGCTGTTTCTAGTGTCCCACTGCATTTTCTGACACACTGAAGACCTGCAGGAGTTTTTAAATAGTAGTGTGTAATCAGTACATTTTCTCATAGAAGTCTCTGGTGTTTGGTGTTGCTGGTTGGCAGTGATGCAAACAGAAGGTTAACTTTTTAAATTTAAGTCTGCAGAGGTACTGTATTAAAAGGTACTTTTCTTGTTGAGTTTGTGCACTCTAAGAAGTGACCACCTTTCTGGCACCAGCATGTTGATTGGCCATGCTGAGTGGTCCTCTTTCACTCCAACGCAGAGTAAACCAGGTGATTTTGAACTACTGCTTGGATGCTCTGAGGAGCAGCAAGCTCTTACAGTGCTGTCAGAAGAGCACATCTGACTGTGCATATGGAAGAATTAATGCCAGTGAAGGAGGACAAGGTTTCACTGTGCTCTGCATCTCGTCTGCTTGAGGTGGAGCTGTCTTGCTGTCTCTCTGAATTTGAGTCCCGCTTCCCGGGGGCTGGGTGAAGCTGGGGCACGCTCTGGAGCCGTCAGGTGTGGTGTGATGGATGTCTGGGTTTCCAGTTCCAGGGAAAGGAAAACTAAAGGGGCGTGAGGCATTATGCTAAAAGTCCCTTGCTCCGCAGGAGGAAATTGGATGTCTTGTGACCTGCACTTGAAAGCTGGATAGTTCAAGTTATCATAACCTACAGCTGTAGGGAGGAGATTACCACATCCTCGACTTGGTAAACAACAGAGTTGTTTGAAGGCCAAGGGTTTAGTACAAATAATCATTAAAACATGGGCTGTTTGTTTATTGTTTTTTAAAGGTGCAGAATTAAGCACTCAGAAGTTAGGAAATGCCAGAGTTAAGGCAGTAATTACCTCCCTGTCTGTGGGCTGTCGGCCGAAGCCGAGAGCCGCACTGACGTGAGTGCTCAAATATTTGGGGGCCTGGTGATGCTGGCAGCCCGTCGGTGGTGTCTGGCCACTTCAGAAGCTCTCAGCACACGTGGCACAGGCTGAGCTCGGCTGAAGCTGGCAGGGCTCAGAAACGCTTTCCCGGAGGCGGTCGGGCCCTTCTCTTCTGTCGAGCCGACGGAAAACGAAGCATCCAGGTCAGTGGGCACAAGAGGAGAGGCTCAGCCAGGTGACTTGGCTGGCTGTAGGTGGGTACGGTGGGGCACAGCCGCATTTTTGCTGCTTGTCACCGTGGGCTCCTCTCCTCTCCTTGGCTTCAGCCCCATCACCTGGTGAGACGGGCAGCACACCAACACAAGCCCTCCGTCGTGCTGTAGCCTCTATTCATCTCTGAAGCTCTCTGAAGGAAAAGATGCATGTTATCCTGCTGCTGGAAGTAGCTTGATAACGAACATGGAGAAGGCGTTTAATTAAAATTACGTGGGTAGATGCAGTTCTGGCCTAGTATCGCACTGAAAAAGTGTAACACAGGGTACAGCAAGTATTTTTCCTGTTCGTAGTTCACCGCTTTAACAAGTGCCTTCTGCTCTAGACCCCTGTGTTGTTTATTTAACTCTGTCCAGCTTCCTGA
Source organism: Phoenicopterus ruber ruber (assembly GCA_009819775.1). Lineage (NCBI taxonomy): Eukaryota > Metazoa > Chordata > Aves > Phoenicopteriformes > Phoenicopteridae > Phoenicopterus > Phoenicopterus ruber. Next base: position 54,763,798 of record CM020246.1, read on the forward strand.
GGAAGGGAATCTCATTCACTGTGCGAGCTCGCTGAAAAGTTACCATGCAACATCCAGCCTGTGCCTTTAGCAGCAAATACTTGGAGCGTGGGAGATGCACGTGTCCCTCTGTGCCCTGTTTTTGTTTTAGCTGGGTGCATAACTCAATATCCAGCTCCTGTAGTGCTTTGAGGACTGCTTAGCAAGCTTTCTCTTAGCCTGGCTAATTGGTCCCGAACCCTGAAATGCAGTCAAGGGCATCCTTTTCTGCGGATGTGCCTAGTTTCTTCAGTGGCTGCTGCAAAGATCCAGAGTTCTGAGATCTGTGAGTGCGGGGTTTCTTAAGCCATTGTTGCGTGCTCGAAGTCTGGCGATGTATTTTTTGTCTGAAGAGATCTTTCTATTTGAAGGACTTTTTGAGGATTTTAAAAAGATTCTTTAAAGATACAGCATTTTAAATACGTAACATCAAGTACAAGTGGATTCGCAGAGGCTGTAAAGGCTTTGTAGGGACTGCAAGTGTCAAAGCAGCTGTGGGCTGTCACTGGTCCATAGTTTGCTCTTTCAGCTGAAGGCTCTTAAGGAGCTTTTAAAATAATTCTTGCTATCACTGTGTGTATCTACACTTAGAAAATCACCTGTTAGCTGCCTCCTTTCTAAATCACAGCAGTGGAAAAACAGAAAATTTCAGATTCTTTTTGGATCTGTCTTTTGAATTTTGGGTTTAAGACTTTTCCAAACATAAGTCTTAAACCAAAACTTGAGATTCTTGTAGCCACATCACTCCAGGGGGTGGGGCTTTAAAGAAGAAAAGTGCATTAAATACAGTAACCCACACTTTTACATCAGGGTAAGGATCCCAGATACTCCCTTTGTATTCCCTCCTGTTCCCGCTCATGCTAGCAGCTGTTTCGCTCTAGCCTTTTGCTTTCCAGGGTAATGACACTTGGGACCGAGCTATCTCACTGACCATCTGTGGCCCGTACAGCAATTTGTAGTGGATAATCCCTCACATTAAACCCTCCTAGCACGTGCTCCATGTTAGTTTTGGACTTTGTCCTGTTCTGAGCTCATTGTGGGCCTGTGAGCTGCTGCAGCAAGGTGCCATCCTTCCTGCAGCCGGCCGAAAGGTGCGGGGCTTCCCGGAGGACTCTTAGTTCAGTGCGGTTTGGGTTACGCCAGTGCTCCCAAACCCCATTTACCACTGGGAAATAGTTAAAATCCGTGGGGAAAAAAAATATGCAACCGAGTCACAGCACTGCTTACCTAAGGCTTTCTGTCAGGAACAGGGTTAGAAGGTTTGCAATTGTAAAAACACCACACACACTCAAACACACACACACAGCGACCTGGGTATTTTACATGACGTTTTGGTCATTGCTTTCTTAATGGAGAGGATTTACATTCTTAACCTAGCAGCTTTTCTCACTCTCCGTTTTTCAAGCCGTGACAACTCGGGCATCACACCACCACCCGATTCCAGGCGCTGGGACTTGACTAGTGGAGAGATTCATGATGAATTTGCCTAGTGTGGGCATGGCTGTCCTGTGCCAGACTCAAGGTTCACCTAACACAGCCTCTGGTTGCCCCAAAACCCCAGAATTTAGGGAACTATGCAAGAGCAGCGGCAAGCAGTACTTCTCTGATAACCTCTTCCAGTGTGCAGCAAGCCGTGGGTGAGGGATTTCCTGAGCAACACGCTGCCCCTGGGTGCTTGCAGGGGGATTATTTTCTTCCCTGAACAGGTCAGTTTGATTTCTGGGTAACGCTGAGCTGCCGGCTGCCATACCACTGCCTGGCTGTTCAAGCACGGTGAGTGCAAGGTGCACGCTGCCTGTGCACGCTGCCGGCTCTGTGTCAAACCTCCTGCTGGCAGCAGCAGGGACCCCCTCGAGTTGTCTCTTTTTGGGGCGAGGGATCTCAGCCAACATGGTCACTTTTTCTGCGTAGGCTTTGCCATATCTCTGGTCCCCACCACCTTCCCTGCGTGTTTGCTAAAGCAGCAGAGGCATTTAACCAGGGCTTATTTTCTAGGCAACTCTCCCCTACCGCTTCTCTCTACTCCCCCCCCCGCCTCCGCCTTTACTCTTCTTCCCCTTTTCCACCAATGTGTTGTTTTTGCGTAACTCCAGTGTAACTTTGCAGGGATGAAGGCCTGGCTCCGCTTCCCGGGGCAAGCGAACTGCCCAGCAGCCTGGAGTGGCTGCAAGCTGCAGAAAACCCTGCGCCCAGTCCGGCGCGCGTTTGCAGCCCAGTTACAAAAGCACGGTGCTCGCATTACGCTAATCCCCTGTCTTTGGCTAATGAAGGACCTCCGCCGGCCAGGCAGGACCTATCGCGGCACGGAGAATGACATCATTTGGAAAAAGGGCTGCTGCGCAAGGCTGCCAGTGATTGTGCAGCATCCCTCCCCTCTCACAGGGGGAGGCCGCTCCACCTCCGTGTGCGCAGGCACTGCTTTATAAATCAGAATAGTTTTAGTTACCACAGAAGTTGTAACTCAAGGGAGTGCAGGACCAGGAGACACGTGTGACCCCCCTCTCTGGCAGGCTGCAGTAATGATATAATTCCATAAATCCTGTGATTTGTTCATTAAGCTCTGTCAGCTAGAGATGCGTTTCCTCGTAACGCACACATTGTTTTTACTTGCCCTAGTTTGCCTTTTACAAATAACGGCAAGAAATGCCGGTACCAAGAAAGCATACGTGATGCTGCGTGCAGGCTCACCCACGTGCTGCTTGTGATCGGCGCAAGGAGCTGCGGGGAAATAAAATGCAAGATGACGGGGCTGCTTTGTGAAACGTTCCAGCTCAGTAATGCCGAAACGCTGTCAGGTGCCCCGCGCTCTGAAGCCAGCACACGACTTCCAGCATCGCCATTCTGCCCGTTTCTTCCCTTATGGACGCAGTTACAATAAACGGCAGCTAAGCACAGACGTCTCCCTGGCATACCGTCAGGCAGCCTTGCTGGAGGAGATTTTTTTCCCCCCCCTGCAAGCTGCCAAGGTGGACTCCTTAGCTCCTGCGATAGACTGAATGAGACTGCAGTTCCCCCATCAGTTTCATAATACTCAGAAAGCATCCATTTACATCATTGTGTGCAGTGCAGGGCAGCAGCTGCCAGGAAATTTGAAACTATTTTGATTCCAGTTGACTAGAACAGCAGCAATTGAATTAGCTGGTATCGCTATAGATAAACTGATGATCTGTGCATTTTATTTCTTTGACCAATGGGTAACTGCTGGAGCTACAGTAACCTCTGTGAGTAAGGAGACTGTTCAAGCAAATATATCTAATTTCTCTAGCTAGCTAATATATATATATACTGTATAGAGAGAGACACACACCATTCTTTTGTAAAATGTACCTGTAAACAAAATGTCTGTCTATGCTTGTAACTTGTGTTTTTGCTTCCTAGATTTCCTTTTATTATGCTGTAGACAAGCTTGCTTGACATGGAATGGTTATTTACCTATGAAATATCATATCTATGCCTGATTTAAGTCATGAATTCTTTCAACCTCTAGTCATCAGAAAGGCTGCCAACTGCTGTTAGGTTATATTTGCCCGGTCTCAGTTTTCTAGCCACTCACCCCCTTTCTATTTTAGCTTTTTCTCTCTCCGTTTAATTTTTTTTTATTTTTTTTTAATTTTTTTTTTTTGCGTTGTTGAAAGAAGCCACCTTCAATGCAAAGTAGAAATTGGTGTTACCTGAGAGTGTGTGTCCTTTCTTTGTTTGTTTGGTGATGGGTAATTTTTTTCCCTGCTCATCTTCAGTGCGGTCCTTAAATTTTGTTGTTGCCTTTCTAGCCTTGTTTGTAATGCAGTCATATTGGGGGATGGGGTTGGACAGGATATGCCAGTAAGCTGCAGCAAGACATGATGCTGTGGTGGTGGATGGGAATAAGGGAGGAGTTTCCCTTAAAGAGCTCAAGCTCCTCCGAGCTCTGGTACCTGAAACAGCTCTCTGAGCAAAGGGAAAGGCTTTGCACCTTTTAGGAGCGGGGGGCGATTGGCGGTGGTTTAGCTCAAGGAGTGGAGACCTCGGCACTCGTGTGCATGGTGGTACCTAACGTGATGGGGACGGGCTGCTGCTTTGCTGCCACATGTGAATTGTTTTTAATCAGGCAGCGAGACAGGCAATGTTCCCGCAGGATGCCGTGGAGGCGAGAGTGCCGCTGACTTGTGCTCGCAGACGGCAGCAGCAGCAGCAGTCCTTCCAGAGCAGGGCTGCTGCCGCCTCACTGTAGAAAAGGCCTTAAATTTCTACCGTGAAAGTGCTCCTCTTTGCCCAGGTGAAACACGGCTTGCAAGCGTGGCAGAGAGGAGTACCTGTGTGCACGCTCCCTCCTCCTGCATGTCTCTCTCTGCCCGTGTATGTGTGTTATGTGCTCTGTACGTGTACCTCTTCTGGGGTCTGCTGGGCTGGCCAGAGGGTAAAGTTTGCTTGGGATGAAGTTCAGGAGGAGAAGTAAATCAGAAACTTGCTTGAAATAGATTGCTTACTGCTGTCAGCAGCGGCCGTCGGTGGCAGATGGGGACGCGCAGCAGTGCATTTAGCATTCACCGCCAGAAATAAGGCCGCCTCTGTTTCCCTCATGTCGGTTCAGAAGCTAAGATAGCAATTAGCAGAGACGAGCCTGGCCCCTTGGCAGGGTCTGTGTGGGGTGCCTTGTCAGGGCTTGGCCTCCAGCACACGTTGGCTGCATCCCAGCCCCATGGGGGGCCGGGGGGGCGATGCTCTGGGCTTCCTTCCAACGAGGCAGGGCGCGTGGGTTGGAGGGAGGCGCGGGGGGGTCCCAGCTCCTGGGGCACTATGCACTGCCTTCCTTCGGGATGTGGCCAGAGCACGCGGCCCGGGCAGCGGCATGGCCCAGCGCTGCCCTGCGGTGCTGGGGGCATGAGGCGATCCCAACTGGGGCACCTCCGGCTTGCAGGTCTGCAAGCTGCGAGTGGCTGTAGGTGGAGCTGTGTCCACCGAGAGGGTTTACGTTAGCATCTGTGCTGACGGGCTCCCCGTTGGCAGTTCTTCTCTCTTAAAAAATTCCATCTCTGGACATGTGCTGAGAGAACAGCAAGCACTAATGCCGCTGCGTTAGAGCAGACCACAGCTGTGGAGTGGGGAGCTGGGGCCTTTTGCTGGTTTGGGCTAGCCCCGGTGCAGGTGTAGGGATATTGCAGCTACACAGCATCGTTCTCATCCAGGAGTCTGTCCTGGGGGAAGTGTGTCCCAATGGCAGCCTGGCGCCTGTGCCATGAAGTAGGTGGGCTTGGGATGCACCCAAGCACTGCGTGGCTGAATTGTGTGCAAAAAGGGGGCTGTTTGTCTGGGCTTCGGGCACTTAGAAAAAGCACCATGCCTGGAGACGTTCATGTGGGGAGAGGGACCTTGCTCTCTTCTTCAGACTCTCCCAGTGCACCCACAGCTGTGTGTTGGAAACCCTGCCATGAAGGCAGGCTGGTGATGCAGAAGTGGACAGGGCATCCATGCTCCTCACAGCTCCCTGGGATCTTCCAGCAGAGAAGAAGTCCCTGCTTTGTCCAGTCACTATCCTCAACAGCAACCAAGTCATCTAGGTGAAACCTTACCCACTCAAGTTTTATTATGGAGTGATTAAATCAACAGCATGGAGATACCTGGAGAACTTACTGGGGAAGAGACTGTGGTTTGGCATGGTTCGAGTCAGTCACTTTGATCCTGCACCATGCACAACATGCAGTATTTACCCTGTGGCTAGATATACTAGATAGCGAGCTGGCAGGTGTGAGCTGCTGCTCGTCTTTACAAACCACTGGCAGATAGATAGCCACGTTAGTGCGGTGCTGAGCTCACGTTAAATTATCCTCTCTTTCACCTTGAACTCAGCCTGTCATTAACCACAGCTACACGGCTTCCTCCTCAGAAATGGCTTGTGGCCACCCTCCTTGGAGCGGAGATGGGGACTGGTTTGCAACACAGCACCTGGAGATGCACCTCGAGCGGGGCAAAGCATCCAAATGCAAGTTGGTGTCTAGTTTCAGAGCTGTCGCCCCTGACATTTTTCAGAGTAGGTGTTTGGATCCAGCCCTCCCGTTGTTTGTTTTAAAGCACTTTTATACTCCAGGCCAGTTTCTTCCAGAAGAGCGCAGTGAATGCAGCTGTTGCTGTTCTTTTTCAAAAGCTCAGTTCCTCCTTGGGCTGTAATATAAGGTGGCCAAGTATCCATCATTGTGTCATCCATGAGGTCCCTCTGAGGACAGCTGGTTCTCTGTTACCCCAGAACAATGGGAGCCACTGGGTGCTCGGTGCTTGGAAAACGGGACCATCCATTTTTGCTCCTGCCTTGTTTACATCAGTTGGAAGAGCAGCACGAGGAGGGGAGGCATAGAAAGCTTTTTGTGCAGTGGTGAATTTGCTGCAACAGAAAATGTGAACTGCTTGGTATGCGTACATCACTGCAAGATGACCTTCAGTTACCTGAGTTGTTAAAGGAAGAGGATAGTGCTGGCAGAAAGCTGAATTGCTCATTAATTGCTTTGTAATTTAGCTAATTGGTTTTGTCAAGGCTGTGGAATATACAGGGTGTGGCTGATTATCTTCCCAGTGTTTCATCTTTACAAGTGAAAATTACCTAAAACCATTTTTTTTTAAATAAAACCAGTATGTACGGCGCATGGTGTGGGTGGATGTCAGACCTCTGAATATATGCTTTCTTCAGCCTTTGCGCCTGGCCTGTGGCCTCAGACTGTTCATGGGCCACTGGGACCCTTTCTGAAGTGTAGCAGACATTTCTGGCATTCCTTCCTCGGCAGTGCACTCTTCCAAAGTAGAGCTGCCCAAAAACTCCTATGTAAAAGGACCAGCTCTGGATAAGTGCAGTGTGCAGCGTGCAGAAGTGAGTTAAACCGAACGGTATTTTCCCTGCAGGGGAGAGCATAGTTACTCTGTTAGGAGAGGGCCGGGAAGGGAGGTCAGGCTTTTTGCTTATGCACGCGGTAGATGAAACCACACTCTCTTTTTTTCTTTGCAGGTAGTGGCCATGGAAGCAGCACTTTGCTCCCTCATACCATCATCAATGAATTTCCAGAGTACGGCACCGTAGAGCCGAGCGGAGACGTGCCGAGGGCTTCATTGCCGCACCAGGCAGAGCCTGTGACTCGCAGTCCAGAAAGACGGGACGGTCACCACCGGGTACCTGGCAGGTCCCTTCCTCAGCGTGCGGCTCCTACAGACGATTCGAGACCTGACGCTGGGGCAGCGCAGCTGCGTGCCCCAGAAGAAGGTTTGCAACCTGCGGGTAAACTGCCAGAGATTATGAAAATCTCTCGACGGCTGGAAGCAACAAAGGTGCAAGAGAGAGCAAATACTTCTCTCGATTCAGAGACGCAAATGGAAAAAAAGAGCGTTACTGGCAGCCAAAATGTGCAGGCAGCCAGAGAACCAGTTCCAGCAGGCCAAGAAAAACCCTCAGACATGCCTCTTCCATCTGAACGAACAGCTGAGGAAAAAATGCATTTGATCTTAGAGAAAGATCTGGCCGCAATATGGGCTGGAGAAAAGCAGTCCGAGTCCTTGCAAGCCATCAGTAATAAAGCCGAGGAGGTCCACGCAGCACAGGAGACAAGCTGTCATAGACCATCTGTGACAAACCTGGAAGCAGCCAGCAAAGTGGAGGGGTGGGCGCATTTTGAGGAGTTTTCAGCGTACAGTCAAGGCAAAATGCAAATGGGTCCTGAGAGGAGGCTCTCTAAAGAGGCAGCTGTGAGCAAACATGTAGAATTTCAAGGGGTGGAGATTTTATGGCTGCAAAAAGCTGAGGAGCAGAGAAGAAAGAAGCACTCACTGCTGGAGACTGCTTCCTTGGAGAGGAAGGCATTCCCCAAAACGTCCATCCACCCTGCGCCGCTGATGGTCTCCCCAGGCTTGGTCTCCTCGCCAGACAGCGCTTGGAGCGAGGTCTGCAGGGACCCGAGGCTGGGACCCGCTGCCTCTGGGGCTGCTCCTCTGGCGCTGCTCGATGAAGGCAGGGAGGATGAAGTTTTTGTGAAGGACAAGAAGAACCGCGGCGAGGAGGAGACGGCTGTGCTAGCAAGAGGCCAGGGCAGGTGAGATGGTGCTTGGGGCGGGGCGCGGGGGGCAGGCCCGGTTTCTCTCGCCCCAAACATGTGGCTTATGCCTACCCCTTTAGCAGCTAATGACATACCCCTTTAGCAGATAATGACAAACAACGAATGTTTGTCTGCTGTCTGCGGCATGGTGGCAATGGTAGCAGTTCATGCCTGGTGGCGGCTAGTGCATGAAGTTGGGACTGAACCCCATCCGCACCACCTTGCTGAAGTTTGAAGTCCGTCTCAGGTTTGGAAAAGTAACGATGTCTCTTGCTGTTTGCAAAGTAATGACTAGGTGATGAAGCATCTGTAGCAGGTGTAGTTGGGATCCGGACATGGCATGTAATTAAACATAGGCAGCATGCAGGCCTGGCTGTATGTGCCCGTCCAGATTTTCTGGTTTCAGGCAGAGTTCGTGCAATAACAGTGTGAGCACCTCTGTGAGGTCAGATAATAAAGACGTTTTAACCAGTGCCTTGTATGTTATAAGAGGGTAAATGCTGTGATGTACTTTCTGTATTATCTATCTATACATGTTTATATAATTTTCGCTATGTATACTGCAAAAAACGTGCGCTGCTTTTTACAAGAGCATCCCAATTTGCTCCCTTTTCTTCCCCGATGCACATCTGTAACAAAGCACAGGGTCCCACCAGTGCACTCGGAGCAAACCGTGCCTGCTCTGACCCAGCGGGGTGTTTGCTGCTGAAACAACAGGATCTCGGCAAGGGAGGTGCTCCGGCTTCTGCACCTTGGGATCCACGGAGTTTTGCTCTGGCTAGTGTGGGGGATCACTTGGGCGGGCAGCCCTGACACCTGGCGTGTGCTGTGAGAAGCCCTGCAGTAGTATTTGGTGCAGCAGAGAAGAAAACTCTGTGAGGGGATGCTACACCTTCCCCTGTGCATCTGCAAGCAGGCCGAGCCTTCCCCCTTCAAACCTGGTTCTCCTTGATTCAAGTTTTTAATTGCATTTGCTTCCCTTTGCATTTTGGAGGGATTTCCTCCAGCCTTTTGCTGAAGACCCCAGCCCTCGCACTGCAGAGCCAGCAAACTGTCCTTCGGGGACAGAGGCCTTGTCTGGGTGCACGACTGACCTGTGCAGCCTCTGGGATGGCACTGGTGCTAGTGGAGACCTTATGCATTTGTGAGTGCTCTTCTCCTTTGCATATAAGCAGCTGATGTTACCTATGAGGCAATGTTAGGCTTTCTCCCTCCCCCCCATTTTACCCAGAAGATCGTGTCTTTTTATGTCCCCAGAGAGGGAGATGGTGCCAGTCATGAACAGAGGTGGTGCAAGGAGAAACTAGCATTTTACCCTCAGTGTCCTCTCCTGCATGAAGCAGGTTCTCCTTTCTGTTCGCGAAGGCAAGGAGGTTCACCCAGAGGTCTAAACCTTGCCCCCAAGCTGAAATGAGCTGTTTCTGATTAATTTCCAGGATGCTGGAGGAGGGGGAAGCAGCCACAGGAGGATATGAAGATGTCCTTGGGCAGAGGCACTCCGATGTCTCCACTGATCTGTACAGCTCGCAGTTCGAAAACATCCTAGACAATGCATCTTTATACTACAGCGCGGAGTCGCTGGAGACGTTGTACTCGGAGCCCGATAGCTACTTCAGCTTTGAGATGCCACTCACTCCCATGATCCAGCAGCGCATGAAGGAGGGCGGCCAGTTTTTAGATCGGACGTCAGCCTCGGGGCAGCCAGATGTCCTGCAGCTTCCCCCTGACGGGGAGGTGAAGGGCTGCGGTGAAGGCGTCGCCAATGGCTTCAGGGATGTAAGCGAAACGCTCTTCAGAGGAGACGTCACGGAAGTCCCTCGTTTGGAAAGGTAAAAGCAGTGGGTGAGCTGTCTGTGTGCCTGCTGATTTTCCCCTGATGTCTGTTTACTTCAGTGGACTGTTGCAGAGTGTAGTTTTGCCTCTTTCAACATGGCACGTTTTCTACACAGAATAATTTCCAGTGTAACAGAGTGAGCTGCAGGAGAGAAGTAAGCCGTCCAAACCAGCCGTTCATTAGAAAAGTCCAAATTTACTTTACGAAGGTTTTGTAGGTGATACTTGTGTCGATAAAAGGCTGGTCTGCATTGTTGCATCTCTGGGACCTGTCCCTGGAGGAGTTAGTTACCAGTTACAGGTGGTGAACCTTGTTTAGCTCCAGTAATACCTGAATTTGTTAGCAGCAGTTTTAGGAACAGTAATACCCTGTGCACATGGATGAGTTGTCCAAATGCAGTTCATGATTTGGATGTTAAAGGTGTGTCTCTGGGCATAGGTTTTCCTCTCTTGAGGTCAGCGGGAGTTTTGCTGGTTACTTCAGCTGGGACGAGGTTTTGCTCCCGCCACATTCACGGGATTAGAGACTGTTAGCTGCTTCTGTCATTTGTGCACTAGTTACTGATTGAGAGCAGAGAGAGCGTTGCAAAAATGTTAATAATTTCCATTTAGGTAAAGGAGAGATAAAATCTATTAAGAGAAGAGTCATGTGAGAAGCAAAAACTAGGCTAAGTGGTCAGAAATACAGTGTAGTTGTACAAACTCACTCTGTGAGCAAACTTTCCTCATCGTGTGCTGTCAAAGAGGGTGGGGAGAGTGAAAGGCAGTGACAGGCACAGTGGGGTGTTGAGCCACCAGCAGTAACCCGCAGAGGGGTGAGGGACCTTGTGCGTGACAAAGATGCCTCGGGTCTCCATCCTCCAGGGACAGGATGTTATCTAAGAGTCCTTAGACTATTCCCTTAGATAGGACTAGTCTAGTCTGAGCTTTCCTGGGAGTCAGTGGCAGGAGGTCTCCTGTCTGTTTTATTCCTTTTGTGCTAGTGTGAAAGAAGTCCTTTGAGCAGAAGTAGTTTTGCTAACTTTATGGGTTAAGGTACAGTTTGTCCTTAAAATAACAGGCAGAAAGACTTAGCAGTTTAGAATGTTTTTTCCATCAATCCTACTGGAAAAAAAGGTGTTTAAATCTTGCATGACCCTGAGCTGCTTGGTGCCAACAGGCTGTAAGTGACTGCTAATCTGCTACAACCAGTACGGAGCCAGAAACTGAGGCCAGTCCTGACGCTTGCGGCTCCTTACTTGTACTGAAACCAGAGATTGCCTAAGACTGGGCAGTGGAGGACAAGCAGCACATACAGACCCGGATTCTGGTACCCGGTAGTTGCAGCTACTAGATGTATCTAGAAAGTACTGTCAAGTAAGGCCCACATCGGCTCATCAAGACAGAAGTTATCACAAAGACAGGGTGTGCTTAGGTAACACTTAGAGACACATTAGGTGCCTGCCTAGTGTGGATTTTATTAGGAGTTAATTGTAGTTTACATTTGCAGCCATAGTGATAAACCAACAGAGGATTTTTAAGTTCTTCTTTTCCCCCCCTCAATAAAAAAAGAAGGAAGTGTCCCCAACAGCGGGTTTGTTAGGAAGCTCTGCTGTTGTAGTCTGCAGGGCTCTGCTAGTGACGAGCCCTGAGGGCTCGCTGTTAAGGTAGGTGCCGATAGAGGGTAGCTGCCAGACATGGCATGTAGAGGGTACAGCCAGACATGGATGTGCCCAACAGGGTAATCCTCTGGACAACAGCGTTATTAACCACCCCCCTCCGATATTCTAATATCATGTTGTATTGCACCAGGGTACAGGTGACTGACGGATGGCGCGTGCGATGTTGTTGGAGCCAGCGATGAGTCGCAGTGTTAGGGTGTGCGGGTGAGGAGCACTGTGTTCATGCTGGGGGCTGCACGGGATTTATTCGCGGAGGGGTCAAGATGGTGTGTCGCTGCAACGCTCAGGTGAACCAGAAATACCTGCCTGAGCTGCAGGCACTATTTCTAAGGGCTTGCATGCCTGACTGTTTGCCTGAAGCAATTCCAGACTTGTTTTTCCAACCGAAAGTCCACCTGTGTGATACGCGTGTGGCAGCCACGGCGGTGCCTTCCGCTGCGCATCCCCGCTTGCTGCGGTGCCGCGAACCTGCGGGTGCGCTGGGGCCGTGGGCTCCCACGCGCGGCCAGGGGGCGCCCGCCGAAGTGGCCCAGCCCTCCGTGAGAGGGAGGCGGGGACGGCAGGCCCACCGCCCCGCCAGATCCGGGCAGCGCTGCCGGGGGGCCCCGCGTCCCGCGTCCCGCAGCCGGGAGCTCGCAGCGCGGAGCCACCGGAGGTCTCTGCGCAGCTGCCGGCCCTCCCGGAGCCGGCGGCTCCCGCGGCTCCCTCTGCCCGCCCTGTCGCGACAAGTCGCGGGAGGGCGGGCGCGGGCAGGAGAGCAGCTGGAGGGCCCCATCCTGTAGGAATGGAGGCAGGTGCGGGGTCTCAGCGCGTGAACGATGGCAAGCGCAAAGCGAAGCAGGGGGATTTGGGGTGCGGGGGGGGCGTGGGGGCAAAGCAGTGCAACATCGGAGTGCGGCACCGCAAGAATCATAACGCCTCTTTTCCAGAAGCCACGCTGCCAACCCAAGTGGACAAAAACCGAAACCAAACCCCCAGCAGCTCCCTGTGCCATGGCATTTCGGTGACATAAAAAAATGCGTGGGAAAGTGCGTGGGGAGAGAGTGCACTTCCAAGTACCAGCGCTAATTTATGGGGGAACAGAGTGTGAAATACTGGCAGTTCTTCACGGTCCGGTACGGAAGGGGAGGGCGGACGTGAGAGCAAAGAGTTAATGGTTTACACCTGGAAATTGAAATCCGTGTGCCAATTAGGAAAGGAGGAGCAGGTGCTCCCCATGGCCACGGCCTCCTGGTAGCAGGTAGCCGAGCACCACAGCACCTTTTGCATCTCTCTGGAGGGATCCTGAGTGTAACTGACACGCGGACTCTAGGTGGCGTGAGGTTTTAATGAGTAACAGCACGGAAACCTAGTCTTGTAATGAGTAAGCGGGAGGGTAACATCCTTCTCCGCTCTTAGGAAATTGCTGGCTCTGGGAGGGGTCAGTCTCTGGTATGTGAAGGCCGGTCACATGCCTTCAGAATTGAAAAAAAAAAGGAGGAAAAAAAATAAAATGATTAGAGGCTTGCGGGCTGTAAGTTTCTATGGGCTCCTGGGTGTCTGGATGTTTCATCCCCGCTGTCCTCCCTATCAGCTGCTGGCCGTGGTTAAACGCAGTAAGTCCTGGCGAGAGCCGTGTGACGTGCCCAGTCTGACAGCCACCCGCTGTGCCTCCTTAGGGCAGGGGACGTCAGCTGGCCCTTGGGTTTTCCTGCAGGACGGGTTAGCTTGCTTCTGCAAGTAGTCCTTTCCTAGCACAGCTTAGGTGCCCTTTGCATGTGGTCAGTGGAGGAGGGATGCTTGGGGGACAAGGGCACGCAGCTTGCCTTCCTTCAGGAATGGTTCCAGCTCTGGGTATCTTTTTGGGGGTTTAATCTCTTTCCTAGGTATGTGATGGTCACTCCTCTGGGGGAAAAACAAACTTCTGCAGCTGCATTAGCCTTAAGTTTCCCCAGGTGGGGATGGGAGGACTGGGGAAGGACAGAGAGTGCGTGAGGTTTCAGAGCTGAGGGACAGCCTCGCTGTGTATCGGGGCACCTTGGGGTCCCTGTGAAACGTGCTGAGCCACAGGTTGCCAGTGTAATGCAGCTTTGCAGTGGCAATAAAGATACTGCATTTGGGCTGTGTTTGGCCCCTTGCCTCCGTGTTATCCCTGCAGAGGCGTTCAGTCCCTGCCATCGCACCCACGCCCCAGGTACGGCACTCCTCCCTTCTCCTGCCAGTGGGTTGTCTTGAGACGGAGCAAGGCTCAGCCTTGGTGTATGGGAGGTTAGTCTTACTCGCAGAGGCAATAAGGAAGACCGTTTGCAAGGTGCTACCCGGACGTCGAGCCTGAGTTTACATCACCTGAACTAGGTGTAATCATTTACACCAAATCAGATTGGGGAGGCAGGGGACATATTTCCAAAGTGGTAAGATATACATGAGGGAAAAGTGAGTTATCTTTGCTGTGTATGCAGTGAGTGACAGAGAATCAGTGTGTCTAAAAATAAAGTATGAAGTTGTTTCAGTGATCATCTCCATCTTTCTTTTCTACTTTCAGACTTTAAAGACAGAATTTCTTCTAATCTTTCTTTTTTCTGCATTCTTTATAGCAGACTTCTATTCCCTTTTCCTTTGTATGCTACAGTCAGAAGAAGAAATTAAAAAAACCCAAACAACTTCTGGCATTTCTTTTCCTGACTTGTCTTGGAAGATGTGGTCTATGTTGGTAGGACATCGCCCAAGATTTTTCTAAATCCGGAGAGAAAAAAAAATCTGTATTGCAGCTCCTAATCCTCAAAAATGCTAAATATTTGACACCTGCCATCATCTTCAAAGACTTGCCTGTGCTCAGCAAATTCTGCAAGTCCTGTTTTTTGGGTTTTTTTTGTTTTGCTTTGTTTTGTTTTTCTAGAGATGCAAACACAAATTTAATCACATATGTATTCTTTTGTAATTCAAGGGGGGAAGAAAACAAACTCCCTAAAGCAATCTGATGTTTTTCAGAATAAATACACAGCAACATAGACTGCAGTTCCCAATGGCTGCCAGGTTACTTTTAATGGTTTGGGCCTCTCATAGTAGTTCCCATAGGTGTTTTCTTTCTTCTACGTATGGGTCATTTCCAGCAGTTTCTTAGTTGGCACTGTGCTTATTCCTTCTTTGAGACAATAAACTTTGTTGACAGATAAACCCAGTTTTGATCCCTTTCTCCAGGTTGATTCTCTAAGTCCCCCCCCCCCCCCCCCCCCCCGTTTATCAGTATCCTGCATGCCAGTTATACTTCTGTTTTTCAGTTCACACTCTGGTATTTTTGTCCAAGGTGGCTTGTTTTCAGTTTAGGTATGAGATTCAGTACTTACATATCCAACACTTAACCTTTATTCATTCATTTTATTAGTCTGTCCAACAGTAGTCCGGTAGAACGTTTTTCCCCTTTGAAGACTCACCTTGCGACCTGGTTGAATTTCTTCATTTAGTCTGAAATCTGCCGAGATCCCCGTGTTCCTAAGCGGATGTTTCTTGGCCTTCAGACACGCCTCAACTCATGACAGACTTTGGGACCTAGGAGAGATAGGGCTGTCAGAAGGTGGTACTTTGTATTTACTGCCATCCATACGCCCAGGATAAGGGAAGTTACTCAGAGGAATGCCGCTGGTGTTGTCCTAGAAGAGCGAATGCGTCAAATGCATCTGCAGCAGGTGAGCAAGCAAACACGTGCTGGAGCCCATTTGCCTGCACGTGGGCTACTGCGTCTGTCAGTTGTCGAGCCACTGGTAAGCACAATATGCTGGCATGGGTATGTTAAATCCAGGTAAAGATGAAGTGGCACAATCCACAGGGGTAAACTTCTGAAACCGGTAGCATTTTGGCAGCTGAGGATTTGCCCCTTTATCGCACAGCTTAGTAACTTCAAAAATGTTAAGCCACATGGATCACCTTGGTATTCCCTGCAGGAAGGTGGCGTCGCTTTATCAAGGCTCCGGAAATACAGCGTGCGGTTTTGCCTTTGCTCTGGCTAACGAGGTGCTTGCAACACCAGTTTAGTCAGAGTTTGTAAAACTGCTTCTAGTTCCTAAATAAACTGTTGTTTTAGGGAAAAAAGGGCTGCTGACTTTTCGCCTCTTCAGTTCCCAGCCTCCTCTGAAAATAAAACAAACAAAACAAGAATCCAGGAGCTGACAGAGACAGAAAAAACGAAAAAAAAAGAAAAAAAAAGTGGAGCAGCTGATCAGTTCGCTGCACAAAGCACCTCAGTACAAAGCTGTCAGCAGCTCAGCTTCTAAGCTGGTATCTGTTGGCATATCTCCATTAAAGTCAAAGCCATTGAGGTCAGGAAGCCTTCATTCACCGAAACTGAGGCGTCTCTGGCAGCTCCGAGTTGGTCCAGAAGTGCAGCCTCCCATCTGATCCATTAGCCACGACTGGCTGCCAGTCAAGCCCCCCTCCACGTTGTTACTGGTTAACTCTCTTCTTCCTCCGTCCGTCTGTCTGTCGGGATAGAGAGAGGCAGAGCCTGGCGGCTGGCAGGGCGGCATAGAGGCATGTATAGCTTCAGATGTGATGTGGGAGCACCGGTGGAGAAGAACAGGGCACATAGCGTGCAGACTCCTCGCTAGCACAGCTGGGTGAGCTGTGGGTTGGTTGGTGGTTGTTTTTCCTTTATTGTGGAAGTCTTTTATTATTATTAACTATTCTTTTTGAAGGCAGGCGGTTCGTTTCGCTGCATGGTTGCAATGTAAAGCTCCTGTGTGATACTACTGCCAGCGCTGAAACACTCCATCCGCATGTCTGCAGGGGAGCTTTAACCAAAAGGTGTAAACAGCTGTATTTTTACACATCTGGTTTGCTCCCTGCCAGGGACGACCAGCTGGACCAGCTGCCCTGTTAATATGCACTCCCTGGGCCAGCCTCCAAACAGTTAAACCGAGCCCGAGCGAGGGGGAAAGTACTCTGCTGGCTTCCCAGTTTTACTCCTGTCCCAGAGGACCCTGCAGGAGCCGTGTGGGGAAATGTCACGCTGGCGCTGAGCGCAGGGATGGCTCTTGGCACCCGCAGCACACGGGGAGCAGCTGGGCTCAGGGGAGAGAGCCTGAGGGCTCCCGAAACACTCAGGGGCTGAGTGTTTTCTGAGCAAGGTTATGGGTGTGCAGTGCATTCTTTGGGTCTGTTTTTCACTCATGTCTGGGGGCAGGTGAGCCAGATCCTGAGAGTGGAACTATCCTGATGTATCCAAGAGACCAGTCTACAAGTTAATGCCTCTGTCAGAAATATCCATTGCAGAGGGAGCCCTTGGACCACCCTCTGTGGTGAGGGCCAGGTTTTCACTTTCTAGGCATGGGGGCATTAATGTGGTGAGCATCTCTTTGTGATTGCTAACCCCTGCCACAACAATGTAAGGAGCCTGAGGTTGAAAGGGAATCAAACCTGAAGTATTTTTAGCAAGACATTTGTACTTCAGGTGGCAACAGGCCAGCCTGTCTGTGTAATGAGGGACACGCTGTCTCTCGGAAGGGCTGCAATCCTGTCCCTGCGTGTGGCGGGACTTCTTGTCCTAATGCTGTGATCCCGTAATGATAGCGTTTGCATTTGCTGTAATGCAAGCCTACCAGGAATGGCATTTTCTGAACGCTTTAGCTGTTAGCTCCCTACTTATGATCAACAGGAATTCTTTTAATCAAAGAAAAAGGCAGATGATTATAGGGAGCAAAAGGTTATTTTTAAGCAGCAGCATGCATTTCAGCCCCTGAAATTGACTTTGCATATGCATTTTATTGATAATCAATAAGAGATTACAGGACTTGTTTGTTTATTTTTTACTTTGCTCCCATCTGTGTGACATGACAAGGCTGAGGTACTTTTTAATGGATCCTCAGTGGGTACTTCGGGTTGTAGAAGCCGTCCTCCCTTCATGTGTCCTGGCTGATGCTGTGCTTGTGAGACACCCACTGAATCGAGTTGCGGCAAAGTGCAGCTGTGTCAGTCCTCAAAGAGGGATCTACTTCAAAGCATATCTTTGAAGAGAATCCATACGTAGGACTTCAAAGCTGGTTAAACCATTCGGAGTAAAATAGCACAGTGAGTCATCTGCTCGGAAAGGGCATTATTTTTACTTTTATTATTTTTCTCCCCTTCCTACAGTTGTATCTTGGAAGAGCCCTGGAGCTGGAGGTAACTGGCAAGGTAGATCGTTGCTTGACGTGATTTTGTGCTTGCTCTCTCCTGGCCGTGAAGAAGCCAGTTCAGAGCTGCAGCAGAGCCGTTCCCAGCCCGTCTGTGTGGTCAGTCATTTGTAGCAGGAACTGACTCATCATGTCCCACTGCTGCTGGGATTTCTTTGCTTTCTCTGGTGGGGCTACTTCTTTCAGAGCCAGACTCGTCAAGCACGGCTTTTCAGCTCCCTTGAAACAAAATTCAGCCTGTGCTACCGATTGTTTCTTCTCGGCTCTGGAATGTGGAAGGGTATCACTGGCTGAGCATCCACGTCTCTCTGAAGGGTTGTAGGGCAGGGATTCGTTCCCTCAGGGCAGGGCTTTTTGCTCCCCCCTGCAGTCCAGGCTGGTGTCAGGGGCATCCAAGTGCTTCTGCCTTTCTGATGGCCCTGCCACACTGCGAGGTGAGAGCTGCTGCTGAGGGGCTGTTGAATTAGAAATAGAATGCACTTTTCACAGCCAGAGTTGATGGCTATGGCTGAGGGGATGGTGTCCTCTGTTTTGGAACTAGGAGGTCAGAGTGAAGGCATTTAAAACAACAGGGCTAGTACGGTGCTGCAGAGGGTCATCATCAGCCCCAGCGTGGTTCCCCAGCAGACGCCGTACCCCTGCTGAAAAAAACATTTGTTCTGGCCCTAGCTTCAGCACGCCAGAACACCTCCCCACCCTTCCTTATTTTTAATCATTCCTGTGCTTGCTCTCATGGACTTTGCTGGCAAATGCCTGACTTAGCCTGCCTGGAAGAAAAGCTGATGTTAAAGGCATGCAGATTTATTTGAGAGAAAAAGTTGGTTTTCCTCCTGGTTCCTCCTTCTCTCTTTCCAGAAAGACCTGGGAAGGTCCCAGCCCTGTCTCATTCAAGCTCCCTTTGAAACTGGTGCATCCTGTGCACTCCCTCCAGACATGCGCGCTGGACGGATTAGCGTTCCTTGGGGAAGGGCCCTATGTACATCCAGGGGAGACTGTGTGCCAGAGAGCATATGCTATCCTTCGGTCAGGCAGGAGCTGCAGGCAGTGGCAAACTGGGATCGCTGATGTGGCTGGGCTGAGGACAGCACTTAGGCTGAGTTATCACACCCTGCCACTCAGTGTCGACTCCAAACATCTTCTCCTTGTTAGTGGCTGGGGCAGTTGCTCTGTGTTGGATCTGAGCTCTTCTCCCATAAAGCAAAATGCTAACATGTTTTTCTCCTTGGGACAAAACAGATTTTTTTCTCCACGGATTTGCTAAAAAACGAAGAGCATACCAAGGTTTAAGGTGCCTGAAACTGCAGGTGCTCATGCTGAGGTTTCCAGTTGCAGCCTAGTAGACTGGGAGAGTGGACCACTGAGATACGAGGTGCCTCTATCCTTACCATTACGTTACTGGCCTTGCTCTGATTTTGTCTGGAAGTGGAGGGTTTCAATTTTTGTGAAACCTGGTGTGTGTGTGTGGAATAAATTAATCTAGAATATCCTTAACAGATCAAGTGTGCTAAATGCTGGGCACAACGTGATTGAGATACCTTGGCATTGGGAGCTAAATCACTGTAGACCTGGTCAATAATGGAGTAAGTGAAGAAAACAGTATAAAAAGTTTCGGACTCTGCCTAGCTGTTACCGTGTGTTACGGGAAACTAGCTTCACAGTCAGCCTGTGTTTCATCCATGAGCGTGGAGGGGTGGCTGCTGCTGTTAGAAGATACTGAATTTACCACAGCAGCTGTTTATCGAATTGCTGTAATTTCTGCTGGATGTGGTAGTCACAGCCTCTGTGCATTCCCTGTGAACCTGGGGATACTTTGGCAGGAGGGGAGGATGTGTCAGGAGTGCATTGCTGGGGACAGAAATAAGAAGGTCTAAGGACCTGATTTCTGGCCACAGCTCATGCACTGTGAGACCAAAGGGGTCTGGTTTTTTTGTAGCTTCTGTTTTCTGTGTTTTCTGATAGCAGAGATTAATGTAAGAGTCTCTGGATGAAAATCAGCAGCCGTTGCTGTACAGGCAATTACCAGTAGTATTGTTACAGTCTCTGTTGGCCTTGAATCCAGGATTGGGGGGAATATAATCTATTACAACTTCAGCCTACTTTTGTCAGTGGAGGTTTCTCATTTTTATGTGATAAATAGTAAAGCTGCATGAGAAATCTGTGTCCAGTCTTGCTCTGTATCACAAAGCCCTTTTTTTTGGCTCTGTTTAGCTGGTAATGCAGCTGTGGACTCTTTATGTGTAGAAACTGTAGACTGCAGAAGACAGACCTATTTGCAGCCTTGGTCGCTCCTAGCCCTTGATTAGTGTCCATTATAAGCACTTTACAGAGGGAGGCAAGTATTACTATCTGTGTTCAGCAGCTGAGGAAACTGATGCACAGAAGGAAGATGGTGCACCCAGAGAGACATGGAGGTAAGAAGAGATGTCAGCCTTTCCCCCAAGTAACACCTCCTGGACCCTGCTAACATGACCTGTCCAGAAGGCAGCTTGCAGTAGTCATACACAGGGTGTCTGTATTTCCTAAGCCTTCAGTGATGTGGGCACTGAGTCTTCCCACCACTTTTAAAAAACTTGAGAACTGAAGTTTCACTTTGATGTTAACAATCTGGCATTTTTCCTGAACAAGAGGCTTATGTTACAGACAACCTATATGGTTGATTTGATTGCCTTCTTGTACTTATGAAGTAAGAAGCTAATTAACTGTTGGAGTAACTGAAGGAAGCATCCCTTGTTCTTTGACCTGATACATGTACAGGAACCTCCCATCAGGATGAAGTTTTAAATCAGGGAGGTTGGAAGATAAGGTTCCTTACGCAGCCCCGTTGGCTAGTTTTGGCGAGCAGGAAAAGAGCACGCTCTCCTTCTTGCTGGGTGTTCCTCCTTCACATCTCAGCCGCTGCTCCGAGAGGCAAAACAGAAGCTGGGAGCTGCCGTACTGTTTATTTCACTAAGTGGCAGATGCTGGCATTTCCTTTCTTTCTAAACTTATGGTGGTTTGTGGTAACATTGACTCTCGTAGTGCACTGGTGCCTAGCAGGGTGCAGATGTTTCTTGTCAGCTTTGGCCATCTTTCAGGGCTATAAATACTGCCTTTAATAAAGAGTGGTGGTGAAACAGGGCTGTGATTTATGAGCGAGGCTCTGCAAGTTGGCATGGCTTTCGAAGCAGCATTTGTACGTGGAAGGCTCTGTAGGTGTGTTAGCTCACCTGGTTATCCTTTGCTCTTGTCAATTGTTAGAGCTGGGAGTTTGAAACCAGTTGTGCCTGATTTGAACGGACAAGGTGTTGCTTGGGGCGTGTGTCAGAGGACTCTGGAATTTGCTTTCTTCACAAGTTCGGAGTAGACCAAATTTAGAGAATTTCGGACATTGGCTAGTGCTTTTGGGAAGGGCTGAGGAGGCGTTTCCCACAGCAACGGTATCAGGAGGGGCTTTTTTTGGTTTTCTAGGGTAGCTGGTGGTCAGTGATGTTAATGCTGTTGGAATTGTATTTACAGTACTAATTCCCTACTAGAGCACTGAGACTGAGCCCCTTTTGCTATAGCACCTTATTATTTACACTGAAATAAATGCAAAATCAAATTCCCAGTACTTGTAGGAACAGGTTAGGTGTCTGTTTTCCCCAGATACTTGATAAGGAAAGTTGTACCCACAGTGTGGATGTGTGATGCTTTTGATGTTCTAGCACCGCTAGGAGGATGGAAACGGAGGTGAAGTGGGCAAGTCTCCTTCCCGTAGGAGCACCGTACACCTCCTTCTCTTAAAGCATGCATGGGAAGAGAGGTCGGAAGAGAGGTGATGATTTGTGTGGACGGAGGCATGGAGAATAGCAAAGATTTTTGTTTTAAGCTCATGTTATGTGAAAATCTCATCTTTAAAGGGTTAATAAGTGGCTAGCAGGCATTTCAGTAAATGGCTAGATAATTGTTACTGGAGCACAGCGATTGGTTGCTCTAACTGTGGTTTGTCAAGCCCAAAGATTACAGTGGTGTATGAAACCATGGTATGTTGAAGTGCTGTGTTTAAAATCATCTTTAACTCATTCCACTCATATCTGCACTGTGCATGACCCCTGCTGATCGTTCATTAGCCTTGTGTAAATGAGGATTTAGTGGAAAGAATTTCTATATAGTATTTTTTTTAAATGGAAATGCTGTCACACACACACACAGAGCTGAGATTTTGGAAGAATTTTCATGCCAGTGTCAGAGAAAAGCTTTTCCAAAGTTAAAAGCCTGCCTGTGTGCAGGGGTGTGTATGTGGGGGTGTGCTTTCTGGTGTAGAGGGCTCTTGCCTCTTTGGGGGGAGAAGCAAAGCAGGCACACAGCTCACCCAGAGCTTTCCTACTGTAGTAGAGGTGGGAGGAATCTATAAATGCATGATTTATGTAAAATGCCCTGGGATTGCCATGCTGAACATCCTGACTTTGAGCAACCAGTGGGGGAAATTATTGCCACCACGAGGGAGCAGGAGGAAAGCAAGCCAGGCTGGCCTGGGTGGCCTGTGTCTCTCTCCTGTTCCCCAAACTAGGTTCCTTGCTCTGAGTCCTGCTTTTTCTAGCGATGCCTCCCTGTGGGATGCCCGCTGCTCATGGGCGGCATGGAAGCCGCTGAGACTTCTGCGATGTTATTTTAGATTTGGGGAGTTGTATTGTTTCCAGGACAACTGAGGAAGAATGAGGAAGGGACTTGTGCCGAGTCAGCTCGGAGCTACTGAACGCCCTGGCTTGCTTGCTGCATTTTCCCCTGGAAAATGGCTAATGGCCTACTTTTACAGGGATTCCTTCAAGCCGAGCAAGTGATTGGGTTAAAAAATAGTAGTGCAAGAAGCAAATGAGGCGCTGGTGTTGTCAGGTGCAGTTGTAGGCTGATAATAGCAAACAGCTGTCTGTGAAGTGAGCACAAGTTGTGGACACTCAGCACACTCAGAAGGTGAGTGCAGAGCAGAATGTGCTTCTGGGCTGGAAAGCCTGTATTTGGGTCTCTGTGTTTAACTCTCCTAACCTCTGACGACTGCTAAACAAATGTCCTTGTTTTACACAGCTCCTTCAATTAAGTGGAATTTGCTATATTGTGTAATCTTGCCTCTGTACCATTAATTGCCTTCTATTCTAAGACGAACTAAATCCTTCTTGAAACTGTAATGTCATCTTATATTTCTTCTTTCCGTATTCTTTCCGTCTCATAGCAATGCTGAACTGCAGAGTATGGTGTTAGACTCCAGTGCTGCCATGGGGAGCAATGAACTCCAGGAGAAAGATGCCACCGGAGCCCTTGGCCACGATCTCAGCAATGGCAGCAGCAGCAATTTGGAAGCAGCCAGGCGCCTGGCTAAGCGCCTCTACCATCTGGACAGATTCAAACGCTCTGATGTGGCGAAGCATTTGGGTAAAAAGTACGTGCTGATATGAGGCCTTTGGCCACGTTGTTCTTCTTGCTGGTTCTGGAGGGGTTCACTCTCAAATGATAACCTTTACTTATTTATTTGTTTGTTTAAAGCAATGAATTCAGCAAGCTTGTGGCCGAAGAATACCTTAAGTTTTTTGACTTCACAGGCATGACGCTGGACTACTCGCTCAGGTACACGCCCGTTTGCAGACCTTATGTTCTTGTTTTAGTAATGGTGCTGTTTGCTGTGTTGCCCTGATGAAAGTGGTTGCCCTGTGGGGGCTTAAGAGGGTGAAGAGAGAAGTGTGATGTGTTTTTGCGATGGAGCTTTTCTCTTCTGTTTGGCTTGGTGTGCTGCTGTACTCCAGACTGCTATGGGAGTGGTGGCATTTCCTGGAGAGGGAAATCTTTGGGTGGACCTGCTGCTGGGGAATGAAGGTGTTGCTCACAGCTGAGCCACGCAGACTTTTTGGCTGATGCCTTTTGGAGCGTGCTCTGCCCAGCTGCAGTGTACAAAGCCAGGGCCTGGGTTTGATGTGGCTCGGCAGCCCCCCTCGCTGCGTCCCTCTGAGGCACCCAAAAATGTGCAGAACAGCAAAAGCTTCCACATGGAAAATGCTGTTGATAGTTTGGTAGCTGCCAGCATGGGTGTTTGAAAACCCAGCCCTTCAATTTT
Source organism: Phoenicopterus ruber ruber (assembly GCA_009819775.1). Classification (NCBI taxonomy): domain Eukaryota; kingdom Metazoa; phylum Chordata; class Aves; order Phoenicopteriformes; family Phoenicopteridae; genus Phoenicopterus; species Phoenicopterus ruber. Next base: position 54,787,562 of record CM020246.1, read on the forward strand.
TCCTTCCTTTTTACACTGGAATTAGGCCTCTACAATGTTTGTTTTTAGTATTTTTTTTCTTAGGAGGCAAAACACGAAGTTCATGTAGCAGTGGCCTGTTAGCACGGTTGCTAGAGTTCTGGTATTTAAAGGGATTTAAAGCGAGTTTAAATCGTCTGGCTGAGGTTACTGAAGTGGGTTATTGGTTTTCTCTAACAATACAAAACCAGGAGGTCCGCAGGCACTTTCCAGACCCCTTGCAAATGCATTTCCAGGGGTCTGACTCCAGGAGACCATGGCAGACCCCAAGGCAAGCCCAGAGTCCTGCCCTTTGGCAGAAAGGAATAGCGCCTGCGGAAGAGCGAACCGCCTGCTCCTGCGGCGGGGGGAGCGGAGCCGAGCCGGAGCACCCGCTCAGCACAGGGCAGGAGCCGCCGGGGCGGTGGGAGGTCTGCTGCTCGTTCCAGGTTTTAGCAGCCCTCAAGCGCGATGCTAAATATACCCATCTTTTAAATTGTGAAATCCAACACCTAATTACTTTGTGGCACATATTTAGGAGGTCTCTGCTCCCGGTAGATCTCCTGTTAATATTAATAGTCATGACCTTCTCTAAAATATGCCCTGGGACTTAAACACGCCAGGGGTTTGCTGAGGTTTCAGGAGTAGCTGCAGTGACGGTCGGCCGCATGCCCTGAGCGCGCAGCAGAGGCTGGGGACAGAGTATCGTCCCAAAGCCTGGGGGAGCCGAGGAGTGCTGCTTCATGCCTGCGGAGACCGAGAGGTATCCGCCCTGTTGCTGCTGGCTCTCTGACGAGCTGTGGTTTGTTAAGCATTCTGGAGCCCGTGGCAGCAGCCCAGACCCACGCTACCCCCAGGCTGTGGGAGGCCGTTGTGCAGTACGTATCACTGTTGGTGGCAAGTCTGGGACATGGGGAGGGTTGTTCCTTCATCGTCCTGCTCTGCTTCCACACCCTGGACCCACGTTGCCCATGCATCTCGCAAGTGCATCTCTCGCATCCTCTGCAGGACCACAGGAGGGGAGGAGATAGGACCGCTGCTCAGCCCCTCTCAGAGTCCATCCTGGTCCTCCTGGTGGGCAGAAACTCACCCCTGTGGCCCTCGGCCGCAGCATCATGCTCCGAGAGTGAGGAACCTGCCTTCTTTATTTACCAAACGTTGTTTCATCAGTTGCCTCTCCGAGGTGGCTTCCCGGGGGGTAAAGGTGCTGAAGAGGAGAGGGTGTAGGTCAATGGTGCCTGGTGTGAGCAGGGAGTGTCGCTGGAAAGCCTGACCTGGAGGAGGAGGAAAGGTGGCTAGTTGTCAAAGTGTCCCATGGGGACATGAGGTAGGAAGGGAAGAGAAACCCTGCGAAGACTCAGTTGTATCTACTTGTGAATTGGGTTATTTGCAATATATTACATGTGAAATTAAATTATTACCAGGCAGATCACACTCTGTATGGGTGAGAGATCATTGCAAGTACAGCCCGATGACCTTACATCGAAGAGAAAAAGTTAATATTTATTCGTCCAGGCTAGATAGACGTGAATGTTCCAGCAGCATATTCCACGCCTCTCAGATCTGGCGTTTGTTTCAGTCTCATGGGGTATTTAAAAATTGTCTGTTAGGCACTCATTTTGTGTGCTGTCTTGCTTCAGACTCAGAAGGTTTGTGTTTTCAGGCTTTTCTTAGAAGCATCCTAACAAATGAGCGTAGGCTGATACCGCTGAGGTCATCTCTTGGCTCCAGGATGTGGGGATTTTGGGAAGTGCAGAAGTTGCTCTTTGGCTGCGAGGCGAGTTTTTCTAGCAGGAAGAATAGCGGTGTGGTTAACAGGCGGGGTAGTTAAGTGTCAGATGAAGAGTGGAAGATGTGTGTGTGTGCCACCTCTTTGCACAGGCTCGCCAGCTGTGCCTAGCGATGGTGCCCAGGTGCGCACCAGCCCTGCGCCCTGGACTGTCGTGAGCAGGAACCCAGGAGGGCCACGTTGCCGCTCCTGCTGTTGAAGCTCCATGGGAGATGTTGTGACTCTTCTGCCCTCTTCCCCAGATGTTTTCTGCAGGTCAGGTAGTCACGCTGCCCTCTGCAAGGCGACTGGTGTCATCCTGGCCTCTCTGATAGGTGACCCTCCAGAAGGAGGACTGCACATCTGGTGTGGGCTCTGAGTCTGCAGTGCACCTGCTTGACTTCACCACCTGGGGTAGCTCCTCTGATTTGGATGGGAATACTAATGAGTGTAAAGTTAAAAGGTGCAGGGGTGACAGACAACTAGAAAAGGACAGAGAACACCCTGGATGTCTGTCATGCATAAACAACACCTGCTCCAGTTCCTTCTCCAAAGAAAAGAAAAACATTAAAAATAAAACCAGCTCTTTCAAATGGTGTAGCTGCTTATTAGTTTGTATATTCCATGGCTGAGACCAGTGGTAATTTAACTCCTGCTTCATTTACTATAATGTTGGGATTAACTGCACACGCGATAATAGCCTGTTTTCCCAGAAAGGCTTCTTGGAACCAAATGTCTGGCGTGCACTTATGTACTTCTTGCTGTGAAGTGTGCTTTGCTCTGTGCGCTGTATGAGACAAAAAGAGATTTACGACTTTAATTTCACCTTTTTCTTCTCTTCTTTTAGGAGTTTCTTTAAAGCCTTTTCACTTATCGGAGAAACTCAGGAACGAGAGAGAGTTTTAATCCACTTCTCCAGCAGATACTACCAGTGCAACCCAAACACCATTTCTTCTCAAGGTAACTTTGTTTCTGATACGAAGGTCTTTGGTTGTCTCCCTCTTCCTTCACTCTTGCCTTCGATAGCATGTATGGTGCGTGCCTGGGAACTGAAGGTGTGTAATTGCTGTGCCACACTTTAGAGACTGCCTGTGGTGAGCGTTGAAACTCTCCACGTTCTCCACACATAATTGTGGTAAGGCAGTGAAAAATCTGTATTTATCCCCAGTCAGGGAAGGTGTTTAGGCCTCCTCAGTGTAAATCCTCAGTTGTAGCATCTCCAGATTTGAATGTATTCAGTTGTGGTTTCTGGTCGCGCTGACTTCCAGTGTGTGTGGGTACCTGTGCTTTAGCTACACGCACGTGGGCGAGAATAGGTTCCCTCTCAGGTGGAAGAGAAGCTGTTCGCTTTCCATGCTCCATTCAGTGCTTGTGTCTCTGCATGCAGTGGCAACAGGCATGCCAGTTCTTGCCAGTTGTGGGGGTGAATTTTGGGTGCTGTATCCAGACCCTGGCGTGATTTCATCTCGACTAGCTAACATCAGTCGGAGTGCTGCCTCCTTGCCAATGTTTACAATCATTTTGGAAATGGATGGGGGAAACAAACAAGCACACGGATCAAACCTAAGAAAGTTGGCATTGGAGAAGAGGACGAACTGTCCGCTGGCGTAGCTGCTGCGTTCAGCCAGCCACGCCGGCAGAGGCATGCGACCCTGTGATTGCAGCGCGGGCTGATCACATGCTGAGAAAGGGAGGAGGGCGAGAAAGAAAATAAGCATGGGCTAAGCTGTGTCTTTAGTCTCAAGTGTAAGTGACAAGGAGCTGCTACACTTGGAGGTACTGCCACACTTCCTTACCCCTTGCTTTGCGACCAGCCCCCGTTGCAGTGGGGTGGTTTGTCCACTTTGTGCCTGTTCACCTTTACTGGCTGGCATGCTGGGCAGGGGAATAGGTAGCAGTAAGACAGGATCTGCTCCCATGCTATCTCTGTCCTCTTCCTAATGCCTTTCTTGTTTCAAGGCACCACAGGCAGTCAGGTAGAGTAATTGCGTCATGTCCAGACTGAAATAATGACTTGCATGTTGATGTGGCAGCCTTACTCTAGTCCAGGGTGCAGGAAGGACATTGCCACTCCTGAGCCTGAGTAAGCATTTCGATTAAAGTGAGTCCTGTAGACTTTGCCCAGGATTCTACATAATTTTGATGCTGTATTTCTGCTGTCAGTAGTCGAGTGCTACACTGCAGAAATACGGTGGTTGTTCCTTTCAGTGGAAATCCAGGATTGCATTTGCCTTTCTCTTTTCTTCTTTCCGTTTTCTATCCTCTGGATGCATTTGTGGTTTGAAAATGAGAGGGCAGGCTACCCTAGAGAACTGCATAGACCTGCACTGGAGCACCACAGCCCCAGATTCAAGCTGCTTCAGACTTACTACTGCTAGTGACAATAGTTCTTCTCTGATTTCATGCTCTGCTACAGTTCGGCCACGTTGCTTGGGTACTAGGGCCTGTACAAACATTGTAAGAAAACATGGTCCTTACCTTGGGGAACATCTTTTTGTAATGGCTTCATCTTGCACAGATTTAAGCCTGTGATAGTAACATTGAGTGTGAGATATATCTATCCTCATCCCCCATTCCTCTTCCTTCACAGCACAGAGGGACCTGTGCATAGTCATTATCTGGGCTCAGCTATGAAGGTTTTTACATACACCTCCCTGCAGTGTGCGCATGTCTCCTGCATGACTCTGTGTCTTTATGACACCCCTGTGAGAGAAGGGAAGGTGGCACCATGTGTTTATGAACAAAAGCATGGAGAAAATATTTTTCCTAATGTGTTCCTAACATTTGGAAACTGGCTAGAGGCATTTGGATTTTCAGAGGTGATAAATGGCACCGTGGGCACTGTCACCTTTGTCTGGATTTGTGCACAGCCAATACGCTGCAGGTTTTAAAAGGGGTGTCTGGAAAATGAGAACTATGAAATTGGTGTCCACTTTTGCAAAATGGCAGTCTACACTGACTTTCCCAAGCCTGCCACAGTGACTCCGGCGATGGAGTTAGGGATACAATCTGTCTCTTCTGGCTCATTGTTGAGGGCCTCTGCTATAGGACCACCTTAGAAATTGCAGGAGCACTCTCTAACCAATATGGAGCCAAGGCAGCGTAAATAGCTGACTGAAGTTCTCCAAAATTCAGTCTAATTGAGCCCTGAATGAGGAGGGGGCCAAAGGAGGAGGAAAACAGGATACTGTGTTGTATCCACTCTGCATGCAAGAATGGGTGTATTTTACTCTACCCTTTCTGCCCTGAAATAAGAAGAGGGAGTTTATTCAGGCTGTGGTATTGGTATTAGCAAGCAAAGGGTGACAGCGTGGTTTCCTTTCTAGTTTGCCTCATGTATGGGTGCTGCAAGATAGTTTTGACAGTCATTAAAAGATGAAAGAAAGGCTGTTCTGGCTTGGCAGCTGTGCGATGACCTCACTGTTCATTTATTTAATTATGTGTATTTCTTGATAAAACAGATTCTCATTAAGGGACCAGACTCAATTAGGCTATGAGGCTCCGTTTCAGCTGTTCTTAAAGGTCCAGTCGTGGGTTTGCATGTGACTCTGATTATGTCTCTTTCTGCAGATGGAGTTCACTGTCTCACGTGTGCCATGATGCTGCTGAACACAGACCTGCATGGCCACGTGAGTATGCGCAGCTTTGTGTGGACTGCTCCTGTCAACACTGTGCTTGGAGGGGATGGTCTTCTGGCAGCAGAGTCCCCTTGCTGGTGGCCTGCTCCTAAAGCACCCCTGCTGACAGCAAACAGCGAGAAGGCTGCACTCCCAGGCTGTTGTCCTGGGCAGGACTTTCCAGCATGCCCAGATCAGTCACGTGTAAGCCAGCATTGTGCCTGGCTTTGCCATAATCTGTGAGGATGCTCCTCAGGCCCCTGTCTTTCTGGTGTGCTTCCCATCCTTCCCTGGTTACAGCAGCTGGCCCTGGCCAGGAAGCTGTGGTTGGGATTGGCTTCCCCTTTCCAGTATGTAAAAACATTTGGGAAGGTAGAAGAAAGAAGGGAGGTGAAGAGGTGCTGGGAAGGTCACAAGGGGAAGGTGATGTTTGCAGGCATCCAGTTGCAGGGGGGGAAATCTGGTGGAACCAGCGTCCTGCTCAGCCAAGGTAATGACAGATATGCCAAGAGAGCGGAGTGGGCACGTGGGCATCCTGAGTGGGAGCCCTGTGTTCCCCCACTGCCTGCCTGGGGGAAATAGTATTCCAGTTTGAGTCCTCTTAGTCACACTGGTATGGGGTGCCAGCAGCCCTAGGATGTGTATTTCAGCACCGATGGTGCAATATACCTGCTATGCATGATATTTCCTTGCTGATGGGGATGTCCTCCGTCCTGGAGTCAGGATGGAGAGGGGAAAACACAGAGTGTGATAACATGCAGGAGCAGTGGCTTCAGCCAGCTGGCTTTGGGGCTTCTCTCTGGCTGAGACCCTCCACTGCTCTGCCAAGGGCTCTTCCAGGAGGGCCTCAGTTGGGAGCTCTTACGCAGCAAGGTTGGTGGGTCGGGCAGCAGGAGACGGAGGCACCCTGGGTCTGTCTCCAAGGGCTGCTTGGCTGCTGTGGGTGCAGCTCTGGGGTGGGTGCAGGTAATGAAGCCGAGGCTTGTGTGTGCTTCCCCAGGGGTTTTGACGCCTACCTCCTGTTAATCGAATGCCTTTGTCTGAAAATTGTAGAAGCGGGAGGGGGAAGGGAGTTGCAAAGAATTTTTTTCCTCTGAAGGCTGAGCCTTCCCTGACTGAGGAGCATGTCAGTCGCATGGGAGAGTGAGCAGAGGTACAGGAACATGCCCCAGTGTGCCTCCTAGCATACACTGCTTCTTTTGAGCACACCTGAGACTGCTTGTGCAGGTATCCTGCTCCCCACAGCGGTGAGCAGCCTGGGGCACCTGCTTTCCAGCCTGCCTGGCCTTGCTGTCCAGGGAGGGAGACTAAATGGCTGTGCGTCAGCCTGACAGCATTTCCCGTCACTCTCTGCGATGCTTTAGTGGGCCCTACTGTCTTCATTAGGTACTGGAGTAAACGATCTGGCTCTGACCCATCGTTGCTGCTGATGGTTTGCAGCTGAAGCTAGGATGACTCTGGCTGTTGCAGTGTGTAACTTTGGAGGCTTATCCTACTGGCAGTTGTTAGTGTGTTGTTACATGTATGCAGCTATAATGTTTGCCAGACTCCTGCATGTGTCTTTTCTCTCTCTCTCCCTCTCTCTCTCCCCCCACACCCCCCGCCCCACCCCGATTTCCTGTAATTTTGGTCGTGTTCCTACTGCTTTGCATTTTTCCACGTAGGTGGTAAGTTGGGCATTTTTGACTTGGAATGCAGCCCCTTGCAGATATATGCTAATTGCCTGTTTCCTAACTAAGATAATGCTCTGACCCATCCTTACCATGATTGTGCTAGAGCAGGAAGCAGATGAGTCACAGGGCTTGTCTACACTGAGGTCCATTGGTTGCTGACATCCTGGTCATTAAGTGCGGACACTTTTATTTCACAATAAGCTCAACTGCTTGTAGGGCTGTAGTGCAGCTGCTCTGCCTTCAGTTCACACTTTCCTGTAACTCTTGTAGACAAACTCTTACTTAGCCCGTTATTTATCCCTGTCTTGCCACATTTCACTCTCTTTGTAACTAAATCATTTTTGCTAGCTGTGTCTTGGAGATGCATGCTCGCTTCTCTGCAGGGAGGTCATCACCCAGACTGTGATGCTAGAGGCTTTTAAGGTATCTCTAGCCTGCCAGGCACATCTTCTGGAACCTGTGTAGCACTGTGTGGAGATGTTAGCTTTGGTCCTGGAGCAAAACAGCCATTCCTCTGCAATGCCAGTTATCTCAGTGGGTGAAATGAGCTACACTGCTCATTGGTTTTGGTCAGCGTGGGGAAGCTGCAAACTGCTGTGTGGAGGAAACAAACAGAAGCAGGCTGAAGTCTGTCTCAGGGAGGAAGGAAGGCATTTGCAAGTCTACTAGAACAGCTCCAGCCTGCACCCAAAGACTGCAATTATGAGCTGCGTTCTGCAAGCTTAGCAACCAGAGACCCAGGGTTACAGCCACACTGTACTGTCGGGAGCCTTCCTGATGTGGGAAGCCGTGCATCATTCCAGTGTTCCTGCCTGCCTTCTTTCTGCTGGTCCGTGCTGGCCACAGGCTGCAGGGTCTTCCTTTGTGGCTAGATGAGGCTGACAGTCAAGATTTGCTGGTTTTCCATCTCTCCCTAATCATCCATTATGGAAGGGAAGTAGAGGAGTCCAAGCTGTCATGTAACTGTAACATTGAATGATCCGTATTACTGACCGGTGCCCTTCTTTGGGGTCGACTCCTGTGTTAATCAGGCTCTTGCTACTAACATAAGTCACCGTCTGCACAAAAGCTCTTCCACTGTATTTCTGCAGCCAAGCCATACCCTGACCATGGAGAAGTTGTCTTCACCCCCTTCTCCTGACTGGCAGCAGTGGCATCCCCAAAGATACCGTGGTCATCACAGCGCCCTGTTTTCCCTCTGCCTTTACCATGTTTCACAGCTTGTCCCAGGCTGCTTCCCTTTCCTCAGATCTCTCTGGGCTCCTTTTTCACCAACTCAGTGTTGTCATTGCTGCCCACTCACAAGGCTCCCCGCATGCCAAGCATGGGACTTCTAGCACCCGGGGCACATGGGGGACTGAGTACAGACACCTTCTCTGAGGAGTGATGGAAACTGGGATCCAAGAGCAGTTTAGGGCAGCCTCAAACCTCCAAATGGAGCAGTTCTGGTCCTACATGAACATAACCGTTCCTTTCCTGTTGTGGCTCAGCTGGGCAACTTTCAGTCTGAGAATTAGACAGAGAGAACAGAGAGCAATCCTATGGAAACGTCAAGGCAGCCACAGCCTGTGAATCAGAAAAGGTAATGGCTGCTCCTGGGCATCTTACTCCAACTCAGGGTAGCTGCTACTGGAAGGGAGCATTGGAAATCGTAAGAGAAAGGTCTGGAAAGGGCCTCAGTTGGCTGTTTCCTTATGCCCCACAGCAGGATCAAGTAGAGCTTTTCCATCAGAGGCTGGTAGAGCCTCTGGAGACATGGCAATGTAAGGCACCATGCAGATGCCAGGGAGCTTCATCATCACCCTCTTCATTGCCCTCCGGTATTTAGCTGTTTTTCTTTTTGGATGAGTGTGTGGGACTTGAGGTCCAAATGCACCTTCCCTTTTCTAACTATATTCACACAAGGATGCTTGCCTCTGAGTAATCTTGGGAATGCCTTCTTAGTGCTGCCTGCCTTGGGCTTAACTGAGAGGAGGGAGATGCAATTCATCTGATGTTGCTTATTTACGTCATTTTGGAAAGCAGCATGAATATGATACTGTGTTTCTCTGCCGTCCCTTCCAGAACATTGGGAAAAAGATGACCTGCCAAGAGTTCATTGCTAACCTCCAGGGGATGAACGATGGCAAAGACTTCCCGAAAGGGTTGTTGAAGGTAAGGAATGAACTGCAGAACATGGGTTTCGTTTTTAGTGAGAGATGGTTGAAAACAGCACACCCCGCTTGCATTTTCTGAATCTCAGTGGTCAAACAGGACAAGCGATGGGCACGTTTCTCCTCCCAGAACGTATATAATATATTCAGTGTTTATTCTGTTGTTTTCCCTCTTGCCTTCACTTGTCTGTGATTGAGACTCTCTGCAGCGTGGAGAGGCAAGACTGAGCTCCAGTAGGGCCAGCTCCAGAGCTGTGTGTCTTGTACGCTCATGCGGTCATGCTGTCCCAGAGTGCTGTCTCCTGATTAAAGCGGACGGAAGCAGCCAGTTGGTTCTGACTGTTGAATATGTAAGGGCTAATCCTGAGCTCTGCGTATCTGGAAGGCGTATGTGTTTTTTCATCAAAGGTGCTTTGGGGTTTTCACATTAGAGCAGGAGATGTAATTTCAGATTAGGATGTGTTGTCTGGCACAGGCTGCTTTGCTTCAGGTTTTGTTCATTAAGTTTGTGCCAGGAGTTAAATCTGAAGAACACGGAAAGAGGCTGAGCAGGACGAATCTTGTTTCATTGTCAATAATAATGAGAATGTTTCATTTCTCTTTTGTCTGATTGCTGGCATGAAACAGCAGTCTGTTTGAATGAAGAGCGGAGTGCATACACTAGAGTTCTTTTTTTTTTTTTTTTTTTTAATAATAGAAGTAAAAATGAGAGGTTGCTGCATCTGAAAGGTGACCCAAAGCCTACTGAAGTAAATCAAAAGAATTGCGGTCTCTTCTGTGGGTTTTGTGTCAGGCCCATTGTGAAATGCGGATGTACCTGCATAGTTACAAGTGGCAGACTTTGTTTTCTAATATGGGTAGTTTCTTCTGTTTCTCCAGCCTCTTTGAGGAGCTTTTTGTTGGGCCCTCCTGCCTCAGTTCTTACTAAGGAGTTAGGAATATAAACTCACCCCCCTTGTTTATAGATTTAATGTCTTTATTTTTTCAATCTGGATACAGAGTATTCATCTGTCAGCAGCAACACTTAAATTTTTTTTTTCCCAAGGAATCTCATTTCTCAGTCTGCCATAGAGAGATCTGTTGAGATTAATTTGAAGGCTAATTACAGCCTTTATTGAATAAATAGGTCTCCAGACTGTTTAAATAACCTTCTGAGTGTACTGACGAGAGACTTCCACTGGTGCTCACCTGCTGTTTATTTTCCTGCTGACAGAATTACACAGTCGAGGCTGTATCTTGGTGCTTAGCGCTGACCTGCTAATGCTAAGGCTGCCTGGCTCTTCGCCAGCCCACCCAAAGCAAGGGATGGGGCTTGGGGTTTTTTGGATGTAGCAGGACGGAAGAAACCTGGTGTCGGTGTCCTGCCTTGTTTGAGGCTTTCTGCCCTTTTCTGTGTGCTGCCCTGATGTCTTGCGTACAGAGGTGGCACCCAGCCTCACTCTCTCGTCTGGCTTGTCTGAAGATTTGCTGATGATCTGCCCCCGGTTGTTTTAATTTGTCAGTGGAGGGGAGCGGAGCGAGTGGCAGTAATTGTGCATTTTAGCAGCTACATCACTGTGTCCGCAGCAGCCACCCTGCCACCAGATATGTGATTACAAAGACTTAGCAGAAATTAAATTTGCATTAGTCTCAATAAATTAAATTCACAGAGCCCTGCTTCAGCACAGCGCCAAAACACATACGGCTTGCTGGTGCATTAGCAGCGTAGCTAATGAGCATCGGTGAGGCTGCGAGCCATCTCCCCGCGTCCTTCCCCAGCTGCCTGGGAGAGGAAGGACTGTTTCCACAGGGTGGCAGTGTGCCCCCGTGGGAGTGAGGTCCTGAGCACCCACTGGTGAGTAATGCAGACCCGTGGGGAAGGAAGTGGGCTTTTCTGCGCTTTTTTTTTTCTCTCCAGTCTTTCTGTGTTCCCCTCATGGCTCTGCTGCACCCCTGTATGAAGCTCTGCAACTCTGCCGAGTCCTGCAGCAAAGCTGAGTGCTGCTGGAGGGGAAAGAAGAGGGGCGAGATCTTATCAAGTGCTTACATCTTTGCAGGTAGCATTCACCCAGGGCTTGGGAAGTTCTGCAGCATTCGCCGTGGACCGAGTTCACAGAGTCAGGGGTACAAATACTGCTTGGGCTATCCAAGTCAGTCAGCTGACAAGCAGAAATCAAATGGGGCCTTCAGTTAATCTCATCACCCTTAGTGCTACTGAGTGCAGAGTGTGGCCCTGAGCATTTGTTTTGCCTGGATAGGAAAATACCCCTTCAAGGAGCCCTTCAAGCACATCAGCATGTGAGGAGGGACACTTCTGTGTGAAGTTTTTTCCCAACAATAAGGATGCTTTGGTAAACACTGTATAAGACCTTCAGGACGAGATTCTTTGTGTGTCACTGATAGTGCTTTGAGAACAGAGATTTTACTCTGTCTAGAGATGGAAATGAGAAATGCTAATATGATCTTGTTTACCTTGTGTCTTTCTGCCTGTTCATTAACAGTGAAAAGAGTTTTGCTTTTGTACATCCATCTGCACAAAGATTCATCTCTTTTTCTTCTTCCTTGTTCCTTTTGTCAGATCTGAGGTTGCTTTTAAAGTTGGGACCCCTAAAGACAAATATGCCAAACTGGGATTAAAAGCGTGGTTCTCCCCATGGGATCTGCTTGCAGTATTCATATATTCAGTACTTTGCCAGGCAGGCAGATGTATGTACCTTCCCTTTTATTCCATCTTAGCTCCAGTTCGACCGTCTGTCACACATCCCATTAATGTGCCATCGGCTACTAGTAAAGACTAGACATGGAGGCAGTAGCCTGATTTCCAGTTATGTACTGTCAGAGCATGCTGGCCTGAGATTGGTAGTTTATACTTACTGCAGGGTTGCTGTATGCCTTCAAACTGGGGCAAATTCCTTGTAAATGAGAACCATCATCCCAAGCTGTGATTCTCTTCTCTGGTGTAAATCAGGAGCATCTATCTCTGTAAGTCTGGCTGGTACAGAAGGTGAGTCAGGTCTGTTAAATCCAGGCAGATTAAGGTTATTGAAAGTGAAATTTTTCAAAAGCAAGAAAACTTTTTGAAACTCCCATCCTTTGACTCTGAGCTGTCACTGTAAGCACATAAATAATTTTGTATTGTATCAAGCTGTATCAAGCTGTGATCAGGCAAGGTGATCCTGAATTTCAGACTTGATCTTATACTTTCCTGTAGCAAAGGTCTCTTTGTCCTGGTGAGTTGCAGCCCTGGAAGGAGTGCTAAATACCAAGAGTTGTGACTGTCCATGTTCTAGTTAGTGCAGCAGTACTCTGCTGTGGATGGACTCAGTGCTCGGTCCTAAGGCTGATGGTGAATCTCACAGTCTCCAGCATTTACCGGTGGGGATGAGTGACAGGTTTACCAGGACTGAGAGGGACAAAGGGACCCAGCTGTAGTGCTCATCTCCTCAGGAGTGGATGTGCCTGACATCCCGGATTAGCTGCCGCAGATGCTGCTGCGGATGGTGAGGGAAGCTGGAGGAGAGATGCAGCACCACCACCATGAGCGAGAGAGAGCTGAACACATCAGAGACAGTTAAAACAACTAAGTCCAACCTGTGGGTTGTTAGCCTAAGAGAATCATGACCAGACCATTGTTCATTTATTCCTGTAGAAAGGAAGGCCGTGGCTAAGGTCTCCCAGCTTGGAAGGGAAATGAAGTCAATGTGGGGCAATGTCAGGAACCTCATGACCACAATAGAGGAGCAGTTTATCTACAGGCTGGTTCCTTCCCCCTGTGCTCACACCCGCTTTAATCTGGTGCAGTGATACCACCTTCACTGATGATACTCTGGGTTTGCGTTATGTGACCAGAGCCTTCTTCAAAGCTGGGCTTCACAAGATTGTCTGGAATGAGAAAAGGAGGAGATTGGCTTGGAAAGACCCTAATTTTGGCCATGCACACTTGCTTCATTTCCTGCAGGCAGTGTGGTCCCCATGAACGAAGTGCTGGTACAGCGCTGGCCACTGTGTCTTCCTCTTGTCACCTTGTGGCAAAGTGTGTGAGACTCTGCTCCAGCAAGGTGGCAGTGACGAGGTCTTTCTTATGCAAGGAGGGAAAATGTCTGCCCCAGGTCCACAGAGAGCCTGCAAGGAGTCAGCTCTGAGGAAATGGATCCCTGCTTTTGTTAGGCAGCGTATTAGGAAGGGTACTTTGTTGTTAGGCTGTGTGCTGGGTACCACCTGCCCATATTATCCTGCATAAGTAAATATCCTCTGCGTCTGCAGTGTCCAAGGTACCTCATTCATGGAGTCAAGGGCATCACCCAGCCTCTGACGTGGGCTGACTCTGGTGGCTGTGCTGCCCCATGACATAAACACTGGATGTGAGGGGGTCGTACCTGGCTAGTTAGAGGTGGTAGCTCTTTGCTGACCCATCGTGCTGTCAGGGAGCCTCTCTATCATGCTGAGAGACCTGGGGTGCTCTACGGGGACTTGGCTAGAGCTGTCCCAGCAGGGGCTGCTGATGGAGATAAGATGCCAGTCCTGCGTAAAAGATCTGCTTTTTCTCAAAGGCTTGTTTTTTGGCTAGACCTTATCTCCTGGAGAAGCACTGTAATGAAGTGACCAAATTAAGTGGGAATTGCTGGTGCTGAACTCTTCTGAAGAACCAGCCCTCCTTAATTTCCTAAATGATCTGAATCCTTGATCAGGATTGCTGGGATATGCAATTTCCTATAGAAGCTGCAAGGTAGGGTTTATCTCATTTTGCTCTCAGTTCCCTGCACTTTAATTAAAGATTATTTTTTTTTTTTTTTTGCCACTGTCTCTCTGCCTCCTCTCTCTTTTTTCTTTTTTTCTTTTTTTTTTCCCCCCTTTAAAAGCCCTCCAAAGCAAACACTCAATTTAAAGAGAATTACTGGCATCTTGCTTCAGCCATTCCAGTCATTTCAGGTATTTAGCAGAGAGAAAGGAGTGAGCATCAAGTGGCTAACTCCCCTCCCTCCCCCCCATTTACGCAGAGGAAATCACACTAATCAGACTGCTGTGTACACCCTAATTGCTCTCATCTGCAGTCTCCGCACTTCTTCCATTTCATGGCTGAGGCTCTTTGGCAAGGAATTTCTGCCTTCCTGCTGCTGCTGAAGGGAGCCGGGAGCCTGGTGAATTCGGGGGGCCGGGAGCGTGGGGCATCGTGCCAGGAGGGCCCCAGGAGGACAGCGTTGGCGGCTGGAGCACCCTGCGGCTGGGGGCAGAGGGCACCAAGCGTCTCTGCTCCACTAAAGAAGTCAGAGCTCTGCTCAGTCAGAGAGCTTGCCTCCTTGTTTCTCCCCCAAAATGAAGCTTTTCCTGTTAAAAGCATTCCTGTTGGGATAATGTTTCTGGGGCAGCCATTTCTTATGTGTTTGAAATGAAAGATCTGTTACTGAAGGGCCCTTTCAGCTGCTAGGAGACAGCAGAGTCTAATCTGGCAGTATAAAAGTCAGGGAACACAGGATAAAACCATTAATCCTTGTCTTAAGCAGTTGTTTGCAAAAGCATACTTTCCTTTCACTCTCTGAAGAGCCAGCGAGCCATAGTGACTGAAGGGAACACCCGGCTTGTCTTCGCTCCCCTCCATCCTCAGTGGGGACCTTCCTGCTGCTATAACCTTTGTTTCCTTTGGCTTGCCATTTTTTGGGTGTTGTCATTTGTCCTGTCTAAGGGTAATAACCAGTTAAAGCACGCCTGTGCAGAACGGTGAATTAAACCAGGTTACGATGGTCCATGCATTGCTTTGGATCCCATGAATAATGGAGGTCCTGACACCCGCCTGCCCCGCTGAAATGCAAATGTATTTTCTTTTTGCATTCCAAGAACTTGCTTCAGTGCATATAAAGAGAAAAACCTGAAATCCATGCACTTCTTTCAAGTCAAATAAGCCCAGGTATTGTGTCGAGGAAAGCAACATAATAGCAAAAGCCTAATGCTCTCCACCAACTCTCTGTCCCTGAGCAGGGAAAGCAGAACTTTAGAAAAGGCTTAAAACATAAAAATTTTGTAATGATGATCCAGGAATAAGGATTCCTCTGTGTGGTCTAGGGGTGGTACTAGGGATTGCTTATCTTGCTAAGAAGCAGGCATATCAGGATGGGCCTGTTTCTGCTTTCATGATCTGCATTTCTCTGAATTATTTTTGCTCCTCCAACCTTTTATCTCTTGGCTTTCCGATTTGCTATTCAAAAGATCTCACCTAGCCCACCAGGCTTTTGTGTCAGCAAGGAGTGAAACCCAAGCAGAGTCAGCTAAGAATTTCCATTACTACTAGCTGCAATTACGTGGCTCAGTACCAGGTCTCCTAATGAATGTTTGGGGGGTTAATTTTCATCTGTGGAGGCAAGGTCTCCATAGTGTCTTGTCCAGGTTGATCAGGCAAGTGAATCATTTGATGTTTAGCTTCTCCAGCCTGTCAGATAGCCAAGGCTGCCAGTTGTCCCCCAGTTTAACTGAAATACTTAGCAGCTCCCGAGGACGAATGGCACCGTTCAGAGCTTCCCATTTCTTGTGCTGTCAGCGTGGAGGATACAGCCTGGTAGTCTCCAGGAATGGCGCGCTCTGCCACTTTAAAGGAGGAATTTTGGGCTCGTTTTGAGCTGGGAAATCTCTAATACAATGTCACACATACATTTTGGTCCCTATGACATATTACTCCCACCTCCATGTAGGTAGAAAACAAATTCTGAAAAACATTCTTTGATCTTCCACCCACTGATCTGCTTGAAATTTAAGTTCTGTGCTGCAACTCAAGGGAAGGAGGAGTAGGAATATAATTTATACCATATTTAAAAAAAAAAAAAAAGAAGAGAGAGAAGAGGAGAAAACATTACTTCCACCAGTTTTAGAATTATTGCTGTATAAATCTTTGGTATTCCTTCCTTCTGTTTGTCACCACACTTTTCAAATGACATTGGACTATTCTCTCTCTGACCCAGTTACACTCTTTTCTTTCAAGCAAGAGCACTAGGTTGCACCTTAAATTTTGGTTTTTTTTTTTTTCCCCTCTCCTTTCCTGTGATGTTAAATGGAACATTTAGTTTCCTTCCGAGGTCCTGCTTCCTTGGGTGATGAAGTATTCGTAAGATCCTGGTACAAACATGGGGCAAATCCAAGCCACCAATTTTCTGCCCTGCTGACAGATGGGTTCTGGCAGGAGTTGTGAGGGTTAGGAAGGATTTCTCCTGCTTTTGGGGCAAGACAGCTGGACATCACTCATGCATTTGTGGAGGAAAGGGATGTCAAAGGTTATGCCTATTTTCCCTTTTGGAACTGCTCCTTCCATGGTGCGATGCTTGCGAGTGCAGGCGACACTTACATGAAACCTGCGTGGTTCTCACAGTGGCCCCAATTCCCCCCCCCAATTTTTCCCCCCTTCCCCCCTTCTTCCCCCCCCGCCCCCTTCCTCCTCTCCCCTACCTTCTCCTCCCCCTTTTCCTCCTCCCCCCGTTTTTCCTTTTTGTTGTTATTGTATTTACTGCCTGAATCAGAGGGAAGCATTGAAGGGTGGTTGTTTTTCTTTTTTTATGCACATCTCTGGGGGAGTGCTGGGTGGTGAGGGGTTTATTTCAGTGTTGTTGACTCTTAAGCATGCACAGCTGATCTGAGAGAGTTGGTAGGCTTTGCACGAGTGCTTGGTTCACCTCCCTGTGGGTTTCTGTCACAGCCATGCAGAATTTTAGGTTTTTGGTGCTTTTATGGATTTGTTCGAGGTGCTGCTGTTTTCTGTAGCTACATTTGGCAGCTTTAACTTAAGGAACTTGGTGGTCTGTGTTAGTTGGTGCGTACTATATGGCTCACTTAATTTCTGTCAGGTCTGTTGACAGTAGATGATGGTTCCTAAAAGGAGGAATGCAAGACGAGAAACTTTTTTCCCCTGGAGACTGTAGTGCTTTCCCAGGAAACACAACAGCTAATCTGTGACACAGAGCTGTTTTCAGATATGCTATGAGGAAAATGAGGATGGGTAACGGCATCTCTTCGTTTGCAATGCTAATCAGGATAAAGGGGGCATGGTCTCTTTTGCATCCCTGTTATTATCAAAGAGCTTGTTTTCATTAAACTTGTGGTCTCCCACCATTCTCATCAGGGCACTTATTTTAGGAGACGTTTCTTTTGGCTCAAGATGCGGAATGGATCACAGACAAGGTACAGTGATACCAGGTTTGATTTGGTCTTCCCCCAGCCAATATGGTTTTGTCACTCTGCTCGCTTTTAGGGGCTTACTGATGTAAAAAGTCAGTAGTAAAGACTTGTGTCAGTGACCGTAAGCCAGCTGGTTGTGGACGTGCTTGTTGCCTGCTTCCCATGTAAAGTAAAACGTGCAGACTTCAGTTGCTCTCATGGGGTCATAGGAGCAATGCCGGTGTTTTCCTGGTGCTATGAGTTGATGTGCTTTGCTTCATGGTTGAGGTGGTCTAAAAGCCCATGCTTAGGCAGCTACAATAGCCTAGTTGACATGGGATAGCTTTCTGGGCTGTAGTAATTTGACCACTTTCCATTGTAAGGATTACTTTCCATATTGTAAGAGAAATCAGAGTCATCCCCAGGGATTCCTTCAGAGCCTATAGCACCAGTGTGTGTACTACAATATAAACCATAAGAAAATGAAAGATTCTTTCTTGAGGACATCGGCAGATGTTTTTCGCTGGTAAATTCAGATTGGGATAAAGCCCAGCATCTCTGTAAATGTCTGGTAATAATGTACTGTGGTTGGTAAAGAATAGGAGTCTCTCATGGGGAAGGCTAGGCGGATAATTTTGGTTAATAATTTTGGAATTTTCTGTCAATATCTGTCATTCTCCCACCATACCTGCTGTTACCCTGTTAGGATGCCTGTTAACCTAGTTGCTTATGCATGTAGAAATGAAGTGGTTGCTCTAGTATTTCTGCGGTTTACAAGGATGGCAATTGGAGACATTTAGATTTAATCTTGATTGTCAGCTCGCCCTGATCAGCAGACCTCAGGAATCATTATCTTAATATCACAGGAATGTCAGTTCAATAATGTTACTGTTGATCAGTTGTTGGGCTGTAGTTCTGTAGCCATCAAGTATGAGTAGCTTATCCAGCAGAATTAACTTTCTTCTCCCTGTCTGTTTTGGGGAGAAGAAAAAAAGAAGGATGAAGGAAGAAGGAAAGCAATCTTATGAAAGATTTAACGTTGTTTATTTAACAAACAGTATTTAATAGCAGCATTACATAGTGCCACTTTTCTGTACTACACAAATACGTTACTGGCTCTTGAGAATATATTTTAGGTAATTGATGTGTGTGTATTTATGTATTTTGTTGGCTTTTGTTGTTGGTATTTTTGTCACTGGGATCAGGCTTAAATGATGCTAATGGATTCTTGCGGCTTTGTGTGAGGACATTGGAGTTCTTCAGACACAATAATGTGGTCCTTGGGTTTGGTCCCTAACAGCCAGTATTGAATTTCACTTTGAATTCCACAGCTTTTCTTCTTGTGTTGTTGATTTGCTGAATGACGTTGGGAGGACCAAGCAAGGACTGAGTATGTTTGGCCTCTCAGGGAAGCTTGACCAGTGCGAGGAAGAGATGGGAAGGAGTTTATTGCACAGTAAGTTGGAATGGCTGCCTGTTTCCTCTATGTAGTGGTGATGTAGTCTGCCGTAGCGCCTGTGACAGGTGAAAGGCTTTTGGGTGTCTTTAAAAGGGTGAGAGGGAAGGAATATTAGAGACTCTGTTTTTCCCCTCCTGCATCTGTTTTGGCCCAAAGTTTCAAATTCTCCTGCTGGTTTATGGTTTGTTCCTTAGAGGTGCTGGTAGGGAAGGTCCATAAATTGGGTCACCATCCTTTTGGTCACCCCACTGGTGTTGCTGGGCTGTTCAGACTAAATACTGGCGGAATATCTGCATTCTGCCCCTTTCCCACCACCTCTTTGCTGGCCTCTGATCAAGGGGAAGATTGTGGCTTCTCAACACACCTGGAGGGTCCCCTGGGTGTGGGCAGCTTTGATTTTTCTGGTATTGCACAGCCATTTCAGCCCCTCTTTAAAAAAAAAAAAATCCCTTCTATCCCTCTATTTATGTTAACAACCCACTTCTCCCTCCGAAATCCCTGTTGCTCAGTTACAGACAGAAATCAATCCTGTGTGCATGCTAATTTCTAAAATGGTGGGACTTCTCTCATGTTGAAAAGTGGTCTTTCCCCAGAAGAAGACAGTCACTGTGTACACAGGGCTACTGACTGGCTCCGACAGGAGTACAAGACTGTATTATCACTTGCAGATGAAAATCAGGGGCACTGATGAAATCTGAGCTGAATCCCTGAGCTGAAGACATTTAAGGCTTCAAAAGCATGATCTCAGGAGGCTCTCTCTTTCGGAGAGTGTGAGCTGAGAAGTGTTTTCCATACTCCATAGGAAAAAAAAAAATGAACAAGATGCAGCCTGTCACCCTTGGTGTTTTGGACTACTGCTTGGTTGCGGCTGAACTAGACCTGTTCCCTCGTGAATTAAGGTTCCTGTCCTGCCTGAGGATCTGCTAATCTCAGCTCAGAGGGTGCTAGGTGGAGAACTGCCGCATTTAGGCAGCAGTGCTGGTGCTGTGCTGTGGGCAACAGAAGAGAAAGGCTGTGATTCAGTCTAGATTGTGTTTAATAATGAAATTGCTCTGTGTAATTCACATTGGCCTAGGTCTGCGTGTGATATTTAGGGAATATAATTATTTCAGATGTGTTGAGGGTGCTTGGGGAGGTGGCCTTATAAATCCAAGAGCAAGAATAATCTGCTAGGCAGGGGGCTGCTAGGATAGGGAGTGATTTGTGGCCATTTACGTAGCACCTGTCGGGACCTGCTGCTTAGCTCATCTGGAGCTGTTTGATTGCAGTGAAAATTTCCTCTAAGAAGATTTTTTTTTTTTTTTAAAAGCTTTTCCACTAGCAGTGGATAATTTCAGATGGGTTAAGTAACATAAAACCTTTTCTGCAAAGTGGCAGAAGTAACTTTGAGCATGCAATTGCTTGTTGCCAGAGAAAAAGGATCTTCTGTTCCTTCGGGTACCCCCTAGCAATGACAGGTTTGTGTAAAAAGGCTGGAGCACATCTGGGATTTGATCTTAATGTGTGAGGTAGGGGTGGGCTTGTTAGACCCAACTGTCATGGAAATGAAAATGCATTTTGCTTGTTTGCCCGGTGGGAAGAAGTCTGTACCTCAAGCAGGACAGATGCAGGATTTGTGGGGAATCAGAAGTTTCTCACCCCAGGGACAGTTTTTATATTGATATTTAGGTTCATTGTTCCCTGTTCCACTGATAGTTGTCCTTTGGCATGGCCCACACCTATTGCAATCTGTGGGAAGGACTTGCACCTGTGGCATCCTTGAGGGTAACATGAGCAAAGGGTGACTGCTGACTGAAGGGCTGCTGCATACTGGGGAGGCAGCACTGTCTTTTATGAGCAAAAATGCACCTAGGACCATAAAGTGGCTGTCTAGCCATTTGCCCACTAAGGACGTAAATTCCTGATTGCCAGAGGCTGGGAAGGTGTAACCAGGGGAGAAGCCCACTCAATTCATCTGCTTCTTATCTGCTCCTGGCTGCTGTCACACACATGACGTAGGGTGAGCAAACTCTCGCTCTGACCTAACATGGCTCGGCTGACATTGAATAGGACTCAAGCATGAACGGGGCTGAGCCCCTTCACCCAGCTTTTGGCTGCCTGATATGTTTCAGCACGGGACGTTAGTGTCGTCATGCCAGGGCAGCGGCCCCTCGTCCCTGGCTGCGTGCACAGACTTGCAGCTCCCTGTGTGTCGTGGTGGGAGTGGGGCGAGAGGCTCTGGTGTCCTCCCAGACCGTGACCCCGCTGCTGCTGGCCTTGTCCTGCCTGGTGGGCTGGTGGCATGGGGCAGGTTGCTGAACCCGGTGTTAGCCCGCGGTGAGGTCCCCGTGCCGTGCAGTCTTCCAGCTCCTCGTGTGCCCTCTGCACAAGCTGTTTGCCTCTTCTGAGTTCGGGATGATGTCCCCATTGTCCACTTCTGCCTTGGCGCTTGCACGAGCTGCTCCACCTGCCCCAGTGTGTGCCGGCAGCTGCCACGACCCCGCAGAGATCGATCTCTCTCATCGGAGCAGGTTGCCATGGCAATGCACAGTCTGCTGCGCTCTGGGTCTCCAGGAGCCAGAAATGATGGTGCTTTTGCAACATTGAGGTAAACATCTCTCTTTTCACTTGTATAGTGGATCCACCCCTGGTAAAAGCGCCGGCTGCCATTGGTGCTGGCCTCCCCTCGCCCCCTGTGTGGGGGAGAGCAGCTCCAGGCGCCGGGAGCGTGCCTGACCCGCGGAGCCGGGCTCCCGTGGGTTGGAGCGGTGCCTCTGGCGCGTGTGGGCCGTGGCAGTAGCCCTCCCGTCGCTGGGCGGCGTGGGTTTCCTGCGGGGGAGGAACAGGGTGCCACTCAGGAGCGGCATTGCTCGCGGGGTCAGCCGCCGGAGCGTGCGGCTTGTTCGCGGAGGGGTATGGCTACAGCTCTCCTGGATGCCGAGGGGGGAGATGGGTCCCCAGCTGCTTGCTCCCAGCTCTGCCACTGGTTTGCACTGGTCACCTTGGGAAAGTCATCTCTTTTCCCCTAAGCCCCTCTTAGAGCATGAAGGTTCTCCCTTGCCCTTTGGGAAGACACCCCAAGGACTCTGGATAATGAGTGCAAATGTTTAGAGCTGTGGAAATTTGCTGGGGCAACTCGCTGGGGCTTGCGACAACTTCGTTATGGTGCTGTGGGCTTTCACTCGTTTCTCCAGTGCTTTGGGAATCCATCGGTATTTCTCACATCCAGAAGCCTGTAGCTGGCAGGTGATTGAAGACTCTTTTTACGGTGTCCTTTGTTATTGCAGGCAGTAATGAGCATGGCAGGCTGTTGCAGGCAGGGAAGTGTGGCCATGTGAACTGAAAATGAATCTCTTGCTTGATCTGCTGGCATTTGTTCCAGCATCTTTCTCTCCACCTCTCTTCCTCTCGCTGTTGGTGTGTGTATGAAGGGGGAGTAGATGCTGGAGAGGGGAGTGGAGCAGGGGAGGAGTTTCTATCAGCCTCTTCTTTTTTTTTTTTTTTTTCCTCTTTTTTTTTTTTCCCTGTCCAGTGACGTGAGCAATGCCTGGAACAATCAGGCTGGCTCCAAACAGTGTGCCTGAAGATGCTGGAGAAAACAGCGCTTTAAGCAAACACTGATTGCTTGAGCCTGGGCTCTCCAGACATAACCTTTTCCAATTCCTCTGCAGGGGATTGGGAAGTGCCATTAGCTTTCTTCTTCCCCATCCCATACGCTCACTTTTGGAAATGATCGGAGTTAACAGTGTTCAGAGCACCAGCAAAGTCCGGGTGAGAGCCACAGGTTCGGTGAAATACTCCCGAGAAGAATCTCTCTGGCGGCAGTCCCATCGGTCAAAATCTATGAAAATCTCCAACTCCTCTGAGTTTTCTACTAAAGAAAGCAAGGTAATTAACTAAATATTCATAGTGTTTCTCTTGGCTAGGAGTGGAGGTGGTGCTGAAACGGTTACGCTCTGCAGGAATTAAGGGCTCTGGATGATCTGCAGTGATCACAGAATTGCTGTCAGGTCAGAAGAAAAATCTCTAGGTTTGAGGAGAGACCTGAAGGTGAAAAAGGTCTGATGTGTGATAGTGATCAAGTCTTAGAGGAATGCCCTGTCACTGAGCTTGGTGCAATAGTAAACAGTGAAAACTTGCTAGTGAGAATGCTAATCGGAGCTCTGCTCTTGGGAAAGGTGATGGAGTTGGCAAGTGATGCCCTTGGGATTATCTGTTTAATGGGAATGGTTTGCTGTGGAAAAATAGTTTTTGCTCCTTCTCTACAGCTCTGTGGTTTAGTAGCTGTGGGTGCTAGGTAAAAATATCGTTTACTTGCATGCATGATTAAATATTGCCGTCAAGTATTTATTAGGAAGGCATCCCTTGTGTGTTTGTAGGAATTAGTGTATTGTAGCAGTCAGTAGCATAGGCTATGCCCAGCTGCTACAGTGACTGTGTGAAGCATCTCCTCACCCAGCCCAGCCCAGTTTTTCAGTTCCTAGGCAAACAACCCCCACTCCATGCAGTATCTCTTCTTTCCTCATTCCTCGCTCCCGCTCGATAACTAAGAGGCACCCGGGAACCCCTGGCAAGAGCTTTAATAGCCATCTCCCTCCCAAAGGTGCCTCATGTCTCCAAGGGTTGGAGGAACTTTATGCAGTGACCGAATATGCCTTTAATTTCATTCCTGCTGAAAATTGATTCTGCCTTGGGATTAGAAGATATAACCATTAGCAAAGGTGTGTTGAATGAGGCTGACGTATTTCAGAGCATCAGCCAAAGGCATTTAACCATGTCTTGTGTCCATGTACATGCAAACAAGCAGGCATATGCCGTGGATCTTCCTGTACTGTCCCTTCCCTAAATCTCGTATCTGTCCTGAGAGAAACCTCCTCTGCTATAATGAAAAGATCCCAATGCTGCACAGTAGTCCCTAGCAGATCACTCTCTGCCGGCTTACAGGTTGTGTGGTATTTCAGAGCCTCAGCTACGGAGCTTTAATCACAGAGTAATGCAAATAGAAATAAATGAAGTATCTTATTCAGTTCAGTTTCAGGAACCTCTGTTTTGAGAGCCTTATTGACCATAACTAAGAAATAGTGTACTGCTAAGGTTGTGGCAGAGAAATAGCATGGCCATCGTTCTCGGGCTGTTACTGATGCAGTATCTGCTACTCCAGCAAATGCCAAAGTAAAGGCTGCATCTTGCAGGTGCTCTGGGACCCTGCTCTTGTGATTGCTTTCACCCTAGGCTTGGGAATAATTGCATGGTATTCAGTGGGAGGATTTATGTACAAAAAGTCTCTGCATATGCCGGAAACTCAGGTCTTTTGACAATGGGTGAATCACTTAATCTCTGTACCTCTGTTCCCCCTCTCAGGCTTTGTGTCCACTCTGTATGCATGGTGTAATGTCCTGAGGGCAGGGACTTTCTCCCATGGATGGTGTCTGACACAGTTAGTTAGCTACTGCAGTAATGAATGCTCTGTGTTCATCCCTCTGTGGGATTCACATTTCTGCCTCCTGAGTGCTGTAGGTTGTTGTGTGAGAGAGACCCACTTCTTCTCCTGCCTAGTTCAGTAAGTTGAGAAGCATACTGCAGCTTTGTTTTTGTTTGTAGTGCTGTTTCCTTATTTCATACAAAGATATTTGTGTCTGTGGAGCATCTAAGACCTGTAAAAGCTGTGTTACGGAGGGCTGAGAAGATCCCTGCGTGCCCATCAGTGATACCTGCCCAGCTGACAAGATGACAAGTGGCTCCGCCACTGATTGGTCTTGTGATTTTGGGCAGCCCTGTTCTTTCCATATGTCTATCCCCCCTTCTGTTCTTTGTCTGCCCATCTATTTTGCTAAGATGTCGCTGATTTAGAGAACTGATTTATATTTGAGCTTTAGCTCTTCTATACTGTTGTGTTGGTGGAAGAGACCTGGAACTTGTTGCCAATGTGTAGCGTGGCAAAGGAGGTCTTTTTATCAGTGTAAGTCTCTGTGGGTGCTTGTACATCACCTCTCACGAAATGTCTTCAGTTCTAGGCTGAGCTTTCTGGACAGTGGTGCCATGTAGATCCTCCTCAGTCTCAAGCAGGACTTGGTTTGTAGACTTGTCCTCTTCCATGTTTCTGTGGGTGTGTTTCCCTGTTTGTGTCTGGACTGCCTTGTATTTTATTTGCTGCCCATACAAAGTAATTACAATGCTCAAGACTTGTTTCTGTGACTGCTTCAGCTGACTTAGGGCAGGAGGCAGATTTAACCCATTTGTGCCTCAGAAACATACTCCTCTGATACTTTGCACTTATGTGACTCAGCCTATTTTGCTGAGCTAGAGAGTGTTCTATATCCTCAGTCTCTAGCCAGTATGAACAAAGCACCAACATGGTGCTTGTGTATGAGGGCTGCCTGCTGCCAGCACCAAAGCAGCTAGGTAGCCCAAGGACCTATCATCTGCTTGAAAAACATCAAGTAGTGCTTCTGTGCACAGGTATATACACACATGCACCTGTATGGATACAGGCTCCACTAGGTGATGCATCCTGGGTGTGTATTATAGGCAGGTATCGCAGCCTCAGGCCAGCAGGAGAACCTGTGAAAAGAATACTCTGAATTGATGTACCGCTGTTCGCTGGAGAGTAGGCTTAAATGCAGGCTGCATGCAAGGTGAGTCAGAGGACCTTAGGATCGTCCGTGTGACCCGGTGTGCTCAGCAGTCTCTCCTCCCGACAGACTCTGTCTTCCTGCAGCCATGGACTGAATTGCAGAGTGCCTGTGCCTGTCCTGCCTGCACATGCACGGGGCCAATAAAAGAATTTCTGAAATAGGCTGTGTAGGTGCTCCACTATCTAGAAACACTTCTCTAGCCTTTTCTCTGTTCACCCATAATAATTCAGTATGCTGCCTTTAGCAGTAACACTGATGAAACACTCCAGCAAGTACAGAACAAATCTTTTCTAGCAACCCCCATGTATCAATTTTACAGAGGACGCATTTCTTGTATGGCATTAATTTCTTGGCTCTCAGGAGCCCCAGCTAACCATCCTTCTCTGTTTTATGAGATATATCTGGCACAATCTTTCCTTCCTTTTTTCTTTCTCTCCCTCCCCCTCTTCTCCATACAAACCAGATTTTTAACAGAGGAGTTTCTCTTAGAAATGTTCTCCTCCAGTTGGTGACGCACTTGAAATTCCCTGGGTGAAATGATCTCCTTTCCTTCCCCCTAAAACATTCCTATCAACCCTATCTCCACCCACACCAAAACAACATTCATCGGTTCCATATGCTGCTGAACAGCTCTGTGCTGTTTTATGAATAATGTATGCTGGCTTGTTAGAAGAACGTTTGTTGTACAAACCAGTGGAATTTGAAATTGAGAGCGATATCAGCAGACTTGCCATGCTGTGCACTAACCCATGGGTTTCTTGGGGTACTACTCTGGCATCCTTGCTGCATCCTCGTCAGAAGGGGGAAAATGCATGAGACATCGGGGGCATGTGGGCTTTGAGCCTGGCAAGGAGCTACAGGCACTCAGTGATCAGAGCCCTTATCCTTGCCTCGCCAGGTGTTACAGATCCATGCATGAGGACAGGAGAAAATTTCAAGATCTGGATTTTGGAGGAAGGTGGCAAATACGAGATGGTGAAGTAGTGTAGATCTGTATGCAAGCAACAGTTGTGGGGTAGGGTCAACCTTCAGGTAATCACCTAAACAGCAAACCTGGAGTGGTATTATAGCAATATGTCGTACCCCATCCAAACCTGAGACACACCCTGGTCCAAAGGACGGGTGCATTAACGCCTGTCAGGACTGCATGCAGACACCTGAGACGTCTGGTGTCTGTTGCCACTGTAACCTGTTTCATTTTTGTAGGCTTCTGCTACTTCTGTTGTTTTTCCTCCCTCCAATAAACCACGTATGGTGGGAGCCGGGGCTGGTGCCTGGCTGACTGCTGTGGTCCCAGGGGCAGAGCTGATGAGTGACTGAGCCGACTGGTGCTGAGTGACTGGGGGAGATGCTGAACTTCTGACTGAGTACTTCTGACCGCAAAGACTGAGCACGTTTTTGCCCAGAGGTTTGACCGGGGCTTCCTTGGCTGCCTGGGACCAACCGTGCTGCTACCAGCTGGACATGAAGAAGAAATGTCCCCAGGCAGGGCTTCTTCTGACAGTGGCTGCAAGAGAGGGTGGCAGGGGCCTGGGTCAGAGAGCACAAGTGCATCCCTGTCCTGGGGGCTCCAGAAGCCACCCGGGGTGTCTCCTGTAATGGTCAGATGGTCATTCTCCCAACGACGACTCCAGAAATCAGGGTGGAACTGGGTGTGAGCAGAGAGCCTGGGAAACAAAAACTGGAGAGGAGAGTGTAGGTCATCCCTGCTGGCTCTCCGAACTTGGTTTTGGTTTTGCCTGTTTGCCCGCTCATGGCAGGCATTTCTGGCTCCTTCTCTTTTGTGCACGGAGCAGGTATAAGAAATACCTGCGGTGTATTCCTTTCCCTCTTGGCAGGCTTTTCTGGATGGGCTAGTGTGTACAGAAAGCCCGTAGTCTGCTTCAAGAGCCAGCTCTATGTTGCCTTTCAAGGGAAGGGCTCGCACAGTGCCCAGGGACCTCTTCAACGTCTTGCACCCTGCTGGCCGGGCTTTGGGGACCCTGTGCCTACTTGTTACCTAGATGATTTACCAAGATGAGTGTCTGGGTAATTCGTTACGTCTTTGTCCCTGGGTGCACACTTTGTTGTGCCTTTCTTTTGTTCACTGCTTCTGCACGCAGAGGCTGACTCACAGCATAGCCGGCAGTCGGCAGGTGCCGAGAGCAGCCTTTTTAAATGGGCCCAATGGTTCGTGCATGTGAGAAGGTTTTGAGGGAGGTGAAGATGGCGAGTGACCTTTTTTTCTTGGCAGGTTTGTAAAATAAACAGGAGTTTTCAGAAGCACTCCCTGCATAGTTTTGCTTCTCTCTCCAATTGGAATAAAAGTACCAACTGGTGAGAGCTTGTGAAAATCTGGATTTTTAGTTGACCTACCTGCTTACCAAAGGGAAAATGGGGATGGAATTCAGCAGCTTCTTAACGAGTTACAGGCTCCCACTTAAAAAAGAAAGTGTAAGTTTCTTGCCTAGTTTATGAACGAATACAAACAAATCCCACAAACACATAACAAATACCATTGTATTTTTACACTGCAGTCTGCTAAGAGTCAAATTGCAGCTGTAGGAAACAGCATTGGAGTTAAAATAAGGAAGGTGTCTAGGAAGTTGCCTGCTATTCTGTTTTATGCAGCACTTAATTTCTTTTATTCTCCCTTCAAAACTGCATTTGTTTCTCCAGGGAGCTTACAGCAGCGCTGGGCCTCAGGTATGGTGGACCCAGAGATCACCAATTCGCAGAAAGGGGAAAGCTGTAAGGAGTAGGTTTTTCTGCTCTGGGTAATAGAGCTTAAGAGTTGAAGCAGTGCAGTTGGACACTGCTGAGTAGTCAGTTGTTGGGGGTTTGGATCCTGCCTACAGTAGCCTTGGATGCCAAAAGAGATAGAAAGTCTCTCCCCTTTCCAAGTGGTATCGGTCCAGCTTGGAAGATGACACCCGTGCGGTATTCATGCTGGCATTCCCTGCTGTGGTCCAGCCTCCAGTTTTCTGGCTCAGGTATCAAATTTGCCAAGCACTTCCCAGGCTAGCAGGTAAGAAGCTGTGATTGTTGTCAAACTGTAAGAGTGCTTTAAATCAGAGGTCTTTTTTTTTTTTTTTTTTTTTTTTTCCATTTCCCAGAGAGAAAACATGAGTTAATAAAACCTGTCCTTGCAGTTAGTTAAGTACGGTGAAAGTCATGTCCCCGCCATAATCTCTGATCAGCTTTGTTGCTTTGTTGCAATTTAGTGAAGCATTTAAGTGCTTGTCTCCAAGTTTGTTTGATTTAATCATACTCTGGAGAAATGTCTGCTGAAAAGAGCTGCTGTCTGAATCAGGACCTTGGGAAACAGCCATGAAATAAATGATAGAGCAGGTGCTGGGCTGTACACGTCTGCTACTGGTTGCAAAACATGGAAGGAGGAAATTTTTCTTCTGAAGATCATGTGAGAGCCCAGTAGACATCAGGAAAATGTTAAAGCGTAAATTGCTTTGGAGAAGGAATGTAAAGCAGCTCTAAAAGGCTGGCGAGTCCGGTGGCGAGTGTGCAGCCTGGCAGCAGTCTCTGCCAGAGAGGTGGGTTGGGGGGCAGGCATGAGAGCTCATGTATCTCCGTCCCTTGAGAGGTCTACTCACTGAGGTCTCACTGGTCATGCTCAGTAGACACACCGAACATGCCCTGTATACAGCTGCCCGGGCTGTGGGTACTCTCTAGGGTTTTCTTTCATTTTTGTAAATAGCAGAGACTTTCTGAGAGGCTATATTTGATGCTCTGTGGGGGACACTGTGTCCTTCGTCAGATGCATGCCATATGACTGGATTGGTGTCTGTTACTCCCTAAAGAAGGAAGATGGAGTCTGGCTCATTAGTAAAGATCGGGACAAACACATGTCACTTTCCACAAGGCAAAAGCCTGGGGCATTTGTTGTTCCCACACCAATCTGGAGTGCTGCGTTTGTGTGTCCTGCTCTTCGGCTGTAGTGATCCCTAGAGACTTCCTTAGCAGCAAAATCCCATAAAAAGCATTACGGCAGAAGGCAGGTGTTCATTTTCAGAGGTCATGACCCAATCTTGTAGGCATTTGGGCCAGAGAGCAGCAAAAGGCATTTCTGATACCCCAGGCCAGGTTTTTCCTATGTTTCAAAAGCTCATCCACCAGCTGGGGAGAAAAATGCTGCTTCTGAAAAAATGGGAAGGCAACTGGGAAAAAATTGCAGCCTCTTTGCCTTATATTTAGAAGTAGATTTCTGGCTCAAAATGTAAGAGAATATTTTAGTCATAGTAGGGAGAAAAGGACAAATCAAAGAAAAAGAGGGGGGCTTTGGCCAAATCATTAGAAACGTAGTGGCTTCTAATAGAAAATATTGGGTGACCCCAGGGAATCAGTGTCAGCATCAGCTTGTGCAGAAAAATGGAGGTGCATCTAATTCTGCTGAACTGCTGGCTGCACGGTAGGAGAAATGTTAGCCCTTTCTTTTGCTTTCTTCGTGCAGGGTGATCTTAAAATCTCTTGATAGCTCTCACCCGAAAATTAAGCAAAGTGGCTACAAACTGCCAGCAGTGCCCTTTCCTTCACCTTTGGCTGTTTGCCTTTGGATCAGAGCTCCTTATACAAGTTTGGAGAAGATAGGATATCTAGAAATAGACCGTGAAAACTCCAGAGTTGGAAATATTTCATCATATTGCTGTGAGTAGCGCAGCAAAGCCCTGTTAGCAGTGGGGACCTCTCTGCTAGCTCAGTATACGTAGGATGTGGGATGATTCCTCCTGGTGGTCATATCTGTTCTGTTGCTCTGAGAAACCTACTTTTATGGTACACCGTGACTAAAAGTTGCTGCATGTGTAGCATCAGCGTGAGGCAAATTGTACCGGTATGTTTGACCTGCTTGTGTATGGTTCAATCAAGTTGGATTTTCACAGAGCTGAATATTAAGGATCTTCAAATAGACTGTGCAAGATTCAGAAAGGAGCCAGAGGATCACAGGATGAGCAGTAGGATACACTCATGGGATTCTCATTGCAAGTTCAGCTGTGGCATATGCACAAGCCTAGTTTCAACTCTCCAGTTTTCCAAATTATTTTTGTTTTGGGTCAGAGTTAAGGCTATTTAAATGCTAATGTTTCTGTTCAGCATGTCATAGCTATTATAGTATGTGATTTTCAGGCTTGTTCATACTTGATGTGCTACTTTTTGGTAATCATGTGCATCGACGGTTCTTCTACACGTTAACATATTTTGAGGCTGTGTAGGAGTTATGTGCCAGAGGGAGTAAATCTAGCTATGTATATAAGGTAAATTACAAATGTGGATTATAAGTGTGAGAATCAGGGACATTCCATACCAAAATACTTCACTTGAGTCAAGTGGCCTATTTGAAGAACTCCATTAGCTTGTAGTAATAGCAGGCATTTATCCATTGTATGCATCAGCTACTGGAGGGCTGAAATCAGCCACACTTATCCAAGTGATGTACCTACTCCCTCTCAAAAGAAATCCGTCACAACTGTTTGATATCCACCCAAGCTTAAGTCAGCCTCCAGACCGTTTTCTTTGCAGGCTGGTATCAACAACAGAATTGTGACCTTTGGTGTCAAACCTACTGGCATCTTTCCTATGAATTGAAAGAGTAACGATGCTCGCAGGGAGCAGTCCAAGACATTGATCTTTGAACATGAAAGCTACTTATCGTTCATTTTCTGTTTTACACTTGGAAACGGAACATGTTTACGTTTGGGTGTGTGACTGGGAAAGCATTCAGGTGTCTGTGAGGCTCAGGGGCTTTGGATAGCTATTCTGGCATAGTTTTACAGGGAAGCCCATATGGTGAAATCTTGGCCCCGTTAAAGTCAGTGACAAAAAAATCTCACTGACTATCAGGAATTAAATTGGACCTTGAATTTCAAGGCTGTAGTCTTGTGGCTTTTGCAAGCGTAACGGGGTTATGTTAAAGAAACTCAAACCACAAAACCCAAAAACCTGCTTGAGGAAAAAGACTGTAATTTCAAACCCTGCATTCTGATATTTTGTCCTTAGATGAGATTTCTGCTCAAGACTTTTGTGTTACCATGAGCAGATATGGTACTTCCTTGATCAGAGACAGCTCGCTTGCTGGTATTAGTTAGGTAATTTTCCTCAGCATATTAATGCATGTGTAGCAGGGGTCAAACAATAATCCCATCTCATTTCTCTCCCTTTGCAGGCCCTCTACAATTCAATCAAGAATGAGAAGCTGGAATGGGCAGTGTAAGTATACTGTGTAGAAATTAGTTTAAAAATAGTACTTGTGTAGTAATCTGTTTATACGTCCTATGTCACCATCTGAGTGGGCTCCAAAGCCTGTAGAAGATAGCCAGTGTACGTAATGAGTTTGCTTTTCTGTTAATGAATGACCTGGCAATACTGCCTCATCTGCTTCTCCAGCAAGGGGAGTTGTTAATGATAGGAGCCAACTGCATTTGTAAGGAAAGAGGACGTTTCATTTAGTAGGAAACTTCAGCCTGAAAAGAGAGAAATTAAATCCTCCATTGTTCTGTGACTGCATAAATAAAACAGAAGTTGACTTCTCTCTTTATCTTTTGGTACATTGTGTCAGAACCACTGAATAGAAACACAAGTCTTGGATTGAGTTTCCTGCTGTTGCTTTATTGTCTTGGTTTGTCTCCTGATTAACTATGGATAACTTGACAACAACCTAATATGAAAGATGATAAATTGGACAAAGTCTGATATCCCCCCATCCTTAACTGCTTTCGACAGGCTAACACTTGTTAACTACGGAAATACTGCAGACAAGAGCTTCAATTTCTGATTGTGTTAAATTGACATTTCTCTGTAGGTTTCATATGGTCTAGGTATGCCAGCAAAGAGTAGAAGGGTCTGCTTTAGATTTTGCCGCTTGCAGAACAGTGCATTTTGGTGTAAAATAAAAGAATGATGTCTTCTATCTATTTTGGCTGTCCAGGATGTTTATCTGCGTGGATTTGCATATCTGAAACCTCACCTTCTTGAGAACCATGTATGTCTGGGATGCATGCTCCTGCACCTTTTGTGCTAGAAGTCCTAACAACTGCCATAGGTCTTGCAGGCCCATTGGCTTCTGATCTTCCTTGTTTTAAATTCATCATCTGCAAATTAATTTGTTGTTAAGGTGTGCAACCTCACTTACAAGGGCTGCTGGTCTCAACTGGGATTGCAGCCCCTGTTCAGAAGTGTGTTAGATAATGTCAGAGTAGTGAGGAAGGTGTGCTGCTAAGGGGAATCACTGAGAAGTGCCATTTCTGATGAGCCTCATAAGCAGCATGGTGGGAGACATTTTCCCAGACTGTCGGAAAATGTCCATCTTGGACCTGGAATACACTGTGTGAATCTTACATGTCACACCACCAGAGCTGTTTGCAAGACACTCTCTCACAGGTACTTTAGACCCAGCAGAATCTGTTATGTGACTTTCTCAATGTCAGAATTTTCCTCCAGCTCTTGCCAAGAGACCACACCGTGTCTAATACACTTGGGCAGCCTCCAGGTGGGAACTGGCTCATGCCTGGCTCTGCTCCCATGAGCTTCAGTCAAGGTGATTTATGAGATAGCTTGCTCCTGTATAGGTAGTAACTGCTTCAGCACTTACATAGTCCAGTCTGTGTCCCTGGCTAAGGAATTGTTTGGGGAAAAATTGCAAGCATGCCGGAAGATGGAGAAATCAGAATCCTCCTTAAATAAGGCTTTGGGATGTGGGTGTAAAGCTACCTTCTCCCAGCAGAATGCTTGAAGTGGCCAGTTATCCATTCCAATCTGTAACTCGGATAGCTGGGACTGATGGGACAATTACTTTCCATGCTGAGAAACAAAGCTCATTCTGGGCATAGTCAAAGATGTTGTGCCTTTACCTTTAGCGCTGAGAGTGCTGGCTGGAAGAAGGAGTGTGAAGATGTCGCTCCTCACTTTTACAGAG
Organism: Phoenicopterus ruber ruber; assembly: GCA_009819775.1. NCBI lineage: Eukaryota > Metazoa > Chordata > Aves > Phoenicopteriformes > Phoenicopteridae > Phoenicopterus > Phoenicopterus ruber. The sequence goes on from CM020246.1 coordinate 54,820,858, forward strand.
GTGTGTTGTTGTTGTAAAGTAATCACCACAAGGAGCCCCAGGACTGCCTGAGCTAGAGGGAGGAGGCACATCACTCTCTTGCTTGGCTGTTGTGGTCTGCAGAGAAGGCTGGATAGGAGGGGTACATGGTCAGTTTTGCTGTGATGGGACTAAGGAAGATCCTCTCTCCTTTACGAAGAGTATCCCTTTGCTTCCCTGATGCAGTTGGCAGGGGAGGAAGTGGGAGGTAAGGCAAAGGTGGAAATAGGGCTGCAAAACCCAGCATAAGCTCCCTCGCGATGCTGGCATGTTGAAGGAATGCCTTTCCTCCAGCCAGAATCAATTTGAGGATCTAAGACTCTCTCTTATGAGCTAAGCAGCAGCTTAAGAGCTGCTCTGGCAGTACATTATTTGGTGGATTAATGACTGGCAATAAGTCCATAGGCAGGGGAGGGTAACAGCGATGCATAAATGCGGGAAGACTGCTACATGATCCTTATCTTGCTAGTTGTGAGCTAGGTGTGTCATCATCCTAAATGGTTTGCTGTCCATTTCCAGCAGAATTACAGTCTGATCCAAAGCCCACAGAAAGAAAAGGCTACCATTGACTCCAATTTTGTGGTCAAGAGAAGTGGCACCTTAATCAGCAGATGTGCTCCAGAGGCTTTCAGTAGGAGTATTCATTTATCCTTTATGAACAGGGAAGCAGGAGTACAGCTCAGGAAGAGAGAATTGCATTACAGTTCTTTTTCTGCATTAGTTCCAGGTTCAAGTTCTCCAAAAGGTTAAAAGCGAATCACATACCATGGTCTGTAAAATAAACAGATCTGACCTGGAATTTACCCTGAACTGGTGAATGTGAGATCCTGAATGCACACTCCTACTCTATAGTGCACCCCCCATATTTTTTGGTTACTTTTCACAGTAGAGCTGCCAGAAAACGTTCTGCCATTTACTTGGCTTGCCATTTACTTTGCTTGCCATTTCCTCTTGCCTGCCTTGTCATTCAGTGTCCTGGGAGAAAAGAGAAAAGCAGTATGGGAAAACTAACCATCAGAAATACAATTAGTCTTTTGTCCCATTCCATATTTTGTCTCTACTGCTTACAGTTCTAGATCTCTCCTGTCTGTTGGACTGTGGTTCATTTCTTTGAACAGCAAGTGAAGCGCTAAGTAGTGATCCGACCTAACTGAAGTCATTGGCAGAAGTTCCTACTGACTGCAGTGAAGCCACGTACTGTTTCATCCAGTTAGTCCAATGCATCCTGTTTTCTGTGTGCTGAGGTTACTGGAAGCACCCCAGGAGTGCATGTAGCCCCAATAATTGTGCCATAATTTCTCATGCTGCTTAAATTTCCCTGCGGGACTTGATATTTCCATGAGATTTTTTCATACTCGAATGGTAAACTCTTGTTCTTCAACCCTGACATCACCCATAAGATTAAATGAATTCAAGATCCTGTGAACATGAGCAGTGAGAATAAAAGGGTTGGGTTTCCTTAGTCGGAAAAGGGAGCATGGAGGAGAGGGACCTGAGTGTATTTTTTTCAGTGTGTAAAGGCTGTCACAGAGGAGGAGGGTATGAATTATTCTTCACACCCATTGTGGATGGGCTTAAATTTGAAACAAGGGAAGTTTGGGTTCAACATCAAAAAAAGCTTTCTAGCCATAAGCCTTTTAAACCAGGGCATAGGTTTGCCTGGATGAGCTATGGAAGTGCTTTCACTGGAGGTTTTAGTGAACTGCTTCATCTGTCCAGATTGGGTTAGGAAGAGTGGATGCAGCTTTAGAGGTAAAGAGATGGATTAGCTGACTTCTTAACATCCCTTCAGTCCCATTGTCTATTATAATATGGCCCAGGTTTTGTAGATGTTTCTCATCCTTTGGCTTTTGCACCGATCATCATCAGCTTTAAGCTGAAGAAGAAAAATTAATTTGATTTCAAAGGCGCCAGAGCTAAATGTTTTGTTTGCATGATGTCTACATGGAAATGTGGTAGTGAACATTATTGTTCTCCATTGTTTGTAGTATTATGTCTACTTCCTGTTGAAGGTGATAGGAATAATAAAATCATCATCTTAAAATAGGCTGAATGGTGATCTAGAATTAACATACGAAATCCCAAAGCGCTGCTTACAAAATTGCAGAACCCAAATAGCTGCATTTGAGCCGGTTGTATCCCGAAGGCTTTCTCTCAGCAGGACAGTGTAGTTTTCAGGAGAATCACTTGGTTTTTGACTAGTTGTTGATACAGTTTGTTTTCCAGAGAAGTTTAGACATGGACATGGTATATTCTTTTTTGTTTTTCTGGACTGTACTGAAAAACCATCTCCTTCCAGCCAAACCAAAATAGGTCTTTGAGACAGTGATGGTGGGAAGGGGCCACTGCCAAATCCTTTCTGTGTTACCTGCGGCAAACTGTGACGCTGAGACTGTGGTGGTTATAAAGACATCTGTGCTGAAGCTCACCTTTTTCTAGGTCAAACTGAGAAATCTCTCCCCGTTATAATTAACTCTTCATCTCCCAAGTTCGAGGATGTTTTGTGTTTGCAACTTCATGATTGGTTTTAGAGAGGGGTCAGGTGGTAATCACCTGGCTCTCCTTTTTTCTCTTCTCCCTTTGCGAAAGATACCAAAACTTCTTTCCACTGGTTTCTCAAGTCAATTTCCTAATACAGATGCTATCAGTTCCACAGATTCATATAATTGTATGTTACAAATCTGTTTTTTTTTTTTAAATGCCACTTTTTAAATCAGTAAATCTACCCTTTTGCCATGTCATGTAAGTTTTTTATTTGAACAAATATAGAGATGAAGCAGACTTTTAAAAATGAAGGGCTTGACCCTGTCTTTCCAACTTAGTGACTTCAAAGTTTTCCAAGGCAGACCCTCAAATCAGACCATAGAGCATACAGAAATGTTTTTCTTACTGAGAGAACCAGATGGTGGTTTTCTCCCAGAAGACAAAAATGGGTCTTTCTTGTGTAGGGTCTTTTTGGGGAGAGGTAAAGATATATTTGTTCACCGAAATGGCAACATCTGCATTTTTGCATGTTTTTCAAATCTGCATGTTTAAGAATAAGAGGCAAACTCTTTCTGATTGTCAGTGATCACGCATTTGGGAAGGATAACATTGCTGTTTCAATGCTGTGTCTTCGAGTGATAGAGCAAGCAGATCCTGGCTTTGGTGTGCTGGCTCTCATGGGCAGCCAGTGCCCTGGTTACCACTCTGTCTGCAGGTCCTTTTTCAAAGAGACAAGCTAAGGGAAGTGGAACTGAAGTTCCTTGGTTTTGGAAAATATCACGTGCCGTAAGCAGAGTCTTAGAGAAACTCTACAGGTGGTAGCCTTTTCCTGTCACCAGCACCCTGCAGAGCAGAGACACTAGTAGGTCCCACTTTCTGTGGATGGAAAGTGGGACCGACAAGAGGGTTCACAGCCATGAGCCCCTTTCACTCATCAGAGAGGGGTCACCAGAGGAATCGCTTCCAGACCCAGAGCCAGGAATGATCTCCCTCTGCTGACTGAAGACAGAAAATCTCTTAAGACTTCTGCAAACCTAAGTGGCCCCTCATGATGATGTTTTGCTACTGAAAGGTGTGTTGGAACCAGCATGGGTTTTTTTCCCCAAAGGCACAAGGATTGTGCTATTTCCTCTACCGTATGGAAAGGACAGGCACCAAGCCTGCCCCTGACAAGGACCTGAGCTCTGCCTGTGTGACACTAGATCCATGACTCTGAACATACCTGCACAGAGACACCACCCACTGACTCTTACCCCCACATCACTGGAGGCCTTCATGCTGGGGATGTTACAGGACTTGAATCATGGTGAGAGCCATCCGAAGATGAGCAAGTAGTTGCACCCTTCACAGGCTAGGGTTTCAAACAAAGATCAGTTTTCAGGTGTATGTATCCAGAGGCCAGCTGAATTTTCTGCAGCTCTTCGTTCTTGCACCCATACCCTAAAGGCTGGTGAGGAGTAAGCTCAAATTGTTGCATCCTTAATAAAGCCCATCCAGGACCTACCTATACAGCCAACTTTGGAGGATACATAAGCAAAGGCTAACACCTGAACTATTCTGCTACTTTGAAACTCCTCCCAATCATCCTGCTTTCTTCTTATGCTTGACCACTGAAGCAACATGGAGTATTTGAAGAAGTGAGTCCCAGATCCCCTGGTTTTATTTCCACTGGCGTTTCATAGTCAAGATTGGAGGAAGATAGAGGCTCCTTTTAGTTCTATTTTCTCAGCTGTCCATCCATTTCTCATTCTCTGTAATGAGTCCCCCTTGCCTCTCTGGTTCCCTTCATTGCATCTTGCAGACTGGCTTGTGCATCTTGACCTCATGCATCTTGTCAGAGCGCTGAGGCTTCTGAGTCTCAAGGATGTCCCATTTCCAATGACAGATTAAAGGACCAATGAAAGGTTTGTTCAATGCTACCAGCAGTCATGACAGCAGATGCCATTTTGTCCTTGTCTGCCCTGTCTGCATTTGTCTTTTGAAGAATTCCTGTTTAATAGCTGCCCTGGAGATGCTGAGTTTGAGAGCGCTGCCCCCAGCACTAGTGGTGTCCTGGATCCCCAGGATTGCTTATCACAACACCTGTGGCTGCTTGGATAAGGGCACTGGTACATTCCCACAGGACAGTTGATCAGTATAAGAATTTGCTCCCATAGCTCCAAAGGAGATAGCTTATTCCAAAAAAATGCTAAGCCATTTACTGCAGTAGGTCTCTGCTGACAAGGAGAAATCCACTGTGTCCTTGGCTGAGATCCCAGAATTCACAAGGCACTTCAGTGTGACAAATCAGCCTGAGTGGTTGTGCCCTATGAGAGATTTTAGTCTGGATTAGGTATCACAGACTTGTGTTGAGAGAATTTGCTCCTGGAATGGGCAAATATCTAAGAAACATGTGTCACACAATGGTCCAGACTTGCCAGCAGCTAGTAAGTGCGGTAGACACAGGAAGGGTGGGGACAATCAAAATTGTCAGAAATTCCTACACTTTTTCAATTGGGAGAGGGCTTCAACCTAAGCATGCATGAAGAAATCCTCATTGCTTTGACCAACAAAAAGTTTTTTGCAGATCTCTCTGTTCTGGAGTGGGAAAACACGTATCACTAGGCTGAAAGATGCAAGGACTGCACTCCCTTGCAGAAATCAGGTCTTCAGGTAAAAGTTTTCCTCCTCTTAATCAGGAGACCTTGCAAGACACCACCATGAAGGTATGATGCAACACCTTGGCTATATCTCTACAGCTAAATCAAAAGTCTGGCACCTTTCCATGACTCTCAGGCCAAATGTTGATGTGTAGCATCCGTATCCATACCATTGAAAAGTCTTACCCTCCAAAAGAAGATGCTTGCCTCTGTACTGCCTGTTGGGGTGGTCCTTGACTGTGGTAATTCCTAAACGGTCTCTGGAAATTGTTTTGGAGTGTGCTGGGCTGAGACCCTGCCAAGCATAAAGTAATATGAGGTGATCAAAGTCAAATGCCTGGGAACATTCCCTGGCACTGCTGAGTTCACTAATATGGCCTCTGTGTCTCTGGATTTGGTTTCCTTGTTGTCAAACCAGTCTATTATCCTCGTGTCTCCTCAGACTAAGTTATTCCCCAGAAGACAGTTTCAGCAGAAATCAGGATAACACAGATTGTCGCTCTAGCCTGCAGTTCTTGGAGGACATTTCTTTGTATGGTCATTCCCATAAGCAGACATGCTTGCAGCGTGCCCCAAAAGGAGCTTTTGGACTGAGATATGCCTTGCTAATCCTCATCTGATACACGCCTTTGAACGTATGCATGTGATTGGAAGGTCTGCCTGAGCTTGCTCTCTCTGCTGATCGTCTGGGTCCAGTGAGATGCACAAGTTTGAAGTTGACCCCCCCTATTAGCCACCACTACACTCAAGTGATAATGATTTTTTTTTTCTTTTTTTTTTTTTTTTAATCGGGTGCTGGTCTTAGGAGCAGCGTTACTACCATGACTTTTCAATGACAGCCTTCATCCTCCCTGACACACCCTTCCCAGTCACCTGGAGGGGAGTGTGTGGGGACTTTGGGGACTTCAAAGGACACAGGGCTGCTCTGTAATCTGACACAAACTGTGGTTCTTCCAGGTACACCATCCACCCAGATTCAGTGGCCTGTTGTTCTCTGAAAACCATCGTCCTACTCTTGTGGACACCTTTTGTTTTCTGGGTTGCCTGGTCCTTTTTGCCTTTGGCTGTGACAGGCATTTATTAGTCAGGCAACGCTTGTGACTTGCTGAAATGGGTTGCATTGTTGTCCCCAAGAGCTGTGTTGAATACATTGCCCTAATAAGTAACATTGTAAGCAGCATTTTGTTTCTAAAATACAGATAACATAATTCACCTAGTGTAGTTTTTATTTTTAAATTACTACTTTTATGCTGGTCTGTGGGGGAAAATAAAGAAAAGGAGGTAGAGTCAGTGTTTCATATGGTAAGTTAAGGGCTAAGCCACAGTGATCTCTAGTAATCTAATTCTTTTCATCTACATGTGAATTCATGAAGAAATTGGAGATTTTTCAGAAAGCCCAGCAAGCAAGTATTAGCACTCAAATAAGTGGAATTAAAAATAGGTGAAGTTGGAGGACACAGAACACTCTTGAAATCCTGCCTTTTGAGACTGTAAAAGGGAAACTTGGGCTTTTTTGAAAATCCGGCTCCTACATCTTTTGCTGGTGAAGTAGGTGAACCGAAGCTTTGCTATAATCTGACTATGTTTTGGTATATGTCTAGGTTTCTCTTTAAATAGGGCCCCCTATAAAGAGAGAAGCCTATGTTTTGACAAGGAGCATGCAAGAATTACTGAAATGAAACTTTGCTGGTCACTCCCTTGTTCATGCTTGGTTTTCACTGCTTTTTAAGGGATGAAGAAGAGAAAAAAAAGTGTCAGTCAGATGGTACAGATGAAAAGGATAATGGGAGCCAGACAAAGGCTGTCAGTCGAATTGGCAACTCAAATAACCCATTCCTGGACATCCCTCATGACCCCAATGCTGCTGTGTATAAAACTGGATTTCTGGCTCGGAAAATCCATGCGGATATGGATGGAAAGAAAAGTGAGTATTTTTCAGTCTTAACGTCTCATTTTCTTGTTATCTCTGCACAATGCCACTTACGATGAGCCCATGTGCTTCTCGAGGCAAATAGTGCTGCTTCATTAGGGGAAATTGCAGCAATAACAAACAACGCAGCAATTGGATTATCACACTCTTACTATTAGGCCAGGATTTACAATGTTCAGTCCCATTTGCAGCAGCTCTAATGCATAAGCATAATGAATAATGTGATAGAGCAAAGCAATGTGAATCTTTTGTGCTAAAAGAAAATGAATCTCATGGTTTACAGAAGAGAAAACAATTTCAAGTGAATTACAGTAGCTGTTCCATAGTAGTTTGGTAATTCTCCTTTTCCTTATGTGACACCAAATTGTTTCAAATCTCACCTCCCCTCTGGGTCTGTCTTTAAAGAAAGGCTGTTCTTTATCTCTGCTGGGAAGATGCTGTAACCGTTCCCTTCCCTACTTTCCCAGCCTCGGGTCACAGACTCAATGAAGTTCAGCAGCTTTTGGTAGCAGCCAGATTTATGCCATGCAGTACCTCCTTGCCCCTTTTTTGTAATAATCCTGCTCTGTCTCTTACTTTAATTATCCTCTTTCCTTCTTGTCCTACTTCTGTTTGTGGTACACTAATTATTGGAGGCCTCTGATTTGCCTGTGTGTGTTTTGTTGTTTGGATATCTTCATTTGTTTGTTTTCTGTTGATCCTGGAAACAGCAGAGGCTACTCAGAGCATCTGTATTTTCCCCGATCATTGTCGATGATCACCTACTCATGGTTCACACTGTCGGGCTGAATCCTGAAGGCAAAGTCTGACTTGCAATGGGTTTCCAGTAACTACATCTCTCTCCTAGCTGGGCTAAGCTCTTTGGTGTTCACATGTTTTGCTAGTATATTTTAGAAGGTACAATTGGAGGTCGGTGTTTTCAAGCTGGAGGCCGACAGCTGGACAGCTAAATCCGAACAGAGATGTCAAAATCGAACTGACCTCATTCTTTGTGATGACTGGATGCTCTGAATAGGTTCCTCTTTATTAAAATTCTGTTTATTTAACCTTAATAAGTAATTGTATCTAGTTGCCTTTATGAAATTATTTCTTTAATTATAAGTAATCAGAATTGCTCATTATTCAGCACACTGGATGCTGGCATTTTGGGGATAATCCTTTTATGAGTAATGTAATTAGGCTCATTTTTTCAGAACTTCCTGTACATCCTAGAGGTCTGTCTCTCATTGTCATGCAGCTCTTGAAAAAGTTACATTCTGACTTTCCAGTTGCAAATAAAATGAAACTCTTTTTTTTTAAGTTAGTTAGACCTTTTCATATTTCATTTCCTAATGGAGCTGTTCCAGGGCAGAGATCAGCTTGTGCGGGACTGCTAATGAAGTGATGTGCTAGCGTGCTGTATGTATTTTCTCAGGAAAGGAGTACTGAGGGCTAAAGCACTTAGGCAGTCTAGAGGAGAAGGATGTAACAGGGGCCAATGGCTGGAAGCTGAACTGAACAAATGCCAATTAGAAATAAGGACCATCATGTGAGATAAGAATGATTAACCTCTGGAGCAAGGGACTAATAACCTCTTCACCATCACTTGCTCTCTTCAGATCAGAATGGGATGCCTTTCTGAGGGTGATGCTTCAGTCGTGCCCGGGTTATTAATTTCAGTATAGAGGCAAGTGGATGCTGGTCAGTGGTGCGTGCTTGGTGGAGAGTGAGCTTAGATGCAGGCTTCTAGCCTCTGGCACTGTGACCATACAGCCTGTGCCTTCTCTTCCTCTGTTGCAGCTGAATTTCGAACTGGAGCCTTCATCCTGAATCACCTTTTTTTCCCTTTTGCCCCCCTCCCATCCCACTCCGCCAACTTGTTTCTAGGAATTTGTGAGCTGGATATGTTGTCTCTGTTAAGTTCTTCAACCTCCAACTGACTTTAGGTTTCTTGAGCAGTGATTTTTTTTTTTTTTTCCTTAGTATTTTGTTTGGCTCCGCTCTCCTTTCTCTTCTTCAGCTTCCCCTGCGGCTGCAGGAAGAGGGGAAGGGACCAAGAAGCCATCTGACCACTCAGTGCCAACTTGGGTGTGCAGCAGCGGCAAGGGGGAAGGATGCTCTTGAGAGGCACTGCTTTCCGAGCAGTGTTCTGTTGGTCCTGAGCAGTGCCTGCCAGCCTGCTGTGCCATGGAGAAAGGGTGTTTCGTTCTGAAAACTGCCACAGTGCAGAGCTCAGACCTAGCTGTGTACGGGCAGTGTCTGCCTACCTGCAAGAGCACAACGGCTGGATCTCTCTTGGCCTGCTTTCTGCATTGCTGCTGTTCCCTTCTGATCCGGTCCAGGGCTGTCGTCAGGGTTGTTTTATTACTCTCTCACACAGCAGGTATGTGCAGGCACTGTGCTGAGTTGCATTGTCCTTTGAAAAGGAGAGTACAAAGGAGGTTTTACACAGGACTAATGTAGTTCTCCTGTTGCCTAGACAAAGTGTAAAAATGGATCTGAGTTAAATGGGTTTTCATTTGTTTTCTTTGCAGCTCCTCGGGGAAAGCGAGGCTGGAAAACCTTTTATGCTGTGCTGAAGGGAACGGTCCTGTACTTGCAGAAGGTAGGGGAAATCACTGTCTTTTGGAAACTAATTAAAGAGGGATAAAGCAGCAGGCATCCTCTCCGCTCTCACAGCCCACCTCCAGGCTCCTTTCCCTCCGACATACAGTGTAGCTGCTCTCTCTGCCCCCCACTCTGTTTACACACACATTCAGTCATGAATCCTTTCATTGACACCCTCCCCCTTTTCACACTTTCAAGTTCAGTTCTATTGTCCCCATCCACATGTGCACCTTATCAATTCCAGTTTATACCATTGCTGTCACTCATGGCTGAAAAAATAGCCAGCTTTACCAGCAAAGACAGCATCATCTCTCTGTGTCTTGCAGACATTCCTCTAGGCTGCTTTTAACATCACATTTCCTAGCTGTAAGGCTGTCCTCCTTTCCCATCTTTTCATAGTATACTTTTCTGCAATGCCTGCAAGACCAGCTGCAAAACAATTGAACGGCAGCTTGGCCTTGGTAGGAATCTGCAGCTTCTGCTCCACAGTAAAATTGAAGGATAAAAGGATACTTTTTTTTCCCCCCAAAGCAAGATGAGACACTGCTTTCTAACAAACTTTGCTCCCTGACAGCAAGAAGTCTAAAAAAAAAACGTCAGCTGAAACCCTTCAAGTCTTTTGGCGTAAGCTTGAATATATTATAGTACAGTTTTAACTATGCTCTTGGAACATGAAATGCAACATATGAGTGAGAACTGTCAAAATCAAATAAATGGTAGCAGCTAAGTAGATTGTTAAGGCTTTTTGTCCCCCAGCGTAGGTGAAATATTCATGAAATGGGTGGTATTTGGCCAGACTGCCCTGTATTGTAGAAGTATGCTCCTTTGAAAGCCTTTTTATGTTTCCACTGTGTTCTGCAACTATCAGAAGTGCAAGTTCAAGTGCATACTGTTGTTTCCTCCTCCCGTGCTGTGGCTTTCTGAAGTTGTTGATTTCATTGGAGCCGACCTGGATAGTCTCTGAGAAGAAAGAGTAGTTTGGATCAAATTCTTACAGCATGAGGTTTACAAGGGGGGTGCTCTGGGTGCAGTACCTTTTTGAGAGGGCTGAAGTCCTGAAACAGACAAAACAATCTGCAGTCAGGATGGAAGATTTGGGCTGAAAGTTGGATGTGACATGCTTAAAGCCAGTGCAAGAGACTAGAACCAAGTCTGCCGACTCGCAGCTGAGCCTTCCCTCTGGCAGCAGGTTCAGAGGTTCAGATTTTACTAAAGTGGCCTTCATGGCAGGTTTGTACTTGCCCTTTCCCGGGTGAAATGGAGTAACCTGCTTTGATTTCTGAAATAAGTTGTCTTTAGTATTCACCTGGAAAGACTGTGTGGTTCCCTAAGAAGTAAGAAGGCTCCTTGTCCATAACACATTAATTAATTTCTTACTTGATCTTTGAGGGGGGATTAATAAGCTTTCAAGGGGAAGAAATGGAGATGCTGTCTATTTTAGAGTCTTAATTAAATACTTTTATGTGTATCACTGGCACATTAGTTTAAAACACTTTCTATTTGACAAAATGTAAAGATGCTGATGTAGCATGCAAATTTTCTACAGAATGGTGCTCTCCCTGCTCTCACCCTCCATCCTTTGGAAAGCAAGAGAGTAATTTCACATCTGACTGCACCTTTGCAGAATGAAATGCATTGCTGGAGTTCTTGTTCTTATTTGTTTGTTATTTGTGTGTCTTGCACTTGTCACAGCACTTGAATTCAGTGATTACAGGGTGGTTAGTCCGCAAAGCTGCACTCTCCCAGTGGGTCCTGAAGACACCTGCACTGAAGCCATCTTACTGTAGGACAGTGACAAGCAAGGCTTTTACTTTAGTGCCATAAAAGGTTGACAGAGGAGCCTGGTGGGAAGTGACTCATTCCCAGAGTGATGGGGCAGCTGTGAGCCTCCCCAGGGTTCCTCCGGCCCCTGCTCAGCCACAGTGCCTCATGCTGCAGCTGTGAGACATCCTCTGATTTCTCTTCAGCTCCAGAAGGTCCAGCAGGGCTTTGCTTCAACCCTGAAATAAACTTTGCTCTGTTAGGGATGTGGTATCACAGAAGTTGAGGGTGCCAGGGTTTTAAAATACACAGCTAGACCAAGCTGTTATAGTAAAAGTTACTGAGCCATTGTTTCCTTTTGCAGTGTACCAGGAGACTGAAATTACTCTAATTGCAGAAAGTTCAGGAGCATTTTAGAACAGCTTGATTTCTTTGTAGAAATGCATAGCTCTGGCAGTAGTCATGGGCAAAGGATTTCCTTGCCTCTGTTTGCCTCCTCTCCTGATTACGGAGTGCTATAGGGCAGGGTGCATTCACATATGCACACACACATTTTCCCTCTTTCTCTCATGGTCTGTATATTATCTATATATCTGTGGAGGTAACGTCTATGATGATGGTTTCATTGCACAGAGTGCTATTCAAGCAGGAGAGAGAGAAATCTCACTGTTCTAGGTGCTGTATACACACAAACACATGTACAAACCTCTGCGCTATTGCTTTCTGTGTTTGTCTGTAACTCAGCTGTTCCCTCAAGACACTACTGTAATATAAATATTAATTGTTTGTAGCAGCTGTGATTCCCACCGTGGGCAGTGTGATCCCGATTCTGCTGTCATTCTGTTTGCATACCAGTCCATTTCTCCTTGATTTGCTGTCAAAGTCCATCTATGAGAGTGGTTTGTAAATGGTGGTCACTTGAGATTTACTGGGGAGTTTATCTGGGCAGTCTTGTCTCCGTGCCTACATTTTTTTTTTTCCCATTGGAACTGTTCCATTGCTAATTCCTGTGCTGCATATTGTTTTATTTTTAAATGAGTGATTTAAGAGAGATGGTTTCTGAATTAGTGAGCACAGAGGCCACCGGAGGGGCTCAGTGGAAGCGTTCACAATTAGCCAACTAAATGTGCCTGCACAGTATTATATAAAATGAGAGGTTTGACATGTTTGGGATGTTGGTCCTGTCTCTGGGCATCCTCAGGCCAAGGTTAATTTCCTGCCCTCTGTTCATAGCAAGAGGAAATTGCAGCGTAGGAGCTTGACAGAATGTCTCTTCACTAGACTGACGTGGGATGTGATGTGCGTACAGAAGAGAGGTTTATAAGGAGAGGACATAAGGCTGACCTCGCTTCCTTGCTAGAAATTGCTTTTGGGCAAGCAGTGCAGGACATGGACCTTCGCGTTTTGTTCGAACTCTTCTGTGAGGTTTGCAACATCTTTGCTCTTTGGTGTGGCACTTTATAATCTTGTAGACTTTCAGGTATTTTTATATAAGTTTCCTCAAATGTGTTTCCTCTATTAAAATATTAAAAAAAAAAAAAGAGAGAGAAAAAGGCCAGAAAGTGTTTGGTGACGAGACTTTCTGAAAGAGAATTTTGCAGCCGTCACATGCAACTGAGCAGAGATACCCACCCACGGTACATTGACTGATAAAAAGCCAAATGCCATTCTCTGATCTATCAAAAACGGATTTGGAAACATGCTGACTCCAGGTCAGCAGGATGTGGAAAAGTCATTCTCCAGGAGTCTGAGAAAGATGAATTCAGCATGTCGTTGAGTTGTGTGCAGCGCTTGCATCAGCCTTCAGTTGATAGAGAGGTCACAGTTCCTTTCTGGCTGCTCATATATTTCTTGCCACTGTCTTGGTCTAACTTTAGTGAGCTGCCTTCCATTTCAGCTCAACCTCCATGCTGATACCAGCACATCAGAGCATGTGCTGTCCTTGTTGGCATAGGAGATACGGGTGTTCCTGCTCCCCTAGCATTCCCTGCCAGTTGAAAAGAGTTGGAGGCTTTAGAAGAGGAATTTTGACAGCACATTCACGTCCTTCCATCTTTCTCTGAGGGTGGCCAACTACGTGGAGACATTTCCGGTATGCTGATCAGTGCCTTTGGAGAAGCTGGCAGAGCCCCAGCTGTCAAGGTAGATTGCAGCCAGCTGATCCGGTGGGATTAGCAAGGATTATCGTGAACGCTCTCTGTCAGTAAGGAGGGGTTCTCAGCCAGGACTGCTTCTGGGACTGCCCAAATGTGGAGGAGTTCTGGAACAGGTTTAGACACCAGAGCGGGTTGTGGCCGTTGGATGCATCTCACAGAGGAAGCTAGGAGGCAGCAGGCAAGGCAATAGCTGACACTGTCTCTAGGCAGTAACTTGAGGAAAGCCAGAATATCATGTTTCTGAGGCCTGTCTAAGTTCATTTCCTGGCCCTGAAGTTTTCCCAGCCTCCCTGGACAGTGGAGCCAGTCACTTCCCCCAAAACTACCACCAAATAAATAAGCTTTTGAACCTGTAAGGAAGGGGCTTCACCTGGAGGCTTGCTTCCTCCATCTTCAAGATGGGGCTGGGCCAGATGTTGGACAGCCTCCTCCAGTTCTTGTTCTTTGGCTAAGGACTTTCCCGAATCTTCCTTGAAGAAGGTTTAGAGAGTGCCCTAAGTGGGAGTAGGCAAAGTCCATCATGATATGGAGATCCCTCCAAAGCTTGCTGGGACTCAAGCTATGAGAGAGGAAGGACACTTGGCTTTGCTCACCACCAGACCTTGAAAACCCCTTATGTCACAGATGTTTTAGTTGAAGGCTACTCTTTGGTCTGTGCATCAGTGCTCTGCCTTTCTGCTAGGCCTGCCAGATCTGTGGTGGGTTGTGCCCTTGTCTGGCCCCAAGTGGAGGTGGTGCTGTGACAGTATTGCTGGTTAGCTGCATCTCCTCTGGTGAAGTGTCTGAGCAGCAGCAAGTTCTGGGCCTGCACTAGCTGGACCTCTGTGAGGAAGGGTGAGACATGGCAGAGAAGCAGGACACTTTGTCCTCCCTTCTGGGAGGTGGTCACCACAGCTGGTGACTCCCCATCCATTGAAACTCATCCTGGAGAGCCCCTACCAAACCCAGCCTGGCCGGGAGCACAGATGCCTTCGGCAGCAGTGTAGTTGCCTCTGGCTGCAACCCTGGTCTGTGTGCTGCCAGATAAGCCCTGAAAACCAATTCATGCACGTTAAGCAGCTCTTCTCTGGGGTGGGTGCCTCTCTGGGTGCTTAAGCTAGTGCTGTCCCTGCACATGCTCTGCATCCTGCACTCTGCTGCCTGCTAAACTCCACCTCATAACTCTTGTGTTCAAGTGGAGGGATCAATAGTTATCGCGCCTGCAGGGAATTAGTCCTGTTTTGCAGCCGTCACACCCCCTCCCTTGGTGGGTGTTTCAGATGAGACTCATTTCTGTGATGTACTAAGGGGGAGAAATGGAGGCAATTGCAGGCTGCTTTGACCTCTTCTTCAGAAACTTTGAGTATGCAGCATTGCTGGCAAGTGACTTTTCCTTGAAAAAGCTCCTGGATTTCCCAAGCCATTTATAGTCAGGTGGGCTTTAAACTGAACTTGTGGCTACACCATGACTGTGCCCTCATTCAGCTTCTGTCACTCAGATCAAAGACTGCTCCCAGGCTGACGCTTGCAACACAGAGGAGTTTTGAATCCCTGCTTTTGTCATTTGGTGTTAGGAGTGGTACTGTTGTTGTGTCAAAAACCTGGATGGTGGTGTGCTTGCCATTTGCAGGCCTTGAGCAGAGACATTTAAAGGAGGTTGCTCTATTTGCTTTGTGGAGACTGATAAGGAGGCTTCTCCACCGTGTGAGGGCCTGCCTAGGAGGACATACAAAGGTAGTTGTTTGAGAAAAATAAAAATCGAGCAGTGGAGGCTGAGAACCCAAGCAGGAACCAGCAGCTGAGCAGTGAAGGTGGGGAGCTGGCCCTGAAGGATTCCTGAAATGAAGACAAATAGTCCACAGCTATTGTGACAGTCAAATACTCCCTGTTTAACCTTCTTTCTGTCAAGCAGGTAGTGGAACTACTTCTCTCCCTGGCA
This sequence comes from Phoenicopterus ruber ruber, assembly GCA_009819775.1. Taxonomy (NCBI): domain Eukaryota; kingdom Metazoa; phylum Chordata; class Aves; order Phoenicopteriformes; family Phoenicopteridae; genus Phoenicopterus; species Phoenicopterus ruber. The sequence continues at coordinate 54,836,350 of CM020246.1, forward strand.
AAGAGATCAAAAAAGAGAAAGAGAAAGGAAAATATGTTAAAGGTAGTGGAAACCGCAAGTGCTGAAGTCAGGTTGCATTCAGTTCATATACTTCAATACTGTTTAGGACTGTGGAACAAGTTTTTCTCTAGGTTAAGAAAAAAGAAGTAGCACTCAGAGAAATAAGATGCCATTTTTCCCCTGTTACCTCCTGCAGGATGAATATAAGCCAGAAAAGGCTTTGTCGGAGGAAGATCTGAAGAATGCAGTTAGTGTGCATCATGCACTGGCATCCAAGGCAACAGACTATGAGAAGAAACCCAATGTCCTCAAGCTTAAAACAGCAGATTGGAGGGTCCTGCTTTTCCAAGCCCAGTAAGTGCTCTCTTCTGATTTGTGCCAATTGTTGAGGAAAGAAAGCAGTTCTGAAGGAGCGGTAAATTCATGCCTGGACAGGTTAAAGCAGAGGCTTAAGAGGTTCAATCTGTTTATTTGATCAGAAATAAGATTAAGTAGTGATTTGATTAGAGTGCACAAGTAGTTCATGAGAAAGAAACATCAGGTTTTAAGAGGCTTTTTAATCTGGCTGAGAAAGGCATAACAAGATGCAGCTGCTGGAAGCTGAAGCCGCAGGAAATTCAATTTGGAAACAAGGCACAAACTTTTAACAGTCAGGGTGATTAATCATTGAAACAAACGACCAAAGGCAGTCTTGGATTGTCTGTCTCCTGATGTCATCAGGTCCTAGCCGGATGTCTTTCTAGAAAATACTCTTTGGACAGAAACAAAGTTTCTACTTAATACAAGAATAATTTGATTAAGTTCTTCAGGTTGTGATAACGAGACAGAACAGATGACCTGCCTTTTGCTTCTGGCATTAAAAACCTGTACATCAGTCTTGTGCATGAGCCCTTTTCTACTGAGATCCATGTGAAGCCTCTTAGAGATCGGTGATGTCCAGCACAGCTGAGACCTTAGGACATATGTCTGAATCAGGGCATTGGTTGGCTCTGTTGCCTGTGTCATTTGGATTGGATTAGGAAAAGATGTGTGCTAGAGTGAGTTACGGACCTAATCACGAGCTAGCCTGTGACTGAGACACTTGACACTAACTGCTTGCAAAGATAGATGAGAAGACTGAGCAGACTCTTGAGACTTGTCCAGTTCTGGTTATTCTTGCTTTTAAAATGGCATTGAAGGGGTGGGAAAGAGGTAGAGGAGGCTGAGTCAACAGGTGCTTAATGTGTGTTTCTTCCCCAGGAGCCAAGAAGAAATGCAGATCTGGATCAACAAGATTAACTGTGTGGCTGCTGTCTTCTCTGCACCGCCATTTCCAGCGGCAATTGGCTCTCAGAAGAAGTTCAGTCGCCCACTCCTGCCAGCCACCACAACGAAGCTATCTCAGGTGAGCTGTTTTTAGAGGGTAGGTGATGGCGATTTCTCTGGCTGGCTGGAGACTGGACAGTGGTCCTCAGCGTTGTTTTGTGGCTGTCGCCACTAGCATTCCTAGGAGAAGAGGCTTGCATGGTAAATCTCTGCTCGTTTCCTGATGCAAGATTTGAAGTGGGGGGAGAGAAGGAGCAGAGTTGAATATAATTGTTTTATATTTTTGAAGAAAAGAAACAATCACCAGTGTTCCTAGTACCAGATATAGAATTTTCATCCCGTGGTTATGGCTCTGCAAAGGACATTTCAAATACTGTCTGACTGGTGTTTTTTTGAATTTGAGTGTTTGTTGCCACTCATTTCAGACGAAATGGACATACTCCTGGTCTTTGGCTTACTGGGGTGATAAAAGGTGAAAGCTGGTGCATCAGGCAAGCAGCAACTATATTTCTCCCACAATACTTTTCCAGACTCCAACCCTTATCAGCTCAGGGATTTTCTATTTAATGTATATTTATAAACTGTCTCTTACGTGAACGTCTTTGGTCTCCCCTTGTGATGACATAAGCTTTTAGCTTCCACAACATCCGGTGGCAGGGAGTTTCACAGCTCTACTACTTCTTGCACGAAAAAACACCTACTTCTGCTTGTTTCAGACTGGCTGTGTCCGATGCTTGCACCCGTAGCTCTGTATACTTTGGGAGCTGTGATGCATGCCTGCAACTCCTCCTGCACTGGCAGGAGCATGATATTGATTGTGTTGATCAGGTTGACAGAGTGACAAGAGGTGATAGATCCCAATACTAGGTGTATACTTTACGAGTAACCTCCTGTAGCTTTTAAAGTCATCTGCCCATGCTGGATTGCTTCTTAAATGCATTTTTTTGCCATCTTCATAGCTTAGCAACACTCCTTAGAAACCACCATCTCATAATCTGCATTTCTCTAAGGGGGTGGTTTTTTTATGTCGCCCCTGCTTTTTTCCCTTTCTGTGGCAGTAGCCTTTCTTCTTACAATGTGGTGACCGACTTTCCATCTTCTATTCTGGGTTAAAGTTTAAAACATGTCTCATACAGAATATACTAACTTGTCTCATCCTTGTGGTTTTACCTTTTGCTCATGCATACCTTTATTAAAATAGTGTATGGGGCTTCAATAATTTACCCTCAGTCACCAAAAAAAGCGTGGTTCTGTGTGATTGTTCCATTTAGCACGTTGTTTCCTAGTCTCATTGTTTCTGTTTAATCTGGAAAGGAAAAAAATAGAACACAGCTCTGTGGTTTCTGTCTCGAAGAAGGGGAGACACGAAAAGTGGAATAAGATAAGCTGTTTCAGCTAAAGGCAGAAGAATGTTAAGTGTTCAAAGCAGATAAATTCAAAGGCAAGCAGAAACATCTCTGCTTTTATCTGTCAGTGTGGAAAAGCTGCCAGCAGGCTGCTTCTCATTTGGCAGACAAAAAAATATGACTTGTCAAATCCCTGTGGTTGCTGTTGAGGATTTTGTGGGCTGAATCATGATGGACAGTACTTCTTCAAAGGGCCTGTTCCTGGTCAGGCAGAAGTCGGGATGCAGTGAGAACCTAACATGGATGAGGGAGAGGGGTTGGACATGACAGGTTGTGCAAGATCATTGTACCAAGTTTGCTTTCAAAAGCAGATCAGTGTGTGATCTTGGTTAGTCCAACTAAAGGAGGATGTGACAAAGCTCTATATAAAGGAACAACCAGTCTAGAAAAGATCTACTAGGGTTTTTTTTTTTTCCCCCTTTTTTTCTGAGAATGCACATGCACACACAAAAGCTCCAAAGGGCTGCTGCCCTGGAAATTACAAGTGCCAAATTAATAGCTGCTCAAAGACCTCCTGTCATCAGGCTGTAGAACTCACTGCACCAGGATGTCACTGGGACTGTCAAGATTGATTGGGCACTGATACAGAGCGCAAGCAGATCCAGGGTAGTTACTAACAGCAACAAGAATTTTTGGCAGCCAATAGCAAGTGGTTTGAGCCCTGCCATGTACAGGCGGAGGCAAATTATCCCACGTTTCTTTCTTCAGTTCTCTTGCAAAGAGTTGAAACACAAGATTAGCTGGGGCTCCAACTATCATCCTCTGCAGAAGTTTTCCCCCTTTCTGCTCTTTTCCGCAGCTCCATCTCAGTGAGCTGAGAGGCTCAGTCCCTGGTGTGACCCGCAGCACAGTGCAGGCATGTCTGAGCTGGGCTTGAAGCTGCAAGCTGCGCAGCCATGCCACTGGGGTACAGCTACTGGCAGCCATCCCCTCCTCTGAGGCTAGGTACACACGCGGGAGCTGAGCTGGGTACTACCTGCTGTTACTACTCTGGCTGAGTCACTGAGATCTGCATGATCATGTCTATATTTGGGACTTACCTAATTCAAACATAATTTCAGATCCAAGCCTAAAAGTGGCCAGAAGGGCATGCCGCAGGAGCTGGAAACCTTCAGAGCTGAGGGAAGGTTAGCTGACAGATGGACTGGAGGAAGTGAGTGGGCCCAGGATTATGATAAAGGAAATTGCCTAGAAAGGGGGAGTAGCAGCTCCTCACTTTCTCCAACTGCACAGTGGGATAAAAGCTGGTAGCAGCTTAGCAAAACGAGACCTTTTGAGGATTGGACAGCCCTTCCTCTTCTGGACGCATTGTATTGTTCTGAACAAATGGAAACTGCCGACCAGAGGGCGTTTGGTAGTGCAGAAATGGAAGGAAGGGCCCTGACTCCATGTCCTTTCTGTCTCAGAAGGAACTACTTTTACATTGCAAAGACCTGTGGCAAGATCTTCGCCTGTCTCATTCTGCCCTTGGTCTGACTGCATACACAACAGCCTTAATTAATTTGCCAAAAAATGTATTAGAGCAGAAGTGTCATGTTGTCAGTAATGCTCTGCAGCAAGCTGCTTCCGTTGCTCTCAGCAAGGCGAGGGATGACAGGTTTGCTGTCCTTCCCGGTGGCATCTGCTAGCTGCTGAGTTTTTCTGCAAGCTTGGCCACTTTGCTTGGGTGCCTTTGAGAGCGCTGTTGGGGACAGAGCTCTGGGATAACAGGCCTTATCAATCTAATTAAAGTTACTTAAGGCAAAGAAGGAGAGAAAGAAAAAGAAACTACTTGGTATTATTGTACAGGGATCTCTCTATTTTCCTTTGCTTATAGAATATTTTAGATTCTGTCACTTAAGTGCCTAATCTGTTTCTGAAGGATGAACAGCTGAAGTCCCATGAAGCTAAGCTGAAGCAGATCTCCACTGAGCTTGCTGAACATCGCTCCTATCCTCCTGACAAGAAGCTCAAAGGCAAGGAAGTAGATGATTACAAACTGAAGGACCACTATCTGGAGTTTGAGGTATGTATGGGAGACATTATTACTTTTACTTTTTGGGTATGGATGGGGCAGCTGGTCTTATACTTAGGGTACAGTCCTAAAATTCTGCATTTTTTGCCTTACTTCACTAAGGAGTATGTTCTTGTTAGACAGATATGTCGCAGCAGTTCCAGAAGGTGGGATGTGGCTCCTCTTTTTGATAAGTACTTCCTGTGACCTTAGCCATGAACTTAGCTCCTCGTCTGTAAAATGGAGGATAAAAATGTGATCCTCTGTCCTTGCCTCATGTATCTATTTGAAGAGATGATAAGGTCTTCAGGGAGGAACTGTCTTATGTTGTAAGACTATGTGTTACCTAGTGTGTTGGCACCTGAATGTTTATGGAATGACTGCATTCTGCAGTAATGCAGATCATGATAATTGTCTTCCATTGGTATGTTCTGAAGGAACTGCTCTTCTAAAATTATTGTCATAGGCATGCCTCATCAGAGCCACTTGTATTGTGTACCAGTGAGCTGGATGTCAGAACAAGCAGGAAAAGGGTAGAATTAAAGATCACAGGACTGAGTGATGCAACTTAGGCAGCTGCATTAGGACATTGTTCTGACTATCTGACAGCAGCTTTTATCCATCATGGTGTCTGCCACATTGTAGGGCTATGTGGGAGGAGGTCAGCAACCCAGCAGCTGCCTGGTATTTTTCATGGCTGCACCTTTGAGCTTTTTCCCCCAGAACTGCGAGTCAATGTTACCTTGGGTCTGAATGGATCCTACTCTAGATAGGGACTGCCTGGTAAGGAAAATCCATAGTCTGAAGAAGAGAAAGAGCAGATAAGAGAGACCACCAGAGGAGATGCTAGAGGCAACACAAGCCTCCAGAACTGAAGTAAGCCTCCTGCCATGTGGTATATGAGTTTCTTTTGGAGGAGCTCTTTTTACTCCTGGGCTTGTCTAGTTGTGTACTTTTGCTTTTGCAGAAGGTTGTAACTGCTGTGTTGGGTTTGACTTTGCTGTAGCTCTGGGCTGCATTGCGTACGGTGAGCTTGAGATGTTTTGCATAGATGTTTTGCTACTGTTGTATAGGGAACACAGTTGGCCAGTTTGTTCTTCCACATCCCACATACCTGGAATGATCTGACCAACAATCAAATGAGGAAGTGGTGGACAGGACTGGCAAGCAAAGGGTATGCAATGATGTGAACAGGAGAGAATACATAATCAATAAAACAAGGCCGAAGTGAAGTGGTGGGATAGCTCACATGACTGGAGTGCTGCCATGAATGGATACAGGCTTTTTAGAAAGGACAGACAGGGAGGGCTAGTCACCCTTTATGTGAGTGAGTAGCAGGCACACATGAAACTTTGCCTAAGGAAGGGTGATGAGCCAGCTGAGAGCTTGTGGGTCAGGATTACCGGGCACACCAAGATAGGTGTCGTTGTGGTGGCTGTCTACTAGGCCTTTTTCAAAAAACTGGAAGAAACCTTGTGTTTGCAGGCCCTGGTCCTCATGGGGAACTTCAACCACTGCTATATCTGCTGGAACGACAACACAGCAGGGCACAAGCAATCCAGGACATTTCTGTAGTGCATTGACAACAACTTGCTAACACAGGTGACCGAGGAGACAAGGAGAGGCACTTTGCTGGACCTCTCACTTATAAACTAAGAAGAGCTGGTTGGGGATATGAAGGTCAAGGGCAACCATGGCAGCAGTGACCATGAGATGTTGGACTTCATGATCCTGAAAGGAGGAGTCAAAGTAAAAAGTAGGATCACAACCCTGGACTTCAGGAGAGCTGACTTTGGCCTGTTCAGGGAATTGCTTGGAATAATCCCATTAGATATGACCTTGGGGGGAAGAAGGCTTTGGGAGAGCTGATTGCTTTTCAAGGATCGCCTCCTTTAAGCTCAGGAGTGGTTCACCCTGACAAGCAAGAAACCAAGCAAAGATGGCTGAAGGCCTTCATGCATGAACAAGTTGCTCCTGGCGAAACTCCACCATAAAAAGGAAGCGTGCAGGAGGTGGAAGCAGTGGCAGGTGGCACAGGAGGAATAGAGATACTGTCGAAGCATGTAGGATTGCATTTAGGAAAGCCAAAGCCCATATGGAGTTGAATCTGGCAAAAGATGTGAGGGCAAGAAGAAAGGTTTCTAAAGGTATGTTAACAGCAGGACAGCTAGGGAAAACATGGGCCCCAGCTGAGGCCCATAATGCGGCAGGGGACCTGGTCACAAAGAACAGGGAAAGGCTAGGGTACTCAATGTCTTCTTTGTCTGGATTTCTTCTGGTAAGTCCAGCCTTCAGCAGTCGCAAATACATGAGCCCAGTGGGAAAATCTGGAGCAAGGAAGACATACCCTTGGTGAAGGATGATAAAGTTAGGGAATATATAAACTGGACATACACAAGTCCATGGGATCTGATAGGATGCATGAGTGCTGAGGGAGCTGGATGATGTCATTGCAAGGCCACTCTTGGTTACCTTTGAAAGGTCATGGTGATCAGGGGAGGTCCTTGAGGACTGGAGGGAAGCACATGCCATTCCTGTCTTCAAGAAAGGCAAGGAGGAAGGTCCAGGGAACTACAGGCTGGGCAGCTGCTTCTCCATCAGTGGGAAGGTGATGGAGCAAATTCTCCTGGAAATCACTTCCAAACACATTAAAGACAAGAAGGTGATTGTGAGTAATCAGCATGGCTTCATGAAGGGGAAATCACGCCTGACCAACACAATAGCCTTTTACAGTGAGGTGTCTGGTGTGACAGATGGCGGGAGAGCAGTGGATGTTGTTTGTTCTTGACTTTAGCAAGGATTTTGACATTGTCTCCTCTAACATCCTCGTAGACAAGTGTGGACTAGGAAATAGACAGTAAGGTGGTTTGGAAACTGGCTGAACAATCGAGATCAAAGGGTTGTGATCAATGGCACAATGTCAGTTTTGAACATAGCACTCTGATGTACAGAGCAAGCCACACGCTTTCACTCTGCAGGGGGTCTTGTTCAACTTGGGAGAGCAAAGAGTTTTTTGTCTTTGGGTCCTTGACACAAAGTTTATTTTCTATCACTTCTAGAAGCATGATGAGTAGGATGAAATGTAAGCTAGAGTGTTAGATAATTTTAGAAAGATTGATGGAGAAGGAGATTGTTGTGGGTTTTTTCTGTTTTCTGTCAATTTTATCATGGCGGTCTTTAGAGAAATATTCCTCAGGTACCTCAGTACAAAGCAGAACCAGTACAGCCCAGGAAACAAAAGCTGTCTTCTTCCCTAGTGAGAGCCTTGAACAGCAATTGAACGGTGCAGTTCAGATACGTGATCAGCACTGCAGAAATGTCTGTCTAGACAGGCAAGTGGTGACACCAACTTCAGTTGTGTGTGAGAGATGGTGATTGAAAGTGCTGCTATGCAATGCTGTGTTACCTTCACACTTGGCACAGACTTCGCAGGCCATGTTGACCTATCAATAAGCAGTTAAAAAAAAAAAGTAAAAGTGAGCTATATGAAAATCCTGAATGGAAACTTTTCCCCTGGTTTAGGGGTTTCCTCACCTTCCCTTCAGAACAAAGTCCTGTCAGGGTCAGGCAGGAGCTGGTGACAGACCTTGCTCCATGGGGTCAAAGCAAAATTCCTTTTTGTTCACCCGCTGGTGTTTCCTTTGTTCTTGTTCCTGATGAAAGACAAGTGAGATGGTGTTTCCTGCTGACGGGAGGTGAACCAGGAGGTGCCTGGTTCTTGTTCAGGGGTGCAGCCAGGAGCGTTTCTTCTTGCTGGTGTCTTTGCTTGTAGACACCAAGGAAGGAACGTTTCTCTTTGCTTGCTGTCTGAGGAAGTACTGCTCCAGATGATGGTTGCTCATTGCAGCAAATTTATGGTTTGAGAGAGATCTTTTGAGTGCTGTCAGGTGAGAGGTGAAGCCAGAAATTTGATGGGTGGCTACCTCATCTCCTCTTTATTATGTGCATTCAGTCTTCAGAGATAATGTTGCAGAAGCTTTTGAATGGTTTTAACTTTCGTGTTTTTACTTTTTTGACAAAATTTTCCAGATTAATTTAAGGAAAAATTTCCGCCAGCTTTAATACCTAGCTTGAAATGTCAGATCACTAAAAGAGCAAGTTTGTTGCAGTTGAAAACAAAATAGAAACTTCCAAATGCATTGCTTAATTGCAAAAGAAATCATGGGTCCACAAAGTCCAGGGCAATATGGCCATTGGCAGACATGCAGGGCAGAAACTCGTCCTGGATTTCCATTCTGATTGCTGGGTCTTGTGACCATGGTGGTGTTTACTGGACTACCAAAAAGGAGAAGTTTGTATGGCAGTGAAGTCCCTCTCTCCTTTGATGAATATTATGCTGATCCCAGGCTTAGAGCACTGGCTTGTGTTCTGTTTTGCAGAGGTGTCCCGTTCATTGTGTGATGAATCATGCATCAGCCAGTGCATCATCATCAGGGTTCTGCTTGCTGTTTCTCCATTTTCTTTCTATTGAATGACACATCTTACCTACTTCATGAGTTTGTCTCTTGCATTGTGGAGCTGGAGCTCCAGATATGGAATTGATAAGAATGCTTTCTTATTTAATTTTTAGGTGGATTCTTTTATGGTCCTCCTCTATGAGGTTTTGTTTATTCAAAGGACTCTTTGGAAACCCAGTCACGTTCTCTCCTTTTTTTTTTTCTTTATATTCAACACTTCAGAGCAGTTACCAAGCTTTTTGACTTCCTGCCCTTGAATAAGTGTTATTACCAGAACTTTATTATTTTATTATAAATTGGAAGAATTTTTCTTAAACACTTTTTCCTCTGTCAGGAACATAATAGTTTGGCAGCTGTTTTGCCACTTTGAAATATAAATTAACAATCAGTATGGATGTTTACGTCCTCCTTCCCTGGCCCGCAGCCCACTGAGATCACCTTAATTACAGTGCCTGCACCATGTCTTTAGTGGGCATGTCAGGGGCGGGTTATTAAACAAATTCTGGGAGGTGGGTTGCTCTGTTCTCAGGACCTCCTGCCCCAGCTTCTGTTTTTGAGGCTCTGCAGGGATCTTCTGTTAATGTACTTCCATTTTGTTGGTTGCTGAGATGTTCTGTACAGAAAGATGTTATTGTGGCACACAGAGCGAAATCTTCCCGTTAGAGAGGGAAAGCTCTGCTCCAGACAAGCAACAGAACAAGTGGGCATGGGGCACAGTAAAGTGAAGTTTTTCCAGTTGAAAAATACAAGTGTCTGGACTGAGAGCAACCTTCATCATTCACCACAAGTGGCCCTGTCAGAGCAACATGCCGTGCTGCTGTCATAGCCCTCTTGTCTGCTGCTTTTCGTTGAGGTCTGGCCTCTCGTGGGCTCAGCTGTGGCCAAGCTGGTACAGTCTGAGCTTAGCAGGACCCTGCTTTGGTTTCTTCCCCGTGGACTGAAGCAAGGAAAGCAGGTCCTGCTGGCAGGAGTGGAGGATCGGAGGGGAGAGCTGTAGCCAACCAGCGTAGGATTTTTGTTGTCCCTTAGTTTGCTGCACTTTATCTCCGTGCCTGCGTGGAGCACATAACATCTCAATATGTGTGAGCACAGAACATGACTCAGTGTGACTAAGGTGAGCAAGCTCTCGCTTGGTGTTGTTACTCAGAAATCACCAGGCACTCCAACTAGCTGGGAGCCACCGTTCAGCAGAGCACCGGGATTTGTGTGCTGCAGAACTGAGTGCCTCTAATTGCACAGCACCCCCGGGCTCAGCCTGCCTGAAATGCTTTTTGTACAGTGTAATTTACATTAGCCACCATTGTTCATGTCCACATCAGGCACCATTGTTCATGTCCACATCAGGCACCATTGTTCGCATCCATATTAGGCTCCTGGCTTTCAAGACCAGCAGAAACCATTAAGTTTACCCAGACAGTCTCTCAAGTGCTTCTGCAGAATTTCTTCCAGACTGATTTGGGCCTTTCTTTTCATTTCCCAGAAAAATCGCTATGAGATTTACGTTGGCCTCCTGAAAGAAGGGGTGAAGGAGCTGCTGAGCGGAGGAGAGAACGATGCGCCAGGACTGAAGAAATCCCACTCAAGTCCCTCATTGAATCAGGATTCTCCAGTTAGTGCCAAGGTGAAACGCAATGTCTCGGAGAGGAAGGACTACAGGCCAGAAACACCCAGCGTTAAGCAGAAGGTCACTTAGGGTGGAAATGACAACTAGGGGAACAGCCATGCAGCAAAGTACCGGTGGTCAAAATTTTTTCATTTAATAACCTGTCATTCACAAAAAATAAGTGCATCTGCCTGAATGGGGTGTTAGTGACATTTTCTATTGTATATTTTGCTGTTTCTGTGCAAATTGTGGGAGATGTCTTTGCTCCTGCTTTGCTTCGCTTTGTTAATTTATCATTTAGCAATTGAAGCATCGGGACTTTTTTGTGTTGTTCTGTTTCTAAAGGAGCTGGGGGAGGGGTAGAGCGCTGTGACATATATTCTGTCTCTTCCCCCTTTATCTCCTCCCATCGGCACGTGGCTTTCATCTCTCAAGTCACTTGTCACTTTATTTACGTGGTGGGTGGGAAAAGTAACTGGACAAATGCTGCAGTGCTGTGAATACAAGCTGTAGCTGTGAGAAAAGCTGTGCAAACGGGCAGCTGCAGAAGGCTGGCTAGAGCCTAGGGTGCTAGGAACACTGGTTTCCTGACAATGCAGAGCATATTGGTACTGGTACTTAGCAGCGGGTGCTACAGTAAATAGTCACTGTTGCTTATCGTTATTGCATTGACCCTGGACCCACGAGTGCGAAGGAATGAAACCTGGAAACCTCTGGCCATGCTGGGATGACAGCATTGGAATAATTTGTTTGCTTCCTTCCAAGTAAAGAGTCTTTTCCTGAGTTAGCAGGCTGGGGGGTATCCAAACCCATGCTGTCGCTGCAGTCAGGGAGATTACGGATTACCCACTCAGCATGACTACCTGGGCTTTAAATTTATTTGTGGAGGAGGCTGCTGTAGATGTCAGCCATTAGCATTGTATTTTAAAGACAAAGGGCCTCTGTGTAGTTTTTAACTATACGCTCTCACTTAGCTGCTATATAGAGCCTTATGATACATTGTGCCCTGATGCTCCCCCTTCCACGAGTTTCCTTGTTGGTGTGCGCAGATAGGTGTTTGCAATTTCTCTGCTAGTGACAAAGCACTTTGCCTTTTCTCTTCAGGAAGGGATTCTCCTCAGCTCTCCATTTTCCTGCTTTAGCTCACATATAGGTGGAAGAGGCTGGTGCAGACCGGAGAAGGGGACAGATGTGTCCTGGCTGCAGGCCGTTCTGGCTACTCTGTGCCTGGAGGCCAGCACGAGGCAGCCTCAGCTTCGGCAGATCCTACCCTCGGCCCGCAGAGAACCAGCCCGCCTTGCAGCTCCTGCACACCCTGCGCCAGGCTTGCAGAGGGGAGTGCAGGACAGGGAGAGACCACCACGGGTAGAGCTTTTTTCCATGCCTGAAAACCCCATTTGTGCCACAGACCCTCGGGGTGGCCCGCAGTCTTCAGGCACAGGGAGTAGAAAGATGATGTAGAAATCATTTTCCTGCTTCCTAGCCCCTCTCACCTGGGCGGCATTGTGGCTCTGCAGAGAGCACTGGCTCACCTGTTACTTAACACCCTGGGTTTTAATCTCAGGTTTGATACTGGCCTGCTGGGTGAGCTCGGACAGGTCTCTCCCGTTTTGCCTCGCCCTTCCCCTATGCGGAGTAGTACAACCAAACTGGCCTTTCCCACAGAGGTAATGTTGAGGGCCAGTTGAAAATTGTTTGTTGCCGTTATTTTTGTTGTGCCTGGCACAGGGCAGCCTTCCTGATGTCTGTAATTCTTAATGCATAAAGAAACATCGAGATCAATGAACAGACTGTTTAGAAATGCGCTGGTGTTTCCAGCCCAAATAGTCAAAGGGCCACACATCAAAAAAATTACCACCTGAGTGGATTTGTGCTCTGCCAGGCTTCCTGAAGGGTCCAAGTCAATTAAGCTAGCTTATTGAACTGCCAATTCAGTGGGCAGGACAGGGAGCTATCAAAGGGAGAGGACCTTAACAGGCACCGCATGACTTGCCTCCCCCACGGAGGACCACCACGCAACAGCTTTCCTGGTGGCGTGCTCACTGTTGGCTGTAACAAAGACATTGCTCTCTCAGATGCCGGGAGGTGTTGGAGAAAATCGATTCTTGCAGTTGCAACCCAGCAGCAAAACCAGATGAGACTGTTTCCATGTGTGATGTTGGGACGCACACACATCTGGCATCTGCCGCTGAGAGCGGCCGCTCCGTGCTGGAAGTCAGGAGGTCAGTCCCTAACCCTGGCAATGTTGCTAAAAACTGCAGAGTCCTGAATAGAAACTGTTAGCACTTCCCAAGCGCTGGGGCTTTAGAAGTTGTGCATGCTTCCTACAGTGGAGCAAACGTTCAGCCCTCTTTCTGAAGAAGACAGATGCCTTCTGCTGCTGGAGCCAATGTGGTGCAGCATGCTGTGTTAGGAGACTCGTGTAGACAGGTGCATGATAGGGCTCATTGAGAGGGATTGTTTGAATTAATCAAGTGTGGTAGATCAACAGCTCATGGAGGGAAAACAAAGCCAGGAGATCCCTGCAGCTGTTCATCATGCTCTGGTGGTTTGAAACAAACAAGCAGAAGAGAGAGAAGAAGAAATTCGTTCTGGGAATGCCAAATGCACATTTGAGGAGAAAACTTGTCCTCTCTTAGTGTTAGGAAGCATACAGCAGAAACAAAAAAAATGTGCAGATCTGTAAATGGGCCCTGCTTGGCTGTCAGGGTGGGGTTGTCTAGGTGAGCTTTTTGAAGGCAGGCTGGAACATGCCCCGCAAACCTCTTGTGATTATGGAGTGCAGCGCTTTAAAAGGCGAAGAGGTGACATTTAACTTTTTTTCCCCCGGCTTTTATAATATTCTGGTTGCTGTAGACTGCAGTTAGCTGAGCTCAAAAAGAAGTTATTCTTGTAAAATGCGTTTTCAAGCTTTGACACAGAAACTGGATAATTCCTCTTCAAAGTCATTGCAGAAGAGATGATTTGAAGCAATAGGAAAAGTCAAAAAGTGAAGTGCAAAAATGATTTTTTTTTTTCATTTTTATTTATTCTCTATTTCCATGTATACTTGTAAATGGATTAGGGTATATTTTTTAAGTCTCATCTGGGCTTAGCAAATGCAGTTTTTCACTGCATTTTTTAGTCATTAAACATTTGTTGAGCTTGGAGCACTCCTGGTGAGACTGCTGAGGCGTGCAGATTAATTTACTGAGAATTTGTGAGGTTCTGCTCAAGTTTTAATTAACGCCATTTTGCTGTGTTGCTTTACAAATTCTAGGCATCCCAGGCACCCATGTGAAAATGCACATTTTGGAGGCCAAGAGAAAAAGGTGATCCTGTTTTGAATGGCTAAGGCTCCTGGACTCCCTTGGGGATAGGATCATCTACTAAGCAGTACTGTATTATTTCTTCTTTTTCCTCCCGATGCTATTGTAAAGGGTGGGGGCAGGTTCTCAGGAGGTCTCAGCGGTGCATCTTCTTGAGTGGCACCACTGGGAGTCTGGACAGATAGCTTTGCATGGTATCCAGTAGCCTGCCTTTCTTTGCTGAAGTGTTTACCTTTAGCAGAGATCAGTGCTTGACCTCAGCAACTCAGGAGCTCCTGTTGCAATATGTAAGGATACTCTGCTGGTTTCCAGCCCTCCTCTAGGACCCACCACGCACCTGGACTCAGTATCAGCAGAGCAGCCTGCAGCTTTCCGGGGGTGCTCAGTGCGAGCAGGAGTTACTGGCAGACCACCGCGAGCGTGTGTGCGTGAAAGCCAGCCTTTGCGTCAGTGATGCAGGCAGGTGTCATCCTTCCTTGTCATCCTCCCCGCTGCAGTGTGCAACTGTCACTCAGGCAAAGCCTGTGCCTGCGTATTGAAAGGGGGGATGCGAGTAGGGGAGCAGGATGTGGCCAACAGCTCCTTGCATCCCTCCTCTTAAGATGCAGACAGAGGTCATGGAGGGACCCATCCTGCTCTGAAGCATTGCTGGTTGCGCACCCTCCAGGGGCTGGACCATCTCCTCTCCCCAGCTGAGGGAGGAGAGGCAGGAGAGGACCTCACTGGGTCTGCAGCTGACAGCAGAGAGGTGAGGGAGAAGGACAAAATTGCCTTCTCCTCTCCCCACTCAGCAACCAAAGCAGGTGAGGTACTCTGCCAAAGCCAAAACTGCCCTCACCTCTGTGAGTCAGCAGGATGCAGGGGTCTGGTTGAGATGGTTTTCATTTGGCAGCGGCTGCGAAAGAGACTCTCTGGGCCGGCTGTGTGTTTGTGTGCGTCTTGCAGATAAATCACGCATGGACCAGTGAACATGACTACAGCTTTTAAATCCAGTATTTATGTTGTGTCTTTAATTGATGTAGAGAGATAAGTCAGCCAGCAGAGTGATTAATGCAGCAGAGCTGTGGGGGAGCACTGTTCAGCTGTGACGCCGACTCAGACAGTTTTTCAACTGTAGCCAGGCACTTGTAAATGGTTACCAGAAGCTTTCTAAGGGCTTGTAACAGCTCATCCCTTAAGTGCTTTCCCTCCGATCCCTCCCGCTCCCAGGGTTGCGGCGTGTCTGTGTTTGGCGGCTCTCCTGGAGAGCGGTGCTCAGCACAGCCCTGCTTTGAGCAGCAGTTTGGACTAGCAGACCTCCAGAGACCAGAAGTGTTTGGTGACTTTTCACAGCTTCATTGTCATCCGGTAACAAGGCTGGTTGTTCTTCTGGCTTGAAACAGCCACTATTTTTGCCTTTCTCCGGTGGGCAAGTGAGGTTCTTGCTTGATTAGAACAGCCCCTTCAGTGAGGAGGTGGTTGTGGCAGTGGAGAAAGTCAAAGGTGGCAGGGTTATCACTGGGCTTCTGGAGGCCATGCAATCATGGCAATGTTCTTCTTGAAAGCGGGGAAGGCTTTTCTCTGCAGATAGCGTACCGCTTACCATGTCTGCATTCTCCATCCCTAAATCAATTTTGGCCTTATCGCAGTTAGTCTGACAGCTCCTCCTTCTTTTCTGTCAAGCTGCTCCTGTCTGTCATCTTAGCACCTCAGCTGCTTCTGTATAACAGGTCTCTTTCCTTCCATGCTTGCAGAAATCCAGAAAATTTGACTGTCCCATCTTGCCTTGAGAAAACCTGCTCTGAAGTAGTGCTGCGTTGAATGATAACCCTGTGAACAGCTTTTTCGTTCTGCTCATTGGTAGCCTGTGTTTCCAGCCACAGTTATAGCTGGGAGGTGCGAGACAGAGTTTCAGACTGCCATGATCCTCTAGCATTATGCTGCAGGGATGGAAGGTCCCCTCTCCCACACTCAGACCAGACACTTGTGACATTCCTAGTCTCCTTTCCAAAAGTCTCGGAGGCAGAGGCAATCCATGCTGTGGGGAAACTTTGAAATGCTGTTTTGCAAGGCGTTGAATACTTTCCAAATCAGGCCATACATTTTGCAGCCTTCTGGGGAGCTGTGTAAAAAAAAAAAAAAAAAAAAAAATAAAATGCCATTTTCAACCAATGTCCCCCAAGCACAGAGAGATGGTATCCAGGTTGTTGGAAACACCAGCTGCTTTTGCAGAGGCAAAGGCAGTGTACACACCTTATCTCAAGCAATCTTCCAGCTTGCTGCTTGTTTAAACTTTCCTCAGTATTGCTCTCCCCAGGCTCTGGGACATCACATCTGCTCTGAGAGGGCAGTTATGAAGTCCACATTTCTTCCCAGAGCATAACCAGAGCTCCCCAGTATGTGTTCGCAGCATCCGATATCTAGGCTGCCTAGAGGGGCGAGCCAGAGAAGCTGTCTCAGAAATTCCTTTGAAAGAGCTTGTCTCCAGCTTGTGCTTTTTAGAGGGTATTTTTAGTGCATATAGAAGCAGCACGCCTGGCCTCTCCTCTCCTCTCCTCTCTCCCAGAGCTCTCCCAGCAGCATCGGTGTAGTACAGTGAGCTGCTTCACCTGGAGCTTCACCGTGTGGGACCTGAACACTTACTCCAGCAAGCAGAGGCTTTGTCAGCCTCCAGAGAAATAGTATCACCTGAGCTGAGCACCAGTGCACAGGACGATACTGTAGGAAGACAGTCAGAAATCCAGTGCCACCCTCCGTGGCTGGTCACCTGCTGGGGACTGTGTGATCGAGCATTGCCCTCAGTGAACAGTGAAAGGAGGCAGGCACAGTCCTGCCTGAGAGAAGGCACCTTGCTTGTCCGTTTTGTTAGCTGGATTGAGGCTGTATTTTAATTAGAGCACTTCTCTTAGCAAATGCAAGCAACAGCTTTCCCAAAGGTCACACCGTTGACCTGACTTTGCTCCCATGGTCAAAAGGAGCAAATTTAGGCCAGCCCACAGTGTTCTCTGTCCTCCCCTTTGAACAGTGAGCTACTCTATAAAAATTATAAATGTTTAAACAATGAGGGACCTCCCATGGCATCTGCTGTTAAATCTGTGCCAGGAATCAGCTGGGGTACGAGCCAGAGGTTTATTTGGACTGAGAAAAAGTACATCACTTAGCACTTTCAATCCTCGCATTGCTACAAACTAGAAGGGCAGGATTTTTCTGACATAAACCATTGTAATTAGTAGCCACTCTATAGCAGTGGTCCTGTGAGACCAGCACGACGAGATACTTTTTGTCTAAGCAGGCAAGGTTTCAGCTTCGCCTTGGGCCAGGTGAGTATCCTGGTGTAACCACAGAGCAGCTGGCCAAGCTGCTGTGGAGACTTGTTTGACGCAAAATCCTCTGACTCCCCCGAGCCTCTTGCTGGGGGAAGGGAGATCGATGATATCCAGCCTGTGTCACTGCGCAGGGCAAACTCGGTCGGTGATATAAGTCTTAAGTCACTTACACGCTTATGAAAACCTCATGCTCAGTGCTGTCAAATTCTGAAAGACTGTAGGATGAGAACAGGGGTGGGTTGTGTGGGGTTTTTCTAATTTGTACATATTCATGACAACTATGTCCTCTTACTCGAGGCTGGGATTATAACTTGGCTAAAAGAACAGAGTTTTTTGGCAGTGTGAAAACTTTAAAATCACTACTCTTTGCGTGAGGTACAATCTGAGGCTTACATTACTTGGTGAACGTGTTTAAGTGATGCCTATAGATGTGTGTATGTATTTCATAGGTATAGTATGGCTTCTGTGGCTGAGCACTCCAAAGCCTGCTGTTCTTTTCTGAGGCTTATTTTGGTCAAAGCACTTCAGCAGCTGCAAACTTTGTTAGGATGCTTGTTGTTCTAGTTGTTCTCAAATTAGGTTAAACAGTCATCAGAGCTTTCGCAGATTTAGGGTATCCCTTGAGCTGCCTTGATCTCCATCTGTTGTCCACCAGGGGCTGCCTGTTGTTCTGCATGTCAAAAGCAAAGGCGTATACTTGCGAGTCTAAGCAAGGATTACTGGGTGGGATTTTCCACTAGCTTACCACTAGGCTAACTCTCTCCCTGTTGATGTCAGCCGATGCCTGCACCGGGAGCATCCATGCTGACTTCTTCTGAAAATCACACTCTGGGGATCTAATACACAGCTTTACTTCTGAAAATGTTGACCTCACTCTGTGAAAATTCAGCAAGGGGACATCATGTCCAAAAGTGTCCAAGCAGGACAGGTGCCTGTGATGTCTCCTGCAGATACAGCAGATACAGCAGTAGTGAGGGTTTCTTTCTGCAACTGTACAGATTTCCAGAAGAATGTCTGGCTCGTCAGCAGGAAAAAGAAGAGCAGCAGGGCTGAAATGTCTCTCTTGATCATCTCGTATGCCTCCCAGAGGTTTCCCTTGGGAGGTTTAAACAACCTTCTAACAAGTTGCTGGTCTAAGTAAAAAGACATAAGGAAACGCAGTGGGTTTTCCTATTGCGCTCTAGTCAGGGCAACACTAGCATTATCTGCATTATCCCTGGAAAGGGAGAGCAAAGCCTGAGGGTGGAATTCTTACCTGGAGTCATAAAACTCTTATCATACCTTGAAGTGCTTGAGCAACCTCAGTGAAGCCATGCCTTTGTACTTCACTGGACCATGGCCGGAGAGATCGTGTTTTGCAAGACTGAGACGCGAGTGGACTGCAGCTCGGGATGAAATGAAGAGGGGCATCCTCATCACCTTGCTTTGGGCGAGCTGTAATCCTGTAATCCTTTTTCAGGTGCTGAGCTTCTCCCTTGGGTTACCTGCCTCCCACAGTGATGTAGTGGGAAGATGAGGGTGAGCGCTGTCACACTTAGAGTGGCGGTTAGGACGTGTCGTTTGCCCTCCACCTGAACTGTTGCAGTGTTGTTTTCCCTTAGGCTTAGAAAGGGGACTGAACTTTCAGTTATCGTTGCGTGGTACCCGTATGGGAAGAGTAACTCTTGGTAGTGGTAGTGCAGAAAAACATTTTGCACATGCGTGTATGCACACCCTGTGCATCTCTTGTGTGCAGACCTAACCTTACAGGGCCTGACAGCAGGTACTGCAAGACCTTTCCTCTGGGTGGCCTCGTATCCCTTTTGCCAAGTGTAGGAACCTTCTTTCTGATAACCTTGAGCTCAGTTTACTCTCATCACTGAATCGCTGGAGTGTTTTTCATGCAACACACTAGAGACGCAGTCCCGGTCTCACTGCTTTGTGGTAACTTCTTGGTCTGCTGTGAAGCAGCATTGAGGTAATCACTAAATCTTTTCCAGCAGCAGGAAACTTGCTGCTCTGACTCTTGGGGCGGTCACTGTCTCAGGTTTGAGGCTGTCCTACCACCAGGGCACCCCGTTTTGTCAGAGTCAGAGCTGTGCAGACTTAAGTCAATCCCTGGTTCATAGGAGATGTTTCCACATGCTGCTGATATCCATACGGACTCAAACATATACTTGCTTACACAGAGATGCTTTCCTGAAGCAGAGTTGTCACTCTTTTCTACAGGTACCACAGGATGCCCTCCCTTATTCTGCTTCATGTAACTGGTACTAGAATGATCATTTCCTGATAAATGAAGGCACTTAATCAGTCCTCTTCCCCTTGGAAGAAGGACTTTTGGGGATATTGTTATATCATTTAAAATAATATTTTGGAATTTAAGTTTACATTGCTTTATTTTTCACTTGAGGTGACTGTATATAAATATTTCCTCTATTTTATCATTGCTGATAAAGTAAGCCTACGGTATACAGACAAATAATTTGCCTTTGATGTATTGAAACTGTGAGATATAAAGTAGACTTCTCTCTTGTGTCCATGTTCCTGACTATAACTCTGTTCCTCTGTGTTTTTATAAGTTGGGATAAATGTTGCTTACGGGCAACAAAGAGCCTGCAAGCTGCCCAATAATTTTTATGTAATTGAAATCAAGCAACCCTAGTGAAGGATCTCACATATGTATAATTATATATGTATATGTACAAACTTTAGAAAGAAATAAACCAAATGTATTTCATCTTCTGCAGTTGAATGTTTTTTATTGGAGCCCTTAACGTTGCTTCCCACAAGTTAGAACATGAAGATGGCTTTACCAGCTCATACAGCAGCCTCTGGCTGTCCTGCTCAGGGAAGATACAGACCAATTAGCTGGTGCAACCTTCTGACTTCTGGCAGTCAGGAGTTTCAAGGTTTCCTGAGCTGGAGGGTACATGTACTGTCTGCCTTACAGAAACACAGCCTGAACCTGAATACCTCTGCCAGGGTAGAGGCCAGTGCGGACCCACACAAATATGTAGCGAATGCTCCTTACTGAAGGAAGCACGAGGAGGTGTGTGTTTGGGTTAACCAATGGAGCCAGTGGTCTGCATGCACACCAGCCCTGTGTGAGGGCAGCTGGAGGATGTCTCTCTTGCTTTTGCACCGCTGCAAGAGGTGGCTTCCCCTCCGGGCTGTTACAGGGTGTGTAGCCTGCAGAGTTACCACTACTTAGCCGTGAAGAGACAAGAAGAAGAGAATTATTTGATTAAAAACGGGTTTACCAGCACATGGGTTGGAAGAGGGAGGCTGCAGCAAACAGCTGTTCATAAATGATTGGGAGTTGACCTCAAAATTTTTATGAGGTGGTTTGTTTGAGGGAACTGTTCAGGTTGGGAATTGCTGTTGGCCTGGTAGATGGGAAGCAAGGACCTATGAGGGGCAGAAAAGTCAGACACAAAAAGAGGGAGTGGGGAGAGACAGAGGTGGGAGTAGGTAAGAAATGATGGCTATGCAAAATGAGAGGAAACAGGCTGTACAACACACAGAAAGCAAACAGCCTCATGCTTGCAGTTCTTGGGTTGGACATGGCTCAACATGGGAAGATAGGATACTGTGTGGAGACTGAGTAACAGGGCAAATGAACAGGATGTGTCCAATACTAGATGGGGCACGGAGAAGCTTTACAACAGGGCTGGGAGCTTGTATTGCGAGACAATAGTAGGAAAGACATGGTTTTTCTTACCAAGATCTCTGTGAATGTTTGACCATCTTGAGATGATGGTTTCTTTGTATTTTTTCCTCCTAGAGACTCAGCATGTTGCCTTTAGATGAATGGCAAGACCTCCAGCACCTGAGATAGTTATGTGCTTTTTTTTTTCACACTATGCCACGGGATGTCAGATTTTTTCATTGCTATTTCATCCTGGTTACTTCAAAGCACTCACGGTTTTTGGTTCCAATGGATGCTCCTAGATTAGTATGTCTTTTATGAAAAGACTAAACAAAGTGGTGGTGAGGAGGGGTGGGAGTATTTTACAGGGATGTATTAAATGCCTCGTCTAAGCCCAAATGAATATTTTAACCATGTCTGAATGTTAACGTCAGTGCTGCTCACCACATCTTTTCCTATTTTGTCTTCCTAGCTGACAAAGTCAACACTGAGCATTTTCTGGTGATTTTCTGCCTGGAATCATTAGTTGCGTCACGTTGCTCACAATGCATTAAACTAGAACAAAATGACAGAACAGGTGCAAAGTGAAAGACAGATGCATTTATATTCTCTTCATGGTCCATTTTCAGTTCAAGTTTCCAAGTACAGAATACAATTATCAAAGGAGCCCAAAAGGGCTAGCTTGTGTATGCAGGTGAAACTTCCACAGTCCACAGAAGCTACACATCTCTTTGGCTATTTATAAATAATGTAGCATGAGAGAGCGACTTAGCGCAAACGTAAAGCACAAATTGGTCTGAAATTGTCATGGGTATCTCTAGACTGAAAATGGGAAGAAAGGTCTTACCCAGCAGAGCACTGATGTACTGCAGTGGCCTCCTAAAACAGGAAGGAAAGGGCAAAAATACCCAGTAGCTTTTAAGGTAGAGCCTGAAGGGGAATGATACTATCCTGGTTTAGGCTGGGACGGAGCTAGTTTTGTCTCCAGCAGCTCCTGTGTTTTGGATTTAGTTTGTGAAGAATGGTGATAGCACTCTGATGTTGTTGGTTGCTGCTACACGATCAAGGACATTTTGCGGTTTCCCAGGTTTTGCTATTGCGCAGGTGCAAAAACTTGGGAGGGGTAGAGCCAGTACAGTTGATCCAAACTGACCAAAGAGAGTATTCCATACCATAGACACCATGCCTGGTATAAGTAAGTGAGGGTCGGCCAGTAGGCTACTTCCCTTAAGCTTCCCTTCTAGTTGCTTTTTGTTTCCTGCTTTTCCCTTTTTTCATTTGTTCGGGCCTTTTCCTTCGTTCGGCTGTTTGTTCCCTCGCCTGCTCTCTCTGGAACTTGCTGTTCTGGGATAGCTGGGGCGGGATACCCCTGCTCCCTGCCTGCTGCTTGGGACGGGCTGTATCGGTCGTTGGGTGGTGAGAAATTGTGCATTGTTTGTTTTGTATATTCTATTATCCTTATATATATATTATTATTATTATTATCATTATTAATATATTTTTATATTTTTCCTTTGCTGTCCTGGTGAACTGCTTTTATCTCAACCTGCAAGTTTTCCTTTCTCTCCAATTCTCCTCCCCACCTCACCAGGGAGGGGGGGAGTGAGTGAGCGGCTGCATGGTATTTAGTTACCGTCTGGGGTTAAACCACAACAGATACGATGATGACCCAGGTTTTCATCTCTCAGGCCATCACATGTTCCAGCTCTTTCTTTCCATGTTTACTGCTAAATTGATGTTTCTCAAAAGAAATTATGCCAGCCACTATACTAGTGATTTGTCTCAGAAAAAGGGCCATCCTAGAAAACATTAACACAACAGGTAGCCACCATGCTGGGTTTGCTGTCATGGTCATGTTCATTTTAGGGCATCTCTTCTGGTCCCATTCCACAGCTAGTTTTTGTGTGGATCAGGTACATAAATGATGCGGGTCTTTGTTTTGCTGGTCTGATCTTGACAAGAAGACACAAAGACAAGGAGCTTAACTGGGATGAGGTGGAGGAATCAAGGCTAAGTAGACTGATTCGCCTCAGAGAATGCGTAACGCAATGTGTTGCTATTATGAAATGGAAATTTTGTGGGGCGGTTTTGGCTGCCTGTACCCAGGCAGGGTGTATCCGTAATACTGTATAAGGCTGAGATTGCCCCAGTAACAACTTTGGAAACACCAGACTTTGATACAGAGGTTGCTGAGTTGGGCCAGCGAGGAAAAAGTAACACGGGACATGTCGTGTATTAGGGAGGAGCTTGGGTAGAGAAAGGGAGGCAAAAAGGTCGTTCCAGAAATAGAAACAATGATGAATAAGGTAGAAAATTAGGTGAAGAACAAGGGACGGGGGAATCTGCTGAGAGGAGGAGTGCAGGTGCCTACAGATGACGGTGATGCTGATGTGCAAACCCGAGCCGGCAGGACTCCCCGTTGGGCTTGCCATCAGGTCTGTGTTTGAAAAACTTGATGTGAGAGAGTGGGCTGCAGAGGGATGGATTTCCACCCTGGTGATAGGTCCTACAGGGAGGGAAAGGTGGTAGATTTGTAAGTGAATAGTAGACGTGTATGATTCGTAAGATTTAAGAGAATAACTTGACCAGTTTCTTAGTAATGTTGTGTTGCTTAATCACTAAACACCGTAGTTTTCTAAATCAGTTACATCTTGATCTTGCAATCTAAATGGAGGGAGTTGCTTCCTGAAGTAACATTTACATGGGGAGAAAGGCTCCAGGACAGTTCCTACCTAGTCTGAACTTGCTTCAGCCACTGCAAGTTTAATGACTTAGGCAACTGCAAGGATGTTTGTAGGAATACTTGAATTATGCTGGAGCTCTGCCAGTGACCACAAGCCACAAGCTTAAAAGGATGAGTCTTGAGAATGCAAAAGTAACAGTAAAAGGGACATATTGGGAAAGCAAGGTCCATGAATTAAAATCTCAGGGACAGACTTTTATAGTGCACAAGCATCGTGTTTTCTCAAATAACAAACATTACTTCTCTGTATGTGTAAAGGCACTGGTGGGCCTTGATCTGTGCAGTCTTGAAATGTAGGTGAAATGTACTGTACAGATGGCTAGAAGACTGCAGAAGAAAGCAGAATATAGCACCGGGGACTGAAAACCTTGTGGAAAAGAAGATGGCAAAGAGGGTTTGCCCAAGGGGAGAGCAACCAGGAACTGTTTGAAAGCTGCAGGCAAGGAGAAAACAAGACTGTAAAGAAAAAGCATGGGAGGCAACTGAACAGTACACAGATTCAGTTATCACTTGGAAAAGGCAATCCATTAATACGAAAGGAGCAGCCACCTGTGAAGGTTGGCTAACGCCTCCCTTTGTCCAAGTGCTTTTTTGGTGAAAAGTTCTCATTCCCCCATTGTTTGCAGAGACACTTTGAACACTGTCAGGGCTGCCATGGGGTCAGGAGAGCGTGCTTGAGGGAAAACTGCTTAGAGTTAGCCAAGACAAACATTCCTTCCTGTGCTTTGCAGCTTGGAAGACAGCAGCATCCCTGGGTCTGTCTGCTGGATGGGGAGTTGCTTTGCTGGAAAGGGCAGAAAAAAACCCCCAAACCTAAGCTGAAGCCCATTTTCCCCTCACCACTATACAGAGATTGTTCAAAACATGGGTGGTTGTTTTCTCCCCCCGCCACCCCCCCCCCCCCCCAAGAAAAATGTCTTTGTTCAACAGAAATCATCTTTCCGATCTGCCTCACCTTTTGATGCTGAGCTCAGAAGTGTGCAGTAGAGATGCTCTGTCACCTCTTTGAGAAGGTGAATATTTTTAGTCAGCTTGAGCAACCTTCTCCACTCTGCCCAGGTGTCCAGTGTAAAAAAGCACACTTTCTCTTTTCAGGGTAGTTCCAACCAGGGCTTGTTAACTACAACATGTGTCTCTGGACACTTGTTGTGAGTACAACACAGACACGTGCCCTGTCATTTGAGAAGAAGTGATTTTGATCAAGGTGATGACGGGGATGCTGCTGTGAGGATGGGCATGGAGAATGCTCCTGTCAAGCCAGAAGTGCACGTGTGATACCCAGCTCTTGATGCACACTGCTTCCTTTCCCATCCCATCCCATCCCATCCCATCCCATCCCATCCCGGGCTGAACTGTGCTGGTTACCCCATAAGTACAAGTACTGAGGCTGGGGTGGATGAAGCCAGGGCCATTACCAGCATAATTACCAGAGTAATAAAGACACCAATTACTGCACCCTTGGCTTCTCCCAAAGAGGTGCTCACCGTGGCAGGAACTTGCAGTGGGCTGTGCCTGGGGTGGGAATACTCTCCACGTCTGGGCTAAAACGTCCTGCTGGGGCAGTTTTGTGGGGGCCTTGCAGCCAGCCGATGACAGCAAGCACGGTGTAAAACCCGAGTCCCTATTACCACAGCCGTACCCACGCTGCGTTTCTCAGGCAACTGAGGTGTGGGCGGCAGTTAGAGGTTGTAATTGTTTCAGGGAGGGGGGAAAAAGCCCATACACACACACACACACAAAAAAAAAAAAAAAAAAAGAAATACTCTTTCTGTTTAGCTGCAATTTCTGACTGCACTTTAGACAAATTGTCAGAATCCGCATTCCCGTTGGCAGGGAGCCAGGCTCTCTGGCATGCTGATTAAACTGTGTGTGGGCAAAATGTAGGCAGATGATGGGGACCCAGTACAGTGAAACCTTGGAGAGCTTTGTTTTCCAATGCTGCTGCTTTCTTTTTTTCTCCGAACTCTTGCAGGCTAGTTTTCTGACCCTCACTCGTTGGATCTGTTTTGGGGCCTGAACTTCCAACTTTGGGAGCTGAGAAGAACCGTGAAGCCACAGAGGCAGCTGCTCACGGTACATAACCCCTAGCTGCTCGTTCACCTGCAGGTGAGCAGGTAACCCTCTGAGTGCAGTGAAGGTACTGGAGAGACCGAAAATGTTGGGCTACAGCAACATAAAGGGAATTTGTGCAGGTGGATGGGAAACCCTCTTCTGCGAAGGGCCCAGCCAGCCAGCAAGGTACGTGCTCCTGGTCCAGCTTCAGCCTCCCCAGGAGCTCCATCTGCAACGGCTCCTCTGAGGAGCGTGGCCTTGCTTCAGCGAGCTATGCTGCCCTTCTCCAGCCTGGGGCACTGGGCTCCCTCCAGCTAACACCACAGGCAGCTGCCCAGGAAGCTCTGGAGCTGGGGAGTTTGAGGCATCGGCTTTCTAGTCAACCTGCTGCTTAAATCTCTCACCCATAGCATTTCCACTGCCTTGTATGTGAAGACTGGGGACCATTGCATCATTCCCAGGAGATGTGTCTGCCTGTCATGTTGGGTACCCTTGGTTTATTCCGACTTGCTTGTTCACTAACTTTTCATTTGGTCTCTCATCATTTCTCTTAGGGCTTGTCAGCACACAGTCAGGAAGGTAAGATGAGTTGACCAACCTTTGGAACCACAGCACGCATTGCGTGGAGACACTTTTCAGGAACATAATGGCTGAGCTCTACCGTGACTCAAGGTTGCTCCACTTTCCACATGGGAGCTGATGCCACCATGAAGGGCTTGACTGGATAGCTACACCTCAAGTGAGGTAACTCTGCTGTAAAATGGGTGAGCTGCACTGCACTGAACACCCATGTGGTCATCCTGATTCAGAGGCAGGGTGGCCTCCATGCAGCCTAGCTTCTGGAGCGAGGCAAGCCGGATCTCTTTTTTAAATCTGAACATGCAAGCCAAATCCCTTTTTTAAATCCCACGGCAATTTGATTCACATCTTTAGCTAATTCCTCTTGAACTTTCTAAGAGATCTGGCACAAACAAGTCCCTAGAGGTATTTTGCAGCCCTCTGGGCTCTTGCTGCGCTTGTGATTCATCAGATGTGTCTTGATGTTTAGCTCAGTGTGCAGTCTGACTGACAGGGCCTCCTTGCCAAGCGTTAGGAGCTGCCGAAGTCCTGCAGGGGCTCGCATGTGCCGACCAGGCAGTCTGGGCTCAGCCTCTCATGATGACAGAGAAGGGTCTGGTCCTCCAGGTGGGAGCTACCTGGAGGCTGAGGTGCCGGCTCCAGCACACCCCCACCGTGATCTGCCAGGGAGTTTTCACCCTCAGCTTCCCCAGGAGCAGACTAAGGCCAGAGCTGTGTGTGTGCATGCCAGTTCTGCCTGTACTATTTAAACTGCAAACTCTCCAGGGCAGAGGCTTCAGCTGTGTACATTCAATAGTAATAAATATTAATCCTTATGATTTGCAAACTGCTTGGCTTTCAGAGACTGGTATGACTTTAATGCAAAACACAAAAGGCCTGGCATGGTGTTTTATGAGCCCTGGGGACAGTTTAATTTGTTCAAATGTGTACTTGGCTTTGAGTCACAGATGTGATCAATCAAAGGAGCAGTCTTTTCCCTCTGACTCACTGACGCTGATTCCTTGAATTTGAGGGGTTTAAGCCCCTTAACTTGATTCAAGCATTAAGGAGTTTGACTTGAAAAATTCTGGATGCTGAAACCACAGTGGAGGCAACTGACCCCAGCTCCAGCAAGGTCAGGGAAAGATCACTCAGGTGCTAAAAGCGGAGGACATCTATAGGCTTTCCTCAGCTGAGAACTGAGCTTTCTGGGCAACAAACTGTAGATTCACTGGGGTGCCAAACCTAGAAAACTTCACCTGTAAATTTGCTCTGTTCTGTCTCTCATCTACATGGCTTTAAAAAATGAAGAAAAACAAATCCACCCCCATGTAATGGGATTTTCAGGTTTGTCCTTCCACTCCTGGAACCCTGATTTTGCCAAAAGACGTTAAAATGAGAAGGGAGGGGGAAAAAAAAAAAACCAAACAACCCATGTCCCGCCTTGTCCATTCAGGTTCCTTCTGTTGAAGTACAATTTTTATGCCATGTTTCCTCAGCAGGTAAGCCTTGAGGCCTGGTGAGTTTCTGCAGTCCTTGCACTGTCCCAGCTTGAGTAGTGAAATGCTACTACAGTTACTGTTGTTCCTCTTTTGGCTGTGGCGGGTGTGAGAAAACAGCAAATTTGTTTGGCTGCTGGTATTACTTGAGGCGTTGTCTCATTAGAGTATGCCGTCCCTTGCTTACCTGTGCCTCTCAGTGCTTTTATCGTTGTGCTAACCAACCACGACATATTGTATCCTCTCCCTGTGCTATTGTCTTCTAGGTGGAAAATGAAGCACAAAAAGCCCAAGTAACTCAGTCACCCAGGAATTTGTGAGCACATATGGAAGGTGAATTCCCCTCTCCCAGAAAAGGCAGTGTATCACTTTGTGTCACGATCCTTTTTTAGCTGCCTCAAGTACTTTGACAGCTTCACCTCCTTTATGAAGATCATCCCTTCTTGCTCTTATCCTTCATTCTTGCTCTCAGCTTGTTTAGTTCTGAATTGTCATTAGAGAAAACTTCGCAACTGTCTGAATCTCTGCAATTACGACTCACACCTGTAGCATATGTGCTGCTCTCTCAGCTCAGTGCAGAAACCCAGTTTCAGACCACGCGGTAGAGCCGGACAGATGTATGGGCGGTCACTTGTGCTACAGTCATCACCTGAGTTTAGAGTACTGCTATACTAAGCAACGTGTAAGCCTCCCACGCCACCAGACTGTGGCTTTGATCCAAAGGTTTATACCTAAGTTGAAATTCTGAGGTAAGAGGTTTATTGGACTTTTTGCCATTAAATGCGAATAGGGTCAGGACACACTGGCTGGCTGGCTGCAGAGCATGAAGGTTAGCAGACAAAATAGTTAGGAAAGAAAGATAAACATAGACAAAGAAACAGGCACACTGTGGCCATTTGCCCATGGTCAGAACATTGTTACTGTTAACTGTTCTTAAAGCTGTTGTTATGTACAATAAACAAAAATAGGGGCTGCTTGGACTGAAGGTGGAGGTTAGCTCTGCCCTGGCAGTGGCTTCCATCCTGCCAGGTGAGAAAAGGAAAGCACACATTCAAACAAATCTAAGCACTAGCCCCTGTTTCGCTGCTTAAGCATAGCATAAATTATACAGCATTGGCCAAGTCTCCTTATTAATTTCACTCTCTAGGCAATCATAAAACATTTAGTTTCAATATGAAATATTCAAGTTCTTCTCTGATTGTTTTTGAATTCTTTATGTATAATTTAAAGAATTCGCTAACACAGAAATTATTAAACATGGCTATGTTAGATTACAACAAAGCTAAAGAGGATGGACAAGGATACTGAAAACCAAAGGATTTACCAAAACTATAACAAATTATTTTGAGTGCAAGATTTTTCCTTGGGTAATGAAAACAAGAAATAGTCCCTGATTTTAAGGCTAGAAATGACCTTGTTGATAATGTGCTAGAGCCAGCACTGCTCAGTCTGCAAAGCACTGGACAGGGTTATTATTACTGGCACTAAGCTGTCATCACACCAGATGTGTTGCCTGACTTCGCTGTGTGCTTTAGTGTGATGAGTCCCAGCTTTCGCAAAGGGTGCTCCAGAAAACGTCACCCTGTCATTCCCACACATTTGAGCTAGGAAAGCCCTGATGGAAATATTTCAAGGGATCCACCTTCTGCCTAGGTAAACTGCTTTTCACTTGAAAAAAATGTGCCATGCTTGCTGTGACACTTGTATCCCCGACACGTGCAGTGTAGCCGTAAGGTATTTGTACCATTGTCAAAAACAACACAAGAACTCCAACAGGATGAAAGCGCGTTGTTCTGACCTCTCCCGGTGCTGTATACTTACTGGCTTTCTACGTGCGTCCCCAGACTGCCTCCCTTGAAAGCGGAGGATGGCAAGGTGGGGGTGCAGAGGGAGAGCTTTCAAGCTGAAAGCCCCCCCTTGCTTCTTTATGAAGCTGAGCTATGTCTGAAACCCACTGACTTTTCCAAGTCAGATTTCCTCCCTGACTGTTCCCAAAACGCCACTGCCCCCAGCTCTGTGCATGCATGCCCCCAAGAACATCCAGGTCCTGCGTGCTTCTGCTGCCCCACAGCATGCCAGTGCGTAGCGCTCTGCTCCGAAACCCCGAGCTGCAACAGGGTGCAGCGCCTCTTTGCTGCCACTCTCCTCGCTGTTTGCCCGCTGGCTTTCCTGGCTACCTGGACTCTCTCTGCCTGTGCGTGGCTACAATGCTCTCTTGCCAAGATGTTGTCTGGTTTCATCTGAGCCCGGGTTATCGGGGTACATCCTTCTTGATTCTGCAGCTATCGGTCCCCAAATTGCTCCCTGTTAGCTCTCCCACTAGTGGCACCCTCCTGCCTGCCCTGAGCTGGGTAGGGCTGTTGGGAAATCTCCCCCATACTCAGCTGGTGGGCTGGGAGGGGGTGCGTGACCTGCACCATGCACAGAGCACAGCACGTCCTCTGCCAGGCGCCTGCCTGCGCTGCTCTGTCGGTGCTGCTGGAGCAGTCAGAGGGGTCACAGCAGCAGTGAGCAATGCTCCCCAGAGGCAGAGGAAGAGCTCACATCCCGTCTGGGCGGCCACTCAGGCCTGTCTGGCACGGCAGGGATGGGGGATAGGTGGCTGCGGCCATGGGTGCCCTTGGGGACAGAGGGGAAAAGGCAGGAGCCCCACAAACGTGCCAGAGCAGAGCTCAAAATGTGCTGCCAGCACCTGTCACAGCCCAAGGGACGGTGGTGCTCTGGGAGACAGGCAAGGGAAATCCGCCATGGGAGGACTTGAAAGGCAGAATGGGCTGAAGGGCTGACAAGTGGGGAAGAGCCGAAACTCAGTGCTGTGAAGAAGACTGGCTCAGAGGAGCCTGGCAAGCGCTCCCAGCTGTCACAGGACGAGGGAGAGTGCGGGAGCAAGGGGAAGCAGGGGATGCATGGGGGAAACACCAGTATCTCTGTCCCTTGCCCCAGGCCTTGGCTTCGAGGTCTTTTGCTGGTGTCAGTGTCAGCAAATCATGAATCATTACTCAGAGCCCAGAAATGGATCCCGCATCGCCTCAAGCTTCCCGCCTGATTGTCTGAGTTGTGCTGCAGGGTGGTGATGGGGCTGGCAAGATAAGAGAGGGGGCAGAACTTGCTAGATGGAGCTTGATGTTCCTCTTTGGTCAAAAAAAGTTGCTGCTATGATTATTCACCCTTTCCAAGGCTATTAGTGGGCTGTAGGCGTATAGGGTTTCAAGAAAAGTGTTATCCATTTAAAAGCCAGATGAAAAAATCAGCAACGAGCTCTCTTTCTGAATAGAAATAAGAATTTCTGGAGAGCCAAACACCTATTTATTATTA
Organism: Phoenicopterus ruber ruber; assembly: GCA_009819775.1. Lineage (NCBI taxonomy): Eukaryota > Metazoa > Chordata > Aves > Phoenicopteriformes > Phoenicopteridae > Phoenicopterus > Phoenicopterus ruber. The sequence continues at coordinate 54,867,525 of CM020246.1, forward strand.
CTGAGAAGCTGAGTACTTCTGAAAAACCTGGCTCTTTGTTGCTTCTTGTAGTTTCAAATCTGATGCAGTTGCAGGTGGAGACAGTTCAGTGGTGGGAGCTTTCACATGGATTAGTAGCACAATAGGCGCAGGAGCAGAGGGAACAGTTTGTGCATTGCATCATAGCAGCTAAGAAACGCATACGTGAAATATCACCCTCTCATCAGCCACGCACGCATACATCTCAATTCTTTCTTCCCCAGCCGGCACCCACTTCAGGGGGCAATGAGGACTGGAACGCTGTGTTGGGAATGCAATCACTGATTGCAGAGGAAAGGGCAGTCCTTGGTGAAGTGGTTATCATTCAAGCCTTGTGCCTGCTCCAGAAGAGCCAGGACTTAACATTCTTCCTGAGCAAAGGGAAAGGAAGGATGGAGTGGGGCAAACCACTGTGCATTTTAAACAGCTTTGATTCTGAGTTGGAGTTTTATGTTAAATACCATGATTCATCTCTATTTATTTTGTTAAGCAGTGAGCAAGCAGAAAGTCTAGCAGCTGAAATGATGTGCCTGAAAGACTCCTGGCAGGCAATCCATCAAACAAGTATTGATTAGTACTGCCACAGGAGCCATTTTGCACAGTAAGACCTTTATTCTTTACTCTGACAAATGCTCACTTAGATGTAAATTAGCTGAAGGTGTCCTTCTCTCACACTGTAGGGCTGAATTGGGAATGAAGGTTTGCTCTCCTAAGGGCAGAAGTGTGGAAAGCATAGAAAGAGCCATAAGGAAAAAAATATGGCTAAGACTCCGGTGCTCCAGGAGGTATTTTTTCCTTTTTAAAAGGGAGGAGAGAAGATAAAACCAAAAATTCCCCCGAGGGAGATAGCATGGAAAAGTCCTCTAGTGGGCTGCCATGGCCAAACAGAGGCTAGCTGGTAACGGTGCTACTGAGCCGCCTAGCCTCGCACACCTCCCACGGAGCATAATGTGAAGGAAATCAAAGGTGAGAAAGGTACAGTGGAGGTGCTATTATACCATTTAGCCTTGCATTACAGGTGGAAACTTCCCTGCATTGCCCCAATAGCGTGCACGTCGGTACAATGGATGAGCCAAGCTTTGCTCTCCCAGAAGGGATCTAAAGATGCTGCCCTTGATACCTCCCACCAAATGGTTAATTCCTCCTTAATTTTACAAATATTTCTAAGCTCAGCGTAAACATCTGACTTCAATTTCCAGCTATTGGTTCCCATTGTACCTTTCTCTATTTGATTAAACAACCTTTCAGGATCCAGAATTTTCTCTCCCGCAGAGGTGCTTTTGCACTGAAGTCATGGCCTATTTAGTTACTTCTTGAAGAGCTAAACAGATTGAGCTCTCCACTTCTCTCAGTACTGGGCATCTGCTCTGATCCTAGTCTCAAATGCCCATTCTAGTTTTCCCAATGCCCCGACTCCTGGGCATTTCAAGTACCATTACAGGACAATGTGCTCAGATGCAGTATTACACCTTTGGTTTCCTTTGCATGGGGTGCAGAAACACAGTCACACCTGTTGTCCTGCCCCTTGCCTCTCTGCGGAGACTTTGCACAGGCACTGCTCATAATACCTGGTGCTGATAGCCAGAACAGAGCATTGCATTTTTTCTGGGCTGCATGGTGGTCTCTCGATGAATTTGCTCAGGATGACCTGTTGGGCTTTAAGCTCTCTGAGCTTCTTTTTGCCCTCAGCCATGAAAACAGGTGGTGATGTTATTTCTGCTCGCACCATGTTGAACTAATTGTTCACTGTTTTCCCCAAAGAACTGAGGTAGTCAGATCTCGTTCTTGCATCATAACTGAAACCTTCTCCCAAATTCATGAAAAATACATGGTGGTGAAACAACCAGTATGAGCCCATGCTTGGCTGTTTGTAAAGTCTGGATGAGAGGCACCTTGCTGGTTGTGCCTGGAGAGATCTCTACATGCATGATTTTCAGTCTCTCTGCGGGCAACGTACCCTTGAAAGCTTGCAGCTAGTGCCATCTCCCTCCTGGAATTAATTAGGTGTTGCCAGATCAACAGCAAGTTCCTGAAATGGGTAGGACTGCAGATGATTGCAGTAGATGCTGTGCTCAGTCTGTCAGCAGCTCAACACACCCATAAACATCAACCCAACAAGGTGGTATATTGGAAAGCCTCACAGGTGAACAGGAGTTAGTAGCCTGTTGAGTACAACAGCTGGGCAGAGGTAATATCTGGGGAACATCCTGGGTTTCCGTCCCCATCATGCTATAATGAAGCAGATGGTGCTTAAATGTCTGCAGCTTGTGGCTAAATGCTGACGAGAGCTGCTGCCTGCCCTGGGTACAGGTGCATGGCAGGTAAATCACCCCAGGGCCTGGATGGTGACTCTGAGTGGAGGGCTCTGCTGCAGCTCAGCTGAGTGACGGCCCTGCTAGGTTGCCATGTTGGCAGTGAAAAAGGAGGGTCTTTCTGCTCCTCTTCCCCCTGCATCCAGGGAGAGCTTTCGGCTCTTTCTCAGATGTAATGCTGTCTCCATTGCCCGTGGAGGTCTTGCTCTGAGGCTCTTCCTGTACTGTTCTACCTTAGTCCTCATCCTGGCAACATGCAAACACCTTGCTATGCCACGATCTCTGTATGATATGAATTTAGTTTAGGTTTAGGTGGCTTAAGACATTACTGTAGTCAGCTGCTCAGTCCATCTCTTGGAAAGGTGTTACTGGACCTAAAATGAAGCAGCACATCCATGTTTCATCTAAGCATGGTTCAGCTTGCATCACCAATGCACCTGAAGTTGCATTAAAACAGCTAGGCTATGAGGTACACATCTTATTACATCCTGGAGTGTTAGATCATGCAGGAAATAATGTGACAGAGAAGGAGAATGAACCAGTCTCTTCCAAACCACTGCCGAAATCAACTTTCTATCCTCTTGGAGAAAATACTTAATTACAATGCTTTGGCTGCACTAATTCTGAATGACTTCAACTCCTTTGGCTTCAATGCAATTTTAGCCCTGACCAGAGCTAAAACTGTATACAGCCTGTGCCTAAATGCATTTTGAACTGGGGCTGGTGTGAATATAACAATCTTAGCAAAGCTGTGACTTGCACTCTTTCAGATTTTATGGTTTTCGTTTGTTTGTTAATTTTTTTTCCTTTGCAACTAATTATTCCAGGAACATGTGGTAGGAGAGAGGGTGAATGCATCTATAGAGATGTGTTCAATCTCAGCCATTTAAACAGCAATTAGTTGTAATCTCTTTTAATTTATTAACTTGTGCAGGGTCTGGTATCACAAAATATTAATAAGGGCTGGACAGGGAATTCAACAGCAACAAACTATCTGTATGCATTTAATTGAGTGTTCAGCTTATTAAATTGTAGTGATAGTACAATTTGAAGACACTCCACTGTGTAAACTGATGTGTCCTCCCCTATTTTACTCTGTGTTTATAGTCCCTGGGGACTCCCAGTACTTCTCTGTTGCTCTTGGGGACCATTTTTACTTCACAGCTCAGGTATTGATTTCTCCTATTAGGGACAGGCAGAAAAATCATGGAGAAGCACAGGGCGGGATCCAACAGGGGCATTGGAAGAGGAAGGCCTGTAACTATGAACCATAGGTGTCTAATTCCATCATTAAGTTTGCAGGAAAGGGGTCAGAAGGGACACCCGCAGTCAGCCGTACACACCGGCTGCAAGGACTGACAGCTGCTGGTAGGGTCTCATGCACCACATGCTGCTCTGCTTTGCCTCCATGGTACTACCTCTTCACCACTGCTCAGCGCCTTTTTGCTATATGCATTTCTGGTCTCCCTCCTTGCAACACCTCAGGTTTTTTCCTGTTATGTGTTGATGCCAGCAACCATTAGGAAGATGCTGTAGAGATGGTGCTTCTATACAGCTGTATAAACTGCTACAGGAAGGATTTTCCAAGGACCTAGCAGCACCTTTACTGATTTTTCTATCTGTACAATTGGCCAGTCACAAAAATGGGGCAAGGGGGGGGAGGGGGGGAGGAGTCAACACAAAAGATGGGGCGGCCCTTAAAGATATATGGTCATATGATTCACCAGCAGTGCCATTCAGGCTGTGAGCTCTCAGTGTTCACCATATGGAAATCTTTTAGGAAGTGAGACCCCACACCTGGTGATGGTAGTACATCATCATTGGCTGCTGCCTTAGTCCAGCTGTTGTAGACATCTCTGACAATGTCGCCCTGCTGGTGACAGCAACAGAAGGCAGTGGGACCCGGAGGCGCTGGAAGGATGGCGGCCACCTAAAGGGCTCATTGGGAGTAAGGAACTCCGGCATGCTCTGGCCAGTGCTGATGAGCCTCTGAGAGGAGCAAATGCAGGCTGGTCCTCTTGGGAACTGGCAGGCACTGCTCTGCTCTGTCTTCACCTCTGCAACAGCCTGGTCGCAGCCCCGGGGTCACTGCAGCCCCTTTCCCTGTCTGTCTCCAGCTGTCTTGGGTGTTTGCAAGCTGCCTCGTGCTGCCTGCCTCTGTTTGAGCCTGAGGCAGAGACAGAGGGTATGGCTGGGCAGCGTGAAAATCCCTTGTTTGAATCCACCCACTGAAAGCCCTGCTCTGTGACAACACTGAACGAAGGAGGCAGAGAGCAGCGTCTCCTGGAAGATGGGAAATAGGCAAGGAAGAAGCCCCCTTTCTAGACCCGACACTCATTTTCTTACATTAAATACTGGCCAGATATCTGCGTGCTTTCACCCAGCCATGTTGCCAGAAGCAAGAAGTAGGAATGCAGGAGCTTGCCAAGATCCATGGTACACTGAGCCTTACGTCTGACTCCAGCTGCGAGGAGGGGTGAGTGCTGGAGAAGAAGGTGTAAGAGTCCTCCAGTGGTTTCTGGCTTGGTTGGAGATTCCTGGAGTCTGCGAGGCCAGCCCGGAGCTGTGCTACACTTCCGCTGCCACCGTGCTCCTTCTGTCCTGCAGCACTTGTCCAGAGCAGCCCAGGAGCACAGCAAAGGCAGTAAACTTTGTCTCATTTAGCTTGTGCAGCAAGTGTGACTGCCAATGCCTTCCGCAGGACCCATCCTGGTCCTATGCCCACATACTTACTTTGTGTATGTCCCTGCTACAACTCGCCTATCCCTGCCCTGGGACACGAAGGAGGACAGGAAAGGAAACCTAGGCAAACCAAGGGGAAAGTCCTTCTTGGGTGCAGCCAGGGACACAGGGCTGGCTCTGGGTGGGTGCCTGGGGCAATACCTGTGCTTACAAGAACAGGAGCTGACAAAATGGCCACAGCTACTCTTTCCAGGGTCAGGGAAAGGCAGGCTGGCAGCTGCTGAAGGAAAAGCAGGGGATCTGCCCTCCCAGAGCTTTTGGTGCAATGCCAGCGCTGGCATCCGCCTTCGCCCTGCCAGGGGACACAGCTGACCTTCTCTGGCTTGGCTCCTGGCAGTGGGCTCTCAGGGTTTTGCTTCCCCTGCTCCTTGGAGGCCAATGTACTCTCTGAAGCAGGAGGAAGCTTTGCAGATGTATGCTGAGGCATCCTACATCCCTCTTATGACTTCAGAGGGAGCAGGGCTGGGATATAATCAACACCCTGGAAATGCTATCCACTGATGCGTTAACTCTTGGGTAAGTGCTTACCTCAGTGCGCTCAACCTCTGGAGATGGGATGGGGAACCCAAATAAACAGTGGTAGTCGCCTCAAGAATATCCTGTACTAGGGACTTCCTTTGTTTAGTTACAGGCTTTGTTATTTCTCTTCGTGTGTTTTAAGCCTATTATTTGCAAATGTTTCCGCATCCATGTGTTATTATGACAGCGGAATTACCCAGCGGCCCATCCACCAAGCCATTCAGTATTTGAGGCATAGCCTTAAATTTTCACTTATGACTTCTCCTTCTGAAATGAAGTCCTGATCCTTCAGTCCCTGAAGCTACATGAGATTCTTGACTTCCTCAGAGGCTTGTCCTACACCCAGTTTGCAATCACCCACAAATATTGCTAGGCAAGGGCGTAATTTCACCTAATCATTGCATGTTCACCTTCTGGGGAAGTTCAGGTGCTGCCCTGGCATGCAGGCTGCACATCAACACCAGGTCTAGTTGCTACTTTCCTCACTATTCATTCTCAAATGGTGAAAGCAAGTGAGTCAACTGCTAAATGTTTCCTACAGAGCTTAACCGAGTAACACTTGTGAGGAGAAAAGCTCCTGTTTGCCTCCACCTCGCTTTCAGCTGCAAAAGACCATCTGAAGAACAGTGACAGCCTTCTCCTTTATGATCTTTCCATCGCACCAACCCACTAGAGTAGTTAAATCTTCCATTTTGATGCCAGTAGGTGGCATTGCTTACTCTCTTAAATGCCTGAAAGCGAAGCAAAACATTCGGCCTTGCCTTCAGTGGTACCCTGTTGGAAAGTCTTACAACCTTTCCCAACACTGCAACAGCATCCAAATCCAGTGTCTAAATTTAGGCTGTAAATTAGTCTGGTTGCTAACCACGAAAGGAATGAAGTTTTGTGAGCACTTCCCTGCTGGAATTACAGGGGCAGAAAATCTAGGTAGTTTTATGCTGTAATATGATAAACTTGTGAACAGGGTAGCATGGTGTGGTTACCTGTGATATTGAAGAACTGCAGTCCATGACCTTGTCTTTTCTACAGTGGTGTGTTAATGCAGTGTACTCAATGGAGCTGGGCCACTGGAAATTACAGCACCATCTTGCGCTGGGTTGCAACCGCAGTTGCAATCATATTGTGTCACTCCACAGCACAGGCTGCCAAAGATGTGGCTGTGCCATCTCTCTTCCCAATGGATAGCCATTTCCTGTCCTGGAAATAAAGCACATGGGACACCATATCTCTATCATAAAAAGACCAGAGAGAGTTCTCCAAGTGGATGTTGAAAGTTCCTGGGTTTGGCAGTGCAAATGCAATTTTGCTGAGAATCAGCACTCCAGGAAAGGGAAGTTGGCAGGCTAGGGATAGTTATGGTGCCATCACAGGAGACAACTGTCTACAGGCCACTGGGAAAGGAGGGGCATATGAGGAGAAAGGCAAGCAGCACAAAGGCAATTGGAAGTCTAAGTGGTGAACCCCACCCAATGTTGTCCTGCATCCAGGAAAAAATACACAGACACATACATGACTCCAGGGAAAACCTCAGGGTCTCTTGACTCTTTGCAAGCAAGGAGTCTCCTGGAGGACCCTCCCAGCACTCAGCACCACTGGATTAGACTTATGAGCAGAAGACATATCCTTAGTCCTCTCATGAGGAGACTACTGAAATGGACAGGATACATTAAGTGCATGCCCAAGATCACCCTGGACACCTGTCCCTGAAGCAAGGGGCTAACCATCATGCTGCTCATCCTGACTCAGGGAAGTGGAGGTCCAAGCACAACTTTTTATCCAACCATCTCTGTGTCATCACATCCCAGATCAATGGCACAAGGTCTCCCATTGCAACAGCTAATGTGATATGCCTTGAGGATGATGATGAGAGACTGTGTGATTTACCTGCTTCTTCTGAGGGGATGCTCTGGGCAGAGGACAGCCTGTACAAAAATGTTGAGCAGCTCTCTGAAGGAGAACTAGGTCCAAGTCAGCCCTGGGCCACTGCACAGCACAATTGTGGAGTGTGGGGAAAGTTTTATGAGCTGGTCAAAGCCCATTGTTTTGCCTTCCAACAGGTCAGTCTGCTTCTTGCTGTCAGGATGATACACTGCACATGCCAGTGCTCTAGCTCTTGTACCCAGGATGACTCTGCCTTTCTTTGCACAGCAGGTAGACCACTATTTTCTCAGCTATGCATGGCATCTGACACAAATATGAGCTGCACGTGAGGCATCATGCAAGCTGCCCGTGGCAAAGGCAAACAGGCTGCTCTTGGCTCTATAGTGAACTGCTCTTACCATGTGCTGTCCTCATCTTCCAATTAGGAAAGGCTTGTTGGAGTGCACATCTGCTCTTCCAGGAGTTGAAATAGCCCTAGTGGACCAGGCTCTACATGCTCTTTCCTGTGCAGCTAGGATCCTTGATCTACACCACTGACATGCCACCCTAAGCCTTGATGGAGTAGGAGTGGGGCTCATCTGACATAGGAACCTGAGCCATGTGGAAGACACCCCATCAGCAAGACCTCAGGACACAAACAGTGACTTTAGGCCCTTTTCCTCTTCACCCATACCTGAAAGGTCCTATGTTCTACCTCACGCCTCAAACTGCTGACCAGAGCTCATGATTTTCGCCCCTGAACACCAGCTATGCAGCAAGAGCAAGGCCTGGAGAACACATTTCCTTATCAGATGACCATTATTAAATACCTTTCAGCTTGTATCATAATATTCCTTTGTCCCAGACTGAAGACTCCTGAATGAAGAATATAATTAGCATCAGACGATGTTCACTGTGAATTAAAAGACTTTCAATTCCATTGTATATTAATTCTATGGAGCCTACTTAGATTAAACTTTTATGATTTATTTTTAAATTGCGGCAAAGCACTGGAGTCTATTCTTCTTGGAAAGTGACGTATGACAAGCTGTGGGATGTTCTCCTGGGTGGAGTCAGATTGTCTTCTCACAGTGACTTTACCATTTTTGGTAAAGACTCTTACAGAAAATTTGAGGGTGATTCAGGTTCCTAAACACATGTACCTAGCACCATTTTAGACATTCCTGGGGTGTCCAAACTCTCCACCCAGAAAAGGCAGATCTGGTATGGCACCTGCAGGCCCACAGGGTTCACAGGCTATTGACAGCTTTGGTAGCTGGTCCCTTTGTTATGAAATATAGATTGTTTCTTGCATATTCACGTGTCAATGGAAAAATAGTGTTGTTCTCTAACACTGGAGGAGTTATGGGGGAATTAGCCTCTTGGGCTAGTAGTGAGCTCATCACCTGCTTATTCTATGTCATGCCCAGACCACCTTAGCCAGAATAAACTTGCATAAGAAGGGGAAAAGAGAACAGGAAGGGCTTCTATGGTAGGAAATCATGAGTTAAAATAAACAAGTGAATGTACAGCTTGTGCACTTTGACAATAAGAAATTACGTACGCCTCTCTTTCACTTGTGCAATCAAGGAGCTGACAGCCAAGTAGAAGGCAGTCCATGCTTCAGCAGAGCGATTTTTTTTTTTTTTTAAAGATGCCTCTGCTTTCTTTTCTTCTGCAATTAAGAAATCCCGCACCTCCACCTGTGGCCATGATGGTCTTGACTGCAAATGTCATAGGTCAGGCTGACCTGGATTGGCCTATTCCTTTGATTGAGAGAGTCCTCCTGGGAGCAGCAGCGGCACAAAACACATGGTGTCTCCTCCTCAGACTTGGCTGGGGCCCTGGTCTGCTGTTGGCAGCCCTTCATCAACTCTGCTTTTCGTCTTGCAGGGTGTATCATCACTGCCATGATATCCACTCATTGGGACCGAATTAGCCCTGAAGCAGCCTGCTTGGGTACATATTGTGGCATTGCTGTGGTAGCCAAGAGCTGAGAATGGTTCAGCTGCCTGAGCGCATGTGGCTGGTGAACGTGGAGGTCCTAGTCCTCACAGTAGCCCACTCACCCCCAGGTGTGCTGCTTCTAGGAGTGTTTCAAGCTTTGTTACAAGAGCCATGTTGGTTGTGTTGGTTGGTTGACTGTGGTATGGGAAGGAGGACAACAACAAAGGAAGAAAATATGACTCCTTACTTGCTGACACTGCACATGCCTGTGTGCCTTGACTTTAGAGAAGAATCCTTCCTGAATAATATAACTTTTTTAAAGAAAATGACACTGTGTTGTCTTTCCTGCTACTCAGGACAAAAAAAAAAAAGCCTTGGATTTAGTACCAAAATGGATCACCTGTCCAGAAGCTTTTTGGAGATTTTGGATGCTGTCACTGACATGGGTGCAGTATGCTACTCTCTGGAAAAGGAGGGCCATGGTGGAGGAAGTGTCAATGCAAAGCCTCTGGAGGCTGACAGTGCTGGAGAGGCATGTTGACACTTCCCTCTGGTCCGGGCATCCAGAGGGAATGAGAAGGCATGTAAGAAAGTGGCAGGGTCTTTATTTGTTTCTAAGTGGCTGTAGGGCCTGCAAAGCCCCATCAGAAGGGGGGGGATGTGCTCAGGATATACGGCTCCTTAGGACTGCACTTGGGGCCTGAAAGCTAAACAAACCACCCAGGAGCACAAGAGGGCGTAAAATGACAAATTGTTCTAACATCATTGCATGTGTCCCTGAAAGGCCATGTGATGACTGGATTAGCAGCCAACGGATATCTCTTCATTAACGAGGAGACAAAGTAATAAGCTGTCCAGAACATGCCACAGACAGAGTGGCCTCGTGTTTCCTTGCAGGTCTAGTCAATGAATCCCAGAGCTCTTTTCTTCTATTTATACCCCGTTAGCAAGAACCGGCGTCAACCTGAGGTGTGCCGGATGCTACTAGTCGTGCTAGGCTGGAACTTGGAGGCGCCGCCTGAGACCAGAGTCCTGCTTTCTAGGACTTTCACATCGTAGGCACAGAGTGAAAGAGTTTTTCAACCTGCATAAGGTCCAGTGTTACTTGAGCACAAAACCAGCTACCAAACACCCAGCTTCTTATCAAACTGCTCCATGAGCAGGTTTGAATTGGGCTTCAGGGGTTTTCTCCTCCAGTTCAGGAGCAAGACCTTCCAAGGCTGTATCAGTTATTGGTAAGGAGTTGCCATGGCTGTGTTTGGCAAGGAGCTGTGTGCTTCTTGAGCAGTGCAAGAGTGCACATTGAATATGCCCGTGATTGCTCTTCTCCTAGAAATACCAATTGGCTAAAAGATCCTCAGCTGTGTAGTGCTGTGGACGTCAATGTGTCTCCTGCAGAGTTTGGCAGATGAAAGACCCAAGGGAGGAAACTGAGGCATAGCAAAGCGTTTAGGCTCTTTTGACGGTATTCGCAGTCCCAGAGTGGGAGAAACTGTTACAAGATCTGTTGTCCATGACAGACATTAGCTGACTTCAGTGTGCCAGGTTTTTGAGTGACTGATGTCTTTCGGATGAAGTTTGAAATTGGGATTTGCCCTATGCCTTCCTTTCTCCTTCCAGGGATCTTGTCATATAGTCTTTTAGCACCTCTTTAGGACTGCATAACTGTGTTTCAGATCTTGGGGGTCACAATTTCTTTAACAGCTCACCACAAAAGCTAATTGACTCACAGGCCACACCTGCAGACCTGAAATGCCTATGCCTGAGGCCTACAGGGGATGCATCTGAGGAAAAATATGAAACAAAATTACTCCAGATAGCTTTACAATCTCAGTATTGAACACGATATCTGAACTGAAGGTAGGAATGGGAATTACTTGCTTTAGGATAGGGATTGTTTGCTTCAAGTATCTTTAAGACTTAAACTGTGTTTTATCTGCAGTGTAATAAGCTGTCTGTGGTCAATTTGCTGATGGTGAGACCCTGATGGCTGAAAGACAGCTACAGGTTAAAGGTATTGATCATCCCCATTGGAATAAATTCTCCTGCAGCAAGTGACCTTTCCTGAGGCAAAAGCATATTAAGAAATATTTCTGAACTTCTTAGCTTGCATTTAATTTCAGTAAATAATGAAGAAAATTTAAAATAGCTCAAGACTAGCAATATGTTTCATAATTTGCGTAATACTGTCTTTTTCCTAACTGTACACTAGGGATGAATGGTAGGAGTTTATGTCCTATTGCATAATTAACCAATTCATGCTGTTCTTTCCTGATTTTTCACAACAGTTTGGATATTTCCCATAATGGTCTTCTATCAGGAGATTTTTGTTCCTTCTTTTGCATTTCACTGTTTGTGATACAGATTTATGGGAATACTCCCCTTACCTTTAGCTTTCTCTGTCTTGTCAGTAGCCCCCAAGAGGCTTCCTCCTTTATCTTTTGTATCTAATGATGTGTGTGTTGGAGCTGCAAATTCTTTTTCCCTTTTGCAGTATTTCCCCTGCCCTCACCTGATGTACCAGAAATGTCCTTGGGCTCCTTGCCGAGGGCAAGTAATGGATCTTCCAGAACTGTGTGTATTTTTAACTCTCATGTCTGAAGACCCTACCTGGAACATATAGGAACTCCCATAATTTTCCTGCAGACAGTTCCCTCTGTAATGGCTTATTGTCTGCTTTTGATACTGTCTACCAATGCCGAGTTCTTCCAGAACAGTTAATGGATTTGGGTGCCCCGTTTAGAAATAAATGGGTGTCAAGTGTTCCTCTAAGAAACTTTGAAATCTCTTGGCCACAGCATGAGATTTGTGTCTTGACATCCTTTTTCAGACAGCTTGTAGTGGGAGCACTCTCTGAGTTGGATCAGGCCCTAAAACTGTTTTGTTTTCTTGTTCATCAAATCCTGTATGTCATCCAAGAAAAACAACTGGAACTTTCCTCTGTCTGAATTAGCTGAACAGCTCTTAGAGCTTGTGTTTGACTTTCTGGGGGCTGAATTGTATTATTGAGGGATAAGGAGCAAGGGGAAAATGCGGAAAGTGACTGCCAAAAGTTGGTGGTAGGGACTTGAGTAGGTGGAGGGATAGCAACAGCATCATCTTTGTCCCAGAGAGCTGTTCCAGTTGATTCTCTTGGGGTTTACAGGGCTGAACATGTGAGTGGGAAGGGCTGCGATCCTGGCTGTTTGCCATGGGGCTTGGAGGGGCTTAAAGTGGTGAGTGCTGCCCCTTCACCGGTGAGGAGGGGGCAAAACATATAAGACATGGTACTTGGATTCTCTTTTTCTGCTTATTTCTCAGCAGACCTCACTGTGTGCTGGGTCTTCAGTCAACCAAAGTCTTATGAAGGTGATGTTTTTCCAGTTAAGATGCACCAAAACGCTTCAGTGTGCTAACTTTGTGCTGGATCGGGGCATTTCTGTGTAAGGGCTTAATGCACCTTGGAGGCCCTGCTTGAAATCCATAACAAGGTTTCATAGGGAAGGTATCAGATAATCAAGTTAGTTTCCAGCATAACACTCACTCTCTTTTGTATTTTCAAATGTGGAGACAGATACAAACACTTGATAGAACCAAAATGCACAAACCCAAGTAATGAATGAGAAGTCTCAGAAGGTGGTGAGGACATGCCACAGCTGTATCCAAGGAGTACTTTTACAATGGAGTGTTTTCAGTTCTCGGTGTGCACATCAACCTTGCATCAAATACGTGTCCCCAGAGCTGCACCAACTTCCAGATTCACCATGGAGAGATGCTGTTTGCAGGTTGTAGATAAGCATCTGCTGTGGATGCTGAGTTGCATTTAGCAATCACTTGGCTGGGCTGGTTGCAAGGCAAGCTCAGTTCATGCAATTTCAGCTGTGTACTCCCTCCAGGGCATTGTGTCAGACAGGAAAGGCTTCTAACTTTTAAAAAGGTCATGGCTGGACTCCCAAGGGACTTCGATTGCCGTTCTCTGTCCTTGGGGAAGAGGTTAATTTTCCATTGGGTTCATGTGGGTGTAGAGAGAGAAAGGATGGTGTAAGGTCTTGGAACAAAACATCAGGCTGGGGTTTAAGCAAGTTTGAGGCTAGAGGGGAACAGGCCTGATTCTCCTCTTGGGTGGTTAGGCAGTGATTTATTGAGATGATTTACCCAAGTGCAAGGACTGTTAAGCTCGAGTTTGATTTCAGTGGTTTGAAAGAGAAAGCCACGCTCTCAAGTGAGAACAAGGCAGAAAAGTGACCAACATGGGAAAAAGATTTAGAAAAGGGATGTATTCATGGAATACAGACCTGTATGAGGACAGCTGAAAGAAGGGGCTTGTCACATGAGACCTTATTAGTAGAAGAGCACTAGCAGCATCTACTTCAGCTGTACTGTTTGCCATTTTGTTTGGTAGGTTGGATAGCAGTGTGAGAATGAGTAGCCACCAAAAAAAAAAAAAAGAGGACTGGTCAGAAAAAGAAATTAATAACTGAATTTACAGTTAATGCACTTTTATTCTCAGCAGGATTTTTAATTTTAGCAAGAAATAAAGTTTTTGCATGAAAACACTGTCTCCTGGTTTCATCACATGTCCTGAATGTTTTAAAAGGCTCAAAGTCTTTCCAGCTTGTGCAGTCGTAACAAACAAAGCTAGTGATCTGATCCTGCTTGAATTCATGTCAGGTAGATGGCAGGCCTCCTTTGTGCTATCCAGAGATTGCAAGAATTATTCGGCATAGAAAGTAGCAAACTTCTGCGTGAATCTGCTGTGTTTTTGCAGAGTTGTTGGGGCCCTGGAGTTACTGGAACTTCAGAATCTCTTTTCATGACACTTCTCACAGGGCTGGTGTATATGCCTTCGTACTTTGAATTTTGGGTTGGGTGTTGCAGGAGTGCTACAAGTAACATAGACCGAAGGAAGGACCAGTCTACACCACTGTCTGGCCAGCCCAAAATTTTACCTTGAGAACAGGTGCTTAAGGGAAGGCTGGCAGATACACCAGTCCGCATGACTAACGCTAGTTAGCCGGCTGACACAAAGGAACACATGCCTCCAGGCACTGCGTAAGGGATTCATCAGCTGTTACACACTTCATACGTTCCCGGAGGCCATGCCTTCTTAGGGGTTTGTCCGTGTAAATTTCACACGCGGTTTTGGGATGCAAGAGTCCTCTTCCTCCAAACTGTTTCCTTTCTCCAGTGACCGGGGTGACCAAGCCTATAGAGGTTTTGGAAACTTAGCTTTCACAACGCACACTGTGATCGTCGGATGACAGGTGGTAAGGTAATATATCATTGCTGTAAGTCTCTCACTCTCTATGCCAGCATCCAACCATGGTAAGAAGTCTGGGGAAGGGGATTTCTCACTGAGCGCCAGAGAGCGCAGCAGAGGGAGTAACTAAGCACAGATACACACACTGACATATTTCAGCAGGCCCCCAGTAGGAAACCAATACTGCCCCCTGCTCAAGTCAATCAATGCTCCCAGCCCCGCGCTTCAACAGGACCAAAGTCTACTGACAGGTTGGGCTGTGAGGAATGAGCCAGTTCCTTTGCAAACCCTGTTGGGATAAGCAGTGATTTTCCTCTTTGAGGAGGTACCAGATTTTGTTTCCACACATGTAAACCCTTTGTTGCAGAAGGAGGGTCATCTGGCCAGGAAAAAGG
Organism: Phoenicopterus ruber ruber; assembly: GCA_009819775.1. Taxonomy (NCBI): domain Eukaryota; kingdom Metazoa; phylum Chordata; class Aves; order Phoenicopteriformes; family Phoenicopteridae; genus Phoenicopterus; species Phoenicopterus ruber. The sequence continues at coordinate 54,882,557 of CM020246.1, forward strand.
CCATCTAGTAAAAGGTCTTGTTTCACTATAAGGAAACCTTAGACTTCACCACCAGCTATTGCAAAGTTACTAGTCGCTGATTAGAGCTGATTTACTGTATATATAGTGTGTTATTCCAGAAGAAAATACCTTTCCAGACAGAGCAAATCCCGCAATTATACAGATGCCAAATTATGAAAAATCATTTATGTGTTTCATGTATTTGCATTTTCAGATTCAGTTTCCAGATATTTGAATTTATGCTGTTATTATAAAGCTCTGGAAATTGCTTTTTGGGGATAGAAATGTTTCATTTTTGACAAAACATTTAAAAATGCTAAGGCTTTTTTTTCTTCAGAAAAATGAAAAGTGGAAAGGGAGAGGAAATTGGAAGCTCAGAGGCAGAAATTTAAAATGTCCGGGTGAATTTAAGACCAAATATATCATATACATACAGACCTGTTCTTGCCTCACTCTATAGGAAAGTGGACAACTGACCACATTTTGTTCTAATGCACTGCAAGGCAAATTGGAAGGTCTGGTCCTGCAGCCTTCATTCAGAGCATGAATCATGCACCTATTTGCATAGATCTGTACGCAGAGACCTGCCAGTGTGGGCAACTCCAAAAGCAACAGCCTCGATGTGTCCTGTCTGCAGCAAGTCCCAGATATTGGGGAGCATGTCTGATTAATTATGTTTGTGATGATACTGAGTTTCCCTGCACAAGCACAAGTGTGCAGACGTCCCAAAAACATAGACCAAGAAGTGTGGCAGTGGGTTACCATTAACAGTGATACTTTTCTGCCAGGATCAGGGAAGCTGGCATGTTTGTAGTATACTTCTCTGGCTAGTGCTGTTCCAGTAAAAGGGAAGATATGTGTCTTACCCTGCCAGCTGGACCGAGTTTATATCTGCTTAGCACCTCTGAGACTGGCACTTGCACAGGGCACACCGCAGCTGAATTGGTCTTTGTGGGTTTACATGGGATATTTGAATGGAAAGTAGTTTTATGCAGGAGGACATTCAGCGAAACAAAAAAACTTACAGCTGAAATACCTGTCTGAGGCCAAACACAACTACTTATTAAAACCATCAGTGATCCATAACTACTCGTTAAATCAAAAAATGTTCAATATTCAAACGTGATTTCAAGACCTGGGTGGTCATTTCCTTTTCTACTTTTTAAAAACAAATTTGAAAGGAGGTTCCAAACCAGAAAGTTTTAAAAAGCAGTGTTTTGCTTTAAAAAGTGTCAAAACAAAAAGTTTGGGTGGCATTATTTTTTAATCTTGAGCAATTTAGTTAATTCAGCACAAAACTGCAAAATACTGTGATTGAGTCATAACGTACGTTTTCAAAGCCAAGAACTATTTAGGTTGAAAATACTTTGCTGAGCTCTACTTCTGCCTTGAAAGAGAAGCCTGCAGCTGTTTCATCGTGAATTATCCATGGAGCACTGACTCCTTCCTTTACCATGCCTAATCAGCCCCAAATTTGCCTTAATCCGTTAGCTTTGTTTGCTCTGTTGTCTGTCTCTGCTTTATCTTGGGAAGGAATAAAGGTGACAGCCCAGCACCAAACAGGGCAGCGACTGTCCTCTTCAATTGCCTGCAAAGCAACTCACAGGGTGGTTCTCCGCTCTGATCAGAGTCCTGTAATGTCCCTAAAACACAAGGAAAGAATTTTTTTAGATCTCCCTTGTGAAAGGAAAACTCTTACATAGGAACTGTTTTTTCAGTCTCCACAGGTGGAAGCTCCTTTGAGGCTATTTTTTTTCTTTTACAAAGCTTTCTTCTCTCCAGGCTGTTAAGGAAAAGAAATACACAGGCCAAAACAAGAACAAAAAATCCCTGCTTGGCTGAGATGACAAACCACAATATCCAGATACGAACCGTCGAAGGAGTCAGAGGGTGGCTGGCAAATATAAATAAATGATAAAAGAATTATTCAGTAAATCTGATTGGAGATTAACAAGCAAGAGAAAACTAGGGGCAGCTTGTGAACTGTTCACTAATCCTAAAAGGGGTTGAAGCTCTCAGGAATGAGGGCAAGTCTCATGGAAGCAGGTAGTTTATATAAGACTCCCCTTCCAGTCCTGCAATTACTTACGACTTACAGCTTGCATTACAGAAGAGTAAATGTTTAGCCTTCATGGCCACAGAGAAGAGTTTGATGACAAGAATGTTAAACCTCAAAGACCAGAAGGCAAATAAAAAATACCCCAGCATTTGTCTTTTGAAACAAAACAAAGAAAGCCCAGCAGTTTTTAAGCTAGACTGAGTAGTGTTCATTCTTTCTGCTGCCTGTATTTTCTACAGCTTCTTCTCAGGCCTGTCAGTTCAACCCTGTACCTCAACCACAACATTTGTAGAAAAGCACAGGGTTAGAACACATGTATGCAATTGGATGCACCCCTGCTTCTCCATGTGGTGGAACAGGTATGCATGGGCTCGGTTCATGCACAGTCCACCTCTCCTGTGGGGAAGGGCAGCGTCATCCCGTTCCCAGCATCTCCTCACATTTTCTGCAGTGGCACTTAAGATGGGTTTAGGTGGCATTTCTAAGACCTGAATTCATGGTCACGTCTAGGTCAGGACTGCTGCCGAAGAGAGTCCTGGATTTTGTCTTTCAGGGTGTCTCAGCATTATGCAGCCAAGCATCTCCAGAAGTAGCCCATGGCTGGTAAATGCAGATGTCCTTGGAAAAAGCCATCCCTGTTAGGAGTGGCCTGAGCATGTGGAAGAGACAGAAATTGCCTTTTGCCTAACAGCCTGTGCTACAGCTGCTAGATGGGAAAGTGCTGTTTGGTCCTGGGCTGGAGGCAGGCTGGGGCATCCAGCAGGAGCTGAGCGGCAAGGCTGAGCGCCGAGAAGACTGAGGCCCTTTGGTGGTCTGTGGGAAATGAATTTTGTCAGGTTTACATCAAAATGGCCTCAGGAAAGCCTCAATGCTTGGTGGAAAATGCAAAACAGCAGTGGAGAGTTAATACTTTCTTTTCCCTGGAGACAAAAAGCCTAGCTCCAGCAACGGAGGCCTTGGTGCAGCATGGATGTGCTGTCGGAGGTGGCACCCAGCCAGTGGTGTGCTCCCCTGCCCCGAGAAAGCTCAGCCTGTCCTGCGGTCCGGGGGGCTGGCAGGCGGCTGGTGCGGGGGTCCGCTGCCACCAGCAAAGCAGGCGTGTTCCTGGGACCTTCCTGCTTGTCGGAGGGAGTTTTCACTGCACCCGCACCCCCACCTCAGCCGTGTGAGTCCACAATGCTGTATGCACTAGGAACTTCTCCGGCTGATCTTATTTTCCCAAGATTTTTAGGTCAAACCCCCCTTTTTATGTTTGTCTTAGGTAAAAAAAACTTTTTTCTGTTCCTACATGTGAGGGCCTGGAAGCCTTAGCTCTTACTCCAGTATAAAATAATACCTAAGGATGTGAATGACTTTAAACATCATGACCCTAACAAATTTGAGGAAGAAGTTCACTCAACAACAAAGGAAACAATATTCCTTAGAAAAGCTGCATTCCCAGAGTTCTCATGGCATCAGAGTGATTGGAAATCAAATTCACATGTCCCTAATTATTTAACAGGAATTCTTAAAATTCCCGCAGGATAAGTAATTTGAAACAACCCACAGAGCTATTTTGCCTGTTTCCCGGGGCAAATTTATGTCATAGTTTGGTTAGTTACAATGTTATCAGCTGCCTCAGAAAAACAGGCTATGCTAATACAACCATTACCTAATTCATGCCTGGAGTCTGATCCTCGAGATTTCTAAGCCTTTTAGTGGTCCCTTGAATGGCCTCTTTGTAACTTTAAACACAGGGACATTTACTGAGGTAGCTGCCATAGTAAGTAAACAGGAAGGTTTATAAGAATAGCCATTTTTGTTTGGCATCCTACCATCTACACAACTGCAGACTTGTGTATAAACACACGGCTACTTTTTCACTCCTAGACGTAAAAACAGAAATTCCCCCACGGACTTCAAGGACACGCTGGGAGACGTGAATGTGGAGGAGGCGAAGGCACCGGTGGAGCCTGATATCGTTGGCGTCTAGAGGAGATGGAGGTGGCAAATACTTTTCCTGCTTTTCATTATTTTTTCTGGGTTTATACCGCTTAGGAAGGCCAGTGGGTGGGGAGCCTGCCCTGCCAAAGGCTGTCTGGGCTCTGGGTGTCTTTCTGCTCCTGACTTTGTACACAGCCTTGGGGCAGGCGATTTCAATCTTCGGTGCCTCAGCTTCCTACTCTCTCCGTAAAGTGCTTACACACGGCCTTAGGAGCTGCAGAGGACAAGAGCTGCTGCCAGCGGTTTCCTCTCGAGCAGCAGCGGGGTCTCACTGACCTCTGCTATGGCCCCAGGGAAGCACGGGGGCACAGCAGGAGTGACTCAGGAGGAAGATGGTGTCAGAGACCATCAAACCAGCCAAATTTCCATCTGCTCTGTGTGTGCTCTGGCTGGTGGAGAGCATTTCGATGTGAACTGGCTGTATTTTCTGCTTCAGGGGCTGCCCTTGACGCCCAGGGCTGGTGCTCCTGGACTCCAGCAGGAGCTGGAACATGCCTCTTCTCTGGTGTGCAGTGTGGCAATGCCTCCAGTGACAGGCACATGCGTTTCACATTAGAAGTGCCAGACTGAGCACTTTGGGACTTTAAAAACAGAAAAAAGCTTCCCCAGATTTGTGGCTGCCATAAGCAGATGACAATGATGGCATCATTTGGTGCCCTGAAGGCCAAGTTGACGTACTTCCCTCACAGGCTCTCTCTAAATGAAGGGCCCCCAGGGAAAATGTAATTTTCCAGCTTGGAGAATCCTGTCTACGGGATCTGAAGCCCTCTATGACCAAAAAATCAGGTCTGCCATTTTTCAAGCTCCTCCCATAGATTGCATGGTGATTTCGGTCAACTGATGAATGGTGCGATCTTGTTGCTGTAGCCCCTGCCCGCCGTCTCCCCTTCCGCTCTTGTTTATATCTCCTTGGTTGCCATGTCTTAATTTTGGCAGGAATATCTCTGGGATAGGGACTGCAGCTGTACATGTTCCTACAAAGTGTCACCATACTTGTAAAGATAGTGAAGTAATGCAAATAAAGGAGTGGGTGGAAATAAATACTATTTATTGGTTATTTACACGTGGCAAATAGAATAGACTAGACAAGGAACTTTTACTGTGCATATGCAAACCTGGCCTGTTTCCTGTTCATAGTTTGAAGACACCCCACTAACTGAGTTCAAGCTTTGCTTGAAATCTTTTATATCTCCATGAGACCTAAAAATTGATGCACATAGAAGTTAGGAGCACAAAATCACTGCAGGATCCCTCTGTAGTTTCTGGAGGCACCACACGAGTGTGCTTTGACCACAGGCAGGCTGAACTGTCCTTTGGGAGCACATCTCTCACTCTATGAGCACTTGGGCTCTATGTCCACAGCAGGAATGTTGGGCCAGGAGGGAGTTTTTACTTACCAGTTGCAAAATCCCAGAGCAGCAATGCTAACTCAGCCTAAACTTTAAATGAAAATTAAAACAAATCCCCTTTGGGATGAGATGGAAATGTCAGCCCAAGGAGGAATCTGTTCTCAGTAAGTTGCAAGCGACCGAAGGAGATACAAGTTGGAATCCAGCCTTGGCTGCACCACACACCATCTGTCAGCCTTGCAGAGCAAAATAAAGGAAAAGCAGAAAGCGTGCGATTATCCTCTCCCTCGCTGGAGAGCCCAGAGGCCAGAGAAGTGGCTTCTCTTCCCTCATACGTTTCTTGAGATGGAAATGACACATACATTTTCCCACACTGGCCATGCCGCGCATTGCTCTCTTGTCCTACTTGCTCTGCCCTTGGCAAGCAGGGACGCAGACTACCAGGCTGGGACCTGAGTGAAAAGGCTCTGTTCCCATGGTTAGAGAGATGGGTTTAGCATATCGCAGGAGAAGGACAAGGGAAAGCAGGGGACGCTGTAGTCGCTCCACCAGGCACCCTGCCGGCAAGATGCTGGGGCTCGCTCCTGCCCTTACGGGCACCCGAGCACCACTGGGACGGAGCGCTATCAGTCAGGCAAGAGCTCTTCCCTCTCCTTCTCCCCCCTGCCCTTGCACATTTTCGTAACCTTGCAAAAGTTCCAGACAACGTCATCTTTAACCTACTGCAGGCAGGGCTTGGGAGCCACGTGAGGGACAGCGAGGGGGACCGTGCTTGATCAGCACACCAGCCCCATGGCCAATGAGTGGGGAGCTGGACTACACTCCCCTACCCGCCACCCCAAAAGGGGTGCAGGAATGTCTCTCCCCTGGCATTGCATTTTGAAAGATGTGTCTGGCAAGACAGCTAGCTGACTTTGGCAGGCACTACCGGCAGCGTGATAATTAATTAAAGCACAGTTGAGAAAAACGTAGTGCAAGCTTACTCCACAGCCAGATCCGTAGCTCACTAGCAGAGCAGGGCATCCTGCTCTCGCCCATATCTCTTTATCTGAAAGAGTAGGCAGCCTGCATTTTGCACTGAAAATATGAGAGCAGGATGAAGAGGAATGAATCCTTGTGCTAATCAGTGAGCAAGGACCTTGTCTGCAAGATAAGGCAACCTGGGAACAGAACAACAAGTCATACCACAGCAATAGAAAGGATAAGCAAGGCAAGACGGCTAAAGGCTATTTTACACAAGGAGGACCCCCTCCTCCAGTTGCCTGTGTGGCACTGAAGACTGAAGGTGCCTCTCTGCAAAACAGAAAAGCGGGCAGGAGGAACTGTTTATTGCAGTCAGAGCTGCAGCCGCTGCACAGCTCCCCGTATTTCTGTGCCTTCAGCTGAACTCTTCCAGGTATCAACAACAGTGAAGTTGCACGGATTGTGTTGCTAAACAGACACCCAGGTGGTTCCTGCTGTCACCTTTCCCATCGCTGCACATTCAGGGAGACTGAAGATAACTACGACACGCAGAGTTTCCTGCAACCGTAGCTCTCACCTGCCTGCATGTCTGCCTGTCACTGGGCTGCCCCTGCCCCTACTGGCAGGTACCTGTGCCCCACGCTCACTGCCGGTGTGCAAAGGCAGGCAATTCTGTGCCACAAAAAGGGCTTGTAAATCAGTGCTGGCGGGACAGGCTTGCCACAGGTCACCCTCAAGCCCCTGGGTGGCTTGATGCCGTGTTGCTCCTTACTCAGAGCACATCAAAGAGGCTGAGCCCAGGACGAGAGGACCTCCACTGTGTGTGAAGCTGTTGCTGTAGCCCAACTAGTCATTATGGACACAAGCAGGGAAGAGTCATTTTTTGTCCCCAAACTGAGGTTTCATTAAAAATGGCTGGTTTTCACAAAAAGAGATTTAAAAAAATATTTCATTGATATCTTTGAACAAACTTAGAGTAGAAGAAAAAGATTCCTTTTTTGTTTCTTTGTTTGAACTTATTAGCACAGAAATCACGTGGAAGCTCACTGTGTCTTTTTGGATTTAATTTCACTTTTTCTTTTCTAGGGGGCAAGAGAAAATTTAAATATTTGTAGGGAGAAAAAAAGACTTCTTACTTCCTTGCATTTCCTAGTCAGAAGGAGAGCAGAACATGTTTTTTGCTTGTTTCTAAGCAGATACTTGTGTTGGAGGACCTCTCATCCAGAAGACCTCTCATCCTGGAAGACCTCTCATCCTCAGCTATCAAATCTTTTATATGAATAGAATTAAAGCAGCACAGGAATTTTCAACGTTAGTGTTAGTCTCACCCTCTCTCTTCCCCCCCTCCCCTTTTGCCCTGTGTTTCAATCTCTCTCTAGAGCATTGCTGTGGAAATGAAACTTTGGTGTTGATTCAGCACTTGCTTGCTGTCGTATGAGGCCAGTGAATTTGCTCGGGGTTTAGCACAGCTGCACCACACAAAACAACGCTGCTCACGTTGTGTTGGAGGCACTTGTGGGCTTGTTTTGACTTTAACCTTCCACATGGTCTGTGGGTGCAAGTACCAGCCCTGTTACGCAACTCCTGTCTCCATTCCTCTAGACTTCCCCCCTGCTCCTTGTTAGAAATAATGTATTTTAGCTCTCAATCTATTACCTTCCACCCATTTTGGAATCCCCGAGTACTATAAATCAGGCTCTGTTTTACAGATGGAGCTTTGCTTTCCCCTGTAGGATTATGTATTTTACAGTGGAAGCAAAACTCAAATCCAGTTAATGATTGCACTAAAGCACATTGAGTTGATGCCATGAAGCTGCTTCTCCACCCAATCATGATTATCTGCAAGGGAAAGAAAGTTTTTATATGTTGGAAAATGTGCTGTGTCAGACTGGTGCAACTGCACATTGTTTAGTGTTCAGGGACACATTCTGCCTTCATGAAGTCCCATCTATTTCAGATTATTTTGCAGCTCGGTTTACAACAGACTTAGGCAACTTGTTCAAGATCTAAGAAACCAGAATTATATCCCCTGCCACTGCCTGTCTTTCATGACTAGAAAATTTTCCTTTAGTGTTTCATTTTTAATTTTTCTTTTTTGTTTTAGGCGGAGACCTTGCATAACTCTTTCAGATTATGTCTTAAAATGAGGCATGGGCATGAGAAGGAACAAAAAACTATGCAAACAAGCATTTTCAGTGTAACAGCTTAGACTTTATTCTGAGTAGTTTGTAAATCTGCTGCCTGCCCTTGCTATTGATGGGTTTGAACTGGAAGTCTGATTGCAACTTGTGGATTAGCAGAGGTTAGCGGGGGCCAGCAGTCCACCCAGGGCTGGCCTGCCAAGCATTGCCACTGCTCTTTTCTACCTGCTTAACCTGATCCTATCAGCAGTTAAAATTACACTAGTTGGCTTCCCACAGTCATATTGTAACAGAAGTTTTTGCTGTGGTAGCCATGGATGTAGCTGTGCAATACAGGAGTCTTCATGCTCTGTTTTGCTCTTACTGGGTTGGTAGCATCACCTGCGATTAAGGTGGCCTGACAGTCTCTGTTACAGCAGCTTGCTTTAAATTGTTTGTTCTTTTAGTTTTCCAAATGTTGCCTGCAGGGACTGGAATTTTCTAGGAAGGATGCCTGAACCTAGATAGAGTCAGGCTGATTTCTAGGGGGGAAATTGCACTATAGAGTTTCAACTAGATCAAGAGAAAATGCATTGCTTAGTCCACACTTGGGGGAAAAGAAAAAACCAACACTATAAGAAAATTCTTGCTATTGTTTTGATGAGAGGGTTTAAGACACTGGTCAGAGGATATGCTTGATGCTTAGCAAGCTGCAGCGCAAACCATATTTTTCCCTGCTCACCCCCCCGCCATCCTGTGTCGCGGAAGGCTGGTGTCTCTCCTTACCCCCAGCCTCCTCACCTCCTATCCCCTGCCTCACTCCCACCCTCTCCCACTGCCTCACAAACTACTTCAGCACGCCTCCGTGACCCTGCTGCCCTGGTTGTCTCAGTTGGAAAGAAAGTCTCAGCACGATCAGTTTGCACCTTCATTAAATTCTTCCAATGCCTTTTGGATATAAATAGGGGCTGGTGGTGGAGGAACTTCAAGTTGTGTCCTGGGGGAGATATATTCTCACTTATAGATGTTACTGGTCTTCTAATGAAATCTAATGTTGCAAAGGTGACCCAGTTCTGCTATGCTTGAGCAAACTCTTATTGAATAGCCTCTCTAGTATGAACCTGGTATATTTTAGTCTCCTAAGGTGCCCGGTCTGAGAAGAATCAGTTACCCTCAAAGTGAACCCCATTTGCTTCATGTTGCAAAACCCAGGGAGTCCTCATTCCCTTTAAGTGTCATAAGCTTCTTTATGAAGCTGGGCCTTTGACAACACACTGCAGTGAAATGAAAACTGGTCTTGATATTAATTTAATATTTCTCTATTACATGTCCTTACATAACTGATCTTTCACCCAGTGGCCACCGACGCAAAGCTGCTTGCAAACCGTATTGCTGAGAGGAGGGCAGAGAGAGTTGAAAAGCTCAAAGAGGCAACTTCGCATTTCTCCAGAGGACAGATGCAATCTCCAGCGAATTAATGACGCTCCAAACTTGTATCCCCTCCAGTGCTGGCAAAAGAAGGTTTCGCCAAAGGTTTTTCAAGGGAACAGCAGAAGGCCCCTTGCAGGTACTGAACTGAAGATGCAGTTAGCAGTTGGTTGCAGGTGCAAAAAGCATGGATGAGAAGGAAGATCTTATCCGAGGCACAGCGGAGCCAGGTCGCCAAAGGGAGGGGAGACCAAGGGGAGAGCGGCGGGGCCGCATCCTGGCTGTGCGGGCAGGGCTGGCGAGGCACAGCGCGGCGGGGAGAGGGCAGAGCCGGGGCAGACGCGGCGGGGCAGAGGGAGCCAGGCCCGAGGGCTCAGAGCGAGGGGTCTGTGCACACCGATGCACGCTGCCTGAGCTCCTGGGTCTCGGCCGTGCCGAGCCGGACCGTGCCGAGCCGAGCCGTGCCATGCCGTGCTCAGCCCGGGGCCGTACTGTGCCGGCGTCGGGCCGCGCCGCCGTCCCGGGGCTGCGCCGTGCGGGGCTGCGCCGCTCCGGGGGCCGCGCCGTGGCGGGGCCCGCCGTGCCCCGGGGCCGGCCAGGGTCGCGGCTCCCCGCGGGAGCGGCTCGGCCCCCCACCCCGCCCGCCCCGGGGCCGCGCCGGCCCCGCCCCGCGGCGCGCGCCCAATGGGTGTGGGGGCTCATTTGCATATTTGCATATTGGCGGGGACATAAGGGCCCGGGGAGGGCTCGGCGGTGGCAGAGGGTTGGGTTGTTTGTCGGTGCCGGGGCACGCCGGCGCTGCTCCCTGAGTGAGTCGTTGCCATTGCATTATTTTGCACTACAGTTGTATTTTTTTTTTTTTTTTTAAAAAACCAAACCCGAAACTTTTTTTTAATTTTTGCACCGCAACTTTTCTGCCGCGGCAGAGCGCAGGGAGAGAGGAGGCGAGATGGGGAGGAAGGCGTTTCTGGCCGCCCTCTGCCTCTGCCTGCGCTGGGTGGCTGCCCTGGGCGCGGCTCCGGCCGACGGTAAGTCCCCGGGGCGGGGGGTGGGGGGCCTGGACGGCGTCCGGAGCACGCGCGGGCGGGGGGTGCAGGGGAGCTGCCGGGCGTGCCTGTTGCATTTGGGGGAGTCTGTGTGCGCGTGCAGGGGAAACGTTGCCGGCGTGGCGGGAGAGGGAGTTTGCAACTTAGCTTTGCAAGGTTCTCCTGGGGATGCTGCGGGGCCTGGGTGGAGTGGGGTGGCCTCGGAAGGCGCTGGAGAGCGATGCTGGGGGGACCTGCATCCTGTTAGGACAGACCCGGAGCCGGTTCCCTGCCCGGAGCACAGGCACAACCTTCCGCGCTGATGGCACGGGCCGTGGAGGCTGGGGACGTGTTTTTTCCCCAGGAGCAAGGTGGCTTCCGAGAGTCCCTTGCTGGAGGTGGATTGGCACAGCGGTAGCGCCCCTCGGCTCCCCGCAGGGCCAGGGCCCTCCGTTGTGCGTGGGAGCCCTGCATCCCGACCTGCTGCGGTTCTTGGTCCGCATTGTCTAAGGGAAGGCTCAGTTTCATCAGTGCCGTGATAATGTGTTTGGGTTGTAGTTGATGCCTTTAATGCAGCAGAATCCATTAAGGAAGAAGTGAACAGAGGGTGTACAGGCTCTGTGAGAGTGTACCTGTTGTACCTACATGTGTGCATAGGCACCCTCCAGGCTAGCAGAAGTGGAACATGTGCAGATGTTGACTACTAGATGTTCACTAATGCTGTCTTGGTTAATCACAACATGATTGCAGCTTTAATGAGCAAAGAGACTAGTTTTAGGAGGCCACTACTCCTGGAACTTACATTAGCAGTGCCCTGTCACAGTCTTACTTTCTTACACTAATCTCCCACATGGAACATCTGTCTTTAAAAGTCCACAGCCTTAGAAGAAAATGTGGCTGTAGCTCTTAGAGCTACTGTGTGATACTAAAATGGAATATGGAAACTGCTGCTTTTTTTACTGTGGGTGCCTTTGTTATTTCCTTTGTGTACAAGGAAGCTGAAGGGAAGTATTCAAAAGTAAGAGGATGGGGTGCTAGGGCACAGCCAAAGGAATGTATTCTCACTTTGAATCCAATTTTGTGCCATCAGAGGCAATCAAAAGCAGTTTTCATCACAGTGTCCAAGTTTCATACAGTAAAATAACTGTCTTCGCAGAGCAAACTTTCATCCCTGTAGGAACTGATTTGCCACAGACTTACTAATGATTGCATTATGTCTCCTTAGGAACAGGTTATATGAAAACAGGTTGTGCGATCATCCTAAAGCTATCCAAGCCTTCAGTCCCACATTACTTCTTGCACACCACAGTAAAAAGATGTTTTGAAGCCATGGAAAATACATGATCCAGCCCTCCAGGAATCCGAAGTATTTAATAAACAACATAGAAAAACATATTCTAGGTGAAGATACCATTGGTGTTCCAGGAAAAGATAAAAACATTACTAAGAATACATTCTGATCTCTATTTTTACCAGTGTAAATCCAGAGTCAGGGGTTACAGCAGATTTACACTGTTGTGTGATGTGAGCTGCTGGCTTTTGCTGCAGCTGTGTTTGGGATGGACCTACCAGGGCAGCTGTGGCATGGCCTTTCCAGAAACAATGCCTTTCTGAGAAGGCACAGAGGTGAGGCTGTCAGGCATCAAAAGTGTGCTGGAGAATAGCATGAGCACTAGCACTCCTAAAAGTTTGCTGGAATCTCTCCTGTGCAGGACGTACTCGCATGGTATGGCTTTCTCATGCATCCTTTCCTCCATATTACTGTAAAGTCTGACAGTGATTGCATTTTATTGTCTTGGGCTAATTCCAGATATCCCAGAGGGACTGATGGATGGCAAGAGCTCTGCTGGATTGAGTTACAAGCCTCCCAGCTGCAGCTGAGTAAGGATCTGTTTGACAGGGAGTGCCTTGGAGAGGGGCGAGCACCCATGTGCACAGTGCGAGATCAGCAGTTTGCCTTCGTTTGGCCAGCTGCAGGACTTGAGCTGGGAGGTCCCTGCTCAGCATCTGCACTTGGGCCCAGTTGCTTTTCAGAGGTGTTGCTCTTCCCATTGACTCTGCCTGGGAAGTGAAGGAGGACGTACTCTCAGGGCTCTGCCATTAAGAAAGAGATAAATAAACTTGAGGTTGTAATTTCTTTACAGCAAAGTTAAACAATAACCTGACTCGTGGGGTAGGTTTCATGGGATTGCAACACACAGTAGTCTACTTTCAGTTTATAGTGTAGATCAAATTAAACAATTAGAATTGCTGTGATACAGCCCCTTTATTACAGCTGACCGTGAGTTTGCTTCAGAACTCATTTAGGAATTCAATATGAACTGATTGATGGATGATCGTAATGCTGGTTTTCAGCTGAGGGAAGAGTTATTCCAGTTAACTCCAGCTGTTTGTGTAAATGTTTGATGTTGCATGCAGGTGTTTGCTGCTGTGAATGTGTGTGTGGGCTTGAGTTTATACAGTCTAGCAATATAATTTCTAATGATCTTTGCACCTAGCTAATAGTATTTTAATTTCTGCATACATAACGATAGGAAATTGTTGTTCATCAAAGATTCTCTTTTTAAAACCAGAGTTCAGGTGCACTGATTCTAGCAAATGCATTATTATCATATTTGGCATCCTGTGTCTGATGTGGGCAGTTTAACTTTTGATTAATATTCCAGATGCTGTTACTTCCTCAAAACTCACATTCTCCACCCAGCTGACCAGTGATAAACAGTTTTCTTCATCAAAATCAGTTGCCAGGTCACCTTGGGCCTGAATTCTCTTGATTAGTGTGTAAACTAATTTGTACAACTAACATGTACTGTGTCTGAATGCTTAGTCAGTGGGATGCTTTCAAAATTGATAGGAGTCCCTAACTGAATGGAGTTTCACAAATTGCAGGTCCCAAATGTCACAAGGTACTGACTCTTTGCAGTTTCTGAGCTTTTTTTTTTGCACTTTTTCTTCCGAGTTCTATGATATTGTCTATACCTTGACATACAGGACATCTTTTTAAAAATATGATAGCTGAGATTATGTAAGTGGAGATGTAAGAAAAGCATCAGAAAGTTTGCAGAGCATGATAAGATGATGGAATTCAGCAATGCAGCCTGTAGGCTGTTAGAAAAGCCAGCTTGGGTCTCAAATTGGTGGCTTAATTCTTAATTCTGCTCCCTTTTCCAGTTCCCGAAATAATCCCTTTGTAGGTCACCTTGCTAACTGAAAGCACATAGCAGTGGTCAGAAAACTTTATTTTGTAACAGGGGCTTGTAGTTGCAACTGCGTGCCTGGAAGCTTTTGCAGTACAGAACACACACCTCTATACCTCTGCTGAACTAAGCCTGGGAAAGTGTGATTTTTAGCAAAAGCATGGATTTGTTTTGTCTACACACTTTTACCTCCAGGTCTGCTTCTCTTCAAGGCCTTGTTGAGAAATGGACTTGCATTCTTGTCACTAAAAACTACTTCAGTGTCTCAGTATGGATGCAAATTAATTTCTTTATTTCTAATTTCTATATCTACATTATGTAAAACCTGATGCAAATTCACGTAAATTTCTATCCACCTTTCAGAAACATGCTGAAGACTCCCCATTTCTGGGTTTTCCCTGGTTTGTTTAATTTGGGTTAAAACACATCATTAACTAAACGGTGGTGAGTGTGTACATTGTCTGCATTTCTTTGGCTTTGTCTAAGGCTGTAAGAATGAGACCCGACTGCTTGACTAGCTCAGTTAGGACATGATTCAAGGAGACTTCTCACTTTAAATCTATGAGGAAAAGGTCTGTGCCAAAAGTCTATGTATGACAAAGTTTAGTTCTAAATATTTTTTTTTAAATAGACCAAGATACTTTGAGGTACAAAAGTACAAGTGGGAAATACTAGTTTTCTGAAGTGATATGCTTTGTATCTTCGCTGCTGCAGTTTTAAAGCATGGTACATACAGATGTACAGTATGTGTGGTGAGTGTGTACGTACTATTACGTACCTCTGTACTGTATTCCTAAAATTCAATGTGCAGAAGGTGGGAGGTGAGGTGGTACTGCAGCATGTGTGCAGCACAACATGAGGTGCAGACAAGTTACCTTATGCTCTGAGCCATACAGAAATTGCAAAGCCAAACTCAGGCAAATTTTGAGGATAGCTTCTTAAAGAGCACAAGCCCCACCACACACACTTCCCTCACCCAGAGGGTATCTTGCTGTTGGGAACTGAGCATATGTGGAGATTAGACAACGTGACACTTTTTGTAAGCATAAAGGATGCTAACAATAATTTCTTCTGACTTTCTAATTCCTTATACAACGAAGCTAAATGAGCAGAGTGGTCTTCTGCTATTTCCCTAACTCATGGGCTGTTGCTTTGCAGCTGCTACTTTCCTGGTCGTGACTGTATCTCAGTGCTCCTATGTCCTTAAATCCCACACAAAGATCTTTAGGCTGAAACACACGAATATTTGTGAAGCACTTCGCACATCTTCAGTGGTAGGTGCCACTATACTGCGGTCTTTCTAAGTTTGTTGCACTTTTCTAAGTGCAACTTGAAGCATGGTGCACTTAGAACTGTAAATTTAGTTTATTACAAGCTTAGTTCCAAAAGAGCTGTGGACTGAACTTACATGCAAATTTGGCATGTGTTTGTAACTGAAAACACACTACAAGACAGGATATCAATTTAATTTAAATTTTGGATGATTATCAGATTGGTTTAATTCAGAAGGGAAATGATAGCCAAGTATGAAAGGAAGCACTATTAGCTAGTGACCAGGTGGACTATTCTTGTTCGCCTTCCTGTGCTGGGCAGGAATATACATAATTGAAAGTCCTTGCATTGTATGCCTTACAGTTGGAAGCTGTTCTTAGCCCTTTCAAGGTTTTACTGATTCACTGCTGAGTGAAAAGTTACAGTTGACATTTAACCAGTCAGCCTTTGGGACTTCTCTTTTTCTGGCTAAAAAGTAAATAGTGTAAGTCTAAATATGTGTTTCAGAAGGGGGTTTTGTACTCTCTCGGTGAGAAAATGAAGTTTCGAATGTGCAAAAATGTAAGAAAGGGGCAACTTCTGAGAAAGATCAGCATTTGGTTAGTCTGGTAAATTTTGCTTTCAGTAGGTAAAGTCTCATATTCACCATTATGTGAATACTTCTATTGGTTTGGAGAAAGGTGTTTTTCATAAACTTTATCCCTTCTTTAGGGGGAAGGAGGCAGGAAGGGGGCCCTCAGTGTAATTATCCTGGATTAGCTAGCTAGCCTAGCGCAGTCAAGGTCAAAACTGAAAGCTGAGCACTGGCTCTGTTCAGTGAACGGTTCTTGTTATTTCCCTGCATGTGCTTTGCTTTTGGCAGGTGAGAAGTCCTGATGAACTCCAGCAATGTTAAGCTGTTGATTGCGGATGACGGCAGTCTCTCTGAGGCTTGTACATGAGCATTTGTTGCCAGCCTATGTGCTGGTTTTCCACCTCAGGCAAGAGGTTAGACCCTGATTTCTGCGGCCCTCCAAGCACAGCAGGAACCTCCCAGACTTTATCCAGCTACCTGAGGGCTGAGTGAGGGCAGGCATAAGTCAGTGCCCCACTGAGCATGGTAGCTTGAATGAGAAGACCAGAAAAACTTAAGTTTTAGAAAAAAATGAATAGTTCACTGTTCATCGCCTCTGAGTGATGCAGCACAACTTTATGGAGAAATACAAATCTACTGGTTATCACAGGAAACCTCTTCTGCAATGGGAAAAAGAAGGGGAGTGGAAATCTGTTCTGCGTGTCCGACGTGAGGTCCTCGCTATGTCCCTTTGCATTCCCTACAGTGGCTTGGAGCCATTCATTCATGTGTGTTTAGGAGTTTGTGAAAGCTTGGTGGTCATGATGCCAGGAAACACAACACTGAGCAGGATAGAGTTGGCCTGAGTTCAGCTGCGCTTGGAAAACAGGCAATCAATATTTGCTAAATGCAAGTTGCCAAAGTAGGGCCTGGTTTTCGAAAAGCATTGGAGTTTAATTCCACAGTTAATTACAGGCTCTGCTGGATATAGAGGTACTTAAGTGTTGAATCAGACATAAAAAGAGGAGGCATTTAAGTTTCTTCCCAGACAAAGGAAGTAGTGAGCATGAAGCCTAAAGTCACTTCTCTGCCTTGGCAGGAACAAAAGGAAAACTTACGTTTTGAAGCTGGAAGCTGGAGGGAGTTCTCTAAGAAGTGATCTTTTCAGGCGGTCACATGCTTTGTTACCACCCGTACATGATCTTCACCCCGCCCCCCTGGATTCAAAATAGCTTCAGGCAGAGGAAGATTTTTTTTTTCAGCAGTGTTGCTTATCAGACGATCTGAAAAAATACTACTTTCAAAATACAAGCTTCTGCTTTGCTAGTTCAGTTTCCTTAATGGTTGTCTGATCTTCTCACCTGCTGTTTTTCTCTGTTGGTAAAAAGTTAAAACTAGCATTTTGTAAAACAGCGGTGACTTTGCAGCTCTTATTTTTAATGCGCTGCAACTACTGGGTGCTATAAAGAGCCTTGTTAGGCAGTGATTAGTGATGAAGTGATGTGGAAGATGTACCACAAAAATATGTAATAGTATGGTAGGAACTTGCTGCTTTCCTGCATGTACTGTCCATGACTGTCCTGTGCAGTTTTCTGCACTGCTGTGGTAATTCAGATTTCATGTTAATAATGTAATGGGGAAAATACTGACTCCTGAAAAGAATTCATACCTCTCTTACAGCTGGCCAGATTCTCACTGTTTTAGCAGGACCTTGGAAGGGGAGCAGTTTTCACCCTTTGATTTCCTCTTTACATGGCCATTGTGGCGCAAAAGGAGCGCTATAGAAAATGAAAAACACGTCCCATTTCTTGACTCTTACTGATACCTCTCCAGCATTGTACCTGTGACTTCTGAACTGTTTGTCCTAATACTCCTAAAACATTGCTGTATATTTCCTATGCTCTTGCATAGCAGAAGCTGAGACCAATTTCGAGGGAATCGAGAGCAAGTTTTCCTTACGGACGCCTGCAGAGCCCGATGAGGATGTCTGCTACCTGGTTCCTGGGCAGGTGGACAGCCTGGCACAGTGCAACTTCAACCATACCAGTAAAACCTTCGTGGTGATTCATGGGTGGACGGTAAGAAGAAAGGGGAGGAATCTCCTTTTAACTGTAGTCCTGATAAACTGTGCTAGATGTGTCAGCTGAGGTGTCTATACACCACAGATAATATGAAGATATCTCCTTGTTTAATTAAATAAAACCCCAACAGGTGACAGGAATGTATGAAAGTTGGGTCCCAAAGCTGGTGGATGCACTGTACAAGAGGGAACCTGATTCAAACGTCGTCGTGGTGGACTGGCTAATTCGAGCTCAGCAGCACTACCCAGTGTCCGCTGCGTACACTAAGCTGGTGGGAAAGGATGTTGCTATGTTTATTGACTGGATGGAGGTAAGACATGTAGTCACATGTCTCACATTGCTGTTTTGTCTCCTAGGATGTTATGTACAATGATGCAGCTGTGTTAATCATCTCCTGTTGGGTAGATGGAGTTAAGACGTTGCAGACAGTACTTTTGCTCAACTGGTAAAATCCCAGCTTTAATTCAATGGTTATCTCTTACACAAGGAGGCCTTTTATAGTTCATTCCAGAAACTTCACCTTGTGGTCTGTGGAGCCCTGTGAATCCACAGTATTTCTGAAGACTCTGAGAGGTAGCTATGAAAGACAGGTTCCTATATATTATACAGCAGCCAGCCCTTGCGAAACAGAAGTCTGCCCTGTCTTTGGGAAATATTTACGAGATCCAGAAACTGGTGGGGAGAGGGTGGCTGAAAACCTTTGATATAATACACAGCCCTGTGTTCTGTCCTTCAGTCTGCATTCCTCTCTATATAAATTTTTGCCGTAAGTTAGTTAACTCAAGCAACGTAGTATGGCACAAAATTATATTAATTGTATTTAGTGTTTCTTTTATTATTTATGGCTCAAAGAAATCTGTTGTGGTTTAACCCCAGATGGTATTCGGATACCACACAGCTGCTCACTCACCCCACTTCTCACCCCCTCCAGTGGGGAGGGGGAGGAGAATTGGAGAGAAAGGAAAACTCATGGGTTGAGATAAAAACAGTTCGCCAGGACAGCAAAGAAAAAGACAATATATTAATAATTCTATATAAGGATAATAGAATATATAAAACAAACGATGCACAACTTCTCACCACCCAACGACCGATACAGCCCGTCCCGAGCAGGGGTATTCCCCCGCCCAGCTATCCCAGAACAGCAAATTCCAGAGAGAGCAGGTGAGGGAACGAACAGTCGAATGAACGAAAAGGCCTGAACGAACAAAAAAAAGGGAAAAGCAGGGAACAAAAAGCAACTAGAAGGGAAGCTTAAGGGAAGTGGCCCACCTGCCAGCCCTCACCCTGGGCATGATGTCTATGGTGTGGAATACTCTTTGGCCAGCTTGGATCAACTATTCTGGCTATACCCCTCCCAAGTTTTTGCACCTGCACATTAGCAAAACCTGGGACACTGCAAAATGTCCTTGATTGTGTAGCAGCAACCTACAACATCAGTGTGCTGTCACTGTTCTTCACCCACTAAATCCAAAACACAGGAGCTGCTGGAGACAAAACCAGCTCCATCCCAGCCTGAACCAGGACAAAATCCCAGTGTTTAGAAAACATTTTCTCTTGTGTCTTCTGATGTTTTCCCACTTGACTTCAATCTTTAAACAAATTGCTCTCTTCTGCAGGAGCAATTCAATTATCCTCTCAACAATGTCCACTTGCTGGGGTACAGTCTAGGTGCTCATGCTGCTGGGATTGCTGGGAGCCTGACCAAGAAGAAGGTGAACAGAATCACTGGTAAGAAAACCTGTAGTTGTAGAATGGAGAGTCCTGTCTCTACCATGCTGAAATACTATGTTCCTCTGGAAAATCACTAGAGTAATTGTTGCTTGTTGGCAGTACTTAGGTTGTGTTCATGCTTTATTGAACCAGCAGGGCTGATATTTCTGTAGAGGAACTGGAAAAGGTTCTGAAAAGAACAAGAAAGGTGGTGGGTGAGAAGCCTTGATCTGCTTCTGCACAAGAAATGAGTGAGTAGGCATGGATTCATCAGTCATGAAAAGAGACTAGTTGGGAGGGATGTGATTGAGACTGGCCAAATCCATGGCTTGGAGAAGGTCACAGTATCTCTTGCAGCAGGAGAACTTCAGCTGGTTGTCTTCATCCAGGTGGTCATCCCTTGCAGCTGGTGGGAGCTGTTCAAAAAGAATAGGAGGTAGATTCTCCTGCAGCGGGTGTAGTACCTGCAGAGCTCTTTGCTGTGGGATGCTGTGGATGCAAGAAGTTTATACGAGTTCAGAGGGAGACTGGACAGATAATCAGAAGAGGTCCACTGTGGGTTACTAAAAAACCCTCATCCTAACAGGCTCAAGTAATATTCTAGGCTGAAAATAATACTGGGAGAGTTTTGGGAAGGGGAGGGAAGTATACATATGCTTGCCCTGTTCCTATGCATTCTTAGATGTCTGCTTAGTGTGATTTTTGGAGGCTGAGAGGTGTGCTAGACAAGGCAGAGTGCGTGGCCACTCTGGGGCTGGTTTACAGCCCAGCACCTGGAGAGCTGAGCCCCTAGCACTGATCTTAGTGACAAAGGAAATGCCAACATCAGCAAATGAGGCTAAGAAAATCACTCATCTGTGGTGTCTTCACTGCTGAGAGAGCTTGGGAGCTCCCTTCCTCCTGGCACCCTTTGCACCTTCACTTGAGCCTGGTTTGTGATCCCAGATCCACAGGCATGCTGGGGCGTGCGCTAGGCAGCAGTCCCATCAGGAAAGGCTAAGTCCTAAGAGGTGGCAGATTAAAATCAGGAGGCCAAAGCAGTAGTCTCTCTGCCCTTCCTTTGTCTCAGCTGCGGCTTTGTTGCTTTCACTGAGGCTGCCAAATCACTTGAGTACCAGTAGCTTTCTGTTACACCTCCACGGTTGCCCTCAGTGCCCAGGATGAACCTTTTCCTGGGAAAGTGGCATCACCTTTGAACACAGGGAGCAATGAGATGTGGTCCCTGAAGTCCTCACAGTAGGGGGGGAGGCAGCTCAGACTGGGTGAGGCTAGGCAGGAGTGGGCAACCCACGTGCCTGTCCCCAACTGAGGGCTGCAGAAAAGACATGTCCCTTCAGCTCTGCCTTCAGCAATCTGTCAAGTAGTCGTCTGGATTCAAGAGAGAGTACTTGTTCACTGGCAGAATAGTTCTGGGTGGTTTTGATGTCAGTGTTGCTGCAGCTTGACAGTTTACCATAATAATCCCCTTCCCCTTAGGCATGTAGACAGTGAAGCTCTTGTTATGTTTCCCACTTGTTCCCCTAGCAGGGAGTTAGCAGCAAGACATTTTCCACACTTCAGACACTTCAGATAGAAATTTTACAATTCTTGACAAGAGAGGAAGACATTGAGAAAATATTTACTAGCTTGTTTCTTCCATCCACTGGAAATGCTACAGCTGTGAGGAAGTTATCTGGGCTTCTTTATGTATATTTATATACACCTTATTTTTTTAAACAGTGACTGCATTTCAAGGTAGTGTATTTGATTCTCCTGTATACATGAATGCTACTTAAATGATCCCACTGTAATGTCTGCAGTGACACCAACACCATATGCAATACTCCAGCTCAATGTGGTAGTTGAGTTTGGCATTTGTTATCATTGTCAGTGTCTTTGGCAGACAATCTCAGTTTTTCTTTATGGCTTGCCCCATAAAGGGCTGGATCCAGCTGGTCCTACCTTTGAGTATGCTGATGCCCTCACTCGCCTCTCCCCGGATGATGCTGACTTTGTGGATGTCCTGCACACCTACACTCGAGGCTCTCCAGACCGCAGCATTGGGATCCAGAAGCCTGTTGGACACATTGATATTTATCCTAATGGTGGAGGTTTCCAGCCAGGTTGCAACTTGGGAGAAGCACTCCGTCTGATTGCTGAAAAAGGCTTTGCAGGTGAGGCTGCTCTGAAACAAACAGTATAACATAGAAGGGGAGATCTTCAATAGCCTGCAGGTTTCCTGCAAGCAGAGATGGTTTTGAGGGGTGCAGGAAGTTGTTCTTTTGAGTGCTCTTAAAAGTCACCCTATAAAGCCTGGCTCTGGCTTAGTGGATTGTGCCTGTCGACAGCATTACTTAGGGTTTATATCATTATATGCATGTGTGTATCCATATTACACATTTTCATTTTTTCAAGATGTGGATCAGCTGGTGAAATGCTCCCATGAACGATCCATCCACCTCTTCATTGACTCCCTCCTGTATGAAGAAAAGCCCAGCATGGCCTATCGCTGCAACACAAAGGAGGCCTTTGAGAAGGGTCTCTGCCTGAGCTGCCGGAAGAACCGCTGCAACAATTTGGGTTACAAGGTCAACAGAGTGAGAACGAAGAGAAACACCAAAATGTACTTGAAGACCCGTGCTCAGATGCCCTATAAAGGTAGGTCCTCCTTGCTTACTGATGAGCAAGACTGGTACTTTTACTCAGCTGTGTGTCAGGGTGGGTGCATGCTGCAGATGCCGATATTGCTGCTTTGGTGCCTGTGGTGAGCAGGGGTGAAGCTTGCCTGCAGTTTGCCATTAAGCGCAAGCTAAAGTGCAGTCTCAGAAAAACAGTGTCATCTTACTGAAGGTGTGGAGCAGAATACAAAACGGAAGGTATTTTGTAACAAGTTTCTAAGTAGCAAAATTAAGATTTACTGTGGCCTGGTCACTTGGAACAGCTGAGTCTTCCAAATTTTTGTAGTATTTTTCATCCAAGAATTTTTCCTACTGCTGGGAAAATAATCAGCAGAACTCAGCCTGATGAGCAACTTCTTTAAAGATGTGCAACCATCAGACTTGTGTCTTTTCGTAGTGCACTTGCCAGAGGAGCACCAGCCCCTGTTAAAGTATCACAGTACTTCTTGATTCCCATTGCCACAGGGGTAGGTCTGAGAAGGACACTGCCAGAAAGAACTGGAAGGCTTTCAGCTAGGGAAATAGCTTCTGAGTTGGATTTTACTACTTTATTTTTTTTACCTCCCTAGCTTTGACTGTACCACATGGTATGCTCATTGTGTGCATTGTGTGATGGACCAGGAATCAGAGGGCACATTCCTGCAGTGTTAGAACAGCTGCAAGACTAGTGTTTTTTTGGCGTTTGGTGCTTAATCTGCATTGTCAGTGGGTTGGATTTTTTTACCAAGGCTCCTGTATGAGGAGGGCACAGCTCACTTGTTTCAAATAAAGGACAGCAAATCTTACACATTTATAACAGGTTTAAAGGCAATACTGCAGATTCTGGGGTTATTATGGTGGCAATCAACTTAAATGCAGAGTTTAGTTGCAAGAACTGCAAAGGTGTGTTTTAATCATGATTCCCTTGCATCCTAATCTTTACCTCCTCACAAGAGTAGTTCCCTGGATACCTGCAGGGAGCTAAATTCTTCAGTTTAGTGATGTTGGCATATTCCAGCCTAGGATTTGCATAAGGGTTTTTGGGTGTTTTTTTTCACCAGCAGAGGTTGAATTTTTTCCTAATGGCTTTTTGTGTTCTTCCAGTCTTTCATTACCAGGTCAAGATCCATTTCTTTGGAAAGACTAATACAACCAAGACAAACCAGCCATTCCTGATCTCTCTCTATGGCACTCTAGATGAGAGTGAGAACATTGCTTTTACACTGTGAGTAGCTACAGAAACAACTGCAATGTACTGTTGAGTCTACCTAAATCTGTTAAAGCCCCAGCTGAAAAACTTGTTCTAGCTCCAGCTGCAGAAATCTTACCGGGTCCCAGAATCTGCCCTTCCCCTTGATCAAGGGGACACATCCACTGCTGAAGCTGATGATCTAAGCTCTATGAGAGCTGTTCTTGATAAGAGATCTGAAATATGGAAATGTGAAGTCTGACCTGTGGCTCAGCCTAATAAGAATTTTTCTGGTGTGACAGGTTTCTTTGTTTTCTTTTCAGTATCTTTATGCCATGTTCTAGCTGTGTTAAAGCTCCTTAAAAACAGACTGCAGCCTCGAGTTAATTGTCTGATGGGTCTGAAGGCCTCAGTGGAGAAGCTGAGGGAGACATGGGATTTGCTTCCACAGCTCTGCAAATAAGCAGAAGTCTGTGCTTACATCCCTGCACGTGGGCTAGCAGGGAATGGGGCTGGAAAGCACAAAGTCTGTTTTCTACCCTGGGGAACCTAAACTGTTCCTGGCTGGTGCTTGTCTGGCTTCTCTGAGGGCCACCAGCACTGGAGAAGACACTGCTTGCCCGGCAGTCTGTCCCAGGATTTTACTAGCTTTGCTGCAGAAAGCTTTTCCTTGTGCCTCTACAAAAGCCTAAGTTGTTTTTTCCTCATTCCATCCACCAGCTCTATGGAGAAGGTTGCTTCCTTCTCTGAAGTACATAAAGTCCTGGTTCTCTTTCCCCTTAATTTTCTTTATCCGTCCAACAGTTCCCATTTTTTGTTTCTTTTTCCTTATTCCCCTCTCCACAGGCCTGAAGTCTCCTCAAACAAGACCTTCTCCTTCCTGATTTACACAGAGGTGGACATTGGTGACCTGCTTATGCTGAAGCTGCAGTGGGAGAAAGACACCTTCTTCAGCTGGTCAGACTGGTGGACTCCTTTTACATTCGACATCCAGAGAGTCAGAGTGAAGTCAGGAGAAACTCAGAAAAAGTAACTTGTTTTGTTTTTTATAAGCTATATTAGTTTTAACTGACATTTTTTCCTGATTCCTGGTATCTCGCAGGGCGGGACAAAACATGGAAAGCAGTTACAAATGGGTGCAGCACTGATAATCAGGGCTCCAGTGGCACCAAACTGGCATTCATGTCAGCCAGGTTCAGTTGTTTGCTTCCACTAAGATCTGCAATCTGTAGTTTTACTCCCACAATTTGTTTGCATACCACTGTCCCATGTGCCTCAGGTTATAGTATGCAGGAGAGGATCTCTGTGAACCAGCATCTCTGATTGTATTTGCAGTTCCTCTCCTTTCTCTTGCTGGACATTTGCATAGGTTTTCTTGCGAAGAGCATGCTTAGGAAGAGATTTTTAGAAACCCTTCGAAAAGTGTGTTTGCACAAGAAATCATTGCTTTGTTAAGCTGGATTTTCTTAGGAGTTGAATACCTGAGTGGTGGGTGAAAACTGAAACGCATGACTGTTGCAAGACATTGCTCATGCATGAATGTTAAAACAGCGAAGTCAGAACAGAACTGCTTTGACCTGAATCTTTTGAAATACTCATTTTCACTAGACAAGAGATCTGTTAGCAGAAAATGGACCCAGAACAGAGTATACATGTCCTATGTACGGTATTGTGAGTAATATGTTCCTCTTCTGAATAAACAAGGCAGTCACTTGATCAAAGAACAGTTATCAGAGCTGAACAAATATAGGGGTGGGGAAAGTACTGATAAATAGAAAAGCAACTGCTCAGCTTTGCTGGAATTGGCAACCTGCTTTATTTGCAAACATTTGAGGGAGTAAGGCTTTCTTCCAAGATCATTCACTTGACAAAAAAGTCACACAAGGACTGATATTAAGTAAAGATCCAAGAGACTTTGATAGAGCTTCTGCTGTCTTAGCCACAAGAAGATTTTATGCAAAGGACCAGTGACAGTTACAGCTACAGTTTGAGGTCCATGCGTAATGCATTTACCAGTTTTTCTTGCACAGTGTTTCTTTTGTCAGAATTCTCTTTTAAAAATAATTTTCTCACGGGCTTATAAAGTAGTAGCACCCCACATGACAAAGTATAAAGACTGCTTCCTAGCACCAGTCTTGTTCCTGCGGTTAAAAAGAGACATCTGGCTCAGTCATGTGATTGTCCAATATTTATTCCACAGGGTGGTGTTCTGTTCTCGAGATGGCACCTCACGTCTCAGTAAGGGAGAAGAGGCAGCAATATTCGTGAAATGCTTGGAGCAGCCCGTCAACAGGAAGAGAGGGGGGTATGAGTGATCACTATTGTTTCTGGGTTGGGGGAAACTTGAACGGTAGTAGGAGGATCTAATAAAACTTCCTGATTTAGTTGGCTTGTGCACTAGTCTTCTCAAGGCTTCAGAAGCATCACAACTCAGACTAACCTGAGGTTTGCTTATGGCAGCTTTGGCAGCTTAAAAACCCCTAATTTGGTTCTCTGCTAACCATCACCTTGTGTGGTTGTTAGCATGTCTGAAAAGCAAGTACCAGTCACTGCCTCTCACTTTCACACAGTGGCCAAGTATAAATGACTGTTAGAGAGGGTTTACAGACAAGGCACTGACACAAAGAGGGACGCATGCCTCTATCTAAAGATGCCCTACATTTACCCTTAATTGAAGAACGCCAAACATCCATACTGAGTGAGTCCAGAGCCCGCCCTCCTCACTGGCCAGCAGCAGATTCAGAGGCTGGTACAGAAACTGAGCAGGCATATGCAGGTGCTCTCCCTGGCACACTGCTTTTTGCTGGGAACCGTCAGGTGAGTGACTTCTGCAGATTTGCGTCTCTGATTTGGATCAGAGATTGAGTCTTTGTGTTTAATAGCCCTTGGTGCACTTCAGTTTTTTTTATCAATAATTTTTCTGACCCAGAGTAAACTTCCAAATGTGGGGCCAGCTTTATTTGGACTTTATCCACTAAAGTTTGAGCTGGAGAAGCGGTTATATTTATTTTAGTGCAATTGCTGTGTGTGAAAGGTCTCATGGGGACACTTCTAGACTGAGATCTAGTACTGCATAAAAAGGCACATGTGCTGACCTTCGTTCCAGGGCAATGACCTGGGGAAGCCTTGAGAGCTTTGTGTGTATCTGATGTGTAAAATCAAATAGCAGCTGGGAAAAGCCTAAGCACATCTCAAAAATAAGACAAAAAGGGGCAAGAATCTTACATCTTCCTCTTTACCTTATCTTTTTTTTTTCCTCCCACAGTGCCAAGAAAGCCTCTAAAGAAAATTCTGCTCATGAATCTGCTTAAGTGACAAGAATGAAGATTTTTCCACACTGGGGAGGAGGAGAGTCTGTTCATCCCTGTGGACTGGATGTTCAGAACCCAATATATAGAAATATTTATCCGCTGCTGGCTTTTTGCCTGCTATTCCTAGCTATCTTAGGAGACTTCTTGTAAGGAAGTCTCAGCATTCAAAGTTACTAACCATAAAGATACATTATCCAGAGAGTTTAAAAAAAAAAAAAAAGAAACCTGCAAAACAACTTGCCAAAGGCTTGAGTGCTGGGAAGGAATAAGTAATTTTGCTTAATCATGGTGCCTTGTGACAAGGTTTCTTGACATTACATCCTCTATAGCAATTTTCTAGTATTTATTGAAAAGAAGCAAAGCCCTGTACCTGGCTTTTTTTCTTTTCAGGAGTCTTCTGAAACTGGACAGGATTTTTCAGGCTTGGCTAACTGAATTTTCAGACAGTTCAGTGGCTAGAGTTCATTGTCTTCAAGTGTGTGTTTAGCAAATGAGTAGGTTTCTCATGTGAAAAAACACCTTTGCTGTGTGTATTACTAAAAGGTGTCAGGGACTGACTTAATATGGGGATGAATTTTCTTGTTTGTGGTTATGAATGTGTTTTACTGGGGGTAGATGCCAGTGCTGCTTAGCAATAGGTATGATCTGTTAAGCTATATACTTTGGTGCAGCTTACCCTGGAATAAATAGCAGTTGTAGGAGAAGACAGCAATACCAGTGTCCTATGCAGACATTCAACTTTTCATTTGTGCTTTCATTCCTTGAAAACGAAACCATCTAGCCTCCAACACTGTGTGAATAAGGAACTGCAAAGGAATTGAGCTACCAGAAACCGCAGGAAACAGATTTTTTTTTTTTTTTTTTTTTTTTCCTTTTTTCCCACCACTTGCTTGCATCCCATATGCCAAAACTGTGACAGTTTCTCTGCTTTTTGACACCAAATGTCAGTCATGCAGCTGAGTGGCTGCTGTATGCAGTCTTTGGTGCAAGTAAACTGACTTGACAGGTGACAAGCATGCTCATAGTTCCCTGTATTGGAATTGTGACTGCCAGTGACCCACCTCAGTTTGTTGCTTGACTGATACAGTGCTAGATCCTAGGAGCTGCTTGGTTTTCTGACATGAGGTGGAATTCAGCAAGGAGCAGGAGCTGTGACAGTTAAAAGGAGCGTGATTGTGTGATGCACAAGAATGAATGCTCTGAAAAACACTTGAATTAGACATGCTACAAGTTGCCAAAAATAGATATATTAAAGGCATTCTGCTTCCCATTTAAGTATCACATAATTTTTCTAGTGCTCTGAAAGGTTCAATAGCCCTCTCAGCTTTCTGGAAGATAAAATACTGGGGAGGCAGAAGGGCTTGAAGGTAGACACTTGGAGAAGTGTAATGTGAGCTATTGATGCTGATTTTTGTAGTGTTTTCCTGCATGTGCAAGACAGTGTGGAGGTGGTGATTTCTCCAGTATCATCCCATCTTGAAAGCAAAACCAACATGTATGTGTTTATGTGCACAGTTGTGTGTGGTGTTTTTTTTTTTCCCAGCCACGGCTGCTACTATATTTGGGGATAAAAGTCTTAAACAGTGCAATATGTTGGAATATTAATAACTCTGAAATTGCTCACATTTCATTTCCTAACCCTTAAACTACAGCAGAGATGTGATGAGTCACTGAGGGTGGGGTTGAGTATTGAGCCACTGCATTTGAGACCTCTAAAAATAAATATAATGATTTATTCCCTATAGACTTCACATTTTGTTGCAATTTTCTCTTAAGAGTTAAGTTCTTTGGAAATAAAGTGTCTGAACAGGTGTGCTCTTAATACAGAGGTTCAAATACAAACACATACAGAACTTGGATAAAAATAGTGAAGGTTCTTGTACATGAGGACACATGATTTAGCTTTGGATGTTATTTATTAGCTGTAAATAAGATATTTATGTGTGTAAAGGTAGTTTGTATATATTGCTAAAGTTGCTGACAGTCTCTACATTAATACAGTTGTGTCATATTAATCCTGTATATAGCTTTCAGAGAGATTTTTATCAACAAACCACTTACACTGCATTATTTCCTGTGTGGTTAATACATTTTTTAAAAAAGAAAGCTCCTCAGTTTTGTACAGAATGGAAACCTATGGTTTTAATAAAATTCTCAAACTGATGCCAAAGTCACTAGTTTCCTTTTGATGAAACAATCTGCTGTATGTCTTTTATGTGAAGGCCACAGCCTTTTACTTGGATTCTGGGGTGAAAAGATGGGGTAAGATTTTTTTTTTTTTTTTAAAAAAGCAAAGTGTGATTTCCCCCTCCTCTTCCCGCCCTTTCCTTTGGGGAAATGCAAAAATCGCATATCAAGACATCAAGGAATCACTGTGCCAGTGAGTATCCCCCTTAGTAAGAGAAATAGCTGGTCACCTGCAGTTTGTGGTTTTTAAGTTTGATGCCCTTTAAAGAACTGCCCTTGCTTCAACAGGCTCATTTCCTCTTTTTTGGCAAATGTCAGAACTATGCTTCTGCTCCTCCCTGTACCAAAATAGACAGGTACAGGAGGCAAGCACCAATCCCTTACCACTACTACTGTTTAAGGGCGTAACAGTGGAAGAAATCATTGACCCATGTGCTGTGGGCACAGCTGAGCGCAAGAGTGGTTGTCACGAGGACAGTTTGCTCTGTGTGATACACAGCAAGGCTCTACCAAGGCCCTTGGAAGGGGATTGCCAGAATTAAGGAAAGTTGTAGTGATGTGCATGTGGGGGACAATATTAGGAGTATTTAGAGCAGCTCTGAGTTGGCTTGAGAGACTCTGCTTCTAACACTTGTACTTGGTCAAAGAGTCCGCTCTTTGAGAGCGGAGCATCACTCCTTGTGAAAGCAGAGGGGAGGTATGCAATGGAAAATGGATGGGCACCAAGGCAAAGGATGAATGGAGGCAGAGGGATGAAAGAGGGAAGTGGAGGAACTGAAGGTGGAAGGGAAGTGGGGTAGGGAATATCCTGGGGGAATGACTAGGAGAAGGAATATGGGAGGAACACAATCTGAAGAGAGGGAATGCGTGGAAATGCTGGCAGCAGGTGTTCTAAGGACTCTGCTGCTTGCTTTCCCTGTGTCAGCAGCTGGGTTGGGGGATGGGACGGACTCCTACAGTTGTACAAGACAAGGCCTGCGACCACATCTCCTAAAAACACTGTGATACTACTACTCTTTTAAAGCCACAGCGATCTCACTATACTAAAAACATTTTTAGGTAAAGCAGAGAAATATTTTTTGCTGCAGGGACTCCCCTGTGAGCCTTCAGAGCCATCCCTGGCCTCGTTACTGTTGCATCTTGTTCTGCAATGCCCAGCCACAGCAGGAAAGGGGATGATCCCTGCTCACCCTGCCAACTGTCTCTGGAGAGCGCTATGAGGGGGATAGACTGTCCCATGGGTAACCAACAGGCAGAAAGAGCCATTCTTGGCTGGAAACAAAGGGTGAAGAAGGGTTTCGGCCAATGTACCTGCAAGGCACGGAAGTCCTGACTCAAGTGCCTACTGCCTAGATTTTATTCCTACATATTTCATTCTGAGAAATATTTGGAACCAGCAATGAACGTACTGTCTGTAGGTGTCTCCATACTCAATTAGCAGTTTGGTAGTTAGTTGATTTGACTCCCCTGCTGAGGCACCATGTTATTCATAGGTGCCTGAAATGCGTCACCTGATTTCACATCAGGGGGCACACGCTTTAAACATTAGATTGCAGGGGGCAAGAATAATAGCTTATCATCTGAAGTCCAAGATTAGTTCCTCTATAAAAGCTACGAAAGCACTCAATTGATTCAGCGTTGAGAAAACTGTTCCTCTTTCCACATCTGTAAAGTGGGTGGTTGATTTCCACAAGCCTTGAAATCATGAAGGCCTGTATAAATCCCACATCTTTGTATACCAATGCTTTTTTTTCCATCACAAACTATGATGACTAGCTATGGAATATGCTTTTCTCCCTTCAGATATAGTTGTGTGTCTGCTTCTTTCTGTGTGTTGTGAACAAAATGTCAGAAGCTTGCTGCTTTGGATGAGCAAGACATTGCAAATGTGTTGTTTCTAAAGCTGGTCAAAACCACATATTGAAAACGAATTTTCAACAAAAGGGAAGAATTAAAGTAGCTGTAGTATTTTCCTTTTTGTTTACAGCTGTCAATGCAGGGCTGTCCATATTCTGACTCTGTCAATTCAAACACAGCAATATTAAAATCCTCAGGTCCAAGGGGACCAATCCAACTGCCACCAAGTTATCATTCAGGAAAGAAATTTGCAGCTTCTCTTGCTGCCTCTTTCCAGAAGAGTCTTCTAGTCTAATGTTTTTTGTAGCAGATCTGGAAAGTCACCAGGTTACACATAAACAAATAAAGGGATTAGCATTCTCCTGTGACTGAAGGAGAACAAGGAAATGAGAAGAGGAAGGGAAGGGAACCATTTGGCAGAACATCCCATGTGGAGCTTGTCTCAACAATGCCTTTATATCCGTGTGTGGTGCTATCTCTGCTCAGCAATGCTCAGGATGCTTCCCTAAATCATTTTGAGTTAGCTCAGCCAGAACAATGCATCCACATCAGAAAAGCAAATGCTAAACAGGGACCTCTTTGGGTGTAGCAGGTGCTAGTGTGTGGGTGCAGTGTATGTCCAATGATGTAATCTCCCAACCGTTGATGTCAGATAAACAGTGTTCTTCATTGTAGGCCCTTCCTGTGGGAAGTAACCTGATATCGTTAGTCTTGCTTCTCGCCAATGACTCTGGAGAGTCTCTGTTACTGTTCATCACCCCACCATGTCGAACCACGCGGTGAGCAGTGAGACAGCCTGGCTGGCCATGTGTTTGCTCTCAAAAGCGCCAGGAAGTGAGGACATGTCTCATGTAGCTCCACCTACCAAAGGTTTTTTTACCCAAAATTAGTTGTAAACCTGGAATCTTCTAAGTAGTGAAACAAAGACACTCCCAAATAGAGATAACTGCCAGTGCCAGCTTCACTTCTTCATATGCACAGGCGCTCCATGGAAATTAGGAGCAGTAGGAACAGATTCCCATGCTAGAACAGGTTGAAAAGATGCTAAGAATAGCCACACTTTTTTCAAAAGAAGCATTAACAAAAAGACTCCATAAAGTTTCCTTGCCAGGTCCTCAGGCTTTGGTGAGGCCCTTGCTTCCTTCCTGTGGTATGCTGCATTCAGGAACTTTTGGGGTTTCCTCCTGCAGCCTGGGAAGCTGTTGCTGCACAAGGCTCCCTTAACCCTTGGGATTAAAAACCTCTCCCATGGCTGACTCTGGATGTGAGGAGAGGGCTACCAGGCTTGTGCTCTTGGTGAAAAGGCCAACTCTGCCCTCACAGTGTGAGGCCTGATCAAAACCCTACTGAGGCTGGGAAAAGTCTTTTTGTTGACAATGTGGGCTCTTGAGTGCTTTCCTAACACCTGGCATGTTTTAAAATGAAAGCACAGCTCAAGCTTTCTTGCCTTTGCTCATCTTATGCATCATTACCAAACTGAGTGCATACAATATCATGATCTACTCAGGCACTAGGTTAAATACCAGCTCTGGATGACTTCTCATAAATATTCCCACCATCTCTTTGCCAGTACAGACTTGCTTATCTACAGGATGCCAGAGTAAACAGCATAATTGCAGTGATGTAACTAGCACCCAATTAAAATTAAAAAGAAAAATATAGAGAGCGAGAGAGACAAAGACATGGTAATACCTCGTTTAACATCTAGGGGCTCCTGTAGGAGGGTATGAGACTAAGACAATCCCAAGCAAACCCCCCTGTTTGCCTTGGCCTTCTTGCTGGCAGGCCAGACGTTCCCATGGGCAATGGGAGCCATCTCAGGGATGCTATCATGTAACTCCAGCTCACTGCTCTTTGTGGCACACTAGCCCCATGTCTCAGGTGGTATGCCCCTTCCAGACCCTTGCTGGGTCTTGCTCTGAAGCCAGGCATGGTCACACACATTCTTAAATTCCTCACTGCTGCCAAGCTACAAAATGGGAAAAAGCATAGCTAGAGTATTTCTTGACCTGTAGCAGGGAGGTTCAGCAGCCAGGAGGCCTGACAGAAGTCTAAATTTTGGAGCATTATGTTACATGTCAGTGTCAATTTTGAGAGAAATCAAAACCAAACCAAACCAAAACAAAAAGCATAAAGAAAGAGCAGAAAAGTCTAAGAGGCAAGAGGGAAGGGAAGGTCTTTGGTGTTGCAGCAGGCTGTACAGTACTGTGCTGTAATGTAGTGAATTCAGCCATAACAAGACTAGCACAGTAAAGCTGTTAAGCATTCCCTTGATTTTAAATACACATGCTCCTGACATCAAGAAAATGGAAGTGTGCACCTGAGGCTAGGTATACACTTAAGTGCTTTACACCCTGTTGGTATCTATTAAAAATGTGTCATCCATAACAAACCAATCCTAAAGAAAAGTATATAAAGACCCATTATAGAAAGATCACCCAGATTACAGAATGAAAAGCAAGATCTAAATAAAGGTTAAAAAGTAGAAGTACATATTCAGCAAGAAGAATAAATTAAGAGGAAGAGGAAAAGCAAGGAAGAAGAGTTCTGCCTTAGCAAATTATTCCACCCAGAACACCCACCCACATATTCTTGAATGTAATCGAGCTATTATTTATATATGACTAATTTTTCCCCCTTTTAAATGTATTTATAACGCAGACACAAAATTAAGCCAAATTTTCTTGTTTATCTTGGCAAAATTTTGCCCTTTGCTTGCAAGGTTTTTTGGTACAAGGGTAAAAAGTAGATCTTAATTTCTCTGATTCTCCCTGAGAATAGTAAGAAAGGCTTCTACAGGTATATCAGTCAGAAAAGGAAGGTCAAAGGAAGCATACCCTTCCTGATGAGCAAGGCTGGCAAACTGGTAAAAGTGGATGAGGAGAAGGCTGAGGTACTCAACAACATTTTTGCCTTAGTCTTCACTGGCAATGTCTCTTCCCACACCTCTCGAGTGGATGGACCACAAGATGGGGACTGGGGGAGCAAAGTCTCTCCCACTGTAAGAGAAGATCAGGTTTGTGACCACCTGAGGAGCTTGAACATACATAAGTCTATGGGACCTGACAAGATGCATCCCAGGGTCCTGAGGGAATTGGCTGATGTAGTTGCCAAGCCACTCACCATGATATTTGAAAAGTCATGCCGGTCAGGTGAAGTCCCTGGGGACTGGAAAAAGGGAAACATTGCACCCATTTTTCAAAAGGGTAGGAAGGAGGACCCCGGAAACTACTGACCTGTCAGCCTCACCTCTATGACTGGGAAGATCATGGAGCAGATCCTCCTAGAAGCTATGCTGAGGCATATGGAGGACAGAGAGGTGACTGGAGGCAGCCAGCACGGCTTCACCAAGGGCAAGTCCTGCCTGACGAACCTAGTGGCCTTCTACGATGGAGTGACTACATCAGTGGACAAGGGAAGAGGTATGGAAGTCGTCTTCTTCTGGACTTCGGTAAGGCCTTTGGCACTGTCCCCCCAACATCCTTCTTTCTAAATTGGAGAGACATGGATTTAACGGGTGGACTGTTTGGTGGATGAGGAACTGGTTGGATGGTCACATCCAGAGGGTAGTGGTCAATGGCTCAACGTCCAGATGGAGATCGGTAACAAGTGGTGTCCCTCAGGGGTCCGTATTGGGACCACTACTGCTTAATATCTTCATCAATGACATAGACAGTGGGATCGAGTGCACCCTCAGCAAATTTGCAGACGACGCCAAGCTGAGTGGTGCGGTGGACACACCTGAGGGATGGGATGTCATCCAGAGGGACCTGGACAAGCTCGAGAAGTGGGCCTGGGTGAACCTCATGAAATTCAACAAGGCCAAGTGCAAGGTCCTGCACCTGAGTTGGGGCAACCCCCAGTATCAAAACAGGCTGAGGGATGAAGGTATTGAGAGCAGCCCTTCCGAGAAGGACTTGGGGATGCTGGTGGATGACAAGCTGGACATGACCCAGCAATATGCACTCACAGCCCAGAAGGCCAACTGTATCATGGGCTACATCAAAAGAAGCGTGGCCAGCAGGTCGAGGGAGGTGATTCTGCCCCTCTACTCTGCTCTGGTGAGACCCCACCTAGAGTACTGCATCCAGCTCTGGAGTCGCCAGTACAAAACAGACATGGACCTGTTGGAGCAGGTCCAGAGGAGGGCCACAAAAATGATCAGAGGGCTGGAGCACCTCTCTGATGAAGACAGGCTGAAAGATTTGGGGCTGTTCAACCTGAAGAAGAAAAGACTCTGGGGAGACCTTCTAGCAACCTTCCAGTACTTAAAGGGGGCTTGTAAGAAAGAAGGGGACAAACTTTTTTGCAGGGCCTGTTGCGATAGGACAAGGGGTAATTAAAACAAGGTTTTAAACTAAAAGAGCGTAAATTTAGACTAGATATAAGGAAGAAATTTTTTACAATGAGGGTGGTGAAACACTGGAACAGATTACCCAGAGAGGTGGTAGATGCCCCAACCATTCAAGGTCAGGTTGGACAGGGCTCTGAGCAATCTGATCTAATTGAAGATGTCCCTGCTCATTGCAGGAGGGGGTTGGACTAGATGACCTTTAAAGGTCCCTTCCAACCCAAACTATTCTATGATGATTCTATGATTGTATGATTTTATTTGCCAGGCCTTAGACAGGAGACACAGATCAGGCTCGGTGCAACAGAAAGACTACTTCTGATATCAGTCTTCTTTTAATGTCCTGAGCACAGAGCAGTGATGGAGTAAGCAAATTCCTACACAATGGCTGATTCAAGAAATGGAAGATGCTTGGGTTTTTTTTTCCCTTTTCTTTTTTATTTATAGAGCTGTGTTCATGTGCCTTGCTATAGTTCTTTGTTTTTCTTTTAACATCAATGGATTTAAAGACCCTGGGGAGGAATCAGGGAAATGCTGGGGAACATTCTTTTGACAGTAAGTTTACTCCCTTACTTAATGCATGTAGATTTAGATTTGGAGGATAAAAACAATGGCATTTTGTGGCTGGATGTTTTTTAATGGAAGGCTTAAGCACCCAAACACATTCAAAATTGAGTGCCATTTTTCCCTCTCAAGCATCATTTTGAATTTGCATGGGAGCCATCAGAAGAGGGCAAGAGGGCAAACCTTCTATATGAGAGTTATTTGGGGCTTTTTGTTAGTGCTTAAGCAGCCCTCTCTGAGACATTTCAGTTACTCAGTGGTACCTCTTCTGAGTGACTGGTACCTGACCATCACATCATTTGTTTTCAGCCATTCTCTGACAGGCTCCCCATGATGGCACCTTGTTAGCTGTCAAGGTTGTAGTCCCATTGCCTTCAAGACTTTCTTGGGCATCTTAGGGGTACTGATAACTGCGGTTACATGGGAGCATTTTCTTCCAGACAAAGTGTAACCAAGTTGGCAAAGAGCTCTGAAAAGTAGCTTTTAAATAACCAGAGAGGAGAACTTGTATTTCCTTACCAAGCTTGGACCAGATGCTTGGACATCTTTGTGTGGGTATGACTAAGCCTCTATGACCTTCTCCCCAAACTTATACTAGCTTGCTGCTGAATCCTGTTTTCCATTTCTCCTTTCATTTCTCTTTTGACCAAGTTTGCAGAATTCAGCATCCTTCCCCTTACCAACGCCCCTGTGCTCCCTGTCCCACAGCCTCATAGGAGCCTGGTGAATTGGTGTATTACTCTTTGCAAGACTATCCCCCGTCCAGCCAGCTAAGACATGAGCCTGCATCAGCTACTTAGATAAGGACTCTGCAACATTTTTTTGCCTTTCCTCTTAGGTTCCTCTTAACCCCAGCCTAACTGAGATAACAAGATAGGTGTTTCCAAGTCCTCCATGAGTTGATCACATAACATATCAGAATAAGAGGACCTACCTGTGAAACCATCTTCTGTTGATTGCACTGTATGTTCATTTAAAGAAATACCAGTAGTCTCCTACTTGGACTTTCCTCTATGCAACTTGATGGCATCTTGAGGACTCTAGATCCATATCCTGTAGAGAATGTCCTCTTCACTCCATGTCCTGTTTTCTATAGTATTCATTGCTGATGTACATACAGTGTTGTTAAGCAGGAACACATTTCTCCCTACAGTCTTGTATGTGTGCTGCTGGGAGGAAAAACTTTAACATGCTTGCCTAGTGTTAGTCAAAAAACCCCCCCAAATGTATATTTTATATAGTTGAGTTTGAGTCCTATATTTAATGTTTCTAGAGATGAGATAAAGAATATTAAATCCTTGAAGAGAAACACTGTCATCATTGAATTAGGTAGCACACTCTATATTGGACTGAAGGAAAGGCTGTCCTTGGAGTAAACATTGCATTAAGTTCAGGTCTCGCCTACCACTGTGCTACTAGACTTTCTTACGTTACATAAAATGATGGTGAGTGGAAATTAATTCAGCTGTTTGTGGAAGAAGTGCTTGAAGATTGGGAACAGAGATTTGATGAATCCCCATAACAGTATCAAAACCAGTTTGGTTGCAGGAGCAGAGGATTTTGGTCAGTGGTGCATTTAAGCCTAATAAAACTCCAGTAATCGGTTTCCTGAACTTTTTCCCTATGATAAAAGTCCTTTCTACATTGATACACTTTAACTTTGAAAGAATCAATACAACCAAGTAGTGAAGGACCGTCACATTAAAACAGAGATAGTAAGACGCCTTTACTCCTGCCTCTTGATAAATGTATGTCACGAGCAAGTGAAACACCTTGACCTGTGGGAACACCTAAATCACTGTTGTAGCACTCAAGATGGGGATTTCAAGCGCTGCTACTCTGGGGGAAGCATTGCACAGCTCTCTGCCTTAAGGAAAGCCATCTGCAATGTGACAGTAGCTATGCCAGAAAACAGATAGTGAATGCAAAGCTTACAGAAAATAGTCTGGATCCAGGACAAAGAGTAAACCACATCTTTTGTTTAAAGATTGACACAGGAGAACACATCACAAGGCAGCTTCTGTCAACAATATTTCTGTTGCCTTTACCAAAGCACTTTCATTAATTTGGTAACTGATTCTGCACCATCTTCTCCTGTAAGAGAAAACCTGTCATTATTGCTGTCACAGACATGTGAAGTGCTATAAAGAAGAGTAGCCAGGCACACAGCTCTTTAGTACAAGCAGGCTGGCAAGAAACATGGCTGTGTTCCTCTTACTTCTGCTGAATTAACAACAGAGTACAAACCTGAGAATAACTTTTCCAGAAAGAAAGAAAGGTCCAGTGTAACAACCTGAGAGCAGCTGGAAGCAGAAAGGGTTGATGCAGAGGAGGAGAAGACACTGGTCAATATTTGGGCTTCAGCCATTGCTGTGTGAAAGAGTAATGTAATGTAAGAAAGATCTTTGCTCTTTAACAATGCTGAGACACATAAAATTAACAAACGAGGGGGAGCATGAGTGAGTAAATACTGTATCATTCACTTGCAGTATTTATCAGCACCTTTCACATTTGTTAAAGTTAAAAAACAGTGAGGGAAAGAGAGAGGGGGGAAAAAAAGCTTTCCTAGTAACTCAGTACTCTGAAGACTGAACGCTGAAGATAAGCTAGTCACTGCTGTGCAGTGCTGGGATACCATGCATGCTCATCCTCCCAACCCTGTGAAGTTGTGGCAATTAGTTAGCTGGGTCCTTCTTACTCAGTCACAGCACAGCTTGGTCTGAGCTCCTCAACTTCTTACTGCACCCCTTACCAGACATGTTGTCTTGGATTGTTACTGACCCCCAGATCTTCCTCTTCTCCCCCAGGCAGTGTGAGAACAACCCATTTTCCTTAAAGGCATAGAGGATGTAACAGTAAACTCAGGAATCTCATCCTTTCCTCTCTTTTGTGTTCACAAATTGCAATTGACAGGCAGTGTTCTAGGCTCAGAGGTTTTTCTTCTTTGACTGAAAAATACCTCAGAATAAAGCTGGAGGTGAAAATGGCCTTTTACAGCACTACCAAGTACGCTCCCAGGGATATGCATATCAGGGCAGCCTTGCAGTAGGGCCAGTGGTCTGGCATTGTGCCCTCCCTGTGGATGTTTGAGGTCCTGCTGATGTGAGAAGAACGGATTGCCAGTCTCTTTGCTAGACTTGTCCATCACATCTCTGGTCAATGTACTACACAGTGCGTACATACATACACACACACTTTTTAATTTCCTGCCAGCTCTAGTCAAAGAAAACTTCCAGCAGCCATGCACAAGCTCTTCATGTTGTATGGAGCAGGTAGTGGGTTGCTTCAGCTATTCTGGGAGATCTGCTGTGCTCTCTTGGTAAATGGCAGAATCAGGTGGACAAGTTTAGGAGCCTTTGCTTCTCCTGGAGAGACCAGCCCTTGACTATGGCTCCCTAAAAGACATGTCCTTCATACACTTTTCACAGGAAGAAAAGAGGCCCCGAGCCTGGGGTATTTTCACAGAGTTGTGGGTAGGCTTCATGTCTCCCTCTGACCACATGTTGAAAATGGCTCTTACACATTATCAGTTCCTGGGAGACTTGTTTGTCTCCCTCAGAGGCCCCATGGTGAGGAGATAAGTTTGCGAGAGGAGGAGAGGGCTCAGTTAGAAGGGAGGGCGGGGGTGAACGTCAAAGGAAGGACCTAGAGCTGTTTGAGAGCCATGAGAGAAGCTAAAGTGCCAGTTGCTCTTTTTAACAGTGGTAGTCATGAGCTAGACCCCAACACCGTCTATGAAAACCACGGCCTCTGCTGATGTGCCCTTCTCCTTCTGGTGTGAGTAGGTATGGAGCAGGTAGCACCAGCAGGCGGAGAGGGGAACCATTGCTTCGGAAGAGGAAACAGTCTGAAAACAATATAGACTAGGAAGAAATGGCATGCAAATGCTATGAGTGGGCAGTGAGAAGTTACTGCATCCTTGTCACGTTACCCGCCTTCCTAAATATATTTTGACCCCCTCCCCTAGCCTACAGATGAATGCTCAGGGGCACAGCTCTTTCTCGTGCCTTCCTGACCTCTCTTTCCTTTGTGATCACAATCTGACCCTCTTACATCTTCAGGCTGGCTGTTCCTTTTCTGCACAAGCTTTCCCAAGAATGAGGCACATAGGGGAAACCGGGGAGGAGTAGAGAGGAAGATATACAAATATATGTCAAAGAGCCCATGCCAGTCACTTCCACCACGGAAATGAAACCTTCCTTTGCTTCCAGGGGAAAGCAAGTCTTGAACTCTCTGAGATCAGCAGCCTCCAGTACCACCCCTCTCTAAAATCACTACATATACATATATATATGTGTATATATTTATACATGGATTATATGCATATTTGCATACTGACTCCTCAGAACTCCTTTCCCTGCTTAGCTTTTCACTTGGATATCTGCTGCCTGACAGCCACGGTACAGCAGCCTACCATGAGACTAACATGAGAAGGGGATTAAACAATGCCACTGGTTCAGGGGAGAAAGGTTACTTTCGGACAAATTCCTGCTGAAGCAGCAGGATAGCTATTTGCATGTGACTGCTGCTTGTGCAGGGGTGAACACAAGGTTTGGTGCTGAGGGAAAATGCTAGGGTCTTTCAAGCACTTAGCTTTAGAAGTAACGTGTCCAAAAGGATTGCTTTGGCTATGGACACAGGCAGTCTGAAGAACAATCTTAGATGGAGCTTAAAGACTGGGGTTTTTTCCAAGACACTGCTGGTGAGCATAGGTTTGAACCAGCATACTATTTCCTTTTTTTTTTCCCCCCGCTCTGTTATCTAGGCACTTGTGGGCCCACACCTTCCTACAGCTTGCCTATCCGACAATCATTAATGAGTTTTATTCTCATTAGAGTCTATTTAAGAAATGCAGGACAGAGATAGTGCAGTAGATTAAATGACTCACCTACAGAGACCATGGATGGTTCCGCAATTGAAAGCAGGTCTCCCAGTGCTCATAAAAATTCTTTCATCAGCCTCTTTCCTGCCAAGCTTTTTAAACGTAATTAAGAGTAGAAAAGAATTTTCCAGTCACCTCAGATCCAAGTGTGTTAAAAATCGAGATCACTGTAAAAAGGTAAGATAGCAAAAAACAGTTCAAGATCACTTTCAAGAGCAATTTGAGTGCTAGGAAAGAAAAAGGAACAAAGCAACATCCTTGTTTCACCAACCCTTCTTTCCCATTTCTGATCCCCAGTCACTCCATCATTTCAGGGAGCCGTCAGCATGGCATCACTTGGGTCTGAAAGGCTGAACCCTGCTGTGCTGAGGAGTGCAGCAGAGCATTTCTATAGTGTCTTGAGGTAATTTCCACATGAAACTTAGGCTTTACCCTGGGGCAGGTGCTTTGGCTTTCTCACTGTTAGGTGGTGGGTCTTCTTCCCCTTTCTTCCCACTCCTTGCCCCACTGTTGCAGGCCAATAACCCTGCAGTGAGACCTTAGACCTCAAGACTAGGTGGCCATAAATATCCTTCAGGACATGAAGGACCTCATTCTCTCCAGACTGCCATAGCAGCCCTACAAGGGAAAGAAAAGGCTCTGCAAATGCTTTATGTGTGCCTTTGCACAGACTGGGATTCCCAGCCATGCTGCTGCTATGTGAGGTGCTCTTCTTGTCTGGAAAACCTTTCAGGGCATTCTCGAGAAAGAGTGATTTATTATTCTGATCCTACTCGATGTCTAACAATACACAAAACCCATGTTGGCTATGTGGCCAACAAACCTAGCAGGTTCACCCAAGCAGCGGCCTGGGATGTACCCTGGTGTGCTGAGGAGACTTGTGGGAACTTTCCCTCCTCATACCTCCAGTCTAGATGGTGACAGCAATGTATCTGTGATACACCCAAAATTTCAAGACAAAATAAAGGATGTATTTCACAGAACATGTAGTTTAAAGGTGGGACACCTTGACACAAGAATTTTAGATGCCAAAAGATCATGTGGTTCAGAAGTGATCAGACATGTTCATGGAAGAAAAGTCCATCTAGGGCTGTCATGCACAGCAATACTGCATGTAGTACTGGAAATCCCTGGGTATCAGATGACTGGAGGCTGGGAAAGCATCTTGAAGAAACTTGGCTACATTTGCTCTGTTCTGCAGGTATTGGCTGTTAGCCACTGTCAGAGAAGGATTCCCAGCTGCAAAAACTGTAACCTGGTCTTGCTGTTCTTACATATTCTAGCTGATAGTCCTATTTCCTGCTTATTCATCTTCCCAATTAGAGCAATTCTAGTACACTTAAACAAGATTTATTTAAATGTCTTTGTTCTTATGGTTACTGTAAAGAGTTGGTTAAAAAAATTGTAACTGTGTAAGGTTCGCTCTGCTCACTGAACTTAGAAAAGGGCTGGAAGCGGGCCCTTTTCTTTGTCTGTGGAAAACCCTAAAATGTGAAACTTCCCAGATGGTAGATACACAAATAATATCTTTGATTTTCTGTTCTA
This sequence comes from Phoenicopterus ruber ruber, assembly GCA_009819775.1. Classification (NCBI taxonomy): domain Eukaryota; kingdom Metazoa; phylum Chordata; class Aves; order Phoenicopteriformes; family Phoenicopteridae; genus Phoenicopterus; species Phoenicopterus ruber. The sequence goes on from CM020246.1 coordinate 54,924,822, forward strand.
ACAAAAGTTTAACACTTTTTGCTGTAACAGAAATTCAAAATATTCAGTAGTGACAGTAAGAATTTCAGTTTATAAAGTGAAGGCCTCCGGACAAACTGAGAAGTCTAGCACAGAAGTAAAATTTTTGTGTCTAACTGTACACCAACTGTATGCAGGTGCACAGTGTGTTAAATGATACCACCTATTGCTGAAGTGTTTATACTGAAGCCCAAGGTACACAGTCCTTGAATGTTCATTTGTTGACATGTTGAATGAGTTAGACTTTAAGCTAAAGCTTTGCAATGGGTCTTTGCTGGTTTTCTCTGTTTTTGTCCTACCCTGCAGCTCGGTGTATCTAGACCCCCTGTGAGACCCACTCTGTTTCGCAGGGTAGACACAGCCCGAGTGTCTCACTGGGTAAATGAGCATTAAAAAGATCCCAGATCCCAGGTCAGTGAGGTGACAGACAGAGGCTAATTAACAGTTTAGGAATGTCTTCACACTCAGTGAGTTTTTGTTTAATGGCTTCTTAGCTCATGAGAAAACATTTCTCACTTGTTCCATGCTGAGGGAAGATTGCTCCTGAGGCAAAGATAACTTATTTCTGGAAGCCTGAAATCATTATGTTCCCAAAGCTGTACATATAGACTTCTCCCCAGTGCCGAGTAACAGATGCTATCATGGGAAAGATGTCCTCTTCCCCTCTAGTCCCAGAAGGCAGAGGTGCCGGGCCCTGTGAAGGTATAGGAAAAGTAAGGGCTAATATTTAGGTGCAGTAGCCCGGTAGCAGGCCATATGATAACCTGGGATTCACAAGTCAGCATTTTTCTATTTCCTTTTGTTTCCACAGATTAGTCTGTGTTTCAGGTTTCTTCTTCCCCTGTGCTACAGGAGGAGGATGCTCTGATGATGGATGTGGTGTTGTGTCAGAGGAATAGAAGTTCTGAGAACAAGAATTTCCCTCACTCTGCGAGTTATGCTGTGCGGTTGCCCACACAGCAGAGTGATGGGACTTCCCACTCTTTGTTTCTCTCCTGAGTAGGCAAGGAGCACAGCCAGCCATGTTTATTACTAGCAGCCCTCACTAAAGGACTATGAAGAGAAGTGCGCTGTGATCTTGAGGAGAGCACATCAGTGCAAGCACATGCAGGACTGGGAAGATTGCACCAAACCAGAAGTGACACGTATGACTGCTGCGTACATTGCTGTAAAACATGTACTTTACCATGCCACCTGCTTCTGCAAGGCTTTCCAGAGAAATTGCAATTGTAAAAAGCAGAGCCAACTGCCCTCTGACATAGAAAAGCGAGTGCATGCTACTCCCTCCATGTTGATGTCATTTTACACATGAGGACAGAGAGACAAACAAAGCCAATGTCTGTGTGTGCATTCAACTGCTCAGCTGCCTCAGTCCCCATTTCACTCCTGGGCTCAAGCCCTCTTGTTGATCATGTTGCACACATGTGATGTAGCTCCTGGGCCTCCCTCTGAAAAGGTAGCTGTTGTGAGCACAGTTTGGTCTAAGCTGGCTGACTGTCTGGACTGAGTTGTGCTGTAGTGCACATACATGAGAGTCCTTCAGCTTTGTCTCAACAGGACTTGCATGCTCAAATCTCTCTTGACCCCTCAAGACACACCGTTCAATGTACATACCCAGCAGCATGTCATTGTCATGGTGATCCACAAAAAGGGCCTTCTTGCTAGAGAAAAGGAACAAATGCTCCAGAACAAATATAGTTAGAACAACAAAGCAATTACTTCTAAGCTCTGGGGATACCGGTCACAACATACAGCGTGGATGAAATAATTCCACATGAACCGAGTCTACACCAGTTAGAGCCTGGTTTTGAATTCATGTCCTATCCTCATTTGTAAAGGCAGTATGAACAGATCCAGTTTAAGGCAGAAAAAAGGAAGTAGGCAAAGAGTTTCTTCCCTGGATCAGCAGGTTTCTAGTACACCTCTGCTCTGTTAATCCATTCTTTCTCCTCGAGAAGAGCGTACTCCTCTGGCATGTATCTGTTGTGACTTCTAGAGCAATGCAGCAGAGCAGAAAAATGCTGGGTTCAGCACTGAGAGAGAACTAAGCAGCCTGTGGTACATATACAAATTCTTCAGGGGAGCCATGTAGCAGAAACAAATGAGACAGAAGCTGGGAATCAGGAGGTAGAAGAATTAAGATTTTAAGCATGGTATGAATGCCACTTAGTATAGCACATACCCACTCCTTGATCACTCACTTTATCCACTTGAAGAGTTTGTAGAACCAGATTAGTTCCTGTGATTACTTCTGTTGTTACAATTGAATCTATTACATACCTAGGCCCCTTGGCAGCACTAACAAAAGGCAGTCCTCACATACAGCTGCCTACAAACAGAATGTGGGTAATTTCTGTTTGATCTGTCATATTTTTCTTGCCTGATGACTATTTGTTTTGATGCCATTCCCTCACAGAACATAGCTGGTAAATCAGGAATCCTTGCCTATAGCAAATCTTTACTCATCTAGAAAACCTGAAAAGAACAAAAAGCTATGGTTTCATTATTGCTCTTCTTTCTGATTCCAGCACACGTAGGCCTTCTGCACCACCTGACCTACCCAGCTGAGTGGGGGTCTTCAGACTGCTCAAAACTTCAGTTATGAGCAGGAACATGCTTTGTTTCTTGGAAGATTTTGGAAGCAGTTCACACCAGAGGGCCAAGTTGGTGGACTGGAGAGTACTGCAAAATGCAGACAAGGTATGCAATGCCAACAGGCTTAGCTATCCACTTTTGTCCATCTTCTTTATTATAATTTCTAGCTTGTTCCTGATGAGGATGCTGACTCAGACCAAAGTTCTTCTATATTCCTGGTTGTCCCTTTTCCGAGCAGTAAGTTAGTCAAAGGTTGCACCACTGGGTTTGCATCTGTGCTCTGTCACGGCTTGTTCCCTGTAAAGACATCTGTGGAGTGTAGGAAGGCTGGCACTGCACCAAAGCACTATGAACAGAAGTGGTGATTTATTATTTTTCCATATAAGGGTAATCAGAGAAGCTGGCAGATTGACACTGGTCTTCAGGAAAGGCACAGAACTGGAGAGGGGAGTGGGAAGGAGCCTGCCCTGTTACCCAGTCATTCCTCTGAGGTCCTGTGACAGAGCTGCACTCATCCACGGTGACCAGCTTGGCCCAAAACAGAGACCCCATGATAGCCACAAAGACTGCTTTCCACAATCTTCTGAATGCAGAAGTTGTCCCTCCCACGGAGAAGTCCTCTTCTCTCTATTTGGCACCCATGGACCTTGAAACCTACTTGGGCCTGAAAGTGACAGTCCTGAGTTAAGTAACAAGCTAACAAGGTAGCTTCGTAGAGGGATGGTGTGGGTTAAAAGTGTTTAGTACAGTTGCTGTACTCCACACTTCTCCCCAATCCTCCCCTTGCCCCCTCAGGCAATCTCGTGCATTAAACACTCAGGACAAAGTTTTCTGTTTTCTGATGCCAATACACAAACAGGAGAATTCAAGCTTCACCTATCAGCTTGGAGACCTCATGTAGCACACAGAGCAGCAGGACTGGGGAAGATCTAAATCCACCTCTCTGGGGGATACTTACCACTGTGTCCTGTGTGGTTTTTAGGGATAGAAATGCCAGGCCAGGCTAAGAAAAGAGCTCTGGCAAAACTGGAAGTCACTGTCACCTGAAGACAACTGCTGCTGGTTTCCAGTGAGTGGGATTCTGCCAGGCTTCATTCTGGCAAAAGAGGTTGTAGCTCTTCCCTCATCTTGGTCAGCCTGCAGCATTTACAGAGAAATGCATGGAGAGGTTTAAAACACACTAAGAGTTCCCTCTAGAGGAGTGAAGCAATAATGTACACATCTTTCCATGTTCTGCTAGAGCCAGGGCTCCATTTTCTTTACAGGTATAGGCTGACAGAGGGATAAACCCACTTATGAATTCCACTGCCCAGGCACAAGCAATGAAAACAAAACAGTCTCAGCTACACAGCAAAAAGACAGCAGGGCCTTCCAAGGACTAGCAATAGCAAAAGAGAAAAAAAAATGGAGCTTCTAGCTTAACACAGTTTAACGCAATTCTGCCACTAGAAAAGAAAAAAATCACTATTATTGCAAAAACTGTGAGAATTCCTCACAGCAATCATGACCCTATTGTGCTAGATGTTGCGTATCCCTCCCCTGCAGGGCTCAGCAGCTAAACAGGAGAGAGAAAAGGAAATCAAGGCACAGCAAAGGGATTAGGCTGTGGTCAAGGTCACACAGAAGGGCACTTGCATGAACAGAACTTATTTGTATGGAGTCATTGTGTCCTCAAGTCTTGTTATTCACTATTTCTTCATTAATATTGCTCTAGAGGAACTCAGTTTTAGAAATGCTTTTGTTACATATTCTCTGAATATTGCAAGATCTTTTCTTTTTGTAAGAAGTATGCAGCATTATGGAAAGGCTACACGACTACATAAATAAGATTTAACTTTGTTTGCTCCCTTTACTTGGGACTCTGATCACAGTAGGAACACTGTGAAGACACACAGCCTAATGTACCAGCTGTGAAGAATTAACATTTCTTGTCTTAGCAATAACTGTCCAGAAATCTCAGTGGGAAAAGCCATGGGATTAAGTTGTCTAATTTCCAAACCAAACACATATGAAGGCAGAGGGGACTAGCTCACTTGCACTGGGAAAGAAAGCAGCAAATGCCTAGCTGGGAAGAAAAGAGAGAGTCCCAGAAGGATTTTGTATTACAACAGACCGATTTACACGGAACTCTTTAGCCTGGGCTCTTCAAAGAGACGAGAGGAGACAGGCATTCAGCTCCCACTTACAGTCATCTGAAACTTCCAGCTGCAATAAAAGCATGTTATGCTTTGGCCTTCTCCATAGATATGTTTAAGCATAATACCACCTTGCATTCATCTGATGTTTTTCATCCCAAGGGAATGAAGAATTGTTGACGTCATTTTACACGTGAGGACAGAGAGACAAACAAAGCAAATGCCCGCACTAGTAAGGACAAACAGCTTTCTGTGTCCAGGCTAAATCCTATGGAAGAGTAGCACAGAGACACCCACAGCCAGAGATTGTGGGCAAACTCTGGCTCAGATACAACCTAAGCACATAAACCTACTCAAGGTAAAGGTCCAAAGTCCAAAAAACTTAACTGCAGCGGGATAGGGATCATATTCTGCTTATTTGTAACACATGCCCAGAAAGTGGTGAATAAGTGAAAAATAGGAGACTTTATATGAAAACTGATAAAATTTTTGGGGGTATATTTTATAATACTGAATTATGGTATATCTGTCAGATATGCATATACACACACATAGACACATATATATAAGCTACTTTCCACCCATATTTTTATGTATGCAATGATTCATGGAGGAGACTGGCCTGAGGAAGTTAAAGACAGCTAGTGAACAGAAGATGCAGAGGTTTGCATGATCTAAATGACCTTTCCAAGTATTTGTGAAAGAACATTTAGATACTATTTCAAGGCAAGTAAAACAACAATAGATATGAAAGCCACAACAGTCTGTCTGCATGCTAGCTGCCTTGGTAAACACAAAGGCATCAAAAGGTCAGTGTAGACTTGATGTCTCTTCTTTGTTGTGGCTTTGAGAGTTAAGTTGTGATAAATAAACTGCAAGTTAAGACAAGATGTTAGAGTAGTGCCAGATCCTGCCCCATCTAGACTGGTTTTATGACACAGTTTCATGAAACAATTCACTGCAAGAAAGTGGAATATGAGACAAGTGATAAAAAGAGGGTTCAGAAAGCATCCTAAGGACCAGCCCAGTGTTTCAGGAGACTTAGCATCAACTTCCTAGACTGTCTCTGTGACCCTAAGCAAATCATTTGAATAGTCTGTGCCTTCGCATCTTCAGCTATGAGATAAGGTTTTTAATACTAATCCCACCAGACACTGCTTTGTGTGCCTCTCAGATACAAAGTCGAGGCCATGTAAATTCAAAACACAGAAAAAAATCCCAGAAATTATAAATTTATGAAAAGTGCATTATAAATTATAACATTGAGCAGGCTGCTACAGTTGATGTAGTTCCATGCAGTGGCACAATTTTGTTTATATTACCCAAGAAACAGGATTGTCATGATTTTTATCTGCTGCTCCATACAGTACTATTACTCCTGTATAAGGTATTTGGAACCTGGTGTCATGGCTTGAGTCAGGACAGACTAAGCGCACATGTTAATTACTACACTGTGATTGGACCCATGAGAAGGAGTTTGGGTGTTTATTGCCTCTGTGAAACAGTAACTAATAATGCAAAGAACACTACAAAGTCAGATAAAAGCAGTTATCTCTACTTCACCCTTCCATGTAGACAGGAGTGGAGCGCTCAGCAGTTGGGAGGAGCAGGGTGCTGAGTGTGGTGGCTCTGGCCATGAGAGCTTGGTCCCAGGTGGATCCCTTTCAGGATCCAATGGCAGCAGCAGTTGTGACTCGGAGCCCACCACTTCAGATCCTGTCCTCATCCCCTCACAGGTGACCAGTATTTCCTCTCCTGTTGGGATGCTGTCTCTTTCTACAGACCTGTGGTAGCCTCAGCTCTGGTTTTCCAAGAGCTCTACCTCTGGTGTCTCGTGGTGCTTCCCACCATAAGCTCCGCTGGACCTCTGTTTATGTGTATGGCATGTTTCAGACATTTGGACTGGTTCTGATGGGGTGCAGTCAGCTGCATGTGCTAATTCCCTTCTTACTTGGTCAAAGGCTTGTTATTGCTCAGGTCTTCACGCAAATGAGGTTTTTTTGCTAATGTCTCGGTACAATGGGATCATGAGCTAGCCGTACCCCAGGATTTGTATTTGCCAAAATCCCATCATTCCAAGAAAAGCTTGTGTTTCCTGTTTATTGGTCATCAGTGCCATTGCCACAATTTTGTCAGTCACATCATTAAGATTGTGATGGCACCCTTGTTCCCATTTGACACACAGAAACTGTATTTCATATGCAGATCCCTTCAATTGATTCCTCTTGATGGCAAATCTTGCATTTAATAAAATTCTAATGATTCATTTGCCTTTGCTATCCACCCTTTGTGTAGTGTTTCCCCATACTGTGATGTCAGTGATGTTCTGCAGGTGGCCTGGGGCACTGCACTCTTCCGAAACCTTTTGTATAAGTAAGTCTGTGACAGAAGATGGGGCTATGCTTCCATCCTTCAGTCAGGTAGCTCTAGGTGTATTATACTCCTCTTCAAGTATAGATAAACCGTACTTTTACAGTCAGGGACTCTCAAACCTCAATAGTGTCTGATAAACTCCAGTTGCCTGTGTTTTTTTTCCACTAGCTAGACAGGGTTGCTGAAGGGTGAATGGGTTTCAGTAACCACCCCTTGACTTTCCAATTCTTTGATAGCATCATGTATGGGACCTAGGCAAATCTCAGTTGGTCCCGTTTCATTTGCAACCAGCATCAATCGAAGTGATGTCTGTAGCAGTTCTGCTTCTAACCCTCCTGAGAGATCTGGCAGTTGAGGAGTTAAAGGGGTGTCATTGCTCTTTCCTACCACATCAATGCCAAAAACTCATTGATGTCCTTGTGGATACTTAAAATACCCATTCTTCAAATGGCAGGTGCCCAAGATGCAAGGGCATACCCCATTATATCTTCATGCGGTTTCCAGGTTCCTTTAATAAAACTGTTTGGCTTCTCCTACATACATCTGCCGGCCTCCGGTGAGCCCTCTAACATTGACTTGCACCTTTCCACGCAGTGTGGGAGGGAGAAGGGTGCCCTGAGCTCCTGTGTCCCCCAAGACTTGGTGGTCTATGGGTTGATGTGTGCCAGGCCACTGGACCTGTAAGTCCTGCTGCCCTCAGTGTCATCTTCCTCATCCCTTCACTCCACCTGTCTGGGGGCAGGGTGTCACTGTGGGAGGTTTACCAACGGCAGCTCTTCTAGGTGAGAGCCCCTGTCACGGTGCCAGGAGCCATGGGGGCTCCCCTGGGGCAGCAGGTCAGGGCCTGGCAGCCAGGGCCCATCCCACCACCCCAGCAGGGAGCAGGGCAGGCCCAGGAGCAGCCTCAGCGCCGGGCATTGGGAACCTCCCTGGGGACAGGCTGAGGCCGCGCTGGGATGTGGGCCCGTGGGTGTGTCCGGCTCAGCGGGGCCTATGGCCAGGGCCATGGGGAGCTGGAGGCCAGCCCTGCTGTGGCGTCGCTGGGGCGGTGGCTGACAGTGCCTGGGGGGTAAAATGGCGTCCTAGGCCGTGGACAGAGTAGGGGAAGTCCTGGGGATGAAGGGCAGGGACGGCGAGTCCTCTGGGTGCCCTCAGGGTCCTGGCAATGACCTTCATTGTTGCTGGAGTCCATGTTCCCAGGTGGCCAGTGCCTCGGCGGCTGCACCACCGCAGCTCCGACACCGGCCACCACGCAGACTGGCTGGCTGGCTGCAAGCCGCTGGCCCCTGCTCTGCAGCATCGTAATGACCAAGTTAGTAGGTTTTCCTCTACTCCTCATCTAAAACAGTCTTTAGATTCTGCAACTCTGCTATTTAAAAGGGGCATGTGGTTTCAGTTTCTGACATCCCTGGAGGTGTGTGTGTTTATTTCTCAGCCCCGCTCCCAGCCTGGCAGAATATTGCTGCAAGAAGCATGCCCCCTTTGTGTGCAGACTAGAAGAGGGAGAGGTAAGGCACACTGCCCAGAGTAAGAGTTCGTACTATTTTATATATGCTGTAGACACGCTATTTTGAGTAGGATTATTACATGCTTTTCTCGCCAGACCCCTATCCCCAAGCACCCACCCCTGGCTGTGCAAGACTACACCCAAGTGAAATAATTCAGCAACTGTAGGTGGTCTTGGCTCCACAGACATTTGTGAGACAGTGCTGCAGCTGTACAGTCCAAAATCTCCTTTGAATCCCATTTCTGACAATACTTTTGTTAACGTACTGGTTTGAGTCAGGAAACACTAAGCACACATGTTAATTACTACACTGTGATTGGACCCATGAGAAGGAGTTTGGGTGTTTATTGCCTCTGTGAAACAGTAACTAATAATGCAAAGAACACTACAAAGTCAGATAAAAGCAGTTATCTCTACTTCACCTTTCTGTGTAGGCAGGAGTGGAGCGCTCAGCAGTCGGGAGGAGCAGGGTGCTGAGTGTGGTGGCTCTGGCCATGAAAGCTTGGTCCTGGGCATCCCTGGAGGTCCTCCACGGCCAGGTATCCTCCAAGGCAGAGTCATGCCATCCTCCCTCTCAGGTGGAGGTGGGATGAGATTGATGAGGAGAAGAGCATCTTCCAGGCTGTTGGATCTTTCCTGGCCCATGGACACCTCGAAGCTATTGCTCAATGATGGGTATAGTGAGTCATGGAGCAAATACTCTTGTATCAGTTTAGTTGTGTTATTTTTGCCAATAGCTCCTTTTTTTTGGTAACACCTGCCTAATTGTGCTTTACCTAAGCAGTGTTACATCCTTAAGAACTACATAGCAATGTGCTGAAGGTCAAACTATGGGCCTCTGATATTGGTTTAACCACTCCGTAGGCTCTGTAGCTCTGTAGGCCAAGACACTAGGCCAAGGCACTGTAAAATTAAAGACAGCTTTAATAAAAAGGTATTTGGTAAAAACCAAAAAGCTCTTTCTTACACATTTTGCTAATGTGAATATATCATACTGTCACTGTACACATCAAAGAAATCACTCTACTCTGATAATGAAAACATGCTCTATATTTACAACATCAGGATGTTGCTAAGAAACTCTCTACTACTGCAGCATTGTCCTGAGAGTGTTAAGAAAAATCTGTTTAATTATGAGAAATAAACAATACCAATGAGACCAGAAAATAACTGTTGCTTGATTAGTAAGGCAAATGTGGAAAAATACAGAATATTTATCGTTTATCTCTGTTGCAAGGAATAGTTTGGTTTCTTTCATGCAACTCCTCAGTTGTTTGTAAAGAATTTCCAAAAATTTTTCATAAATTTGTAGCTTTGATCTTTTAAATACAGCCTTTGCATAGCCATCAGTATTTTCTGCAACTGAACCTCTGTCTCTTTTTTGTCCATCTTTTGTATTCTTGCTAATAAAATCTTGAGTGTTCTCTATCTGCAACAGGAACTGTGATTTCACTTGTACAACTCCACTTTACTAATTGCACCCTCAGCTATAAACTTCTATATCAAAATTAACAAAGACAAAGCAGGAGGTCTCCCCTTGACTGCAGATTTGCTCACATATTAAAAAAGCCAGTTTGACTCTCTGTGCTAATTCAAGCACTTCTATTCATTACTGGCAATAATTACAGTTCTTATGCTTTTTGGTATCAAAGAATGCCTGGGCGAGAACTTCAGAACTCTTAATAATCAGGAGTGAGAACTCAATCATGCTTCTGGAGAAAAGTCAGAACCTGCAATTAAAAAATATAGCCACAGTAGTTTGAAGGAGCTTTTCAGAAGACAACAGAGTCTGTATGTTTTAGCCTGTGCATAAAAAAGGCTCACTAGATTGCTTTCTATGGGCAATCCTTAGCATAGATGTAAGACAGTGTCTGACTCAGCAGAGCAGGCAGGGCACACCACACCCAAATGCACACAACAAACAAAATCAGTAACAGAAAAAAGGCAAAAAAAGGCAAATCAACCCACAAACCAAAACAATTCTGAGCACATATTAACTAGCTCCAACTTTTCCCAGTACTTCAGACAGCTTGATTCCTTTCCACAGACTGTCAAAAACCAATGTTAGGTTGTTGAGCGTTTTGTCCAAATTAGAAAAATCTAACCAGTATGTCTCAGTTTCTTCCCAGGTGACTGTTTAAATTATCCCAATGTGTCACATGCATCTGGTTTAGAATCTCCCTTGCCCTTTTGTGTCCAGAAATAGAAATAGTTAAAAGGACATTTAAAAAAATGCAGTGGGGTCTGGGTTGAAAGCCTGGGTGAAGTCTGCCATCTGACTCCCAAGAACAGGGAGTCTTAGCCATCATGAGGGGCTTGGGTTCCCTCCACAGAGCCCTCATCTGTGTTACCAAACACTTCCAGCTCACAGATCTGACCTCCTTATTCCTGGTCACACGAACTTTCCACAGCGTGCCTGGTCTTGGAGATTTGCCTACAGCAGTCCCTGACTTGCTGGCTGTGCTCCAGCCATTTCTGAAGCTGTGGGCAGCCTTAAGGGATGGTTTCTCCCTTGGTGGCTATTTAGTTCTCAGAGCTAGTGTACCCACAGTAAAATGGTTCTTCTATGTTACCATGAATCCCTGCCCAGAGCTGTGCCCATGCTCATCACAAACAGATCTTTCAAAATGATGGAAAACCATAGCCTGCAGAATATCCTCTTCTCTGCCCTGTTTGTGCTGCACAGGAATGTACCACAGGGCACTTTTTTACCTGCTGCCATGTCTCTCCTTGCAAACGGCCGGACACATGCTCTGCCGTAGGGTGAGGGAGGAGAAAGCAGGGTGTGCTGCCCCTGGCGAGCCGTGCCTGCTGACCTACTGCGGCTGCAAGCAGTCGTGTGCTCTGGCAGCACCTGGGCATAGTGGTTGAGAGCACTAGCCAAGCTCAGGGAAAAGGATGGGCGAGGGGGAGAATTGGATTAGAAACATGCATCCAGAGCCTTGCAGGGATGTCCATGCTGGATTATGGAAGGCTGAAACAGCAAACAAATCCACTGCACATTCAGACTTTTTAGCTAGCTCCCTTTAGCATGTCATCAATGTATGTGTGTATACGCATTTTTGAGAGCCCTTTATACACATTTCCAGATCCCATCTGATACAAAAGTTCTCAGGATTGGAGGGAATCAGACCTACCACCAACCACATTTGAAATTAAGAGTTGTTATTATAAAGTTGCCTGATGTTGTGTTTAAGAACCTTGCCCATGTGGCTGCTGTGTGGTTTTCTATGGGCAGTCCAAAATAAAGCATAAAGGCTGTCTCCATCTCCAGAGGACATCCAATTGGAGTGTTAGGCACAAAAGGACAGACGGATAGGGCCAGAAGACCACACACAACACGGAGACAACATTGATTAGCATGGCAAACATTGTTGCGTTATCCCTGCAGCTTAGCTTGGGAGGCATCTCAGCAAAACAGAGTGCTTGGGAGGGCTGAGAAGAACAATGTGGTAGTTACGCAGATGTTAATCATTGCAGACAGGACAAGTATTCTCATCTTGACTAACTCAGTCTTAATAATCCTTAGAAATCCTGCTGCAGAGAAGTTTGCAAGGGTCCTGAGAGGCTGCTATGGCTCCCAAGGTACTCCATGAGGTGAACATTAGGGCATGAGCAGGCTCTGAGATGTCTTCAAAAGACAGGCAACTTATATTTAGCTTCATAAAGAGATGGGAGCCCACAGGGGAAGGCGAAAAGAAGCATAGACTATTCTCAGTGACAGTAATGTGTGTGTTCTTTCAAGCCTTCTTGAAAGGAGCTCTCTTTTCCACAAGTCTCTGTGGTGTCCATGATCTGGTTTCCCATAGCAGTTGCCCAAAAGGGCACTGCAGCAGGATACCCTCCGTCTTTTCCAGTACCAACAGCAAAGCAGGATAATGTGAAGACAGTTATTATAAAAGGCACCTCTTTTACCTGCTGGTCTGTTACCCTAGGAGGGACATTTTTAGGTGAGAAAAACAGGCACCAAAAGGTTAGAGAGGGAAACCCGTCTGATGTTGAACTGGGACAATCCCTCTGTCCATGGCTACATTTAATTCATGTGACGAGTCAATGTTCCAGTTTCCTTGTGTTGTGCCCAAGGCCTTCATGAATAATTTTTCTCCAGGTGGACTGTTTCATCAAGATTCAGAGGCAGGCTTGTATTTGGCATTTTCCTTGGTTCCGTACTTTATAGACTGTATTTTCAGGGGCTGGACCTCCCAGGTCTGTCTCCTTCTCTGGTTCAAATAATGTTTATACTTTGGCTGTAAAATACACTTACAGTAAGGAATTTGAAGAATGCCTTTTCATCTGGGAAACGGATTTATTTTGCCAGTTCATGTCTACGCAATCTTAAATTCCAAGACTTTCAGAAATGGGAGAAATTATTCTTCTTTTAATTATATAGATAACAATGCTATCTCAGGAGTTTCTTCAGTATTCAGTTTGACAGTCTTGGCTTCCAAAGGAGCCTAACGGAATTGGCTGCTCCTACTCCCGCCTTCTTACCATACCACAAATTCTCCCAGAGTGAAAGAAATATTATATGGTTGCAGACCTAATTTAGATAGTGTCTGACCCACTGTAGACACTGTTCAGATATGAGGAAACACAATCACAAATTTAATTTCTTAGTATCTTTTTGCCTCTTTTCTAGGACTGCACACCAATCATGTTTATTGCTTAAAAACTGAGGAATTTCTCCTGCTCTTAGATCCGGTAGCTTTCCTCAGTACTAAACTACAGGTGTCGCTTATCTCTCCGTGTGCTTTATTTCAAAGCCTAATAAGTTATTGCAGTCTTAACTATACCTTCTCAAATTATCAGCGTTGCAAGGTATGCTGTGGATTTAAGCCACTGTTTTGCAAGGTGCTTGAGACAAGTCACGAGGTGGAGCAGACTGAGGTACCATGGTGCTGCCTGTCCTGCCACTGTCTCCTGTTAGATTGCTTTAACTTTCCTGCTTGGCTGATGACATTTTCTCTTTCTCCCAGCAAGGATCTATTAACTACATTGGTTGTTGACTAGCCAAGAGTCCTTCTTGGAAATGATGTCTCTTGCACAGTGCAATGCAGCTCTGTCTTGCTTTGATTTTAATGAAATTCACTTTAATGCTAGTCAGAAACATTTGCTTTTCTTTAGTACTTTTTAATTAAGTGATAACTCTCTGGACTTTGAACCAACACATTTTCCTTGTGATCAATTGCATTTCATCAGATTGGATCTCCTTTTTTTCTGTGAAGAAAAGCATTAAAATGAAAAATCAAGGAAGTTAGACAAATGCAATTTTGATTCCCCATCTTTTGTGTGATACAATTGGATGTTAAAGGAAGTAATTCTTTGGTAGCTGTGATACTGACTGCTTTTAAATCCCTTCATCTACTTTTACATTACATTCTCAGTTCTTTATGTGCAGACCTGCTTGGATTTCAGCTGATTCACTACTGAAAAAGGCAACACTCAGTTTGAAGGCAGGTACTGTTTGACCTAGTTCAGGAGATGATAGGAAAATGTCAGCTGTACTTATGAGTGTAGATTGTCAAGAAATAGTCCATTTGGTGAAAATGGGTATTATTGCCTGGCAGGAAAAAGGAATTACTTTACCAGATAACTGTGGAAGACAGCTTCCTACATTATCTTAATTTGTTATCAGTAGTCTGATGAGACTAGAGAGTGTGAAAATGTTCCCCGTCATGTTGGGATGAAAATTGACACTGTGAATTTCCTGCAGGTGGTTCAAGGAAAGAAGTTCAGTGCACACTATCTCCTCTGTACCTGGCACTTCCACGGAAAGCACTGTAATTCAGATCACTGACATTAGATGCCTAAGGAAGATGATCGACATACCCCGCTTAGTAAGAGATCATGTCTACTTCCAAAGTGCTCCCCAGCAGGGCAGGAAGTGGCTAAGGAAAAAAACCCAGCAACCCAGGATTGAAGTGATTTGGGCCAGGCCAAGCAAGAAGTGGTGAGAGGGGCAGAGATACAAAGTTGGTACCCACTGGGCAAATAAAGGTTTTATTCAAGTGTCACAGCAAACATTTGGTAAGTGATATTTGAATCCTGACCACATGCAGTTTACCCTAAATTACCTTTCAATTGTCCTGGTCAGATTACACTGGTAACTCCCATTATGATTTTTGCAGACAAATCCAGATGTATCCTGCTGTCATCTGTGCTTACAGATTCTTCTCAGGAAGAACAATTGTATTTGAATAGTTTGTCCAGACCCAGTTTAATGAGGAGCTCCACCAAAGAAAAATTACACTAATTTGAGAGACATGCACAGAGAGTTTAGAAAAGTTTGTTTCAAAGTAAGGATGATGTCAGCTCAAAGTCCAGTATTGTATGACAGGTCAACATTTGTGTGACTTCTGTAGCCAAATTCTTGGTTATTATCAAGAGCTTATAGCATTTTCTGCAGAAGTGAGGGATGTTGACTCTGAAAGTCTTGCCATTTGCTCTGGAGATCTGCCAAAAGTAGACATTTTCTGGTGTTTCCTGTCTACACTGAAGTCTTTTCTGCACCAAATTAGAGTGTAGAGTTCAAGGCAAGGGGAAATGCAGGAATGCTAGCATAAACAGGCCTTGTGAGCTCACTCAGCAGTTCCTGTATCACATTTGCATCTTCCAATGAAATAAAAAAATTACTATTAGAAACATAAGATGATGGCATGTCATGTGTCATCCCTGTTCCAGTGGCTAACTGCTTCCCTTTAAGAACTTGTAACTTACATCGACTATGAGTTTTTTCAGTTTACAGAGCTTGGAGCAGGTCAGGTGCAACAGATTAAGAAGCACTCACATAGCAGAAATCCTGGAGATGCTAACAAACTTTAATTGAAACACTTCTTCACTTTTCCTTTCTTCATCTGAATAATTTGAGCTATTTCCAGTGTTGCTCTTGTACAAAGAAAAATATGTATGAGTGGGTAACAGATTTTCTTTTCCTCCAGTCAATAGGGCCTATTGTCAGTAGATAAAAATCTAACTGGAAAATGAAGGTCATCATCCTTTTTTAAGCTCAAAAACTCATAATGCACAGAAATACTTGTTGACTTCATAGTTAGCCTAGCCATATTCAGAGCATGCCAGCTTCTCACACTGAAATTGCACTCTGGATAGTGGTCAACAGAGGAAGCTATCTGCAGCCTCCACTTTCAATAGACAGGGAATAGTGTGTTCACATGGACAGAAGCCAGAAATTTTTAGGTCTGAACATCCTAGAGCCATCATCTAATACCAAGCTTTAAAGTGACAAGCAGTAAGAATAATGATGACATTATTCTCTGCTTGTAGGGCCAATTATTGCCTCTAATTCGTGATGTTCTAGTTACAGGTGAGGCAGCTTTTCCATTACAAGCTTCTTCTTTGTGTCTGTGTCACTCGAGGCTGACATTTCTCATAGTAGCTGTCAGTCCAGTCATAAGAGGATTTTATGATTAATAAGATTCACTTTTTGCTGTTTCTGAGGTGCTTCAAATCCCACAGATATAGTTTATGAGAGGGAAAAGTGGGACAGTTAAGGCTTCTGATAGCAAGTTCTACTGATGCTTAGCTGTACACAGGTGATTTTTTGACACAATGACCAGAGTTTTTGATAAAGCAGCAGAACATTAGTGTCTTCTCTGATTTGCAGCCCTGCCCACACATTTCTCTGAAAGTAAGCCTGGTTGAAACACAAAGGGAAACTGCTGTGATTTTTGCCTTGCACTGAAGGGAAGGTTATAGAAGTGGATACTCTGATAGCTTTTGTTCTCTCTGGTTATTTTTTTAATCATTTTTGGACAATGTTAGATTTGGTTTTGCAATTTTCTTATCTGTTATTATTTGTGCTACAGTAGCTTTCAGGGTCTCCAACTGGTACCAGGGGCCTGTGGTGCTTTGTATGTACATAATGCAGGGATTTTGAAGGTGTGGAGCAGAGCAGAAATGCTTAAGCAGACAAGGGTACTCTAGGCTGGAAAAGAGTTGACTGATGGGAATAGGATAGAGGTCTATCCTGAGACGAATGAAGAAAGTAAATAAGGAAATTACTGTTTCTCATAGTAAAAGAAATAGAGGACCTCAAATGAGACCAAAAGGTAGCATGTTCAACACAAAGGAAAGGACATGGCTCTTCACATAATGTGTAGATGAGCTGTTGGCCTCCTTGCTCCAAAATGTTATAGTGCTGATTTTGCATGGATTCAAAAGGAGACAGGACAAACCTGGAGGGTGGTTAATACTGAAAAATGCTTGTGGCTTATGAAGTTTCCAGAGCCACAGAACTGTTAACATCTGTGATAATATTCTGTGGTAGTATCATTGCAGGACTGTCCTGACCTTACATGAATTAGGTATCTGGTTCTGTGTGTTGCTGAGACTCAGGACTACATGGGCCTTTGGTGTGATCCAGTGTGCCATATTATAGTCTTTGAATTGTTTTGTTTAAGAAAGAGACATGAGAACTTGGGAGGAAACCTGTATGGAAGTGGTTGTTGCTCTCAATATAAGTCTGGCAGCATTCAGAGCACGTCAGCTTCTCATAGCAGAACTACAGAATACCTACAAAAATTTTAACAATTAAAGGTGCTGGAAAACTCATTATTTCCTCACATGTGTACATAAGGGCAGATCAGGATAACTCAATTGCATGGATCCAGAAATATCTGGAAATAGAGAGGGGAATCTTTGGACATGTCTGTTCCATAATGGGAAAAAAGTCTCTTGGGTGAATCTCAGCTTGCCCTGAATTGCTGAGTCAGTCTCCAGGCTGGTTCAAGAAAGCCCTATGGACTTACTAAGTTATTGATATCTATATTGTGATGGCTAAGGCTGTCATTGATCTGCAGATTTCTGTCTCACCAGCAATTTAGATGGCCAAACCTTAATTCAAGCATGTTACTGAGTCTGATGATCCCAAGCTGTCTGTTGACAGGGTTTGGAAATATTTTGAGGTGGATGAAAACCTGGTATTCTCCATTAGCTCTGAAGAATCCAGAGCCCATGCATTAAATACAATAGTTACACTGTGAAGTTCAGGAAATAATCCACACAAAAACTGCAAACTCCAGTGTGCTTATATCCATATGATAAAGCATAGTCCTGTAGGTTTTATACAGAATGTGTGCTGGCAATGAAAAGAGAAGGAAGATCCATAGATGCATTGTCAGATATTCTCTGTATTCCAGAAGCTAATGCTTTTTGCCATTTGTAGTGTTTTCTGACTGTATCAAATACTTCTATTAAGAAACTGAGTGTAACACTATATTGGTAAATTGACTGGGAGCTGTTTCTCTCTGAGGAGTCAGGGATCTGCAGAGAGCTGCTCTGGGATTCACTGGTAGATAAAGCTTTCTGGAAAGGCTAAACTAGACTGGTACTCTAGCAAAGGGTTAAGCTGAGGTTTAGCGGGAATTGATGAATGACAGACACAAGTATGTATGATCACTGTCTCCTGCACCCAAAACCTGGATGTGACCCAAAGGGAAAGCTGGGAGAGAGAACATGTTTCAAAGAAGGATTTTGCTAAATGCAGAGACTTTCTTATCTGTACTCACCTTTGGAGTCTCAGTTCATTAATCCATCCCTATCCAAAAAAGCACTTCATGAGCTCTTCACTGAGAACAAACACAGGCCCCATTGCCAGCAACATCTGCTCACACGCTCTGTTGAATAAGGAAGCTTGGAATAATGTATTCAAATTTTTGCTTAAGATTTTGGGAGAATCAGCTTGCAAAGTCATGTTAGCATGTTAAAGAAAAGAGCCAGAGTCTGCAATTAGCCAAGGGAGAAAGAAAGATTTCCAGTAACATTTCTTTCCCTTAGGCAGGCAAATCCCAGCTGCCTTATCCTGGCAATCTTTGACAGACAGCAGTGCAGAATGATTGTCTTCTTATATAAACATATCTTCAGGAGAGGTAGGAGTAAGATTTCCAAATTATGCTAACTCCTGAAAATCTTTTCCACTAAGCTTTCTCTCATAACAGCTCTCCCTTGCTGCATTGTTACCTCTTTGCTGTACTTTAGTGTTTATCTTTAAAGTCCCCTGAAATCTGGCATCCAGATGCTTAAGCCTCAAACAAGGATCACAGTCCTAGAGACTACAAAGCTCTATTTTGTGTTATTCAGTTTTGTGTTGTAACGTCACCTTACTGTCAAGGACTCAACTTTTATTTTGCTTTGTTGTGTTATTAAGCTTACTAGAGGGAAGAGGAAGGGAAAGAAAAGGGAACTGGTTTTATGAAGAACAGGGAAGTGGTTTTCTGAAGAACTTAGCTTACATTTAGGAACCTCAGGGACATGGTCTGGTTTTCGAGGTTATATATTAACAAGATGTTTTCTTTTCTAGGTATTGCTTTCCACAAAAAAACCCTGTGGTTTTCTGGTCACTTTAAACTTTTGTATGCCTACATTGGTGCTCAAAAGGAAGATCCGACCCTCTCCCCACCCTAGAATTCAAGTTCCCACTCCTCTGGACATAAACGTTCGTGCAACTGAACAGTCAGTCAGGTCTAAGAACAGATCAGCTGAAAAATATCCTTTAAAAAAATACTTAAAACATATCAGACTTGAGCTGTTGTAAAATTGCATGTATTCATAGAATCGTTTAGGTTGGAAAAGACCTTTAAGATCATCAGGTCCAACCATTAACCTAGCACTGCTAAGTCCATCACTAAACTACGTCCCTAAGCTCCACATCTACCCATCTTTTAAATAGCTCCGGAGATGGTGACTCAGCCACTTCCCCGGGCAGCCTTTTCCAATGCTTAATAACCCTTTCAATGAAGAAATTTTTCCTAATATCCAATCTAAACGTCCTCTGCCACAACTTGAGGCCATTTCCTCTTGTCCTGTTGCTTGTTATTTGGGAGAAGAGACCGACACCCACCTCACTACAACCTCCTTTCAGGGAGTTGTAGAGAGCAAAAAGGTCTCCCCGGAGCCTCCTCTTCTCCAGGCTAAACAAGCCCAGTTCCCTCAGCTGCTCCTCATAGGACTTGTGCTCTAGACCCTTCACCAGCTGCGTTGCCCTTCTCTGGACACGCTCCAGCACCTCAATGTCTTTCTTGTAGTGAGGGGCCCAAAACTGAACACAGTATTTGAGGTGCAGCCTCATCAGTGCTGAGTACAGGGGGACGATCACTTCCTTACTCCTGCTGGCCACACTGTTTCTGATACAATCCTTCAGCTAGCACAAGAAAAGCATAACTGAATTGCAACGGGCTGCAGCATGAGATGGGGCTACCTCTCTTACTGGTGGTAAGGATTTCCATGGGGTTGAAGTGACAGTGTAGCAACCTCTTGAGCAGAGGCCACTGTGAAGAAGCAGCACACATTTTATTTAACAAGTTAAATAAACTGCTTGAGATGCTCTTTTCCTGCTCCCTCCTTCAGCATATGCAAGATTTCTCATGGCAGTGGGAACCCTTGCCAGGCCTGATTTCAGCAATGAATCTTATTCCTTTTGCAGACACTGCAAGTACCAGTTGAGCTCATACACTTCATCCCTGCATCAGCAGAGAGCACCCGTGTCTTCATCCTACATTTGTAGGGTGAGTCTTCTGTCTGTGATTAGTACCTTTTCCTAGTACTTCCAAGTGAATAGTTGATCTGGTGAATTAAAAGTGCTCTGCCTCTTCTTACCTTGCTCCAAAGAGATCTGTAGTTGTCAGGAGAGCCTGCACCATTAATGAGGTAGTCCAGCAGTTTGCTTTTGGGCTGTTATGTTGTAACCACAGCTTTCAGACCTTCAGATTATTGCAGGGAATTGGCATAACTGCCCAAGAGATTTGCTGTCTTGCTCTTGTTATTCCTGGAGCAAAGCATTCATGCACAGACTGACACTGAAACTGAGCCAAACTCTGTTCTTGTTCCCACAGTCATTCCCATGGGACTTGACTGTTTCCTTGGCAATACACATGCTGCACTGACTAAGATGCTTGCATCAGGGCCTTCTTTCACACTTTTAGAGCTGAGATGGCACCAAAGGACCAGGTTGCATTCTTGAACCCCGTTCTCTGGCTCCAAACACTTCCTGGCAGACAGGGAGCAGAAGAAGAGGATGGTACGAGGGAGCATCCTGCTGTCCATGCCAATGCATGCAGACTCAAAGAGCAGGAAAGAGATGACTGACAAACCCAGTGAATTTAGAAGTTGTAATGCTTTTTATTTTCTGGAAAATGAAATGGAGCTATTTTGTATTCCTTGCCAAGTTTTAAATCTCTTTTCATAACCACCAGAAAGATGTTTCTTTTAGCACTATTAACAGT
The DNA here is from genome assembly GCA_009819775.1 of Phoenicopterus ruber ruber. Taxonomy (NCBI): domain Eukaryota; kingdom Metazoa; phylum Chordata; class Aves; order Phoenicopteriformes; family Phoenicopteridae; genus Phoenicopterus; species Phoenicopterus ruber. The sequence continues at coordinate 54,945,686 of CM020246.1, forward strand.
GATGGGTTTTACTAAGAGATGAACATGTGGGATTCTTTTCGTGATTGTTGTTCACTGAAAGAGACACTCCTGCCCTGCAAAAAATAGGTGCAGTGCCCGGCACTGTCCACAGGGAGGGGAACAAATCCTAGCTCCTAGCATGAGCTGGGATTTTTGCAGAGAAGGCAGCTCATCCACATCAGAATGCAGCAAAAAAGGATCTGATTACATTTTACTAAGCAGACCAAATGTCCTGGCCAAGACTGTGGGGTGAATTTACATTTTGTTTAGAGGCAATTGTAGCAATCAGTCTGAACCTCAAGAAAAAGGAACACATCTCCTACAAAGAGTATTGAGGGTGAAAGCAAGGTCATTTAACATCTTCTGATACTTCTTGTCGTAAGAGGTGATCTCTTGGCAGAGACATATTTCCTGAGCACACCCAAGTGTATACACTATGTTTCTCCATCATATAGTTTCTTCTAGATGGACAAACATAGCGCAGACGCACTAACTCATAACTGCCTGAGTTTGCCAGACAGCAGAGCCATGTGAACATGGGACCATGCTGAAACTGGCATGGCTAGACCTCTGCCTGGGGTACCTTTGTACTGTGCTCCATTCATGGGCTAAAGATCCCCAGCGTAGGCCTGCCCCTGCTGTAAGGGATTAGAGTAAAAGCGCAAAAGAAAGTTGACCCTGTAATCATGTCACTTAGCAAGGAAGTCCAGTTCAAGGGCAATGAACCTGCATGCTCATTCTTGACCATGACATTAAGTCTGTTTACAGCAGATTTTTATAAAGACTGGTGTGATAAAACATGCACTGGCAATAGTTGCTGTATTTAAAAGCATGTGCTTAGCATGTGAGAGGTTGCCTTCTGACCCAGGCCGAAACTATGAATACAACAGGTCACAGCTCCATGCCTTGGTGGCTTTGGCAGGTTTTGGATGAGGCTTTTGATTTATGCTGAGGGCAGGTAAGCTAAGGTTACTGCTTCTCACAGTGAAGGCTCTGTCTTGCTTGTGAGGGCAGTCAGAGACAAGTTAGAGCACACAGGAATGCTCAGTCTCACCTGTGCAGCACTTATACCTGCCTGATACAAGGCAAAGGCATCACAAATCATTATCACAAATCAGCTCTAGCCTGGGAAGCACAGGAGAGGTTGATCTGCACCCAGGGAATCAGCTGAAACTAGTGGTTCTCTGCCTTTACTACTCAACGCCATATGAGTTGTATTTTTTCCTTACCCTTTGGCTCAGAAGACGAGATCATTTATCATATGTAAGGCATGGCTTGTGCAGAAGGGAGTCTGATTTCTTTACTTGCTGGATATGGCACTGTTGTGGGGACTATTATTACAGTCATATGTGAGCTTTGAAATCCCTCTTGTTTTGTGAGTCAGTACAAACTGATGAAGTGAAGTCTGTTTTGCTGATGCTGTGTGTTTCTCTTCAAACCCCTGGATGTTGTTGTGCTGCAGACATCAAATTACAGCTTTGCAGCCAGTTGCCTCACTCTAGAATTAGATGGACTTTTTCATTCTTTGAAATGATTTCATCCTCTTTTACAGACTTACTGTTGATTGCCATTAAAAGATGAAATACAGAGCTCCAAGGTTTTCTGAGACTGCTTGATGCTGGCTGAGAAGATCGATGTTGTTTAGTACAAAGTGAAATAGTTTTGTATTTTAATTTTGAACTAAGATTGGAAAGGGGATCTGCTGACCAACTCCAGACTACTAAAAGCTATGGCTCTAGTTATCTCCAGGTGGCAAGTCGCTCTGTTCTCGAAGTGGAATGAATACCACCCTTGCACTGACATCCTGCCATCTTGTCTGAGATGATGAGTGCAGAGAGAGACTTGAGTCTTAGTTTAGTCTAGATGCCTAATTTTTAGATGTTTGAAGTCAGGTAACATGAATCTCAGCCACAGTGCTCAGGATGTTGGCCAATTTGACTTCAGTCTAGTATAAAGCAACTTCTCCCAAGAATGTTGCTGGACCAACAATGGCGGTGGAGGAATCCAATTTAGAGCATGTCAACTGATTATACTGACCCTTGAAGCTCTCGTGTCATTCTCACTATAACACTGGAAAAGTCCATGAGAAGGCCTGTTTCAAGAGTGATAAAGGCCAGATTCTAGCTTAAAAAAAAGGGCCTGCACTGTTGCTAGGTAGAAGAATTAAAAAACTTTAGTAGAATTCAAAACATAAGTGGGAAAATTTTCTGATGTTGGTGGCCATTGTAGCAAAATAATGAAACTTTTCTCTGAAGACTCTTTTTACATCTTGAATGGGAAAAGTGTTAGCTGAAAACATTACCTGCAAAACCAACCTGTTTTGTTGAGATGAAATGGATCCCTAGCATATGCTGTGAAACCAAGGTAGGAGTTTTCCTAGAACATACTTTGCTCAGCTTTCACATGGAAGTGTGACATGCTTTCTTCATGGCCTTCCCCTAATACATGCAGAGTGATACTTGTTCAGTTTTGTTTAGGTCATGCTTGTTTTCCTGGGTTTATTTTAGAGGAGTTTTGGTTTTAAGCAGGAGACACTTCTGAGACATGATGGCATATGTGACTGATAATGCAACTGGTTAAGCATCGGGTGGTGGGCAAAACCCAAATGACTTCTGGCTGGTCTGTTGTTCAGAGTTTAAATTGGGGAGGGCGCTTGTGACACCGCAAACACCTGGAGCTCTTTGTAAGTAAACATGTGTGATTCAGGCACAACCTGGTACTGCCTGAGATTGGAGTGGAGAAGTCACTTGCTGCAGGGATAGATAGGGTTGAAAGTAATAACAGGCTATGCTCTCCTGGAAGCACACAGGAGAGAAAGAATAATATTGTTTGTTTCATGCAGGTAGCAATTCAGAGAATGAAGACTGTAGTTCTGCTTCCTTGCAACCTGAGAACCTTTCCTCTGCCAGTAAGTATGTTCAGTCCAACTTCTTGCTTGGCAGGGTTTATGTCCTAACTTAGCTGAACTATCAAAGTAAAGCTTGAGATTAACTGTATTTTCATTTCTGCTTTTTAAATGTCCCCAAGACTAAGCTGCATCAAATCCTGGAGTATTGTCCCGGAGGCAGTGGCTGGATCCCCAGTAGTGTGCAGATTTAAAAACAGTACCTGAGTGATCTAGACCTAGGCACAGATCTCCTGCTTTGAGTAGAAAGTAATTTTGTGATTTCATAACATAATGGAGAGTTAGTAAGCGGAGAATGGTGCGCTGAAATGAACATAGCTGAGGACTGTGCTGTAGATACATGTTCTTCACTCTCTCATTAGTAAAAGGCATGGCTAGGCATCTGTGCCCTGCTGTCTTGTGACTAAGACTCATTTGCTATGCTTTCATAGATTGGTAGTACAAGGCAAGACTTCAGGCATCATCTAAGTGCTGTTTCAGCAAGACAACCCTGTGCAAGATGGTACTTTTGAGGGTGATCTTGAATACATGAACATAGAGCTGTACTTCTACAGTAAGACAAGCCTTGATCTTGAATGACAGCAAATTTAGCTAATCTGCTTGTTGGAAGACAATTACTCAGCCACAGGTTAATAGAGTTAAATCAAGCCATATTCTGTTACACAGAGATTTGTTTCTATCCATAGGTAAGGCACACTGAAGGAGTCCTTCCTGCAAGCAACAGCAAAACTTTAGCCAGGTGATATAAAAACCATTGTCTTTTCAAACAAAAGCTGTAGTTTAATTTATCAGGCAAAGTTTTGTGTCATATTCCTTCTATAAGTTGTGTAACAGTGAGGTGTAATCAATAGTATTAGTTTTCATTTCCAGGGTAAAAATTTTGCATGATGTTATCTGTACTCTTGAGTATATTTGAAAAGTAACTTGTGAAGACTCCAGTTTTGCTAATTGTCTAGGGCAACTCATTTAATAAAAAATGGGAGGGAAAAAAAAAACCAAAAACAAAAATGGAAGAAGTGCAATTTAGAAAGCATCTAAGATGTCCAATAGGTTTCCCTGTCCTAGGTTTCAGGACAGTCTGGTGTTGCTACAGCTTCTGTGGGTAAATTAAGGGAAAAAAAAAAGTGGACAAAACCTTCAATGAATTGAAATTCTGCTTTTTCCCCTCAAACACTGCAAACCCAAAGACCATGTCTGATGCAGAATCAGAAAGTTTGCAATATTTTATTTGCTGCACCATGATGCTCAAGAACTCACCTAAAATACCTGCACTTGCTGAAGGTAAATCTCCATGTTCCAGTCCTGTAAATGCTTATTCACATCTTAGATTTACATTCATGGTATGTTTTATGGGCTTCAGTGCTAAAGAGAGATCTAAGCGCTTGCATGGCCATTGACAGGACTGCAAGGAAACAGGGCTGTTTGCAATCTGGCTACTGTGTTTCTGTCTCCAGCAGAACTGTGAAATATTACAGCAGTCTCCATTTAAATACTTTGATTCATTGCTCTACTGTGTGGAGAAAATGCCTGTAACTCGGAAGCTGAAATTACACTTGGATAGGAGCTGTCTTTGGGTTTTAACAGAAATGTCATAAAAAAGCTGCTGTAATGGTACACAGGAGTAGAATTTCAATTGAACCTTGAAAGGAAAACTCGATTTTCTAAAAATATTAAGCTGTTTAAAATGGTTTGTTTTGTTTCTTTCCTTTCCATTTATGAGGAACATATAAAGCAATGGGGTTTTAAAATGCCTGCTTTCACATTCCAGATTGTGCAGCTGCTGCAGATACATGGTGCTTTGCATAACATTGCCCAGCAGACACAGGTACCATGCACAGGCTTTTTTACTCTGGGATGTAATTTGGGATTGTGGGAGCCCTTAGTCAACTGTAGTTTGGGATGATAATCATCTCCTTAAGTCCACTAATTCCTTCTGCACTCCTGAGGTTTTGGTTACCCTCATGTGAGCAGGCTGTGTATTCCTCCCACAAGTGTAGCACATCCTTCTAACCCTGTAAACTCCGGTTCAGTTTCTCACTTGCCAGCCAAGAAGTTTCCACCTTGCAAATGGTGGTTTATTGTGCTAAGGTCTAGAGTGAACACTTATAATCCAGGATTAGGTGTGGGTTCAGATGTCCCTTCTATGCAATCCCAACGTGAACCAACTTGGTAAGTAGCTGTTAGTAACAATTATTGTTAGTTATTGTTATTAATTATAGTTGTAAGAACTATAAGTCATTACTTATGATTATAATAATATAATATGAATATGTTAATATATTTAGTTTCCCAAAGGTAGGTACTGTGGCACCATCTGAATGTCATCTTCTCCAGGAAAGAGATCTATTTCACAGCAGTGAACAGCAAAAGCAGGACAAAGCTCCTGACCTGAATATCTGTACAGATCAAGGCATGAGAAATCCTTTGATAAACCCATTTTACAGTAAGGAGCAGAACAGAGCTGGCCAGGAATAGAAATCTGTAATACAAAACCAGCAATCAAATAATTCCAGATGTTTCTCATGAGTTTTTTCTAATTTGGTTTCAAAACAAGAAAAAAAATTCTCTGAATGAAGGCTGGGTCAAAACTAGGTATGTTTGCATGGACTAGGGGGAATTGAACAGGGTGGACATAAAGCAAATTTGTGAATGTAATGAAAACTGGTCAAATCTAAAGCTGATGGCTAGAAAGATTTTGTGATTCAATCAAAAATCGCATGAAATCTACGTAAGATCCAAGAAACTCCATTTAGTTCTTTTATGTCTCAATTTATAGCCCTAGTCCTGGATCAACTTTCCTCCTTTTGAGTCAAATAACTAGATTTTAAAATTCAAATTATTGATGGCTTCAAACCAGTGGGAGGCCTGCTTAGTTTCTGTGTTTATTTATTACAAGATAACACAGCACAGAGGGCACCAAATGTATTTTAGGAAGAAAGTGTACAACGTAAAAATCAAAAGCCTTCAGTTTCTACCACAGAATTATAGAAAATAGTGAGCACATATGAAGGATTTTTTTTTTCATCAATGCAATGTTTTTGCTGACATAGCAGCAGGTAACCTATGGATGTGGCTTGCCCTCTGCCTGGCTGCTTCCAGACCAGACAACATTGCTGGTGCAGCAGCAACATCAGCAGATGAATGAAGTGGAGACAGAGACAACATGCAAAGGAGAACATTATTTAAGATTTGATTGCAGTGTCTCCTGAAGGAGTGGTGTGGAAGCAGTGGGACGGGATGTTCCCTAGGGCTTCTCATCTTCGTTTAATATGAAGCTGAAATTAAGAGAGAAGAACGTTAAGCTACTCATTTGCTATATGATTTAGTTGCCTACAAGTAGATGACAGGAAGCATTTTAGTCTATTCCTTCAGCTGCCGCTCCAGACGTTCACATCTCCCACAGGGTTGTGTTCCCTCTTCAATCCTGGTTGAATATCTTGAATAGGCTATCCTATCAGATTATCATCTCTGTGTCTGGACAACAGTTTTAGTGAGGAAGACGCAGTATTTAAGCCTTTTAAGTCATAAATTTTCAATACAGCTGCTCAAATGTAAGTGTTTGAAAAGCTCCAGGTAGCTTTATTTGCTTATTTATTACTTTATTCTGTGCTCTGAATCTCTGAGGAGAACTGACTTGCTTCATCCAGCAAAGAGTCCTGTTGATGCATTATGGTAGTGATGCTGTCCCTGGTCAGGAAGTGAAGCCTCTTACCTTCAGCTGTGTCCTCAGCCAACCCTCATATGTTTTGTCTGATATAGAGAGCTCCCAAAGGAAGAATAACTTCTATTAAGGGAGCTTTCTTAAAGTCACCGTGTCTTTACCAATCTCTCCATGTTACAGATCTTCTAACTTTCAACTTTTTCACATTTGCATAAATATTACCATTGCAGCCAGACATAAACCGTGTAAGTTCCTTTCTCATACTTTTAAATTTTTACTTTTTACTTTTTCCTTGTTGTTCTTTTACTTTTTTTATTGCAAAGTGTTCAGTTAATAAAGGAGAAATGGGTTGTGTTCGTGGGTATGATTAGCATGGAGTGAATTAAGATTTTGTTGTGCAAATAAGTGATGGTAGCTAGCTTGTTATCTTTTAAGCAGTGGACCTCTGCAGCCTGGCGTGGGAAGGGGTGTTAACATTGCTTTTTCATCCTCAACGGAGGCACAAAGACAGTACAAAACTTGGCTTTCCCTTACAGATCGTTACTACCACATGAAAGGTAGCTCAAATGTAGCACATAGACATTCATGCCTATGCAAATTTGCTTCTAAATATTAGAAACTTTATTTTCTCCCTTCACACAGCTCAGTGCTACTGCAGGAGAAGGGCAAGAGGCACTGATGCTGCCAGCAGCTGGGAGTGAGTTGAACACGCAACAATGGCTGGTGCAACTGCAGGTGAGCTGGAGCAGAGCAGGGAAAGGGAGGCCTTTCAGAGCTACCTAAAGGGCACCAGAGGATCTCAGGGCTGTTTCTGAGACCTCTCAGTTGGACTGGGCCATCAGCTCCGCCTTGCCTGGTTGTGTTCAAAGAATCTTGAGAAAGATGAGGCAGGGAAAACAAAAAGGCTGCCTTGAGCTGTTTGTCAAGTCTTCCTTTCCAGACAGACAGAAATGGGACACAATTCCTTTGTGGACTGAATTAGCTATTCTGCTACATGAGATCCAAGGCTAGCAGGAGACTGTATTTCCTAGGGTGCTCCCACGTCTTTCTGTAATTCTCCTGCAATTGGGCTGAAATGAAAGACATCCTCCCACATATCTGTTCTGCTTTCCAGAATAAGAAGGAAATCTGGACAATTTGTCCAGGGACAGGAATTTACATAGCGGATGCCTAAACTTAATTCCACCCAAAGTGTCATTGGTCTGTCCGAATTCCATGTTGTAGAATTACTAACTGAATTTACCAGCTGTCTCAGTGTGTTACCTTTTCTTTTTTCCCTCTGTAATTTTTTTTTTTTTGGTAACACAGATGCTTCCCATTTTAGTTGCCCAAATGGGGCTATGGGTAAAAATGCTTATCCCTAACAGTTTGTACAGCAATATAGCCATGTGCATGGATGGTTGCTGATTCAGCAGAATTAGCACAAGCAGGGTCCTGGCGGACAGCAAGCTGGACATGAGCCAGCTGTGTACCCTTGCAGCAAGGAGAGCAAAGTGTGCCCCAGGCTGCCTCAGCAAGAGAATAGCTAGCAGATTAAAGGATGCTACTTTTTCACGAACCTGTAATTCTGAAGAAGAAAACATTCTTAGCTATCTTATCCTTGAGATGCTTCTTAAGGTATCATAGGGAGACTTTAGTCACCTGTTAGACACAGCTATGGATAAGTGAAAAGGAGCAGCTCTGAAACCCTGAAGTGAGGTTTTGGCTGAACCATGTGCTTTTTACTTTGTGGTTGAAATGGCTCATGACTACAGTATAAACTGACATGTTACTTCAAACTGCAAGAGGCAAAGAACATGTATGTTGTTGGCTGGCTGAGTTCAGCTGAGAAGATACAACTCTGCAGTTGTTAATATCAGTAGAAAACCCAAAGTGGTTTACAGTTGGGTTTGTAATCATATTGATTTAACTTGTTTATTTAGTGAATTAAGTTCAGCTGATTGAAGGCCATTGCAAGCAGATTAGGAGCTGGTACTGATTTAGCAAGATCAAATTTACTTAGTTAAATGACTTCAACTTTTCATGTAGGCACCAAGCCTAAGATCCGTATTTTAACACTTCATAAGTGTTTTGACCTTTTAAAGAAACATTAGGGTCCCATCCTCTTCCCTTCCTCCACTAAACTTAAGGTGACTGTAAATTAAAAAAAGCAACCCCAAAAACTAGCCTGTCCTAATGCTGACTTGAGGTAACTTTGCTTGTTTGTTCCCTTAGGGAGGAATGCTTAGCTCTGAGGAAATTGTGAGTAGTATTTTTACTTTTTAGAATTTTCGTCTTGAAAGATAAACTCAGTGAAACAAATGAAAATCACCTTCCGCCTCTTGAATTGCTAGCATTAGTATTGTCTCTAGCCTAAAGTCTCATCTCTGACTGTGACTAGATCTGTTGCTCCAGGTGAAGTTGCAAGGAACCTCACAGTAAACAACGACCAGATTTGAGAAGAAATTTCTGTCTCTTAGGATGTCAGTTTGTATGCCAAGGCAGAAGTGCTTTTATCCTTTCCATAAATAATCTCTATCCTCTCTCATGTAATGATATTTTTTTTCCATTAGATGTATAAATATTTCAGGTTTTTTATAATCTTTAATGTGTCTTGCTGGCCAGCCTCAGGAATATGTTGCAACAGCCAATCCCACAGGTTAATGAAGTGCAGTATGGGGAGACATTTCTTTCCCATCACTTTTAGATGAATTGCCTTTCTTTCTTGTTAAAAGAATTTCAGTTCCTTTCTCTTGAAAGAGGGCAAACAAGAGAATATCATAACTTGCCTTCTTGCAGCCAGAAATCTATTGCTTACTGCTAACCTGCCCTTTCTCTTGTCAGTTTTTGCTTGCAATTAGCCATTTGACTCACAGTAGTTCCTTCTATACTGACAGCATATGAATTATTATGTGACAGACTGGTTCAGTGCCAAGATATGACTCCATTTCCTGGCAGTTTTGTTGTTGTTTTCAATAAAGGGATTACACCTACTGAAATCTGCAATATTCATTTTGGTCTTGACTCCAGAGGTTTTCATTCCTTTACCTGTGCAAGAGCTTTCCCTTGTGTGGTTTGCTGTCTTGCTTTTGTTTTTCTGTTTGCCTGAAGTCCAGAGGGTCTCTTACACACATATTTCACACTGTGAGGGGCACAGATTCCAGAAGCTTTCCTGCTTTTCCCAGGTTATCCACTGCTATTCTGTACCAGAGGAGGTACTGTCCACACAGAAGAAGTGGCAGGAGCCCTTCCCAAAAGCTCGCAGGCAAATCCTTTTGAAGGTGGCTGTGTTCCTAAGAGCTCAGGTCTACAGGGATGTAACTGTAGACAACAAACAACAGTGCAAGAAGCACTAGGCCATGGTGAGTGAAGGGGTGACCGTGTCCTCTTAGCCTGCTACAAACGTGCTGCCATTTGGCTAATTTTAACCCTCTTTTGTGCACATCGCAATTGCACGTAGTTCCTTTTTGACAGCTCAGGTAGCATATAACTTGCTGAACTGCAGCAGTACATCTTTGCCTGAACCCCAGGCCCTCCACTTAGCAATTGTGTCTCTGTTTCTAGCAACTGGCTTCACAGATCGTTGCTGGAGCCGTTATACCTGGATTGCAAGAAATGTTCTTGCATGGTCAGGCTGGGCCCCTCCTGGGTCATGAGGAGGGCATACTATCAGCAGGCTGGCAACCAAACCCTGATGGCACTATTGGTGAACTTGGTCCAGCTCTTCCTGCCAGCATCCAGAAGGGTTGGCGGGATGAGAATGGTATCACTGAAGCTGTCAGTGGAGCAGTCCTGGCTCCTTCTGTTCACCTTTCCACAAACCGCGTTTTTGCTGAACCTCCCCTTTTCAGGCATCTGTGTTCAAGGTAGTGGGAGAGGCCACAGGGGTGGCTTCTATGAGAAGCTGCTAGAAGTTTCCCCTATGTCTGATAGAGCCAATGCCAGCTGGCTCCAAGATGTACCCGCCGCTGGCCAAGGCCGAGCCCATCAGTGATGGCCGTAGCGCCTCTGGGATAACATAGTTAAGAAGGGAAAAAAAAACCCTGCACAACTGCAGATGAAGAGAGGAGCAAGAATATGTGAGCGCAACAACTCTGCAGACACCAAGGTCAGTGAAGAAGGAGGGGGAGGAGGTGCTCCAGGCGCCAGAGCAGAGATTCCCCTGCAGCCCACGGTGAAGACCACAGTGAGGCAGGCTGTCCCTCTGCAGACCATGGAGGTTAATGGCAGAGCAGATATCCACCTGCAGCAGGAGCCCACGCTGGAGCAGATGGATGCGTGAAGGAGACTGTGATCCCATGAGAAGCCCACACTGGAGCAGGCTAATGGCAGGACCTGCGGACTCATGGAGAGAGAGGAGTGCACAGTGGACCAGGTTTGCTGGCAGGACTTGTGACCGATGGGTGACCGATGCTGGAGCAGTCTGTTCCTCAAGGACTGCACCCTATGGAAAGGACCCGCGCTGGAGAAATTCATGAAGAACTGCAGGCTGTGGAAAGGACTCATGTTGGAGAAGTTTGTGGAGGACTGTCTCCTGTGGGAGGAACCCCACACTGGAGCAGGGGAAGAGTGTGAGGAGTCCTTCCCCTGAGGAAGAAGGAGCGGCAGAGACAAGATGGGATGAACTGACTGCAACCCCCATTCCCCGTCCCGCTGCGCCACTCAGGGCGAGGAGGTAGAAAATTCGGGAGCAAACTTGAGCCCAGGAAGAAGGGAGGGGTGGGGAGAAGATGTTTTACAATTTAGTTTTTATTTCTCATTATCCTACTCTGATTTGATTTGCAATAAATTAATTTTCCCAAGTCACGTCTGTTTTGCCCATGACGGTAATTGGTGAGTGGTCTTTCCCTGTCCTTATCTCAACCCTCAACCCATGAGCCTTTTGTTATATTTTCTTTCCCCTATCCAGTTGAGGAGGGGGAGTGATAAAGCGGCTTGGTGGGCACTTGGGGTCCAGCCAGGGTGAACCCACCACCATAAGGAAAGGCCCTATTACCACATTTGCCTCATCCAAAGGTTGATGGTTATGCAATTCTTAGGGCTTGTTCAGATGCTTAAGAGATGGGCTGATGGTGCTAAGCTGCTGCCAGAAAGCTGCTGTAGTTAGATCTTCCTCCTATAAAAAACAGGGAAGCCAAACTGGCACTTTCAGGGATGGTGCAAATGACGTCCAATCAGTCCCATGCTTCAAATAAATGTTCTTTGATTTACAGGAATTGAATGGAGCATGAAATTTGTCAAAGGAGAAAGAGTTCACTGTGATTAATTGTGAAATTGATACAACAGGCCCTGTAAGCCTCTGGAGAACATGATTCACAGAAATGCAGCCATCTCTCTCTGGCTGAACACTTGCCACAGCATAGTGTGATTGAGACTGGTGTTCAAGGTCCAGATGTTCAAAGGTATTTAAATACATCGTTCCCATTCAGATTAATTAGACTTAGGCACATCAAAGGCCTCTGGGATCCTAGGCCAAACAGTATAGTCCTTATGTGCTTTGTTAGCGAACATTGTCAGACCTTGACAACATAACCATATGCTGTGGTTACTGGATTCAGGGCCGCTTCCACTAAGGCACCTTGCCTGAAAGAGCAGGTGCTTTCAAGAGAACTGGGAATTCATCTTTTCGCTGACTGCTGCCAGCTACTGAGTTACGTAAGCAGAAACTGTGCCACAAACTTTTATTCCAACATAAATATCCTTAGGCCCTATTGTTTATATTTTTGAATTCTTTCCACTGATAAGGCAAATACACACATACACGCACACACAGCCCTATGCAGACAAACACAGAATAGCAGAGAGAAAAATGACACCAATCTCCACTTAAGGTTCTTTAAAAGGCAGCTATAACATTTGCATTTTCCTTTTTAATGATACTGGGATGAAAGTCTGGACACAATTTCATATTAATTGGAGAAATGTTGCTGACATTCCATTCTCCCCTTTGGATAAAGGCCCTTCTCTCTGTCAGCAAGTAGACTGTCATTTCCTTGAAGGTGTTCAAGTCAGTGTCAAAAGCCTGAAATAGAATTAGGTGCCATCTCTAATAAAAAATAAAAAAGAAAGATTTTGTGGTTTTCATCGCATAATGAAGGGACTTGTGTAAAACACTGATAGGAGAGGCTGACCAGGCACTAAGGTTCAGAACCGAGCTCTGAATTACTTTCTCCATGATGAAAAGTGATCCAATAGCTTGGATTTGCTTGTTGGAAAGGTGGAATATTTCAAAAGTGGAGGAGAGTCCTTTACATAAAGCATGTTTGGGGTTGTTTAGCTATTTCTGTGGTCCTGTTGTCTCCTCTGTCCTTGCCACGTGAAATTGTAGCTCCAGCATGGAAAGCTCAAGGAGATGGTAGGACTTTCCCACTGAGCTATGGCATCTTCAACAAGGATTCATTCTGAGGTTGGAGCAACACAGCAGCACTGATTCGTAGCATCTGCTACAGTCACAGAACTATATTGCTGCAATCGGAAGCAGCTCTCTTTCAATTCTTAGGCTTGGAAAGTGAATTTCCTCTCTTCCAGCATGGTAGCTGCTGGAGGCAGAGAGAATACAGTCAATGAAGATTAGAGTGCAATTCATCTCACCAAATGTAGAAGACCAGTATGGATGAGAAATGTTGTGTGATTAAAAGGAGTCACAGGAAATAAGCTTCCATATCTATACTTGCCTTGGAGACAGCTAGACTGTTATACACGTCCCACTTTGTATTCGGTTCATACGCTCTATCATCAGAAGGTAATTGCCCATATCACAGATGTTTTGGCTACACTGAGGTACCATCTGCAAGTACAGAGACCATACTAATGAAAAAACCAGCATTGGCACAGACACTCATTTGTACAGAAATGGGCTAGGAAGTGGTGAGGCACATCAAGCAGTACAAGTCATCCAGCTGCAATTCATACAATTGCAGTTCAACTCATCCTAGCAGCTTTTATGTATTGTGCAAAATAGCTACCACAGAGCTTGATTTCCTCCTTCATAAACTTATTTTTGTGCAGGAGCAATGAGAGAAGCTGCTGCATTTGGCCAACTGTTGTGGTTTAACCCCAGGCAGCAACTAAGCACCACACAGCCGCTCATTCACTCCCCCCTGGTGCGACGGGGGAGAGAATTAGAAGACTAAAAGTGAGAAAACACGTAGGTCGAGATAAAATCAGTTTAACAGGTAAAGCAAAATTCACACATGCAAGCAAAGCAAAACAAGGAATTCATTCACCACGTCCCATCGGCAGGCAGGTGTTCAGCCATCTCCAGGAAAGCAGGGCTCCATCACACATAACGGTTACTTGGGAAAACAAATGTCATCACTCTGAACGTCCCCCCCTTCCTTCTTCTTCCGCCAGCTTTATATGCTGAGCACGACGTCATATGGTATGGAATATCCCTTCGGTCAGTTGGGGTCAGCTGTCCCAACTGTGTCCCCTCCCAACTTCTTGTGCACCCCCAGCCTCCTCACTGGTGGGGTGGGGTGAGAAGCAGAAAAGGCCTTGACTCTGTGTCAGCACTGCCCAGCAGTAACACAAACATCCTGCTATTATCAACACTGTTTTCAGCACAGATCCAAAACTTAGCCCCTTACCAGCTACTGTGAAGAAAATTAACTCTATCCCAGCCAAAACCAGTACACCAACAAACATACCACATAAAATTGCTACAGTTCATGAAAATTGTAGCAAGTCCTTTTGTGCACAACTACAGGCTCCTGACTTGCCAGTGAAATGGAGTCAGAGTGGTTCATGGACACAGCCAGAGGTTCAAAGAGACATTCCTCTAGGGGCAACCAAAATGTCTCCATTTCATTTCTAGGTTTGCTCCAATGAGGAGCACTTGACTACTCAGACATCAGAAGGATGTGTTCAAATAGTGGAAGCAGGTGCAGGTGACCAAGAAGGAATACAGAAATACATCTGATTGTGCAGGGATGGGGTTAGGAAAGCCAAAGGCAACACGGAGTTGAATCTGGCAAAGGAGGTGAAGGTCAGTTAGAAAGAATTCCGAGTATACATCAGCAGTGAAAGGAAGACCAGGAAAAACATGGGCCCACTGATAAATGGGGCACGGGTCCTGGTGACAGAGGACATGAAAAAGGCCAGTGTACTCAATGCCTTCTTTACCTTGGTCCTTACTGGTAAGACTGGTCTTCAGCAATCCCAGGCCCCTGAGACCAAGAAGGACCCTTGGTGGAAGAGAAGCAGGTTAGAGAACATTTAGACAGACCAGACATACACAAGTCCATGGGAATGATGGGATGCACCAATGAGTGCTGAGGAAGTGGGCTATTGTCTTTTCAAGGCTGCTCATGGCTGTCTTTGAAAGGCCATAGAGAGCGTTTCTGAAGACTGTAAGAGAGCAAAAGTCACCCCCATCTTCAAGAAGGGCAAGAAGGAAGATCCAGGCAAGTACAGGCCAGTCAGTCTCACCTTGATCCACGGGAAGATGACGGAGCAAATAATCCTGGACGCCATTTCCAAACACATAAAGGACAGCAAGGTGAATAGAAGTCAGCACGGATTTACAAAGGAGAAATCATGCTTAACTAACCTAGTGTCTTTGTACAATGAGATCATTGGCTGGGTGGATGAGGGGAGAACAGTGGATGTTTTCTATTTCAACTTAGTATGACTTTTGACATTGTGTCCTGTAACATCCGTCTAGACAAGCTGACAAAGTACATATTAGAGAAGTTAACAGTGAGGTGCTTTGAAAACTGGCTGAACAGTTGTACCTAAAGTATTGTGACCCGTGGCACAATGTCCATCTGGAAGCCAGGTACCAGTGGTGTACCACAGAGGTGGGTACTGGGTTCAATACTGTTTAACATCTTCATTAATGACCTGGATGATGGGGCAGAGAGCACTCTGAGCAAGTTTGTAGATGATATAAAACTGGGAAGTGAGACAGCTGTTGGCTGTGCTGCCATTCAGGGGGACCTTGACAGGTTGGAGAAGGAGGCAGAGGGGAGTCTCATGGAATTCAACAAAGGAAAGTACAAAGTTCTGCACTTTGGGAGGAATAACTCCATGCACCAGTACATGCTGTGGCTCAACCAGCTGGAAAGCAGCTTGGCAGAGAAGGACCTGGTGGTCCTGGTGGATACCAAGTTGACCATGAGCCAGCAACATGCCATTGTGGTGAAGAAGGCTAATGGTATTCTGGGTTGCATTAGGAAGAGCATTGCCAGCACATTGAGGGAAGTTATTTGTCCCCTCTGCTCTAATGGTTTTGGAGCCTGGCTCTGTTTTGGAGCTGAATGTGACAAAGTGAAGGCCCTAGTGAGTGTTTTGAGGCAATGACATCATGCATAAATGTGGGATCTGGCCCTTCTATAAAGGCATACATCAAATCAGCAGGGCCAGGATTTAACTCTGCATGCTCACACAGTCAAATTTGGGCTTGCCATTCCATTCCAGGCAACGAAATCATTGACATTTCAAGACATACAGTTTTCCTCTTTGTTCCCCACGCAGCCCTTCTGTCACCCGGGATATACACAGAAAGGAGAAAAACACCTCCAGTGCCGCTAACTGCAGATAGCACAGACCATTTGTATTCTCGCTGCTTATTGCCTGGGCTCTACCTGGGCAGCTGTATTTCAGACACAGACGTTTCTTTTTCTAAGCAGAAATCAGGCTCATTTGTTTTGGCAAGATGTTTGCCATCAATTACAAGCAGTTTCACGCTGCTCTCTGTTTGTTTCCATCCCAGCTGTAGACTTTTTTTTGCAAGAGAGCAGAATGATATGGAATACGAAGCCCTATGTTTCTATGTTGAGCTGTTGCTGAAATTGAACCAACGCATAGTGTCTTTCTGGATGTTATACCCTGGGGAGACCAAACAAGTATTGATGCTGTCCTTATGCTGCATTTGTAATGTTTGCAAGCTAAAGCAGTTACCGTATATTACTTGAGTTGGAACCCACACATAAGCTTTATTTTTCCTTTAATTAAGTCTTCATTTTAAAAAAACCACTTTTTTCCTCTTTTTTTTTGGTGGAATGGAGCAAATACTCTTTTTTCCACACTAAAGAGATACTTCATGAAATTATCCAGATATTCCAAGGTCCCTCTGGGTATTCTACCTCATCTTTCACATATCTTCTATATTTTTCTGTTGTAAGATATGAAGTAGCTCAGGGCTAGGTTCCTTCCTGAATGAAAGATTGTCTTAGATTTGTAAGTGATTGTTTGCCTGGTATCTATTTATTAATTTCAAATTCATGAATGTTTCAATTTCTTCTTTAGCTGGGGCAGAAGCAGAAATTATGAAAAGCCCTTCATTCCTAGACATGTCCTTCTTATATTTCACATCTATCTAAAACCAAGAAGAACCAAGAAACTGTTTTCAACCACTTCAGCTTCCAAAGAGATGATAACAAGAGGCACGGGCTTATTTTTTATATCATCTTCTGATGAGACCAGAGACATTAGAGAGTTTCTCCTGTGGCTGGAGAAAATCCTCTTTCCCTCTTTTAGAAATTACTAGCTTGGAGATGCATAAAAAATCTAGTGATTAGGATATCTACTGAATCTGAAACAAAATAATTTTCTCAGGATAAGATTAGGACCAATTTTCATAGCCAGCTTTGTTATGCAGAGCAGACTTAATCCTTCAGAGGACTTTCAGACTGCAAAATTTCACAGCAATGCTCAACCCTAGCAGACACTCTTGCCCTAAACTTTTATTACAATACTGACATCATGTGGTGAGCTAAGCATAAGTTAGACTCTCAAAATGAGTAATCCTAGTGCTGCCTGGTTATCATGGCCTTTCACTCATGTACGTCAATGGGCAATGTCTTGGATTCTCATACTACACACTAATATTATCACCACACCCTCTTTACAATTAAGAAAAGCTGCAGTCGGGAAATGCATCATGCCTGGTACTGAATTCTCAGACAGCTGCCACAGGGAGGAAGTACTTAAGGCATGGAACTACAGGGCTAGCCAAGGATATCCTGGGCACTGAGTAATAAGGCATCCTCACCTGAAACGGATACCCATTTCACAGGAAACAAGGAGCTTCTCCACTGGAGAAAGCACACAAAGCAGTGCTGGGATCAGTCCGAAATGGTCATGCAGGGTCACTGAAGTTGCTATGAATGAGAGGAAGAGGCCTAGGCACAGGCTGACATTTGCCACAGGCACCTGTATCTCAGCAGAGCAGTTAATGCCCCTTAGGATGGCCAGGAGCTTCTGAGCACAGCAAAAGCTTGCAGTGACAACCCTAGTCCTTGGCACATTCTCCTGCATCTCTCGCTAACCTGTACTAAGCTCCTTCAGCCAAGCCGCAGACATTCCTGCCCTCATCTTGTGGAGTGAGGACCTCCTGCAAATCTGGTCAGCCATCCTTGACATGGGGCAGAAGCTGAAGGAACACTGAAGGATGGCTTTGCGATCAGCAGGGCAAAGTGAGGAATAAACTGTTCCATTGCATCTCCCTGTAGGTCTTTGTACCAGTCTAGGAACAAGAGGGAACAACCTTACGCCTCTCAGTGAGGCCCCAAACCCACCACCCAGCAAGGTAGCAACTTTGTCTGTGTGCCCAAGCCCAGCTGTCTGAAATGCTCTCCTGTCCTGCACCATCAGAAAATCATCATGCAGATCCATGTGCTTAGAGATATTGGAAACATTGCTCTTCATCCTGGTGCTGCTAAAAGGACCAGCAAATAGTCATTTCTTGTACTTACCAGCTCCTAGTGGTTTGAGCAACTTCAGCATTTGTGTCATGATTTTGGCACCAAAGACACTTGGTGGTTCTTCATCCATGTCAATAGCATGCAGAGACTATCAGGACGCAGAGAAAGAATTTGTGTTCTCTTCTTGTCCGGAAGTGGAATTCCAAACTCCCTGCTGCTCCCTTCCTTGCAGAAATGATAAAACGTTGCCCACATAGAGAAGAAGAGACCTCAGTTAGAAGATAATATTTTCAGTTGGAAGTGATCTGCAATGGTCATCTAGTCCAACTGCCTGACTAATTTGGGGCTGACCAAAAGTTAAAGCATGTTATTAAGGGCATTGTCCAAATGCCTCTTAAACACTGTCAGGCTTGGGGCATCAACCACCTCTCTAGGAAGCCTGTTTGACCACCCTCTCAGTAAAGAAACGCTTCCTAATGACCAGTCTAAACTTCCCCTGGTGCAGCTTTGAACTGTTCCCACGCGTCTTATCACTGAATCCCAGGGAGAAGAGATCAGCACCTCCCTCTCCACTTCCCCTCCTCAGGAAGCTGTAGAGAGCAATGAGGTCACTCCTCAGCCTCCTTTTCTCCAAACTAGGCAAACCCAAAGTCCTCAGCCACTCCTCAAAGGACAGGCCTTCCAGCCCTTTCACCAGCTTTGTTGCCTTCCTCTGGATGCATTCAAGGACCTTAACATCCTTCTTAAATTGCAGGGCCTAGAACCACACACAGTACTCAAGGTGAGGCTGCACCAACACTGAATGCAGGGGGATAATCACCTCTTTTGACCGGCTGGTTACACTGTGTTTGATGCACCCCAGGACGCGGTTTGCCCTCTTGGCTGCCAGGGCACACTGCTGACTCCTACTGAGCTTAATGTCAACCAACACGCCCAGATGTCTTTCTGCAGGACTGCTCTCCAGCCACTTCTCTCCCAACTTATACTGCTGTCTGGTGCTCCTCCGTCCCAGGTGCAGAATCCAGCATTTGGACTTGTTAAATTTCATCCCATTAATCGTTGCCCAATGCTCCAATCTACCTAGATCCCTCTGCAAGGCCTTTTATCCCTTGAGAGAGTCAACAGCACCTCCCAGTTTGGTATTATCAGTAAACTTGCTAATGGTGCATTCCACTCCTGCACCCAGTTCGTTGATAAATGTATTGAACAGAAGTGGCCCTAGAATTGAACCCCAAGGAACTCCGCTGGTGACTGGTTGCCAGCCAGACGTAGCCCCATTCACTACAACCCTTTGAGTTCTGTCCTTCAGCCTGTTCTTCAGCCAGTGCACTGTGACCTCGCTCATCCCACAGTTCAACAACAATGTTGTGAGGGACAGTATTGTCGTGGTTTAACCCCAGTCGGCAACCAAGTATCACACAGACTCTTACTCACCCCACCCCTCCTAGTGGGATGGGGGAGAGAATAAAAAAAAAACAACCTTGTGGGTTGAGATAAAGACAGTTTAATAGGACAGCAAAGGAAGAAATAATAATAATAATAATAATGATAATAATAATAATAATAATGATAAGAGAATATTTAAAACAAGTGATGCACAATGCAATTGCTGATTGATGTCCAGCCTGTCCCTGAGCAGCGATTCCCCCATGGCCACATCCCCCCAGTTTATATACTGAGCGTGACGTCATATGGCATGGAATATCCCTTTGGCCAGTCTGGGTCAGCTGTCCTGGCTGTGCCCCCTCCCAGCTTCTTGTGCACCTCCTCGCTGGCAGAGCATGGGGAGCTGAAAAGTCCTTGATTTAGTATAAGCACTGCTTAGCAACAGCTAAAAACGTTAGCGTGTTACCAACATTATTGTCATACTAAATCCAAAACACAGCACTATACCAGCTACTAGGAAGAAAATTAACTCTATCCCAGCCAAAATCAGGACAAGTATCAAAAGCCTCACTAAAAACCAGAAAACCTACATTCACCGCCTTCCCTTTGTCCACTAGGTGGGTGACCTTACCATAGAAAGATATCAAATTAGTTAAACAGGACTTTCCCTTAGTGAACCCATGTTGACTGTGCCTGATGATTGCATTATTCTTTAATTGCCTTTCGATAGTACCCAGTATAATCTCCTCCATAATTTTTCCAGGAATTGAGGTTAGACTAACAGGTCTGTAGTTCCCTAGGTCTTCCCTCACCTCCTTCTTGTAAATTGGAAGAACATTGGCTAGCTTCCAGTTAACAGGCACCTCCTCAGACTTCCAAGACCTTTGGTAGCTGATCAAGGGGGGTCTTGCCATAACATCCACGAGCTCCTGCAGTACTCTGGGATGAATTCCATCAGGCCCCATGGACTTGTGAACATTCAGCTGATACAACTGTTCCCTTTACAATTTCAGTGTCCACAAATGGAAAGTCACTATTCCCACATTCATGGTCCTCCTACTCAGGGGACCGGGCAGCCCACGGTCTATCAGTATTATTAAAGACTGAGGCAAAAAAAGCATTGAATGCCTCTGATTTTTCTTTATTCCTACTTGTCAGGTGACCATCTTCAACAAGTATCAGTCCAATGCTTTCTTTAGACCTCCTCTTGCTATTAACATACTTAAAACAGCCTTTCTTGTTATCTAACACAACATTGTCCAGTTTCAACTCTAATTGAGCCCTTTCTTGTTATCTGACACAACACTGGCCAGTTTCAACTCTAATTGAGCTTTGGTCTTTCGTGTCTTCTCCCTGCATATATGAACCACAGCTCTGTAATCTTCCTATGAAGCCTGACCTTGCTTCCAGAGATCATACAATTTCTTTTTCCTCTTGAGCTCCACAAGGAGCTCCCTGTTCAGCCAAGCTGGTCTTCTGCTCCGCTTGCTTGACTTATGACACAGTAGCATTGCCTGCTCCTGTGCTTCCAAAAGGTGGTTCTTAAAAACAGACCGCACTTGTGGACTCCTAAACCCTCAAAAGCAGATTCCTAGGGTACTCTGCTAAATAGCTCCCTGAATAACTTAAAGTTTGCTCTCCTGAGGTCCAGGGTAGCACCTCTGCTGTCCTTTTTTCTCATTACACTGAAAATTTTAAACTCAAACATTTCATGATCTCTGTGGCCAAGACAGCCACCTGCCATCGTAACCCCCACGAGTGCTTCTCTATTCACAAATAGCAGGTCGAGGAGGGCATCTTTCCTAGTTGGCTCACTGAGTACTTGTGACAACAAGTTGTCTCCTACAAACCTCAAGAATTTCCCAGACCTGCTTGTCACAGTAGTATGATATTCCCAGCTGATATCTGGGAAGTTTAAATCTCCCATAAGGACAAGGGCTACCGATCTGGAAATTTCTCCTATTTGCCTATAGAATAACTCATGAGTGCTTACATCCTGGCTGGGCAATCGGTAGTAGACATCCACTACAACATCTCCTTTGTTTTCCATCCCCCTAATCCTCACCCAGAGGCTCTCAACCACATCATCACAAACTGTAAGGGCCGCACAATCAAACCTCTGCCTTACATATAGCACGACACCTCCACCCCACCTACCCTGCCTATCCCTCCTGAACAGCTTATAGCCCTCCATCCCAGCACTCCAATCGTGATGGATGATTCCACCAAGTCTCACTAATACCAATGATATCGTGGCTCTGGGAACTGAACAATGCTTCCAGTTCATCCCATTTGTTTCTCATACTGTGTGCATATTAGAAAACATACATTGTGGAAAGTTGGTACTCCGCTTCTTCATGATTAAGAATAGGCAGGATTATCAAAAGAGAACTGCTGTTAATACGAGTATAGTTATCATAGATTTGCTAAAGCTGACACTAATCTCAAGCTTCTGACAAAACAGTTTTATTCCAGGAAGCTCTTGGAAATATGAACAACTGTATGCTGATTTTATGTCTTGGCACAAGCGTGGCTTTGCCTGCAAATTGTACACCTGTATATCACAGTCTAAGTTGCTTGCTTATTTAAGGTATGTGACAATCTGCCCAGCTGCTTGGATTTTGTGCACATGTTTCTGCAGCCTGAACTGAACTGTCAGGATAATCTTTGCCAATATACCTATTTTTCCTTTCCAGCCTACTGAAGCTGGAGAAGATAAATTGTCTTTGTATCCACCAGGTTAGCCAATCTGAGCTCAGTTAATGGTCTAAGAAAGAAAAATTCCAAATTTCAGGATTTTTTCCAGTGAAAAGTACCCACTCTTCATATATTGAAAAGAAAAAGACAGCTGAAGAGTGCTGGTGCAAAAATAAGCACAAGCTTTCAGGACAGCCAACAGTTTCCTAGGATGTAAGCAAACATACTGCTGTCTTGACCGAGAGTGTTAATCAATCATGCCGAGCAGTAGATACTGACTTTGCACCGTAAGAGGTAAGAGAACTGAATGTGTAACTGCAGAGGTAAGTTTCAAAGTTCTGGTCAGCAAGGCAAGACTAATTAGTCATATTTTGGTTTCTACAGGGAGAGGGGTTTTATCTATATCTGAAAAGCATGGCTTCGTGCTTCAGCCAAGCTCACCTAATAATGAGGGGCTAAAAATCACTCCACCTCAGCTCCTTGATCTGCTCCCTTTTGTCAAACCAAGTGATCGTGTGCCCGCAGAGCTAGTAAATGAAGTAGAAATCTCAATTTCTTTTAAAACACAGACCTGATTTCCCACAGATAGGCTACTGGAACTGACTCCCATATAGGTGTACAGCCCTAACTGTGGTGTCCATTCAAAGGTGATGCCACCAAGAGAGATTGATAAACTCTAAGAAATCTGTACACCAGGGATGGTTTTTGCCATGACAGCAGCAGGACTCCTTTCACAACCTCAGGGTCTTATCGGGGAAATGTAGAGGACAGGAGAATAAATTAGTGTTCTTGGTAGTACATTGAAGTTGGTAGTTATATCAGTCCATGTGATAACCCTAGGCTGTACCCCATACTGGGCTTCCCTGAGCCTGTTTTGTCCGTGTATCTATGGGTATCATCGCCTGCTCGGGAGGGCTCTCATATCTCTTCTGTCTGGCTGTAGATGTACCCTCAGCATGCCAGACCTCAGGGAACGGCAAGTATAAGCCTTGCGGTGTGTATCCTCCCATTCCAGCTATGCATGATCACCTCTTGAATAATAAAGTGGGAACTGCAAATGAAAAAAAGATAAGTATTCTAGGCGATAGTGTCTCCCCTACTGTGACTTGCCACCTCTCTCCTATAGTGTGTCTAGATGATGTGGTCCTTAAAATGCAGAGCAAAACCTCAGAAGTGAGGCTGATCAGAATCTCAACAACTATTCAAACATTTCAAAACTTCTTTAACTGTCAGAAAAATGGGTGGAGAATAGCAGGGCAACAGTTTCCTCTCAACAAACTGTGTAATAATCTGAAATGCAATTCATTTGGGAGAAAAGAACTTCTGGATTAAAGTGTAACTTTGAAATTTGAAGAAGGCTAAATTTGCATTTCCCCTGTGGAAACTTTTGTTTCTGTCTTTTGCTGTTTTCGTATTACATTTACTCACATTAGCCCCTAGTAGTCCCTCACGTCAGAACAGCCCACTTGCTTCTAGGTGAATTACTTGGCAATCCTTTAGATAAAAAGTCTAATGCCTGTAGCTCAAGAAAATAGAATTAATCCTTGCCTGCCAGACCTTGCTGCGGTCTGTATACTTCATCAGCATAATATTAACAACACGACACAGTGGCATAAACCTTCATCCAATACATTGAGCCAAGTCATGGCATACAAGGGTATAAGAAGGGAAAAAACGTCACCAGAACCAAACCTGGTATTTAAACTTTTCAATAGGGTAATCCAGAAAGAAATTGTTTTTGAGGGTAGCTCAGTCGTGCCATCTTAACTTCCCCACTTGCTCAGTTAAAGTGCAAGTAGCTAATGATAGCCACAGTGATATGCAGAGAGGTTGCCAATAATGCTCTGTTTTGAAGATGTCCCAGTCTTAACAGATGGTAGTTGTGTAAAGTAGGGTGCTAGATTTATCCTTAATTTCCTTGCATCAGTTCTTTTGGCTGCAGTTTTTGTATCAATGTCAGCTCCAGTTTCCATTAGTGGAAGCATATGTGCTGTAGAGCTGTCATGGTGTATTCCTAAATGAAAGTAAGTTTCTAGTAGCGTTCCCACTCACTTCAATGGGAGCTCAGCAGGGTCAGTCAGGCTGCTCAAAACAGCAACCATGCAAGAAGGGAACTCCTGATTGCCACAAAAAGCAAAACAGACAAAAAGTACGCACTCTATCTGACTCTGATGTCACATACCTAAGAGAACAGACCGAGCCGTTGCAAAAGTCTCAGGATATTTTAAACTGATTTATTCAGGAGGCAAACACCATGAATAACTGACAAGCATATTTGTTTAGGCTGTGATCCATGAATTGCCCAAATGAAAGCAGTGATAATACTGATCAAAGATGGTGGAAAGGTAAGGACATGCCAAACTGCTTTGCTTTATTTTTGTCCTGAACAAGACTACATGTATACAAATCTCAAGCTTCATTAAGAAAGCTTTCAGGCAAAGCTTTTCTTAAACTACCCCTCCATTTGTTTCCCTCCATCAAGATAAATATTTTCTCCTTGTTCTTAAGGCAAACCTTCCCTCTCACTGAGAGGGCTGCAATATGACAAGCCTGCATAATCCACTATATGAGAAGATCTCCAATATTATTTGCATGAAGTTGAGCAGCGTAAGATGACAATTGAGACAAAGGTATTTGAAAAATCCCGGAGAGTAGATTTTCTTGTTTTTCAAGCACAGTAGCTTGCAATGAGCCAAAACCAGATGAGAGCATTAACATTTATATGAATAGGGAAGGTGCTGAAGTAATGGAATGAGGGTAAGGTACGAAAGGAACGAGCAATTTATAATAATTTTTGTTTGTTTCTCAGAAGATGAGACAATACGGAAGACAGAATACAAACATGCTTCCACAGGTAATTACTCCTCTATTTTCAAACACCACATTATCTGCCATATGTGCATATTTATAATAAAAGAAGCCTAGAGATTCAAAGTACTATTTTGAGTTCTGGTTTTCTTATGTGTTTGCAGTAACACATAAATTAAAAAACCCCCAAACCTTTCTCTGTGGATGTGCTAGCATTTCTAATAATGCTTAACAGAATAGGTAGCAACCCTTAGTTGCTGATGTAGCTGGTGATAGACATTATTGAAAACAGACCACCAGGCAAAATAAATCCTTATGTCTTGATAGAGTCATGTACATAGTGTCTTTAGTTATTCAGAAAAAAAACCCAAAACAAACCCCAAAGCAGTTCAGTGTTTTACATGGCACACCTTAAGAAGGCAAACTCTTTAATAAAAATCTATCCATGTGTTTAAGGACCTGAACCATAATTCAGATGGTTGAAACCCCTACTTGACCTCAAGCTTCCTCTGCCAACTTGACCAGGACATTTAGTATCACTTCAGTTCCCTTTGAATAAGCAGATTGTCTCTGTCTTCATATTTGTGTGCTATGAGAGATAATTTTCCAAACTTCTTCCATGGGGTGTTCTGATACTATCATGTTGACAACACTGAACGTTGCACAGTACGAGGTGGGAATGAATGTTCCCCCTTCACCTATTCTCATAGCATGGCCACTATGACTATGGGGACCCACTTAACTCCATCTGGCTGCACTGCATTCTTCATACCCCTGGCTCAGGCAAAGCCCACAGGAGCATGAGACCCCACAGGTAAGCCGCTTCTGTGCTTCCTCTCATTCAAACCATGCCTCATGAGTCACCCATGGCTCAGGAAAGAGGTGGTTATTCTGGGACAACCTCTTCTTCCTTTGGGAGTCAGAGGTTAGTCAGCAATGGAGGCAGGGTTGCTGACATAAGAAGCAGACCCCATATTCTCATATGGAGAGTCCCATATGAATGGGATTTCCAGTGAATGCCACCAGGTCATCTAACATCTTATGCCCAGGGTACAGCTGAATAATTAAAGTGTTCCAAAAAAGTCTAATGGAGTCTTTTGACAAAACACACTGAATTGGGCAGCTATCTTGTTTGAGCATTGCTGAAAACTGATGTTGGGAAGGTGGGTGGCCCAGGCCACTGATGTTGAGGAAAGAGTGCCTGCTCTGCCACAGAGATCTAGCATTGCCTTTGCAAATCATTTAGCCATCCTAAAATGAACCAACACCATTGTAGCAGATAAACATCCAGGCATGGAGCCCAGGCTCTCTCTACAGAAGAGTGCCTGTCAGAGCACCTGAGCTTGTCTCTTGCCCATCGTCGTGCTGGAGGGATGTCTTTCTCACATGGACAGTGCTGAGGCTGGACCACCCTGCATTGCTTATCTGACATGTGGCAGCAGTATCCTAGGTACTCTGGAAAGCATGCTGCAGGACTAGATTTGATTGTAAAGATTATGGAAGGAACAGACAAACATTTGGGTGACGTCTGGGCACTGTGGGAAATGCAAGTGGTGGTATTAGCATCATCTCAGGCAGGACATGGCAGATTACTTTCCTTCTCTATCGTTTTTCACTCTGGGACAGTATCGCTATCATCTCAGCAGCAGAAAGATAATATCTTTTTTACACATTTTAGTAACAGCATTGTCTCTTTTCCTTGCAGGATGAATGCACAATGCCTGTCCATCCTTCGCCACTGCCATCCCGGCAGACATCACTTCAACCCCAGCCACCTAGGTTACAAGCCCACACTGCAGCCTGCCAAGCAAGCCCCAGCCCAGCACAATGAAGCACCACCACTAGTCCTACAGGGGCAGCAGCTGTTTCACCAAGGAGAACTTTCAGGGGTCCAGCAACAGCTGCTAGCTGCCAGAAGTCAACAGCAGGTTGTTTTCATCTATGTAGGCCCATTGAAATGGATCCTTTTTTTTGGCTTGACAAGTCTGTGAACAGGTTCTGCGCTATGTGTAGTTTGCCAGACTTGTTCCTCCACCTTGACTCACTGAAATAAGACAGCGTTTATTTCCATTGGGAATGGTAGTGACCGTCTTCTTACCACAGCTGGAAATGGTCAGGTGGTGTCACTGTTTGTCTCTGCATCTCTACCCTTTATGGTGCCAGTTCAGTCTGGAGAAAGTATAATGAACATCAATGTAAATAAGGGAATACTTTTGCTGATGATGATCATCATGCGAGTTGGGATAGAATATACCCTCTGAGATCTTTAACTGGAGTAGCTTAGGGTCATTTGACTCAGAAAACTGGCTCTGCAAGATAAATATGGTTAGATTCTCAGGCTGCCTTATTTAACAGAAACCCACTGACAACTTTGAGGGCTGTGTAGGTTTGATTCTTGCCCAGTGCAAGACCAGATCTATACCCTACAGATAAAGGCTGACCTGCAATACCTCTTTCCCTGTGAAGTTTGAGATTTTTGTCTACAGAGGATGGTAATTCAGACTCAATGTCATAGCATAATTTTATATATCCTTGTGCTATCATCAGCCTTGAAATAAACCCTGATACCACACGGGTTTATTTCTGGAAATAAAATAATGCAAATGCTAAAGAAGACCTAGTGTACTTGAAAGCTTGTGTATTTTTGCAGCTTTATTAGTTGCTCTAGTAACAGATATTACACCCCCCCCCCCCTTTTTTTTTCCTTACCTTCATTGTTATTGAAAATGTACAAAGGAAGATTAGATAGTGAAAGTGCTCTCTTCATACCTGTATGTTCTTTAGCAAGCCAAATACATTCCACTGATGCAGTATGTCATTTAACATTTCTTCTTGTTTGCTGTCTGTTAGCTGATTCTCCCTCTCTGTTCAGCAAGTCTTACTCATGTACACTGACTGCTTTTTTTCTAAACTAATGCAGTTACCAGGACCAAAATATTCAGGGCACTTAGGTCCCAAGGTGAGTATACAGTTTAATGTATAGCTTTCTTAGGTTCTGTAACACAATTACGTTTATACTAAAGTTTTGTGGCAACTCTTGGTTGGACTAAATTGTCATATTATCAGTCAGAAGTAAGAATCAGCGAGGAGATGTCATTTTTTTTCAGAAACAGTAAGTCAGAAAACCATCTATCTGTGTAAAATATCTATTTGTAAAGGCAAGCCATAAATTCTCTTGAAGCGTCTCAATGCGGGTTTCAGCCGCACCTACACGAACAGCATAGGCAGACACATCTTTGCTATGCCTGCCCTTGCTGATGGTGAGACACAAACCAGTGCTCTCCCAGGAGCTGAATAGTCACATTCAACATACAGGCAGCACTAAGCTAATGCATTTAAATGGCTCTGGCCTGGAGCCAGCAGGGCACACAAGTGAGTGTATGCTTATCTGTGCCCCCAAAAGTAGAGTCCTGGTCATTTTTTCCTGCATCCATGGCATTGAACACTTACTAACACCAACAAATTATTTTCTTTTTGCTCTTGATGTACCCAACTGCATATCAATTAGTCCAGTGAGGGGAAGCACAACAGCCCCTACAACAACCCATTATTTATTTCCCATGTTTTACTCTCCAATTCTTTCTGCTTTTACTCAGCTGCCTCAGCTTAATTCACTGATTATTCTTTTTCATTTTATCTAGCCTTACCCTCATCTGTTTCTTCTGTCCTATGCAGCAAGCCAAGGGGTAAATTTATTTCAATTTTTCTCACCCTCAGACAACTAACCTTTCAGTGGACATTCCTGCAGGTAAAATTCAGCCTGAATTGAAAGGCTGATGTATTCAAAGCCATGGCACAGACCTTTATGTACTCCCCTTGTTCAATAATGGTAACTAGGCTACTGTGTCTAGCAAAATTTGTTTTAAAATTTTTTTAAATTTCTGCCAGAATGCCTTTTTCATTCACTTTTCCCCTAAAAACATACTTTTTTTCAGTGGTATAACACTTGTCTTGCCTGACTCATGCTCTACTATTTTTTTATCAGGGTGTCCCTGCAGGACTTGACATAGGGAGCTCTGAAGAAATGCAGATGAGTCATATCTGGGTCTATTCCATTAGAAGGGACATCTGGCTCTAAGAGATCATAAGGCAAGACAGCCTGGACTTCTGGAACGTAAATTTCAGTGAAACTGTTCTATGTATTCATGGTCCTCTTTCAATGACAACCAAGGGCTTCGTGATCCTTCCAACATGTATTTGTGTAGATGTTACTGTAATCTTAGTGTACATTAAGTTAGATCACAAATGTTGTTCTCACTGTAAGACTTCCTTACACTATGGAAACAGGAGGCAGAGGACAAATGTGAATAAGAATTAAAGTCCTGCAGTTTGTTCATGGAAGAAGCAGGTGTGATAACTCAAAAACTTCATATCTTTCCAAGTGGATACTTACTGTCTTGGAAAAGGACCAGAAAGAATTAATAGTCATGACTTTAAAAGCCACACCCAGATGGTAATTTTCTCCCTCAAGCCTAAAGTCTGCAGTTGAAGGCCATTTCGTGTTTCAAGAACCAGGTGTTCACTGATAACAGCAGATAGCAGGCACTGGTGGTGCATCTGGCATGGCCACAGGATAAAGACTCTCTGGCTGGTCTGTGTAGCACCTGTTTCTGAAGGGTTGCCACTCCAGTACCGGCTTCCATATCACAAATGACTGTGGAGGACAGCTAGTCTTCTGCCCAGGCTTGCCAATAGCAGGTGACTGCACACATTGGTGAGAAGCTGAGGAAATAACATAGTCCTTTCAACTTGCTTTTTCTTCAGGGATGCAGAGTGGGTGCACCAGCCTCTGGTGCCGTGCTTCCAGTTTTTATTGGCATGTACAGTGGACTAGGAAGGGAGCCCCAAAACCCAGCCCTCCAGGGAGATGTCAAAACTGAAGATTACTCACCGGCCCCAGGACAAAAGTCACTGTTGCATGGAGGTGTCAGTCAGATGCAGGAAGGTTCTTCACCTCCTGGAGCTTTCCCATCAGACTGGGCAAGTGATGTCCATCTTCCAGATGGGATGCTGGTGGGCCACAGTGAGCCTGTGATAGGTCCTGAAAGCAATTTGCCAAGTTTGGATCCTATGCATCCAGCAGGTTGGAGCCGAGGGATTCTTGAGGCAACATGCACCACTGCCAGGGCAGGAGGAACTCAGTTTCCCCCTGGCAGCCTTGTGCCCTTCATTTTTATAGCCCAATCCCTCTGGAGGTCCAGAAAGAAGTGAGTTTGTGTCCTGTCTTGTGCTCTGATGTCCTGCATACACCCCAAGCAGGAAATGAAGCCCAGCAGTTACTGATCATGTGGAGCATAAAGCTCTTCCAAGAACCATGAAGTGCCCTGCTTCTGTACCATACATGTGCTTTCTTGGCATGATGCATTGTCAAAGGATATATAGTAACCTGTTTTTGTCGGGCTTGCAATAAAGCATTAATTATGCTAACTAATGTATACAGCTATGGAAACTGTATTGCAAAGGCTTTTCTTTCTGTATTATTTGGGAGAGAGGAAAAAAGATGATTAACAGTGAATTTTGTTAATGCAGTGAATTACTTTAAATTTCCTCTTTATGCTGCTGTATGTGCATGTGTAGGGTGGTATGTACTCAACTTCTCCCATTAAATGTCTCTTTGGTAGCAAGCAGAGATGCATCTTAAATGACAAATGCTTTTGTGACATCCTTTTGTGCTGCAAGACTGTCTCTCCATGGGTGATGTAGGGTGTTATTGTTTAAGTCATAAAGATTTATTCCACCATGCATTTTGCTGCTGCTTTTTGGAAAAAAAAAAACAACAAACCCAAAAAAACCCCCAAAACCCCCCAAAAACAACAAAACACTAAAGAACCAAACCACTTCAAATCCTGAATGTGAGAACAGTTGATGGAAGATATGAGATGCTGTTCCAGATATCCAAGAAACACTGCCTTTGCAGCAAATGCTGCACAGCTGGATCTTCCACATATTCTTCAGTCAAATAGATCTATACCAGACTTTTGACCTCCAATTTGTCAGAGGTCTGTCCAGCCTGAGAGGGGAGCTGTGCAGGCACAGTGTCTGGGGCAGCTTGCTCTGCATACATGCTGCATGTCAGCATGGCAGGGCAAGGCTTCTGCCACAGCTCTGTTCAAGCACAGAGGGAGAGACAGCAGCTTGAGCGGTATTGCCAGTGTGAACTTTAATCCATTACATTCATTGCATCTCTTCAGAGCAGTTTGCATCAAAACTGAAATGAGGTGGAGAGTCAAAGCATTTCTGATATGGAAATTCCAGATTAGTAAGGAGCACTAGCAACATGTATTTACATCTGGGGAGAACAGCTTTAAGTCCCATGGACACACACTGCTATGACTGATAGCTGCTGTCTCAGTCACATTACGGGAGGTAAATAGCAGAGGTGTTATGAGTCCTAGAGACTTCTGTTGGACATTGGAGAAATATGCTCCTTTCTCAATAAACAGGTCTATCTCAAGGCCTCTGTTCCTCATGGCTCTACAGACTCTCTCATGTCATATGTGTCAAGCTATTTCAGCCCACTGCCATCTGAGGCATGTAGGGGCACATGAATCTTAGTTATGGGATAAGGGCGACATGCAGTGCTAGAGTGCCAATATCAAATGTTGTATATCTTGTGCTGCTTGTGTTGCACAATGGCTTACTGTGAATTTCTGCACAGCAGAAGTAGGAGATGCACATGAGTGAGACTGGGAAAGGCTGAGGACTGAGACTTGCAGAGATACTGAGGAGGAGAAGGGGGAAGGGGGAAGAGGAATTTGCTAGTAAGTAAAGGGGGATAAAGAGAGCAGGGATGGGGAGGGGGCACCAGGAAATAACATAGGACCAGTTTTTCCACCCCAATCAAAACTTTCTCACCTGCAGGTAAGGTTGGAGAAGTTCTTCTCAGCCTGGGTAAAAGTGACAGAACAAGGCTCAGCTGCATCTGCCCCTGGGTAGTGTGAGAAAAGGTAACGATCAATATATTGAATGTAAACCACACTGGCAGCTCTGTGTCTGCTATTGGGAGCTACTGGGTTGTTTCATAGGTCTAGATCATAGCAAAGAATGGTCTTAGCAAGCTGTGTGATTACACAAGGACTTTGCACTTCTGCAGCTTTTCATAATCTATTTGAACTGCATTCAAGCATTTCTAAACCAAGTGCATTGGCTCAATTGAAAAACAAGTAACAATTGTGTAATATGAGCCTCTCTTGGGTATTTCCTCTCATCTAACACTTTTCAGAGCACTTGGGCAGTCTTACAGTAGTCTGTCTGGTTATCATACCCATTAATCATAGGGGAGTTCTTTTATCCTCATGTTATGGGTATACAAATCAAAATTCAAAGGGACTTGCTCAAGTGCTTTCAGTTAAGTGGTGAGAGACAAGGAAAGTGAAAAGAAACAAGTGTGTGAACTCCAGGCTTCAGCCTACAGCTGATGTCCTAATCACTTCTGCTCATGTTCTGGAAAGGAGGAATGTATTTCCAACATGGAAAGCTGCCCGTCGGAAAAGGACCTCGGGGTGTTGGTTGACCACTGGCTGAATATAAGCCAGCAGTGTGCCCAGGTGGCCAGGAAGGCCGACGGCATCCTGGCTTGTATCAGAAATAGTGTGGCCAGCAGGAGTAAGGGACGTGATCGTCCCCCTGTACTCAGCAGTGGTGAGGCCGCACCTCAAATACTGTGTTCAGTTTTGGGTTCCTCACTGCAAGAAAGACATTGAGGTGCTGGAGCGTGTCCAGAGAAGGGCAACGCAGCTGGTGAGGGGTCTAGAGCACAAGTCCTATGAGGAGCGGCTGAGGGAACTGGGCTTGTTTAGCCTGGAGAAGAGGAGGCTCTGGGAAGACCTGATCGCACTCTACAACTCCCTGAAAGGAGGTTGTAGAGAGGTGGGTGTTGGTCTCTTCTCCCAAGTACCAGGCAATAAGACAAGAGGAAATGGCCTCAAGTTGCACCAGGGGGGGTTTAGATTGTATATTAGGAAACATTTCTTCACTGAAAGGGTTGTCAAGCATTGGAACAGGCTGCTCAGGGAAGTGGTGGAGTCCCCATCCCTGGATTTAAAAGGTATTTAAAAGACGTGTAGATGTGGTACTTAGGGACATGGTTTAGTGGTAGACTTAGCAGTGTTAGGCTTATGGTTGGACTTGATGATTTTAAAGGTCTTTTCCAACGTAAACGATTCTATGATTTCCTGAGAGAGGAAGAGCCACTGGGGGAAATTGTAGAGGGAATATGGAGATTTATTGTGCTTCCATTTCCCAGGAGCTCAGTCCTGCAAGGTCATCAGTGTACGCCACTTTTGGAAGTTAAGATTTATTGAAGGCACTTGCTTTGTTAGAGCTCTTTGTGATTAGGAATGTCCAACAAATTTACGGAAGGAGATGAGGAGTCTGGGATTTCTTTTGGTTCATTTATTGCACTGAAGGCTTCCCAGAGAGGACCTAAGTGAAAGCAAGGTACAGCAAAGCAGTTCCTTATGGAGAGAGCAGAAAGGATCAATCTGACAGAAGAGGAGAACAGCCAACAGTAAGAGGCTTTTCAGGAGGAACAGAGTAGCAGAAAAGGTACACAGAGCTTAAAAAGCATTCAAGAGGGGGTGTAAAAATGAATGCATCATGCGGTTAGTGCTCCTGCCAAAGTGTGGTATAAAACAAGACAGCTTATTATGGCAGCTCTAAAGACACAGACAGTACCACTTTGCACAAGTCAGTGCACTAATTTGTTCCTTACCACCTTCTATCAGCTATAATCTCTGTGATCTACTTCATCATTGCTCCTTGACTGTATTGAGCATTTCCTTACATTTTCCTTGCCACTTGTTGCCTTGGATTTGCATGGCAGAGGAGCTTTCAAAGTACCTGCTGGAACATACCACAGTCCCTGGTAATGCTGCAATTTGCTGTAATCTCAGCTGTTGGATTTGCACAGCAATCTGCTAGATCTGTAAATTTGCCTTGTTATAGCACAACCTCCCTCCCTCCCTCCACCCCAGACTCTGTTTCACATTCACTGAACAGATTTTCTCCCTTCTCCTCTCCCAGATATGGGACCTGGCTCCCCATCAGCTGCACTGTACCTTTAGGGTAGCGTTATCTTTTAGTCTGGGCAGTAGGTCAAGCACAGCCTTTCCCAGAGCCTGTGAGCACTTGAGCTTTGTGAGCCCACACTTCAGGGAACCATAATAGCTACGAGCAATTGGGCCTACCTCCTCTGCTTGTAAAGATCTCCCAGCACAGTCACTCAACCCCTCGTTTTGTTAGACAGTACTAATACTCAGCTGTAGGCAAAGTTAAAACACCACCACAGCCGTGTATATTTCCCTGTCCCAGTTTTCTCAGTGCTCCTAACCTTTCTTTGTCCAGGACTTCTCTTTCAGCATGTCATCTCCCCCAGATCATGAACAAAAAAATGGAGGGACTCATTCATCCTTTATCCACTTCTAGTCCAACTTACAGGCAACGGGCTGGAGAACCCCATCCTTTCACAGATGCCAGATACCCTCCTTTATCAGGTGATTCCCTGGCTATTTTCAGCAAGTTCTGCCTGGGTAACAGCTGTCTGGATACTAGAAGTGCTTCTCCTGAAAGAACCTATTCATTGCCTTGCTCATGCATGACAGCTGTGTAAGTCTGTGAATCAAATTCAGCTTTGTGATACACATACTTACAGATTACCTGTTTATTACACCCAGCAAATGCCTTTGGAAAGAAGTTACACCCTTGAGGTAGGGTGAGATGCAGTTTGAGTCACCAGCTCAAACAGGTAAGCAGAAAGGGAAACAGAGGGGGAGGGCAGGCAGATTTCCTTACCTGTAAACAAAGACTGTGGAAGCAGCAAAAAAAGACAATAAATGCCTAAGTCAGACTTACAACACTGGAAACAAAGCCTCACCATTCAAACGGAAGAGTGGTGACAAAACAAGATGGTTAAACACATTCTGCTGATCTCTACATATCTACCCTTTCATCCTTCATTACCCTTCAGCAGCATTCTGACCTAACTCCTGTTAGACAGGCATTTAACTTCCAGCTAAGAAACACGATGGAGGGAGCACACCACAGGAAAGCAGTTTTGCTTCTATGCTTTTTTTCAGACTTACTTTCAAGCCCTGGCTTTGGTGTTCTGTAATAATGTGTTGTCACTGCAGTCTGCCTTTGTCACTCGGGTGTGTTCCTGGTTGTGCTTTTAGCTAGATAACAGGGTGCTGCATCTTGCATTGCTTTGGAAGACTGGGGAGGTAAACTGTTCTGGGATGCTGTGTATTTAAATACTAGGCTATCGCAGACAATGCAACATTACTAACTAGAACGCTAGCCTTTCTGTCAGGCTAGATAGATACAGGTTTACTACTGGGAAAGATGAGGAAGGGCTCTCTTCTTTCCCCCTACAGCATCTGTATTCTGTCCTTCTATTCTGCTGGGAGCAGAAGTGCTGAGGAGACGCCTCTTGCCCTAGAGCAGTCCTGTACCACTCTTTGGCCCTGTTACACACCCTACATGCAATTGTGCAGGAAGTGCAGGATCTATTACATACGACATTATGAGGAAGCCTTACAACTGCTTTGCTATCCTGTTCACACTGGGGCTGTGTCTGTCCCTGTGTGTTTGACATGCTGCAAAGGAGGTGTGAGTTTGTGAGGGCCTTGGGTGAAGGAAACCCTCCTCCTTCAATTCCAGGCAGGCAGGCTGAGGCTTTCATCCCTGTCAAGACTAAGGCAGCTGTGGACATGTGTGTAGATGTAGCATGGCCAATTTTAGAGTTTAAAAATAAAATAATTCGGCAGCTGTTAGAGTACAAACTTTTGTAAGAAGCTTTCTGAAATATGAGTTGGAAAACCTCCAACGCCCCTCCCCATGTAGGTTGAAGCCCAAGTGTATCTCCTCCATGCTGGAATGCAGCTGTATGGGCCAAAGGTTTGGTCTGGAGCACATAAGGAGTTCTTTATACGTGGAATCTGTGGCGCTGGGGATGAGGCCTCTCAGTCTACACAAGTGCCTGAGGACTGGGGAGGCTAGGGAGAAGACCTACCTAAAACTCACATCAGCCATCCCAGACTGGCTCTAAACAGCTAGCTTGGACATTGCTAACTCTGTAGTTGCAGCAGCCTGGAGCTAGTACACGCAGGCTGCACCTAGCTTGGTTATTCCTAAAACTTGTCATTGCCTGCAGGCTAGGGCACTTCTGCTGTAGATGCTCAGGCAGATGTCCTAGGTAGTTTCACTTAGCTGAGACCTGACAGCACACAGACCTGCAGGCACCTAATGTCTGTGGTGGCCAACACAGCACACTGGCCTTGTGGAGACTTGACTGTAAAGCAAGATGGTAAGGCAGAGTAACACTTTATCCCCCTGGAACTGCATAGGGGGAATTGAGTGGCGGCTTAAGTCTCACCCGTGACATGAAGTTGTTGATGCCGCAGCGGGTCTGTCCTTTCTGTGAGGAGATGTCTGGGTTGGGAGTGGGCTTGCCCCCACCAGGTCCTGTGAGCCTCTGCTTTCTTCCTCGTTGCTGGTTCCAGCCCAGACATAGTTCAAATGCAAAGTGTCCAGAGCAAGCTCATGGAGAAACTTTGTGGAAAATTTTGTAATGATCCCAGCCTTTTCCAAATGGGAAAAAGCAAAGACTTTCGTTTTAGGGCAGACCTGACAGCTCACAATGTGGTAGGTGGAAAAGTGTCTCCTGGGGAATGGGCTCAGACCCACACTTTACTGACACAATGTAGACATACTAGGGCATTGCCAGCACGCGGTACAGTGGGCATTTGCACATCTGGAACAAGGCAGAAATCCTGCTGTTTAACTAGGCCTCCTGGCCAGTTTAGGAAAAAGCTGAGCAGGCTGCAGAAGATAAATATTTATTTCATAAAAGAACTATGGCAGTCCTTTAATTTGGCTTCTGACATAATACGGGTCAGACTGTACTATGCAGCAATTTCTGCATTGGCAGGAAATTCGTTCACTGATTTGAGAGGGCTTCAAGGAAGACTCAGCTCTCTGGGCAAACGTCAGCCATTGCAGGCAGCCTTTGCTGAAAGGTTTGGTTTACATTTCCTGCAATTTCTCTAGATAAGTTTTGTGAGATGAGATCAGACGCAATGTTTGTTCATCTAGAAGCAGGAGATGGGACTGGTTGGATCAACGAGACACTCCATTAGCAAGTTTTTATAAGCCAGGTCTTTGCAGAGAACTCGGAGCAGGCTTGGGTAGCCAGCAACGATGACAGCGCATCAGTTTTGCTCTCTTCCCAAGTGTGCCGGTGAGGGCTGATGGTGCACTGCCTCTCCTGTGCCCTCTTGGGATGTCCTGGGCAGCGCCAGTTGAGTGTCAGCATGTCTACTTAGCATGCTCATGTCTTTCTTAAACAGGGATACCATTGGGAAGTTTTGATTGCTATTTGCTATTTACTATTGACTTGCTCTTTACTGTTGTCTCACCAATAGTAAGGCAAATTTAAAAAACTCCCAAATCTATTATAAAATCTTTATCTCCTAGCTGATTATAAAATGTTCATCACAATAGCCCTATTTCCCCAAATATTTCTCTTTTCTAAGAAAACTGTCATCCCAGAGAGTTCGTTACTAAAACGAAATGCTGGCCCTTCTTTCATTTTGTTATATTTGGGTTCCTCCTTCCTTAGGTTTTCCTTCATTCAGAAAGAAGCTGACAAAAAACTGTTGAATGTGATTTTATTCCATGGAAACAAAGCAACAAGAACCTTTCTTTCTGACAAGAAAGGTATTACAAAAATGTATTTCACAGTGGAATGAAAACAGACATTGATTTAGATTTTCTGATGATACAGCAGTTGCAATTATTGCTTTACTGAAAGTGAATTGTCCTTTTTACTACAGCTACTTTTTTCTTAGCTATGCCAGCTCTGAAAAGCTGGATTTGGAAGAAAAAGTGAGGAGGTAAAGAAATTTTCTTCTTTATTTTTTCAAAATTTTTAGTTAGTTTTTAGGCTGTATTTATGATACTTTTTCCACAGACATCAGTAAGCTTTGAATCAGATGCACAGAGACAAAAAGCATTCAGACACAAATACTGCATATATATTGTCATATCTTTTGATATAAATACTGTCTTAGTGTGATAGAGTGGACAATAACCACTGCCAAAGGATATCCTATGTCTCGCATGTCAAAGTAGAAAGCAAAGCAAAATAAGAAAAGTACTTTTTCATATTCTGCACACTTTTCTGAGTTTTAATTGGATTTGCTATGGTCAGATAGGATCATATTTAATTCCCTCAACATAGCTTCATTTGACTCGGGTTGGTAGGCAGTCATAAAAATGGACATCGGAGTTAGCACACCTTTAAGAGGAAGAGGATAGTTCTCACTGAAATCAGCTATGTTTTCAGGCTGCCTGCAGACAAGAGGCAGACATCCTGACACTACCAACAGTGTCATACATGGAGGTAAGCCAGAGAAAGAAATCTCATTCATAGCACAACATTTAACCACACTGTCAAACACTACAGCATAATGGCACAATCTGTGGATTATAAACTGGAGTTGGCTAATATTTATTATGCAGAAGCCTCAGTTACCCATGGAACAAGGGTGGTTTCTTTCTCCACAGATGACGCAGTTTGGTCAACACTCTTTTCTGAGCTCACTGTTATTAAGATTGTCTTCCCCTTGTTTCGATTCTTCCTTTTTCACAGTGACCAAGCCTCAACACTTCTACTGCCTGTGCAGTCTACCTCCTGCCCAAACTCACTGCAAAGTCTAGAAACTTTTCTTCTCACCATACCTCTCATAATTTCTGACCAAGTATTTGCACTAGTAGCAGAGCAACATCAGCTACTATATCAATATGGGATGTGAGGCAATAGCCAATCCTGCACTTTCTAGCTAGAAATCGTGCTGCTGAGACAGACCACAACTATTTGCCCATGCACAAGGCCACCATGGGTCTTTTGGGTCTTTGGCAGAGGAGCTCTGTGGGGTATTCCTCCTTTGCATGACAACAAACTGCTCTTGCCTGGGCAGCCTTAAGGTCCAGAGACAAGTCTTGCTGTGTGATCTAAGGTTACTAGATTGGAGTAACAGACTTGTTGAAAAACAAGGCCTGAGATAAACATCTGGAAAAGGCTAACATAGGCTGCACATTTTTTCTGACCCGCAGTGTAAATCTCAAAGCAGGCTGCTTTTAAGAAATTCTCTGTGATGTCTATCTTTAGGGGCATAATCTGAGTCTTTAGTTGTAAAAGGATAAGCCTCTTGTTACCTGACCTACTAGCTTGGAGGCACTACGATGCATGAGCAGGGCTGGTCAAGAATTTCATATTTCAAAAGTAGCATATTTTTACCAGAAGTACTTCTTGACAAGTTTGCTGTTGTTCACCAAAAACTTCTGTTGGAAATATGTCTTAATCCTGAGGCAGAATTCCTGGCCCAAGGGCAAAGTACGTGTCTGAGGCATTGAAACCCTTGGTTTCGGAGGGTGGGTTTCAGATCTCTGCTTATTCTAATGCAATCCAAGGATGTGAACCACAGCATGATGCCTCTGAGATGACTGGGCACTGGCCACCTGAAGGCGGAGGACATCTCTCTTTTCTTTTCCCCTAAAGAACTGCAAATGTCATGATGCCATCCCAATGTGGGAGCTGTTTTGAAATTTAATAGTCAGGCAGAAGAGGCCCTTCATACTATGGTCTGGTCATATCATCAGACATGGACAAAGATGTCCAAGTTGGACATGTTGTGGAATGATTTCAAAATATTAAACCAAGTGACATTTTCAAAATATTTCCTAGCTGGCTTCCTTATACAGCTATGGGTTGAGCTCCACACAGCCCTTCCAGCAGGCAGCTGTGAGGATGCAGGACCAAAATGACCAGTGGCAAAAGCAAGAGCCCATAGAGCCAGCAGGAGTCCAGCCCCAATGCAGCCAGACCTCAGTGCTCCAGCAGCCCAGCAGACACCAGCAAAAGCAACAACAGTTGCGGCCGATGGTAACCTCAGAGAAAGAAGGGCAGGAAAGGCAGCCACAAGCTGCACAGCCTGCAAGGCCTGCCCAGCCTCCCCACCAAGGCCCCTTGCAGCAGCCCAGAGGGGAAACCCAGCAGCAGCAAGCTCTGTTAAGCACCTCAGGAGTCCCGACGTGTGGGGCTGTCCTGCCCCCCCATGGGGGGCACACGATGAGGGGTAATTCAAGATCTCTCGTAGCCTGTCTCCAGAAGCATCTCACGGGCTTCTCACTGAGGAGTTTGCAAGCTGCTTGCAAGAGACTCTTGGGCCAGCTGGGCAGGAGGGTGGGAGGCAGAGCCGTGCCTGGAGCAGGGGCGCATGACCCACCGCACTCCTGGCTGCGCTCCAGCCTCACCAGCGCTGCCTCCACATCAATGCTGACTGCTCCTGCTGTGGCAAGGCAGCAGGTACTGCTGTGGCAGGAGGCACAGAGCTGCGAGTGCACCTGCTTCCCAGATGTGCCTTAACTAAAACCAGAACACCTCCCAGCGATTTGGAGTGGCAGAAAATGAGAGGAGTATGCATAGCTCTGCTGCTGCACAGGTCTTTTATGGAGGGACGGGTCAGACTTGCTAAGGACAGTAACCTCTTTCTTCCCCTCCAGCAGCAGGTGAGGTCCCCAACTCTTGAGGGAAGGCTGTTGAGAAGGAAAATCCCTTTGCTGCCCATACAGGGTGCAAAGGCAAGCATGAAGAGGGTCTCTTCAGAGGCTCAGTAACCCCTTACCACAGAATCATAGAATACCAGGTTGGAAGGCACCTCAAGGATCATCTGGTCCAACCTTTCTTGGCAA